>JAPPVO010000019.1:171535203-172135203 GCA_030407325.1 Camellia japonica
TTCTAATTAGAAAAATATGTATCATAACTAAATATAATGTAAAATAGTATTATAACTAAATAAAAAAAATTAATTATAATTAAAAAATGACATATTTAGGAATACATATTATACACCTTTTTTAAGGGATGTATATTAAAATTTCTCATTATACGTACATGACATAGGCCTCATTTGAGAATAAGTTATTTTAGTTGGTTTTTTAATTTTTTTAGTTATTTTAGCTTGGCTAAAAAATTATATTTAAGATGGTAGTTGGCTTTTTTTGTTGTTAATTTGATAGTTGTGAGAGAAAAAATGAAATAATTATAGTGTAGATGTGACATTTTATTTTATTAATTATTTTAATTTATTTTATCTTTATTAATTATTTTAGTCCAAACCTCATTTGCCAAAGAGGGCCATATATGATTAAGGCTAATTTTAAGAGGGTGTTTGGAATGATCTAAATAAATATATTTTTTGACTTTTTACGAAAAAATATGTAAAAAAATAGAGAGCTGATGTGACTAAGAAAAGATTAAAAAATTTTAAAAAAATATACTAAAATAGAAGATGCCAAATAGTGCCTTAGTTACACCACACTTCTTAACTCTTTAAGCCTTTTAGTTTTAGGGTTTTTATTTGGAAAAATTAGTCTAAGTCCCTCCTCCATTTTTAGTAATGGAAGAGATTCACAATATTATTTTATGATGTCTAAGGTCACTCAACTCCCACACCTATATATCACAAAGAAATTTGACTGAAATCAAACCTTTTTTTCTCTCTCTCTCTCTCTCTCTCTCTCTCTCTCTCACTCACTCTAAACTCTCTCGGTGTGCCCAGTTCATCAGATTGTCCACCTTTGAGATCACAAACTCCAGTGCCTTCGACATCCCCGCCGGAGATGTCGCCGAAGGCGGCAATGCAGGACGTAAGGCGTGGGATGCATTGGCAAGGTTGTGTGGATCATCGCAGCCTTCTATGATGCGATTCAAGGCGAGTTTCGAAGCAGAAGAGCCATGATGATTAGCTACATAGAGAGAGAGAGAGAAAGAGAGAGATTGAGATTTTCTGGTACGTCCCTGATGCCGTCAATGCCATGTCCTTGATCTGCAAAACCTTGAAGCTTATTCCCCTAGTTCACTTGGTACGCATGTGTGTGTGCCTACATAGAGAGAGAGAGAGAGAGAGAATGAAACCCTGTTGATTAGCAGAGAGTAAGAGAGAATATGTTGATGGTTTTTTGAAGGAATTGTAAGCTCTTCTATCTCAATGATGCATCTAAACTGTTTAACAAAAGGCTTCACCCAGATACATTTCATATATCTTTATTTTTAACCATCATCATCATCATTGTTATCCTCTTTCTCTTTCTTTCTCTCTCTCTCTCTCTCACTCAGTTTTTGTGAATTTCTCTGGGTTAGAGGGATTTTTCTCTGGATTTTTGTGAATTTCTCTAGGTTGGAAAGGAATTTTCTCTGGGTTTTTGTGAATTTCTCTATGTTGGAAGGGAAATTTCTCCGGATTTTTGTGAATTTCTCTGGGTTGGAGGGGAATTTTCTCTGGGTTTTTGTGAATTTCACTAGGTTAGAAGGGAAATTTCTCTGGATTTTTGTGAATTTCTTTGGGTTTGAGAGGAATTTTCACTGGGTTTTTGTGAATTTCTTTGGGTTTGAGGGAAATTTCTCTGGGTTGAAATGAATTTTCTCTGGGTTTTTGTGAATTTCTTTGGGTTGGAGGGAATTTTCTCTGGATTTTTGTGAATTTCTCTGGGTTGGAAGGGAAGTTTCTTTGAGTTTTTGTGAATTTCTCTGGAGTGGAGAGGGAAATTTCTTTGGTTATAAGAGAATTTCTCTGGTAAGATTTTCTCTATGAAGTTGAATTTTCTCTGGATTAATTTGAGGGACCTTAGACATTATTAAAATATTGAATGTCCTTTATATTATAAAATCTTAATAACAGGGACCCTAAAAAAAATTCTCCTTTTTATTTTTAGGGTTTTTTTTTTAATTTTATTTTTTTTGACTAAAAATTCCTCCTTGTGTCGTTTAGTGAAAATGACAATTCAAACTTTTTTAATTCATAAATTCCTTCCAAAAGATGTGTATCCTTCAAGGACAAACAAATTTGCTTACATTTTTTTATGAACAATTTTACCCTTAGTAACTAATTTTATATTTTAAACTTTAAAATGATTTATTTTTTTTACTTATATATTGATTTTTAATAAAATTAGTATTTCTAAAATTCTCTCGTCAAGATTTACCAAACAAAATTCATGTTGGCTATGAAATTCATATAAAAAAAAATTGTAATTTTTTTTTTTTTTGGGTTGAAACTAATGTCAATAGTAAAAATTCATTTGATTCACAGTAAAAATTGTAATTCATTTGATTCACAGTAAAAATTTTATTCTGATTTGAGTTTTGTTTGGTAACAATCTATTTATAAATGACAGTTGAAGTTTCTTTTGGCCAAAACTCCCTTGTTTATTAATAATTATAGTGACTATGGTGTTTAGTGATTATGGTAGTATTTTACTATTTAAAAATTAAAATTTTATAATAAATTTTACTCTGAGACACAATAAAGAGTAAAATTTTACTGTTAACGTTAATTTTCATGGTAATTTTTTATTTAAAAAAAAAGATTTCATGGCCAACATGGATCTTATTTGATAGATATGACAAAAGGATTCTAAAAATATTAATTTTATTAAAAAGCGATATCTAAATCAAAAGTTATATTATTTTAAAATTCTAGTGATGTGTGGTGGACTTTTGAAGAATTTTTTTTTGTATTTATCCTTAATATATAAAAGTTTTATTATAAAGAGGCTTTGACAAAATTTCCTATTTTCACACAGAAATTCTTCTCAGTTTACACAAAATTTTTTCTTAATACAATTTTGTCCTAAAATGAAAATACCATAATGTCCTTATCTTCTTCCACACAAACCCTAATTCTAAAATATCACAACCATCATCCATCACCAACGCCATATCTCTCCTCCACCACCCCTCTCATCGTTTCTTTTCCCTTCTGACTGCGACCACCTTCTTTCATGAACCATACACTCTTACAAGCCTCAAGTCGTGTACGACCCACTTTTGAGGTTGACTATGTAGACATAGAATGAAAGGAGATGAGTTGAGAGTGGAGATGATGGAGAACTGAAAGTGGCGGCAACAACAACGAATAAAGGGTGGTCGACGAAAGAAAGATGATTTTGAAATTGAATATGATGGTATTATTAAAATAAAGAAATGTGTATTGAGAATTTTTATTTTTTTGATATGTGTACTAAGAATGTGCTCATTAAATGTGTTCATTGAGAAGAACTGGTGTATAGAAATAATTTTACCTACTTACTACTCACTACTCTGGCTATGCTCTCCACTTGTGTTTTTATGTTGGTAGGATTAGTTTAGAACTGAGCTAAAAATATCACATTTATGTCAAATTTTTCCCTATCCATTTATTGTATATTAAAAAGTATGAGGGAAAAATTAAAATAAAATAAAAATTAGAATTTGACCATTGTAACACAATAAACCTTGACTTCTTAATTTTGTCAATGTAAATCTTAATTTTTTGATTGGTTTTTAATCTAAACTATTAGTCTATTTTCATTAAATAAAATGGACGAAAAAAATTATATTTTAATCATTAAACTCAATATAAGTGCTAGCCAGCGGCGGTGGCGTTGGCCGGCAGAGTTGTAGAGGTGTAGAGAGGAGAGAGGGTGAATTTGGATAGAAGAGGATGAGTTTGGATCTATAATTTAAAATTTGGGGTCAAAATATAATTTTTTAAAACTTTTTTCCATTTAAATGTGATGGTAGGGGGCAAATTGATCACAATTTAAATAGGTTAGGAAGTAGACAATATGAAAAGTTCGGGTGTAAAATTGATCATACGAGTATAGTTTGGAAGGGGGGAAATGAAATTTTCTCTAATCCTATCTTGTCATTTTATCGTATTTATCTCCAGAAAAATAAATGACATCCATATTTTGGAGACAAACGTGATAAAATAAAAAAATTATAATTATTGGATTGATCTAATTTTCTCGTTGATGATATACATAGAGAACTTTACAAAATGAATTATTTGAATTATCAAAATAGAATCTTGAGTCTTATAGATCCTAACATATGGAATTTTCAACCTTAATTAAATATTAGATTGGCAAAACACCTTTTATTCCATAATTTAAATATGTACAATAATTAGTTAAATTGAGGTGGCAGTGTCGTTTTAAAATTAAAAATCCATTTTGCTGAATATTTTGATTTAAAATGACAACACACGAATTTGTAATGTCCAAATTTTTTGTGTACTTGAATTTATTTGTCATTAGTTATTAAGTGGGTGATTAGTATTTATTTACTATTCATCCTATTCTTAGTAATTTTTTTGACTTTTTACAAAAAAATATGCAGAAAAATAAAAAAAATGATGTGACAACTTATAATGACCTTTTAACTTTTTAATTAAAATGTTTAGTTCCAAACAAATTCTAAGTAAGAGTTATGTTAGCAAAGCATATGAGTAATTCCAAAGTAAAATATAACCCCAGTAGCAGCAGCTTCACCTAATTAGTAGTACACAACATCATCAAAATCAAAGAATAAAGTAGCAACATATTCTCTCTCACTGAAATAACTTCTTCCTTCATAACAAAAAATCACAAAGCAGAGCCACTAGCAATATACAACTGATTCATATCACTTAATCAAAATCCTTAACATCGTTGCCTACCCAATCTCACAGCTCCGAAACAACCAATTCCCAAGGTAGTAGTGCATGAAGGCTGAGATTATAGACCATCACAAATTGTACAAAAGAAACAATGTAAGCCTAGTTGATAGACTTTTTTGCGTGCCAGACTTACTGCAGATGCATTTCCGGGAACTACATTTCCATAGAGAGAGAATTGTTGGGATGCTTCTTCACTAGTTGATTGGCTACTCTTCTCTTCTTGCTCCTTGTACACAAAATGGACTCCGACCTCCTTTACTTGAAAGTATTCATTTCCAACCACTGAAATAACCAGTTCATCACTACTTTCTAACTGATTTTCAAACTTCCAATAACTTAACATCATCATATCCTCATCAGCTTCTGGAATGCCAAAGACATATGGGGAATGACTCCAAATCAAACTCTTGGTCGTATTACTGATAATAGTATGTGCGTCGTGATTAAAGAAACAAGGTTCTTTTTGATTATTGGAAAGTGCATAAATATAACATATACTCAAGCATCGGATTCTGAAATTAAGATGCGACGGCACAGTAAATGATATTGAAGATCCTTCATTTTTAAGATTAAACCAATCTGGAACCTTGCTTCCCAAACAATAAGCATAGAATATGTGTCTTTCATGACATCCTTATACAACATAAAGCATAATTAATTTAACGATTATGTATATATTGAGAGAGAGGAGAGTGAGAGAGAGAGAGAGAGAGAGACCTGCAGGGGAAACTTCCTTACTTTCCCTGACATAAAGCATGAAAGCATAACATTTGAGCATCCCATGAATCCTATGTTGGACAAGCTTAAATTGTTAATTATCTCCATGTCAACATTTCCTAAAGGTTCAAGCTTGAACATTCCCTGAATCTCAATAATTTTCTGATTCATGGCCACAAACAGATATGGTCGCAACCGTCGCATTTTTAATTGATTGCCATATGTGTTATTATATTCTATTGTTAATGGAAGTGATTGAAAGGTTGCTTTCTCCAACAATATGCATCCTCCGATCCGTAATTCTTTTAAATTGTGCTGCACTTCAACTGACCAGAGCTTTTTGCACTCATTTAAATAAAGGAATTGGAGTCCAAAATGACCTCTGATGCAATTTGGGACGCTACGAATTGCATTACCACTCAAATTTAAAATCTGCAACGAGGATAGGTTGCTAAGATCCCTAGGAAAATCATCATCTGATAAATTACAGTTCTCAAGACTTAAGTGTACCACGAACCGTGGTAAAAAAGACCATGAAATTTTCATACTTCTTCTTGGCTTCAATAGAGAAGGCCAGATTAATGAATGCCATGATTTAACCTCCTTACTGGTGGAGAATAATCGACTTATGTCAATTTCATTTGCATGGAACACTATTAGAGACTCCATAGTCCCCAACTCTGTTGGCAATCCCTCAAGATTTGAGCAGCTTGAGATGTCAAGTGTTTCCAAAAAATTTAGCATACCAATGCTTCTCGGAAGCTTCTTTAGACTTTTGCAATCTTTTAAATTAAACAAAACAAGTCTCTGAAGGTGTCCGACGGATTCATGAACCTCAACCAACACTGCACAGTTTTTCAATATCAACCTCTCAAGATTGGGGACTTTCGAGAAGTCAGGAGTTTTAGTGAGACAATGGGAATTACTAAGATCAAGGACTTTTAATGACTCGAGAAGCTGTAAAACAAGAAAAAAAAAATACTATTAATACTTCTTTTAGTTTTCAAACGGAATTAAATGTATATACATATCTGTAACATACCTTGGCTCCTTTCCAAGTTATTTGCAACCTACTATAACTCATGTCAAGAACAGTTAGGTTCTCCAAAGGGAAATCATGGGGTATAGATTTGAAAGGAAATCCATGCCAACATAACCATCGTAATCCTTTAGGAAAATTTTTGAAGCTTCCACTTATTTGTATGCACTTGAGCTGCAAAAGTTTTAGTTTGTGCATACTTGCAAATGCTTCAACTTCCAAAGGTATTTGATTTGAATTTCCTAGAGCAGTGACTACATTCTTTGAGAAACCGAAACAGTATCTCTTAAATGAGTTGCCTACATTTGACAACAATGGCATGTTGAGGAATTCATCGTAACGACGTTTTCTATTAACGCCAAATATTGTCCGGTCATATTTGTCTTCCTTTAACAAATTCATATCAAGCTTGAGGCCTTCAATTTTTCTTGTCCCCTGACAACGAACAAGAGGAGGGCGATATTTATCAATAAGAGTAATGCTATAAAATTATAATTTTTTGCAACAAAAATGATCTCTACCCCCAGCTGGGGGTGACACCCAGTAGGTGTCACCCGGGGGTTGGAGGAGAAAACAGTTTTTTTTTTTTTTTTTTTTTTTTCGGCCAACCCCACGCCGCCACGTCACTGGGGTGGGGGTGGGGGTCTTCCGTACTGGGTGTATGTAGCATTGTTGTTTTTGCAAAGATCAATGGTACAAAATGATGTGGCATTTTTCAAATAAAAAACCACAAATGAAGCTCATAATTTCAAAAATCCAATAATTGTCACATTATTCTGGATGATTTTTTTTAGGGTTGAATTACACCATTAGTCCTTGTAGTTTAAGCGATATGTCACTTTAGTTTTTGTAGTTTCAATTTGAATCATTTGATCCCTACACTTTTAAATTTGTTGCAACATACTCCCTTGATACTTACCGTTAGAATTTGAAATAGAAAAAGACTATGTAAAACTAAAGGGACCAAATTGAAATTCAAAACAAACTACAGTGACCACTGGTGTAATATATCAAAGTGGAATTCAAAATAAACACCACCAGTGTAATGAATATATTACACTGGTAGTCATTGTAATTTGTTTTGAATTTCAATTTAGTCCATTTAGTTTTGCAAATAATTTTTTTCCATTCAAAATCTTAACAATGCATGATGGAGGGACTGCATTGTCAAAAAAAAAAAAAAAAATTATTAGAAGTGTAGTGACCAAATTGTTTAAATTAAAAACACAAGAATCAGAGTAAAACTTCACTCAACTAGACGAACCATTGGTATAATTTACCTATTTTTATTTTATTATATTAGACAAATATTTTTCTAGATCATTTTTTCGATATAAGTAGAATAACTATAGAAATAAATACAAATAAACATGAGAAGCAACAAGGTTAATACTTACAGTATTTTCTCTCAAAACATTCAAGGAATCCTTGCAATTCCAAAGTCTACTACGTTCTCCTGGCTCCTTAGGTGATTCTTGCTGAACAATTTCTCTTCCCATTTCTTGAACCAATTGATGCATCACCAACTTTTTGTGTTCATCAATTGTTAACAGACATCTATCAATGAGATTTTGAATCCCAACCATTGTGTAAAATTCACATCCATCTAGAATTGTGACTACCTAATCTTCATCCATCCCAACAAAGAAACAAGCAACATGGAGGAATAAATTTTTGTCATGGTCATCTTGTAAAGTGTCATAGCTTATTTTGAGTTTTTCAATCACTTCAGAATTGGGAATTGCTTTCAATTTTTGTAGTTGACTTTTCCAGACATTTAAGCTTCTACCAGACAAAGAAGAACCCAAAATTTTGATAGCTAGTGGAAGCCCTCCACAGTACTGTACCACCCTTTCCGAGTCCTCTATGAAACCATCAATGGGACGGTTTTTCCCAAAGGCATGCCAACTAAAGAGCTCTAAGGATTCATCATTATCCAATTTTTCAACCTTGTGCACCCGACAAACTTCATGAGCCTTGAGCAATTGCTCACGCCTAGTGGTTATGATGATTTTACTTCCTTGAGAAAGCCAGTCTCTCATTCCAAGTATTGCATCCAATTGATCTACTGTATCCACATCATCAAGGACTACAAGAACTTTTTTGCAACATAATGCATTTTTAATCTTTACAACTCCTTCATCAACACTGTACAAATTTTCCTTTCTTCCCTTTAACATATCTGAAAGAAGTTGCCGTTGTAATCGAAGTAAACCATCTTGTTGTTTTAAAATTTCTCTTATATTTGCAAGAAAAAAGCTACATTCGAATCTTGAAAAGTTCAAATTATATAGTACTTTGGCGATGGTTGTCTTCCCCATTCCACACATCCCACAAATTGCGACTATACCCACATCACTAGACTCATCTTGTAACCAAAGCCCAATGTTTTTGGCTCGAGAATATATTCCAATCAGGTGGGGGGCAATACCCAAGGTTGTGCGACTTAGTTTGTCTCCAACAACTTTCACAATTTTCTGGATAAACTTTGACTCAAGTCTAATTATCAGATTAAGATGGAAAATAAAAAACAATAAGAATGCCATCAATTGAATTTAAGTGCTACTTCTCATGCAATACTGAACCAAAAGACCATGTTACTGTCTTTGTTGAAACAATTGGAAGAGTCTTAGATGAAAAGAAAGGGTTTTCACTATCATGGTTTTGAAACAATACTCTTTTATCTAATATAAACTGTTACGTTTTTCAATTTTTGATTAGGAAGCCAAGTTGTTGAAACTTTTAAATAATGGGCCAAATTTCAATAAAATGTTTATGATTAAAAATGAATAGCTACTTGTGATCTTTTCATATAACTTGAAAAGAAGGAGCATCTTAAAAAAATCTTGAGTTAATAAATTCAAGTTGTTTTTTTGGGAAACTGACTTGTAGGATGCTTTTGTGTTTGATCGTTATCTTACAAAAATTAAACTATGTAGATCTGTCATAATTAACAAAACAATTCATTCCAAAATTTGAACACATAATTCTTCATTCAAAAGGCCCTAGTATGAAATACTTTAATCTACGAAATCCAAAAAATGGTGATATAAGTAATGCTTAGCTAAGAAAAGGACTTGGGAGGAAATTACCCGTCAGTTTGATTTTGTAAGTTCATCCCTGCCAAATCTGCAGCTTCTCTAAGTGCTGCCTTCCATTCTTCCACTTTGCCAATCCATTTAACTTTTCTTTCACTCGCTTCTGTGCGAAATCTCTCTTCATGCCTCGTAAATGCTTCTTTGAAACTTTCCTTTTGCTTCCTCACATGAAATGGATCCACATGATAGAAAACAGGTAGAACTATATGTCCAACAATCCTCCTGCGTTCGAGGATCATGACAAGTTCATCAAGACACCAACTTGAAGATGCAAAGTCCTTCGAGAAGACAACTATTGAAATCTTCGACTCTTGAATTGCTTTGTTCAATTCGAACTTAATATTCTCCCCTCTTTCAATTCCATCGTCATCTCTGAAAGTACGAAATCCAGCGTGCACTAAAGCTGTGTAGAGGTGGTCAGTGAACGTCTTGCGAGTATCTTCACCTCTAAAGCTCAAGAACACATCATAACTACAATGAGAATTGGAGGAGGAGGTTTCTTGGGATCTGACAATTGCCATTGGATTAAAGCTCAAAGAAAGACCAATTAATGACAGAAGAGCCGAGATATGAAATATATCTGTTTAGGCACCATGGATATTTATAGATGTCATTATATGTAAATGAAGTACCAAGTAAGAAATGATGAGAGAAATACTATCTTAATTTCATGTTGGTTTTTCTTGGAAGCTTGTATGTGTCTTGACAAGAATTCTTGACTATGTTCTACCAAGTATTCTCCAAATTATTTTTTGTGGGACCTTTTGTTGTCCTTACAATTATTTAAAAATTCTTACCCTTTGGAAAATCATGAAGCAATCTACCCACCTTCATTTGTTTAATTTAAACCAAAATGCCCTAAACCAAATCAATCATTGCTCTATTATTTAAAGACAAATATTGCTATATGTCACCCATTTTCTCTTATCGTTTGGAATCTCTGTTTCAGTGGATATTCATAATTGATTCCTGTTCATAAATAATTATTCATGAAACTAAATAATATTTTTTCATTTCTTAATGATATGAAAGGGTGGTAAAACAAACAATATTTGTGCCTCTGTTTGGAAAGTGGGTTGACTTTTTGGCTTTTTTGGTTTTTTTTGTGAGAGAAGAGTGTAATGATTATGGGTTGGATGTGGAAAATTCTATTTCTACACACCACATTGTCTCTGTGCACATCCTTTCTTGCACTTAGTAATTTGATTTTTAGGCATTTATCTCAATCCACACACCCCACATTCCAATTATACCCATTTAATAAAAAATGTGTGTACACCCTCATATTAGCCCACACAAATATCCATGGTCGCCGTGCTGCACCGGCAGGGCCTGCCATGATTGATGACCATCAGATTGAACCTTACAAACTGAACGTTACAATCAGATTAACTACAATTTATATCAGTTCCAGTAATATATTCATCTGGGCTCTATATTTCAATTTGTTTCATGTTTGTTTACTTATGTTTTTGGTGTAAAATTGTATTTGGGTTTGAAATTTTCTTTTTGATTTGGAATTTGGATCGATTGAATTTTGATAATTTGTTATTTTATGCAGTTTGAGTCTTTTGAAATCTGTAGTTTCACTCACATGTAACCATATATTTTGCAAGTAAGTTCTTCTGATTCAGCTTCATGCCTTGGGCTTTACATGTTTGTTTATTTATTTATTTTTTTCATTAATGTACAAATCTACGTATGGCATTTGATAATGTGGAAACAGAAGCCTAATACTTTGTGTTGTTTCTATTGTTTCCAGTTTATGTATTGAGAAATCTATGAAATCAGATTCCAGTTGTCCAGTTTGTAAGGTTCAATTTGATTGTGTAAAGTGTGTGGAAGGATGTCTATTTTGGTCGTTTTATTTAAAGGTAAATTTGTAATAAAAATAAAGTTCATTAAGTGTGTGGACAGAGACAACGTGATGTGTAGAAATAGAATTTCCCGTTGGATGTGATATTTTGTTTTTTGTGACTAAAATAGCCTATTTTGTCTTTTGTGGCTAAAATAGCCATTTTAACCCTTCCCAAACAATAGAGAAGGATTTGAATTCTTTGTGGTGTTTATTTTTGTCTCATTGTGAGGGTTGTTTATAATTGTTTATTTATTCTCAAGTTTGGGCTAGGTAGTTGGAGTTTTTTTTTTTAATATTCTAAAAAAATAATAATAATTTAGAGAAGTGACCCACTTTTTAAATTATTTGGAAAACTAACCTGCTTTTGAAATTGTATTTTCAACATGCAATTTTATCTTGAAATCGCATGTTGAAAATGCAAATGCAATTTTAAAAAGTAGGTTAATTTTTCAAATAGTTTGAAAAGTGAGTCAATTCTCTAAATTATTATTTTTTAGAATATTAAAAAAAAAAAAAAAAAAAACACTCTAGATAGTTGGGCTTGGTGACTGTGTGTTTTTTAATTATTATTAAATGGGAAAACTTAGGAATCATGAAAATTTTATCATGAAAATGATCATGAAAAATTTATGATCCTTGGATTACCTTGATTAGTGTGTGGTGCTTTATTCTAAGTGTAATCTAAGGGTCACAAAACTTTCATGATTATTTTCATGAAAAAAATTTCATGATACCTAACATTGCTGTTATTAAATTAGTAGTTAATTTAATGTAATACTTCTCATATTTGTGAATAATTATTGTTTATTGAAACTTTGTTTTCTATTGTTAACTATGCCAATTAGGTAGCCACTGATCTATACAAATGGTTGGCGTTAATCGTTCTTCTAAGAGGCCGCTTGGAACTTAGGTTTTTAGTGATTTTTTTTTTACTTTTAATTTTTTTATGAGATAAAAAAAAATTGATAAAAAAATTAATGTATTTGGAATGATTTTTTTTTTAATTAAATAGATAGTTGTGAAAAAAAATTGATCTATTAATTTGTATGATTTGACATTTTACTAATAGAGTTGAATTTGAAATTTAAATTTTTTTTTTTATGACTTTTTAATTTTTTTTAAACCAAAAGATCTCTTACCAAATGGAGCTAAGTGTGATGTGCCTTAATAAGATGTGCCATTATTCACGCATAAGCATTAGCGTATGGGGTAGGTTTGAAAATTTGGATTCTGTTTTGTTTGATTTTTAAAATTTTATTTTTAATTTTTTTAGTAATTTTTTTCACATTAAATTTTTTTTTTTAGTTTTAAATGTACTTAATTCAGATATTTAATTTTTTTTTACAATTACTAAAATATAAAAAAAAAGTTTGTTAAAAACAAAAAAATAATATATATATATATATATGTGATTTTTACATTCTTTTGCACCAAATGTGAATGGGACCGTGGATTAGAGAGAGTGCAAGTAATGCGAATGGAATTGTGGATTAGAGAAAGTGTGAGTAGGGGTACAGTGAGACAGGTATGGATGGACAAAAATGTGAATGGGACTGTGGATTAGAGAGAGTGCAACTAATGCGAATGGGACCATGGATAAGAGAGAGTGGAAGTGGGGGTACAATGAGACAGGCATGGATGGACAAAGCTGGTGAGAAAGTGACACCTTTAAAATAAATTTTTTAGCGTTATATTTTGTTGGGAAATTTGGAGAGTGATTTGAAAAAGAAAAAGAAAAAAAGTGTATAAAATTAAGTGAAATGTAGGTATATTTTATTCACATTTCATCTATCTTTTTTATTTTTCTTTCTAAATTCTTTCTCAAATCCCCCAACCAAATAGAGTATAAATGTAAATTGTTTTTATTGGGAATCATTTACTCATATGGGATATTTGGATAGAGCAATGCTATATGTATTTAAAATGTGAATGAGACTCCATGGGTAGACATTTGGACATGGTAGAAGCTGCTAGGAAGTTGGGGTAATTAAATAAAATAAAATAAAAAATAAATAAATGAAAGGGAGTAGAAAAGTGAGGGAAAAGTCGTGGGATGGGCATGGGACGAAGACGCCGGGAAAGTGAAGTTTTTTATTTTTTTTTCTAAATTCACAAAATTTTATGTATTTCTAAAATTTAATTGGGTCATTTTACAATATACACTTTTTTTAGGTGTATACTATATGTAAATTATGATAATTTATGGTATTGATATCACAAATGTCATAAGTAAATCTCGGGAAAACACAATTAAAAAAAATACAATGAATCATAATTAAACGTTACTTGAGACATACAAATTTTTTTTAGTCATAATTAAAATAATATTCATAATAGATCATAATCAAAATCGCAAAGAGTTATAATCAATATCATAACTTAACATCACTTTACATATAACCAAAGATGTGTTCGATTATAACTAAAATTGTGGGTGCTGATTTCCGACAACACAACCAAAAGGGGGAACTCAGCTAGAGAGCACGGGCAGAATAGACTAAGCCCAAACGGAGGCACTCTGACGATCAAGTCAGTAAAATATCTCCCAAAGATAACCAATAGTGCTTAACTCACTAGACAGAGCATAAAACACATACCTTAGACCCATGGGAGTGTCTCACTTTTATAGTGGTCAGTGTCCAACTTCCCCTAGAAGTCTTACTTCATGGGACTCTATCCTTTACAATGATAACATTTATCACAACTCACACTATTCAGATTAAGATGAACTTTCTCAAGATTCCTATCTCTATCCAAATAGGTAGTTTGATGTCATTTAGGACTCTAGTCCTCTATCCAAATATCTCAGATTTCGGTATTATTGCACCATATCTCGGCATCATGGTCCGCCCACGTGGTACCTCGGCTAACAACCTCGGCCACGTGGACTACCCAAAAATATGTCCCCACAACTGCTCCCTAGGTTCTATTACCTCAGCAAACTGAGGTGATGGAACCTATATACATGTACTCCTCCGACCGAGATCATGACTTGTCGGCGCCAAGAAATAAGGACTCATATGTCCACTCGTCAAGAATCAAGAATCAAGAACCATCATGTTCTATCTCATCCAGGTCTAACATCTCAACAGAGATCACATTACTAGCAGAGATCATGACTTGTTAGTTCTAGAACATCAAGATCCTAATATCATCTCATCAGAAACCAAAAATAAACAAGTTCTGCCCCCATCCAATTTCAACATCTCAACCAAGATCAATATCTCAACTAAGATCGCACTTCTCAATCAAGATCATCATCAGATTGGAGCATACCAATCATGTCCCCATCATGTTGCATCAGTTCTGCCCCCCACCGCCCGACGTCAGCACGGGCACGTCGGGACTCGAAATCATAACTTTTTGCCATCTTTTTCCAATTCTAGCAAAACCTTTTCATTTTCTCATTTCGTGTCTACTTGTACCTTTAGACTCTCTTTCTCTTGGCCTTTCCAAACCATCATTGCTGTTCTTGAAGCATTCATTCCTATTACAACTCTGGTCACCACTTCTGGCGTGCACTCAACAGTTCTGTTCCAATCATAACATTGTTTGACTCCGGCGAATCCCTTTTCGGCATTTACTTCCTCGGCTTCACTTTGTAAGTCCTTGATTTCTTTTATTTTAACTTCAGTTCTCCACTATTTTCAAATATATTCCTTCTGTGGATTGTTACATATCACACACGGTATCTATATCTGCATCTACATTGCCATCATGTATTCATATTCGAATCTCATTGTTCTACATGCCTTCGCTTGCTTTGACTCATATTTTGTCCTTCATGTTCTTGAGCCCATCTTCACATTTTTCTGTATTTGACACATATCTTCTAGCACACTGTCATTGAATTCTATTAAATTTGTTCATTCCCTGAATCTATCAATGCTCTATTTTTCTCGTGTTCTTGAGTCTTTGATAACTGTTTCATGTTTTTGAGACCTGTTTCTTCTCTCTGTTCTTGCTTATTAGTAGATTATTACCTCTGAATCCTTCCTCAGAACCCTAAAACTGATAACCCAGCAGTCCTTAGGGTTTCGCCGAGGTCTTTAACCCACATAGTCCAACTTTCCTTTCCAAATTCACCCTAGCCGAGGTCATGGGGATGTTCAAATGGAGGGTAAACTTCTCCAATAAACTAGAATACTTTCGTCAGGAATTCTTCATTCCAGCCGACGTTCATCTAAGGTTGGCTGGGGAGGAAGATTCCATGATGCCTGGAGAGACATATATGCCCTTCCCTATAGTATCTATAATTTGGGGGTGGAGTTAGATTCCATCTTGATATCTTGTTTTGCTTTGGGCCGAGGTGCCTTCTTTTGTATCTGAACAAGTTGTCTTTTTGAATGCAAGTCCTCTTTTTGACTAAGTGTTTAATGCTTGTCTCTGTCTTTACTGTCTTGTATGATTCCATACTTAGAATATTTTTGTACTTCTCTCAAAATATTTTTGTACTTCTCCTAAGTATACTTTAACTGTGTAATCACTTCAGGTTAGAACACATCTGACACATACCACCTGGGATCCACTTCATTTCAGGTACACCCTTAGTTGGCCACCTCGGACCAACTTACCTCAGAGTTTCACCTTTTACTGTGATCTCGGCCAACGGGCATTTTATAAAAATTCTTTAAACAGCATTCAACAAGTATTGTTTCCTTACTTGTACTTACTGCCTTCTAATATTTCCAGGTTTGACAAACTGGTTAGTGATCTCGGGTAACCAACAACTCGAGTGTCCACTCATCTGGATACCTCGGCTGACTCCAACTTGTAAAAAATTTCAACAAGTGTTAAGCCTATTCCTTATTCCTGCTTCCTGCCCCCTAATGTGAACCCAAGTGTCACTTATGTTCACATTAAGCATGCATCTTTAATTTCGCCGAAGTCTGATTCAAACAAAGACTAGCCGAGGTATTCAACCTTGGTTTCTCTAAAGCAAACTTAGTTCCATTCTGAGTTTAACTCGGCCAACATGGAAAGTCTAGGTGAATTCAACTTAGTTCAACTCTATTATATGCAAGTATAATTCAACTCTGCCATATAATAAGTCTAAGTTATTTGTCATGTTTCAATCAGAAACATCGCCAACTTAGTTCGACTCAAGTATAATTCAACTTTGACATATAATAAGTCTAAGTTATTCGTCATGTTTCAATCAGAAACATTGCCAACTTAGTTCAACTTTATTATATGCAAGTAGAAACTTTGCCATATAATAAGTCTAAGTTATTCGTCATGTTTCAATCAGAAACATCGCCAACTTAGTTCAATTCTATTATATGCAAGTAGAAACTTAGCCATATAATAAGTCTAAGTTTTTGTCATGTTTCAATCAGAAACATCGCCAACTTAGTTCAACTCTATTAGATGCAAGTAGAAACTCTACCATATAATAAGTCTAAGTTATTCGTTATGTTCACCATGGGAACATCGTCATAAGAATATTCAGTCTTATCGTACAATCATGGATTCCAACAACATTTTCACACTTCTTTACATAGGCTTCGACATCCTTTTGCATATAGGGCCACCAAAATCTCTGTGATATAGCTCTGTAGGCAAGGGATCTACCCCCTAGATAGATCTCGTGTAAAAAGTCTTCAACCTGGGAAGGATGTACACATCGCAATAGAGGTCCAGTAAAAGTCCTTCTGTACAGATGGTCTTCTACCGACAGGCAGAACCTGGGCGACTTCAATATGATCTTGTGTGCTTCTTTTTTGTCTTCTGGAATCTGCTCATTTAGGCTGAGCTCTTGTCTTCTCGAACCTACTCATCTATGCCGAGATCTTGTCTTTTGGGATCTTGGATCCGGGATCTGGAATCCGAGATCTGCTCACTTAGGCTGAGCTCTTGTCTTCTCGGACCTAATCATCTAGGCCGAGATCTTGTCTTCTGGGATCTTGGATCCGGGATCTGCTTATTTCGGCTGAGCTCTTGTCTTCTCGGACCTACTTATCTAGGCCGAGATATTGTCTTCTAGGATCTTGGATCCGGGATTTGGAATTCGGGATCTGCTCACTTCGGCTGAGCTCTTGTCTTCTCGGACTTACTTATCTAGGCCGAGATCTTATCTTTTGGGCACCAGTTTTGGTTGTTGGTGCCAGCATGTCTTGTAATAGGGATGTCGGCTGCATCACGTGGTTCTGCATCATGGGATTGACCACTGTTTGTAGATTTGTCAACTTATTTGCCACGTCTTTCAGTTTTCTCGTCTTTTCTCCGGTATCTGTCCCTCCATACCTAAAGGTTGCTTTTATGGTAGTACTTATTTTGACCTGCTTTCTTCGGTGCGTCTCCCTTTTGGCCGACGTCATTCTCCTGGGATTCTGATCCTGTGCTCTTTCATTACGGTTTTCTTCTTCCACGTTTAGATTGGCAAGTTTACCACCCCAACTAGGGATGTTGTCCCCAATCTTTTCTCCCTGCTTGTTGTTGGCCATCTATTCTCCTTAAGTTCTCACAGATGGCGCCAAATTGTGGATGTTGATTTCCGACCACACAACCAAAAGGGGGAACTCAGCTAGAGAGCACCGGCAAAATAGATTAAGCCCAAACAACCTGTCACAGAAAGATAAGAATCCCGCGGTGGTTCGTCCACCCGGGGATACTCTGACGATCAAGTCAGTAAAATATCTCTCAAAGATAACCAATAGTGCTTAACTCACTAGACATAGCATAAAAGACATACCTTAGACCCATGAGGATGCCTCACTTTTATAGTGATCAGTGTCCAACTTCCCCTGGAAGTCTTACTTCATGGGACTCTATCTTTTACAAGGATAACATCTATCACAACTCACACTATTCAGATTAAGATGAAGTTTCTCAAGAGTCCCATCTCTATCCAAATAGATAGTTTGATGTCATTTAGGACTCTAGTCCTCTATTCAAATATCTTAGATTCTAGTATTATTGCACCATATCTCGGCATCATGGTCCGCCCACGTGGTACCTCGGCTAAAACCTCGGCCACGTGGACTACCCAAAAATGTCCCCACAATAATCACAATAGGTCATTACTAAATTATAATAATTGTTGTATAAAGTCATAACAAACACTATAATTCATCATGACATAAAATACAAAAATTATAATTCGACATATGGCACGTCACTTTTTTCAATGTGCACATATTATATTTTATCAATAAAAAAAATAAAAAGGCGTACGTATTATAGATTTTCTAAAAAGATGTATGTAGTACAAAAATTTTCAACTAAAGTCATTTGAATTTATTTTATATATTATATATATGTTATTTGTAAAATCATAGTTTAAAAAATACAATTTTAAATTTAAAGTCATATTTTTTACTTCAATTACTTAAGAAATTTTTGAAGAATGAGAGGGAGAAGATATTGATATAAGATTTATGAGAAAGTAGGAATTTTCAATTTTAGTTTTTACCAAATTCAAAATATATTTTAGGCATTTTTAAAAGGGTAAATAACTAATAGATCATAATAGTTGGACTTATTTCTTATTAAGTCCTATTGAAAATTAATCTTAGTAAAATTGTCATTAAAAATAATTTTATAACGATATTTTTGCATATTTCGTTTAAAATTAACAATTAGTGACTTTTTTTATCACGATTTTTATAAATTGTTGCTAAAACTTACAATTAGTGATTTTTTCTATAACGAAAATTTTAAACTGTCATTGAAAGCTAAAAGTTAATGACTTTTTTTTGTGACGATTTTTTTAAACTGTCACTAAAACTTATAATTAGCAACATTTTTTGTAATAAAATTTTCAAACTGTCGATGAAAATTAATAATTAGTGATGTTTTTAATAATATTTGATGAAAAATATTATTAATTATTACAAGACTTATTAGACCAAAAATTCATCTATTAAGACCTACATGTAAGTCGTTGGACAAAAGTAGGTTGGTGTGGAATCATCATGGCTATAAGGAAAATGAAAAGTACAAGTAGGGTTAAAGGGGTGGGCATACATGATCTTGCAGAGAAAGTGGGAAAGCACAAGCACAAAAGTTGGGTAATACTCTAAAAAAAAAAAAAAAAAACTAATAATAATAATAATAATTAAAATAAAAAGGGAGTTCAGTCTATTAGTCTATGTCATAGATTTGTAAGGACATAGACCTATTTGTTTGATTGGACGGACAGAATAAGGGGGATTAGAATTCATCGGATTTGAATTCTATGACTGTGAATCTCCCAAACTATTTGGTTGGTTTGGATATGTATCCTGTGCTTGTTTTCTCATGAGATTAGATGTCTGAAAATGACTATTTTTAGTGAATCCAATATTTGGTTCAACGGACTGGATAGGATAAATAAACAAAAGACTATTTTATTATTTTTCAGTTATTTACTAAGTAATAGCAATATTAAACAATCTTTAATATTTTAATTATTTTTAGCTAGATTAAAGTAAATTTTATTATATTTTTTATTTTACACAATTAAATAAATTTATTTTTTTAAAATTAAAATAAATAAAATATCCAATAAAAATATATGTTATTTTTTTAATTAAAATTTTAAATAAATTTATTTTAAAAAATAATAATAATTAAATAATGAAATAAAATAAAATATAAACAAAATTTTAAAATAAAACATCGATAAAATATCTATAAAATTAAATAAATAAACATCAAAAAAAGTTAAATAAATTATTTTATTTTAAATTGAGCATTTAAATTTTATTGAATTTTACTAATATAATACATAATTAAATAATAGAGGGTCAAAATGGTCATTCCACAACCTAATCCCAACAGTAAATAGTCTCATGGAAATAATTCCACCCCCCCTAGGATACAATAGTCCCTCATATGAGGGATATGGAATCCGGCCGAACTCCATGTCTGGCGGACTAAAAAAAAAACAAATGCTGGATTGGATGCTTCCAATGGATAACAATCCGCACAGTAAATAGTCCTCCCCTATCCCCCGAATCAAACATACCCTTATTGTTTAAGTCCATAAGGACAATCGCATGTCAATAAGGACAGTCATGCGCCTTTTTATTTGTATGGATCCACGCCTCTTTCTGTTCAAATGACCTTTTTTCCAAACCCATTTCTTTATCTCTCCTTAATTTTTCTCTCACTAACCTTGCATTCTGCAGATCTACTTTCTCTCTCATTTTCTTCTTCATTTTTTGACCTACAAATGTTGTGTAGTTCGCTTCAGATCTCTCTCTTTCATTCTTAGGAAGGTAAGTGCTATTATCGTTTTGTTAATCAGTCAATAGTCAATAATCGATAAGAAGATCAAAAGAGATGTAGCAAGGGAAAGTAGAGGCTGTGAATGACGGTGTGAAATCATTGTCCCAATGCGAGTTGAAGGCAGATCTCTTATTGTCATCGTCTTCATCATTGAAAAACACCTTCTTCTTCTTCTTTTTCTTCTTCTTCTTCTTCTTTCTCTTTCTGAAATCCCTGAAGCTGAAGACAAAGCAGTAGGCTCTCTTGATTCGAGTGAGAACCCTCGTCCTCGTCTACGTCCTAGCCTTCATGACTCGACTATTTAGTGTCCTCCACTAAGAGAGGAAGATCCACGAGTTCGATCCCTACTTTCCTGACCAAGAAGGGTTTTTATGAGTTGTGGAACTAGTTTGACTCTGAGTGGTGGTACCCTCTAGGTCGCATCATCAATAACACTCTCTACCTTGGTCTTATGGTCATTATTGCTCTTATCTACTAGTCTCTTCGCTTCATCCACTTCGTCGTCCACATCTGCAAAATCTGTGTCTTGATTGCCTATTTCTTCATGTCCAACACCACTCCTTCACTCCAGCTTCCATGCGAGAGAGGGAGAGATCTAAAGCTGTATGTAATGAGAAAGAGAGAGATTTGAAGCTATATAAATGCGAGAGAGATGTGAGAGAGAGAAAGAGAGATATGGAGAGTAAAAATCCAGAGCTCTCAAAACCCTAAGTTTGTTAAGATTGAAGAAGAATGAGACGGGTGATGAACACAAGAAACAATAATATAAAGAGAGAGAGAGAGAGAGAGAGAGAGAGAGAGAGATTTGAACAGATAGTGGCTTTGTGGAGAGAGTTGGATTTTGAACAGATAAAAAAAAGATTTTGACAAATAGGACCTCTCTCTTTCTCTCTCCTCTCTCTCTCTCTCTATATATATATTGGATGTCGTGCTTTTGTTGAGTCTAACTCCCGTTCTCATACAAGTGTTGTGCAAAGTTGCTTTAATAAACAAAGAGTCGCTACTTAACTTTTAAAGAGAAATTAAGGAACCTTTAACAATAAAAACTAAGTTAAGGATCGATCTGTCATAGCTAGAAAATTCTAGGCTCGGGAACTTAGGTACAAAAGGAGAAGGTCATTGAATGATAAAACTCCCTTTTTGCCCAATCCGAAGATTGACCTCTACTAATTTTCTATTTTATGATTTATTGGTTAATTATTCAGACAAATTCATTTTAAGCTTAAAAACCCTTAACTAATCCTAAAAATATGTGATTTGAAAAATGAATATCACCGATTTTATGAATAAAGCCATGACCTTTCCAAAAATAAAGCTTTTACTACCAAAAATTGATTTTTCAGGGACATGATCATACTCACAAACTAATTTAAACAATAATCATGAAAACACATAATTTTGCCTAAAAAAGAATAGAAACTTGCATTATTTAAAAGACAATGCAAATAATGAGCACATGTTATGGAGGTATAAAAGACTTACCCAGATGCCCACTTTCAGCGTCTTACATGCATTCATAAATTAAACATGAATCCTAATATGCTTCTAACCATACAAAATATGAACCTAGGCCTGATTTGACGCCACTAAAGCCTTTCTGTCCTCGAGCTTTACCTTAAATCCCAAAGCACTAAGGTGGCAAGATTCATGGATTAAGATATATCAGCAGTTTTAGGCAAGAATTTTAGAGAGAAAATGGGTTTAGAACTTTATTAAGAGATAGACAATATCAAAAAAGTGAGAAAAATATCTTTTCCCGTAACTTTATACTAACAGATCACTCGAGCGAACAAAACACCCTTTGAGCCTCAGACATAGAACATAGCTTAAGCGACCAAAACTAGGCTCAAGCGAAGAAACCAAACTCTAAGAAGATCATACTGCAAACTCAGAAACTGGGAGAAACGAAAGACCACTCAAGCGAACCCAAACTTCAACAGACAAAAGCTCCGCAAAAATACTAAGCCCAACCTGTTTCAAATCATAACCTAAAGATCTAATTCACAACTCAAAGATTACATACGACTAGAACAGATGCTAACCACTCAAATAGATACAAAACTCAAAACCAAAGAATATAAAAAGATCAAGTCTTAACCTGAGCCGTTATATACATGATGTATGAATAAACTAAAGTCCTAAGCATGATTTTCTAATGAAAATAAGCAAAGAAAAAGGGATTGAAATTATCAAAAGAGAGAGTTTTACTTGCTGATTTTCAAGAACCGAAGAGCACACGAAGAAAAGTGAAAAAAAACAAGGATTTCCTTTCTTTTAGGCCTCCATCAAGCTTAGGTTCTGAGTTTTGTTCAAGTCTCCAAGTCCTTAGGAGGTTTTCGTTACTGTTTAGGTGGTAATTTTCAGAGTTAGAAGGGAGGGAGAGGGCGTCTTTCTTTCAAGCTCTCTAATGCTCTTAAAAAGTTTATAATTTTGTAATCCCTTGAAGGGAGGGAAAGCAGGGGAATGGGTGTTTTTATAAGCACTCCTAGCTTAGGGAGGCTGCTAGGGCTAGCTATTGCTTTGTCCGTAGCACTTCTCTCCAATGTCGTATTACCATTCTTGCAAGGTTTCCATTTTTGTTTGTCGGAGAGAAGTGCGGCCGCTCATGAGAGGTGCAATCGCCCAAACAAGTTGTAACACCCTCAAAATAATACAATATAAACCCACATTCTGGACATGTATAGACATAAGAGGATAAAGCATATTTCTATTTATCAGAGTATTCATTACAAAAGTATTACATGTTGACATCAAAAGTAAATGCCCTACGGGCTTACAACTTTCCAAGCCAACACTTGGTTACAAAAAAGAGAGTACTAACTCAAAACACAAAATAAGCCCTCAGCTTGATTTACATGTAACACACAAAATAATCACAAAAAGGAAGCCTTCAGCTTCTACAACCTCCCAAGCTACATCCTTGGAGGCAGCATATCACCTAGACCTGAAAATGATGTCCCATATAGGGTGAGCCAACGCCCAGTAGAGATATGCTAAACATAATATGAGCAATAACTAAAACATTAGCATTTGATAAATGTTTAACTCATATAAACCAACATACAGCACAATCCAAATCCATGACAAGTATGTCTATGATCCTTTCCAATATCAACAATTTAAATGAGATTATAACTCATAATAAAACACTTTCATATTTCACAATTCACATGAGATAACAACTCATATTAAAACACTTCATACTTCATAAATGATACACAGATTTGCTGTATCAATGGAGTCCATCCCCTATCTCCTCCCAAATAAAATCCGATTTAGGAGTCCATCCCCTATCTCCTCCCAAACCGTGGAGTACATCCCCTATCTCCTTCCACACAATACAATGTATATAAACAATTATCATATACACGATCAATTAATACACAAATTCGATGTATTATTTCAACCGTCATATTCAATGACATATTCAACTGATTAGTTTTAATTCACCTAATCATCATGCAGTGTCTACAACAATCAAGACTATCCTCCATCGATAGCCAAAGCAATTATTTCTAAACAGATAATAAATGCATTAAACAGATAATTTATTAATAATTTCAAAGGTGAGTGATTAATCAATCCAACTACACCATTTCATCTCATAACTACCTAATTTCATTATTTCCAACTCAATTTCATATTTCCATAACTTTCCAAAATTTATTAATAAATTAATTTATCAAAAATTAGGGCTTTTCTCCCCCATTTTCCAATATTGATCCCAAAGGCTCAAATATCATTACTAATCATCAATACCATCATTTTAAGACGCAAAATACACATGAATGAGTCATAATAACAAAACCCCTCTTTTACATCTTGAAACCCTAACACCCAAAATTACTCAACTCAACATTAAATCAAAATGACCAAAAGTTTATGTCAAAGATCATAAAAATGAGTAGTTATCCTACCTCAAATGGAGAGACCAAATGGAGAAGATGAAGGATTTCGAAGGTGCTCCAAACCCAATAATTTTCGGATCAAAATGAAGAGCAAGCCAAACCCCACACTTTATATAAAGGGACCAAGGTAGAAGATCACTTGATCTAGATGATTTTGTAGAGAAGTTGTAGTCTAGAGTGAGAAGCTCTCAAGTTATTCATTCAATGAACTTCATTAAATAGATTAATGTATCTCATACATTCATATACTAATGTATCTTCTATATTAATGAATTCATTAGATAGATTAATGTATCTTACATATTCATAATAGATACACAATGCATCTCTAAGATTCATTCATAATGAATCCATCACATTCAACGTATTAGCATTAGTCTTCTATACATTGTATATATAGGTGCATTCATCAATAATTAGTCACCATCTAATTGATGTACATGTATCTTACTAATGAGATGATCTAGTATAATCATGCATAAGCTTTGAAAAGTTAGAGAGAGAAATGGCCCGAAAAATGATCCAAAAAGCTGTTTTTCGAACTGACATACAAACAGGTCCGCTCGAGCGTCAAAAGCCCCGCTCGAGCGTGAAGCCCAAATCTGGACATCAACCCTTGTTTCCAACACAACCAACCTGTTTCAACCTGCCCACACGACCCAAGACTTATACAAAGAGTAAAGGATGGAAACGAGAATAAGACAACAACACATCCACGGAACCGAGTTCGGAATACAATTAAATAATGAAGAAAAATCGGGATCGCTACACAAGTTGTGGCCGCATAGTGCACGTGCAGGCGCACATGCAACCAAGAATCTAGGTGTCAACTTTGTAGGTTAGGTGTGAGTTTGCATGGCTTTTGCCTACTTATGTCCTAAGCAAGCTTAAATTGTCTTTAGATCAATATTTTTGATAAAATCGATTAGTAATTTTGGAAATATCATCAATCTAAGTGCAATTGGTCTTCTCCTATCTCTTGGGGTTGAAAGGCCTACAGCCCAAAGTTTTAAGGTCAACCAAAATTGAGTGTCTACAATATATGTATCAGATATTGAATATATAGAATAAAAAATTGAACAAATAGGAAAAACAAAGCTTAGTGAATTCCAATCGATAGGAAAGAATAGGTTTGGAGAATTTCAACAGATAGATACAAATTTGAATAGATAGGTTCAAAAAATTGAACAAATAAAAAAATTTAAAATAAAATTTTCAACGGATATGTGGTAATGAACTTTTGACCAACAAATGTCCTTATCACTAACAAAAGATTTTCTCTTTGATCTAATACCTTACACCCTCTTTAAATTAAACTTTTCACCAATCAATCCATAAAAAAGTGAGGTCAAGTCAAGTAACTATTTTTACTATTATTTCTTTAGGGTAAATTATATTGTACCTCCTCTGATAAATGGGATAAATACAACTGGTCCTATTGAATGTAAAAAAAGAAAATTGTTTGAGGCTTTTGAAAAAATTCACACAATTTGACCTACAATCATGTAGCATGTGACCAAAATTAATGCAAATGATATGAAAATATAACAATACTCAAGACAAAATATATATTTCAATATAAAAGAGATGAAAATATAATTTTTTAATTC
Organism: Camellia japonica; assembly: GCA_030407325.1. Taxonomy (NCBI): domain Eukaryota; kingdom Viridiplantae; phylum Streptophyta; class Magnoliopsida; order Ericales; family Theaceae; genus Camellia; species Camellia japonica. Next base: position 171,561,393 of record JAPPVO010000019.1, read on the forward strand.
ATATAAGTAACAAATTTCTAATGAAAAAAGAACTAAGTGTTAAATGAATTAAAAACTTATGAAAGTCCATTATAATTATACTAAACTGATAGAACTTATTATATATATATATAATATTAAATCTCAAGAAGTAACTGTATTTTACCATTCTTTTAAAGATGATGGGCATTTACATATGAGAAATTATTTAATACTTCTGAAGTTATACTCTATTCCATTTACATGTTGATACTTAATACTTTGTCTTCTAAAACTCTTACACAAAAGTAGTGGATCCCATGATTTAGATCAATAACTCATCATTTAGAGCATCACCTAAACTTACTTCAAGAGTATTGAATAATTTCTCTTTACATACCCATTGGGAATTCCTCCAATGTAAAGACAACTAATCCAAACTGTCCAAGCAAACTCACACTGGAGTAGTACATGAACTGCAGATTCCTCATAAATCTGGCAAAATGGAAAGAACATGCCTTTTAGTTTAATCATAAACCCTCATCTCTACTAACAGAGCTTAGATATGAAGTTTCCATAATAGATTAGCTACTAACTCATCTTCCCAGACAAACAAATCCCTTCTAAATTCAAGGGTAAATTATAAATACATTCCCTGTGATTTATTGATACTATAGATTTTTTCTTTATACGTTTGAGAAATTATATTCAATATTTTGAAGTTTTCAATCACATAAGAAATGACTCTTTTTTTAATTAATCGTCAAGTCAAATTAACAGAGTGTATGATGTAAGCAACAATTTTTATTTTTTGAAAATACCTATAATAAGCTTTATAAAGTTAAACATTTTATTTTCTTTTTTCTTTCACGTATCTCATCTTTGTTATTTCCGTTTTCTCTCAATTAGTAACATCACTGTGATAACCCCGTTCTATATTATACTATTAAGTCGTAATTATACTTGTGATTATATGCTTTATGTAATCTTGGATGCTAATCATGTGATTATGTATGTTTTTGAATTCATATCTGTTCATTGTAGGAAAATGTGTTATGTGTTCTGTAATAAACTGAAATTGAGGGTCGTAGAGGCGATAGAAACCAAAATTGATTGTGCCATTGTGATTAGCATAATTTTTAGAGCCTACAGTGAAATTTAATTAAAAATTGATTCAGATCAAATTAATTAGATTAAATTGATTAGAACTAAGTGGAGATGATTAGCCCTAATCAAACTTAATTAAACTAAGCTAAGTACCTTATATATATGTGTGTGCGCGCGCTAATTAGTGTGCTAAACACACTCTGAGCTCATCAAACCTTGTAAAACTTGTTGAGAAAGCACACACACACACACACACACACACACACACATATATATATATATAGAGAGGTGAGAATTTAAGGGAGAAATGAGGAAAACTTAAGAATTAGCTCAAGGAAATTGAAGGTTGTGTTTGGTTTAGCGCTCTAATCATAATTTCACCCCTTCACATGAAGCCTCTATTTGGATGGAGTTTTCAAAAATTGATTCCATCACACATTTCAAAACACATTTCTCTTTCACGTTTGGCAGAGCTCCTTCCAAGCCAAAGCTCTCACATTTTCACACATGGGCGGTTGTCCAGGGGAACGGCCAGCGGTCCAATTTCGGCTCAGTTTGTATTTCATTTTATTTCATTGCATATTTTGTGTACATTGTAAATATTTTTGGATTGCCTATATATATATAATGCCTGACAAATTCAATTTATATTTTTGAATATGAGTTTTGAACAGAATTTTCAATAGAGTTTTGAGTTGTCTGTTTGGTTATGAGTTATAATTTTTTGAATTAAGTTTTGAAAACTCTTTTCAACACTTATAACCAAACAACTTTTCTCATTTCATATGTCACATAAAAAATTTAACACTCAATTCAAAACTCTTTTCAAAACTCATAACCAAACAAATTTTTTCTTTTCAATTCAGAATTCAAACTCACAAACTCAAAATAAAATTTCACACTCAAATCATAATTCTAAAACTCTACTAAATGCCACCGAAGATTTGTGAATAACAACTCAAGCTCTTGCTAATTGAGCTATATTGAAGCTCCTAGGTGAGTGTGTGAACCATAATTCATGAATTTGAGTCACTTAATTGTAAATTCAAGGTGAATATGTAATTAAGTGTATGGATTGAGCTAAGATTGTAAGAATTGAGATCAATTTGCACATGCATGCATGAATTTGTTATGAAATCTCATTGCAGAGCATGAATCATGTAGTCCATGTGGAATTGAGAATTGTTTGACACATGCATGCATGAATTATTATGTTTTGGAGTCCAATTTTAAGCTTAAAAGCTTGTAGATGCAAGTTATAAAAGATTGTTTTTCAAATATAAAGTTCAATGCTTAAATTTTGTTCAATTCACAGAATTTTGAGTTATGGGTTGAAGTTATATTTAAATATACGTTTTCAGGAGTGTTTATACACAAATGAACAAGACATGGTTGAATTTGGAGCGTTGGATATGTGTTTGGAGCGTTGGATATGTGTTTGACAGAATTCTAGATATTCCAGAAATTTGACAGACCGCTCAAGTGACCAAAAGCTGGCTCGAGCGCACAATTTGAGCATCCAGTACTTTTGCAGATGTTAGATGGTGGCTCGAGCGACTAAAAGACCACTCCAGCGACCTCCTTTTATTTTTAGTCTTGGCTCGAGCGACCAAGAAGTTAGCTCGATCGTAAAATGAGAGCATCCAGTACTTTTGTAGATTGAGGGGTTCGCTCGAGTGACCAATGTTGTGCTCGAGCGAAGTGCCCTATTTCAGGAAACTTTGAAAAGTTGTTTTATGTTTCAATTTTCATTCTATTTCATTTCTAAGCATTCTTAGGCGCACATTGAGCATCTTAAATGAACCAAAGAGTTAGAAAGAAGCCTAAGAAAGATAAACTAATTAAAGAACGGATTGAATCGTATTGTGACCCAATTTCTGTATGTGTTATAAATTGTGTAAGGTCAACTGCGAGAACAAATCAACAGACTGAACACTGTGAGTAATATCTTAGTAATATATTTTACTTATACTTTATTTCTGATTGTCCTTATATGGTCAGTTTTCTAAATCAATGATTTGATAAATGTGAATGAGTTACCAACCGACTGAACGATATGCTATATGTATGAAATGACTATAATAAATGGACCCAAAGTTGTTCTATATAACTAAATCATGAAGCAAGATAGCTCAACATATCTGAATTGGGCCTAAGGCCATTTGGTACATCAGATACAGTGGACCAAAAGGTCATCCTAAATCTTTGATATGTCTGATTGACTAAGAAGACATGATTGAATTTCTGATAAGTCTGATTGACCGGTATGCAAATTTTTTTTGATAAGTCATATTGACTAGTATGCAATTGCAATGATTGAATGGCCATCAATCTACTGTAAATGATTGGGCCTGAGATCGGTTCGTTAATAAATGATTGAATTCATTCTATATGTTGGTTAATTGTTGGACCTAAGGTCGCTTTGCCAACTGTTTAGCCCAAGGCCGTTTTGTTGGAAATGAATGGAACTGTACCGTGTATTTGCTATCCATTGGACCTAAGGTCGTTTGTCTTAAGTTGGACCTAAGGTCATTCCGTTACAAATGCTTGTTGTCATGTATATAAGCTTATCTATTTTCAAAAAGAGGCTCATTCACTTACCTCTTTATTTTGATATTATTCACTAGGCGTTAGCTCACTCTATAATTATATGTATGTAGGTGTGCAACGGGATGTCTAGCCCTAGCCCTAGTGATCCTATGAGAGATATCAGCTTATGGGGAGTCAACCAAGGTCACCTCATGCAAGAGGCTTTACTTTTGATTTTCCTTTTGTTTTCTTTTGTGGTCATGTGTGACCAAGATTGTATATAACCTTGGCTTTTGTCAAGACTGTTTTTGAATGATCCTAGACTTATGTATATATATATGTGTATATTCTAAATGACTGTTTGGTGTGAATTATTAGATACAGGAGAATAGTTTTTTTTTTGTTTTTATTATGCCATGTATGCACTGCTCATTAGACAAAATTTAAAGTTCTGCTTCCGCATCTGGCTCCATATTATTAATTTTTAATTGATTTCTATCTAAGGTCATAGGCAATCTTATGATTACTGGCCGATTATGACCCTAACCTATAGGGGCGGGTTCGGGTCGTGACAATCACTTTGGTCAACCATCCCACCATTCTCTCTCACTCTTGATCAGCAGCACCGTTATTATTATCTATTAGCATGTGGTGTGTCGACGATGAGGATTGAAGAATATTGTGGTAATGTAGAGATAAGGATTTGGTGGTGGATAGATGACAATGAAGATAGTATGATAATTTCATTTTGGTATTAGAGGTTTTCTTCTTCTTTTTTATTTTTTTTTACATATATTGGTTGCAGAATTTTTTTTAATAAGGGGTATTTATAATTTATAAAATATAATACATAAATCTATATTTTTGATAAACTTCAAGAAGTATAATTTACCCTAAATTCAAACTTCCAACACACAGTTCCATTCGAAATAGAAAACATCTCCTTAATAATGATGGTGGGTAGATAATACAGAAGCCTATGGGAAAATTATACAATAATCCCCGAGTACCATGAGATCATACTCCATCACTAATCACTATTAATTCATTATGCCCCTCATGTTCCTTAATCATTTAACACAAATACTTAATACTCTACCTTCTCCACCAATTATACTACCATGAAACACCACGTGGCCATACTCATGGAGTACCGAATAATCACCCGAAGTCTATGACTCTATCCAAACATCATGCCAAAACACAAAATTGTATGAACTAGAAAACATCTCCTTAGGCCATCTTCAATCCTTCATCAAATTTATATTTGATGAAAAATTAGTTAAAATGGTACTCTAACTATTTCATCAAATCAATATTAAATGAAGGAGAGTTAAATTTTTCATCAAATCAAGGGAGCTTTATCTATTCATCAAATTTTGTAGACTGGACGTCCTCCTAGACTTCTTGTGTTATTAAATCTCAAGAAGTGTATTTGTAATTTGGAAAACAAGAGACTCTGTTAATCAGATTTTTTATAAATTAAAAATAAAAATAAATAACAAACTTCGACAATCCCACATTGGCGAAGGACAAGAGCATGAGGCATTCAAAACTCTATAAAAGCCTCAACCATAAGACCAAGTAATCAAATCTATGGTGAGAAAAAAGCAAGAATTGTTGAGCATGTACATAGTTTATAGATGAGAACAAATCGAACAATTATAAAAATGAATGCCAAGCCAGTAGACTTTTGTGCTCGTCGGATGTGCAGATACATATCCAGGAACAACATTTCTATAGAGAGAGATTTGTTGGGATGCTTCTCCACTGGTTGATTGTCTACTCTTCTCTTCTTTCTCGTTGTACACAAGCCGGACTCTAACCTCCTTTATTTGAAAATTTTCATCATCTCCAACCGCCGAAATGTTCAGTTCATCGTCGCCTTCCAATTGATTGTCGAACTTCTAGTAACTTAGCATTATCATGTCCTCATTAGTTTCTGGCTCGCCAAAGACTCATGGGCAATGGCTGCAAATTAGACTCTTGGTTTTATTACTAATAATAGTATGGGCACAACCATAAACTTTTCGGTTACTTGAAAGTGCATAAATATAACACAAACTCACGCCTTTGATTTTGAAATTAACATACGATGGCACAGTAAAGACATTGAAGATTGTAACGCCCTCGAAATAAACTCGTAAATCATACAATATTGACATGCTTAGACATAAGAGAATAAAGCATAATTACATTTCATCAGAGTATTCATTACAAAACGTATTACATGTTGACAACAAAAGTAAACGCCCTATAGGCTTACAACTTTCCAAGTCAACACTTGGGTTACAAAAAAGAGAGTACTAACTCAATACACAAAATAAGCCCTTGGCTTGATATACATGTAATACAAAATGTAATCACAAAAGACGTCCCAGCCACTGATCCTCTCAAGCTATGTCCTTGGAGGTGACATGCTACCTGTACCTGAAAATGATGTCCCATATAGGGTGAGCCAACGCCCAGTAGAGATATGCAATACAAGATATGAGCAATAACTAAAATCTCAGCATCTGATAAGTGTTTAAGTCACATAAACATATTCATATTCCACTTTAGTTACATGACAAATGTGTCCATGCTTCATCCCATTTTCCATTTCTTATCAAATTCTCAATTCATAACTTAGGGCTCAGAACCTGGCCAAACAACTTGAATGAGATCACGTCTCATGTCCACAATGTTCCTATTTCAGGTGAGAAAATAATTCACATTAAACATTTCATGCTTCATAATAGATACACATTTTGGTGCTATATCAATATCAATAAAACACTTCCATACTTCTCAAATGATACACATTTTAGTGCTGTATCAATCTCAAACACACATACTTCCATACTTCACAAATGATGCACATTTTAGTGCTGTATCAATGTCAAACAAATTCTGGTTTAGAGGTCCATCCCCTATCTTCCCCTAAACCGTGGAGTACATCCCCTATCTCCTCCCACACAACACAATGTCTATAAGCAATTATCGTATACATGTTCAACCAATACACAAATTAGGTGCATTATTCCAATTGCCATATTCGATGACACATTCATTTGATTAGTTTTAGTTTACCTAATCATCATGCATTGTCTACAACAATCACGACTATCCTCCACCGATAGCCCAAAGCAATTATTTCTAAATAGATAATAAATGCATCAACAGATAATTTATCAACATTTTCAAAAGTGAGCGATTAATAAATCCAACTCCACTATTCCATCTCATAATGAACCAATTTCATTATATTCAACTCAATTTCATATATCCATCATTTTCCCAAATTAATTATACCAATTAATTTATACAATAATTTAGGGCTTTCTCCCCCATTTTTCAATATTAACCCAAAGGTTCAAATATCAACAACCAACAACAATACCATCCTTTTAAGACCCAAAATACATATTTAAGAGTCAAAATAACAAAACCCTTTTTGCACATTTTGAAACCCTAAGTTCCATAATTTCCCAAATTCAACACTTTATCAAAATGACCAATAATTTAAGTCAAAGACCATAAGAGTGAGTAGTTATCCCTACCTCAAACTCGGAGCTCAAAGGAAGGAGATGAAAAAATTCGAAGTGCTCCAAAACCCAATATTTTTGGGTCAAAATGTAGCCCTCAACGATCCCCACACTTTTTGTAAAGGCCAAAGGGTAGGAGAACACTCTAACTAGATCAATCCCTAGAGAGAAGGTGGGTTTCTAGTGAGAGAGACTCTCCAATGGAGTTTTAGAAAAGTAAGAGAGAGAGTGAGGATGTAAAAAGTGATTCAAAATAGCCTAGCTGCCTACTGTTATACGACTCTCCCGCTTAAGCGTCAAGCACAAAAACTGGACCCGCTCGAGTGCTAAGACACAAAAATAATATACATCTGCTCGAGCGCGAAAACCAGTCCGCTCGAGCATAGATTCTCCTCTCCCAGTATTTACACAAACTATGAACACTCCGCTCGAGCGCAAAAATCCCGCTTGAGCGTGACCCGCTCGAGCGCAAGAAAACCCGCTCGAGTGTGAAAAACAAGCCTGCAGTACTTTTGCAGAGGCACGAAATGTTGGAAGTATGAAATCTCCGCTCGAGCGCACAATGACTCGCTCGAGCGGACCACTCAAAAACTGGGCAACAAGAATTTGAACTAAGGCTCCACCCACCTGTTCGAAACACGCCCAACACATCCCAAAACTCAAACATATGGAATTAAAGGATAACAACAAGACAAACAACCATTAACTCCACGGAACCAAGGTCCGGAATACAATAATTAAAGAAAGGGAAAACCGGGATCGCTATAAAGATCCTATATTTTTCAGGTTGGAACATTGCTTCCTGGAAGATACACATAGAATATATGTTTATCATGACATCCCTATGCCACAGAAAAAATAATTTAAGCATTACATATTTGTTAGGTTTTTATTCTTGGCAATCCCGTTGGACAAAACTCCTTTAGTTATACTTGTTTTCGCACTTTTATTTCAGTGAGGCTATGAGTTTGTTAGATGCGAATCCAACCCGAATTGTGCCGTTCAGAGAAGTTTGTGATGTTAATATTTTCAAGATTACCACTTCGCTGATTATGACGGGGATCGAACTGCCCGATCAGCTCGCGGGGGTCCAGGGGGCAGCGCCCCTTGGCGGGTCCGAGGCAGCGCCCAGGCGGGGTCGAGGGGTAGCGCCCCCAAAGCAAAATGCAAAATTGCATTCGAAGTTGCATGTACGCCCTTGCTCGCTCGAGCGAAGGAGTTCTTGCTCGAGCGATGGCTGCGTCTGGCAAAAAACCTGAGAATGATGAATGTACACTCAAGCAAAGGTTGTGTGGCTCGAGCGAAGCCACTTATGGAAAAACACGCGAGATTAGCTCCTCGCTCGAGCGAGAGAGTCTTCGCTCGAGCGAGCTTCGCAGTCCCAGATTTCTATAAGTATTTGTTTTAGTCCAAAACTAGGATTACTTCTTCAGATCTTCTTTTTGGATATTAAGGTTTATATTTGGGGATATTTTGTTAGTTTTCTTTGATGTTTAATTGAGTATTCAACTCATGGGTTAAGAAGAATACATCAAAGGTTTGTTTGTTTATTCTATACAAAAGAGAGAGTTGTTCTTCGGTGGATTCTGAAGAATTTGAGCCTGAAGCTTTGGTGGATTCTGGAGTGGCTCATCGTCAAGACAATTCTGAGGTGAAGACGGGGCTGGAAGAGGCACATAGGGGTTGGTTCAATTCGGGCGTGGATTCACTAGGTAATTGAGAGTATACCTGTGTAATTCCTTTATATCTTCTTAGTGGATTGTTTTGTGGCTGTTGCCCGTGGTTTTTTATCACAATTGGAGGTGTCCAATTGTGGTTTTTTCCACGTAAAATCGTTGTGCCGATTTGTCTTGATTGTTTGATTGGGATTGTTATTTATTGCTTAAAATTGATACATAATCACAAATCAACATCTAGGGGATTTCTAGATTTTTCAATATTGACTATTAAGAGAGAGAGAGAGAGAGAGAGAGAGAGAGAGAGAGAGAGAGAGTAAAAACACAATTTTAAATTTGTTTTAATTGTTTGAATTTGTGCATGTCGGTCATCCGGACAAATGCCGGTTGACAAGGATGACGTTGGTTATCCGAGTGGTCTTCCAGCTTGCCTAATTTCGATAATTAGGCCGAGCTAAAATTTAGTGGATAATCATTTTTCTTTATAGAGTTGTTTGAGGTTAGGTCTTGCTCAAAATATTTTATTTCAAGAGTAATGTATATTTTATTTCAAGAGTGATGTTATAAACCCATATATTTATACCTATAAATTCACCCACAATGATGTGGCATAGGAGTTGGGTCCACAATAATTAAATGTATAACAAATTAAAAGTTGACACATATTCTGTCACATCATTATGGGTAGAATTATGAGTACTTTTTGAGAGTCAAACATTTGTCCTATTTAGGGTTGGTTTGGCATAACCTAAAAAAGTCAAAAAGTCAAAAAGTCACTATCCTATTTAAGTCACATCATCTTATTTAAATCACATCACCTCTCTAACACGTCACATCAAACCCAACCCAAACTCAACCCATATAAGCCAATAAGTCAAAAAGTACACTTTTTTATAACATCCCAAACAAATCCGAAATTTTTTTTTTTAGATTCTCCCACTACACCATGCCATAATGTTATCCACCAATCACCAAAAACCTTGTCTCCATGTTTCAACACAAAATGATGAACCCCACCCCTTCCACTGATCATTACTTTCTGTGGTACCACCTGACCATGCACCAGGGTCATCAAACAATTTCTTTTAACTTACGTGGGCACAGTTCAAGATATTCATGTGACATTTACTTTTATTTTTATTATTTCAAAATTTTAAAATTTCATCACTTTTATTATATTCATTAATTTTAAATAAAATTATATATATTTGGAATTTACACAATGAGATCTATCAAATAAAATAAACATTAAATATAAAATTTTGTTAAAATAAAATATTAATTTTTTTAGCTGTAGGAAACTAAAAATTTCTTAGTTTGCAAAATTGAGAAATTTTAATTTGTTTCAAAAATTTTAAAACTAGAATATTTTTTAGTTTCGCACAACAATGTTTCAAGCAATTGTTTCAGCAAAAAAATATTTTCTTCTTTTATACAAATTTATATTAAATATTAGTCTTTGATAGATTTTGACAAATAAATTCTAAAAATATAAATTTGATAAAAAAAAAAACAAATGTGAAATATGAAAACTATGACATTTTAAAATACAAAATGCAAAAAAAATAAAATTTTTCCATATCATCAAGCTTTTGAATCAACACATATCAGGCACTTCTTTTTTTAATTGAGGGCAAAATCATCTAACAATACAAATAGTTAGAGAAAAAAAAATTTGGATAAAAACTTCATATGGGACTTACCTAACGCAATCTCACCAAATAGAACTCATTGGTAATTGTTCTTTTTTAAAAATAACTTAGAGTTTGCAAAATAAATTCTGAATTATTTAGATTTAAAGAATTTGTAATTTAAAAATAGTGAGTTTAATAGCCCAAAAGGGCAAAATCATCTAACAATAAAAATAGTTAGAGAAAAAAAGGAAGATCTTTTTTGGATAAAAACTTTATATTGGACTTACCTAACACGATCTCACTAAATAGAACCCATTGGTAATTGTTCTTTTTTTAAAATAATTTACAGTTTGCAAAATAAATTCTAAATTATTTTGATTTAAAGTGACGTGGATAGGCCCACAAGGGCCACAGCCCACCATGAGTAAACCCAGGCCCACCATCTAAACCCCATTGCATAACCCGGTTAGTAAAACCCAGCATCACTGGAAGCCAACTGGGCAGGAAGGCCAATAATATTCGGACACACGGCAGATGCAGGACAGGCCACGTCAGCAGACAAAGATCTGCAAAGTTATTGCCACGGCACATCACCATTAATGCAACCCATCACAGCATTTATTGCGACAACACCTCCAGCCGGAATGGCATCCCCTCACCCTGAACAAGACGAACCACGGCGTAAGCTTTCGGCGGGGAGGTCAGAACGGCTGAGACAGCGAAATGATTACCAAAGGATATAAGCAAGACTTGAAGACAAGGAGAAGGTTAAGTTTTTCTATCTCCCTCTCTCTCTCTCTACATTTTGTCTATCACCTTCTAATTCACACACCGGAGGGTTCGCCGGGGGACTACCCCGTTCCCCGTTGAACTTGCTTGCAGGTTATCCAGTGGGCTTGAGGAGCTTGGATCGGTCTAGCCCATTCACCAGGACGAACTGTATCATCAGTTGGCGCCGTCTGTGGGAACGGTTTGTCCGTGCGCCAGTTGTGTTCATTGCCGCCGGAGACCCTGTTCCAGTAACCTTTTCACCTCATCCGTCAAGTGTATGGTCACGACTAGATCCATGGCTTCCCACCATAATGCTACCGATCACCAAACCGACCCTCCCAATCCAAACAACCCACCACATACTTCATCGAGCTCACAACAGCATCAACCGTATGGCCGAACAAAACCAGGCCTTAATCAATGCTCTGCTCCAACGGAACCTCCCTATTCCTCCACCACCTCCAGATATTCCACCCCATCCAGAACAAGTTCCGGGCCATACTGTCCCACAACCCAATCCTCCCAACTCGGGGGGCTTGCAACCCCCTCACCCACATATACATCCACCTCCTCCACCCCCACGTCCATCAGTCATAGCTCCAGCTCCCGAGGGAGAAGCCAGCAGCGTCCAACATCTGTCTCCCTCTGGCGGTGACAACATTCCCCTTTGGGACGCTGAACTCCGAGCCATGAAACTCCAACTCCAAGGGGTTATGCAGAATATCCAACATAAGCCCTCCACCACAGCAAACTCCCCATTTGTCGCCTCCATCCGAGACAAACCCCTACCCGCCAAGTTCAAAATGCCTACCATCGACCCCTTTGACGGAACGACCGACCCCGTCGACCACCTGGAGACCTACCGTACCCTCATGATCCTCCATGCCTTCCCTGACGAAATCATGTGCCGAGCCTTTCCCGTGACACTGAAGGGGTCGGCTCGGCTATGGTTCAGCCAGTTGCCACCAGATTCGGTCTCCACATTTCAGCATCTCAGTGACTCCTTCCTGAGCCACTTCATCGGGGCCCAACGCCAGCGACGCCCGGCGACCCAACTCCTCAACATCCGTCAGACCGAGGGGGAATCACTGCGCAGCTTTGTCACTCGCTTCAACACCGAAGCCTTGCAAGTTGCTGAAAACGACGATAAAGTCATCCTTACAGCCTTCATGGCCGGTCTGCGGTCATCCGATTTCCTCTTCTCCCTCTCTAAGAACCCCCCGACATCCATGGCAGCCTTGCTCCAAAGCCCAAAAGTACATGAACGCCGAGGATTCTCTAGCCGCTCGGCAGGACTCAACAACAAATATCTGACCCCCAGAGAAAAGAGAAAAGACCAAGAACCCAGTAACACCCGGCATCATACAAACATCCCGCTATGCCGACCGATCCCCTCGCGCCGACCGGTCAGCACCAGTAAGACCGCCCGGTCGGTTCGAGCGATATACACCCCTCAATTCTCCCATGGAACAAGTCCTTAACCAGATCCAACGGGACTACCCCCTCAAGTGGCCTCTTCCTCCACGGAACCCTTCCAACCGTAAAGACCAGTCCAAATATTGCCGTTTCCACCAGGACCAGCACACCGACGATTGCATCAGCCTCAAGGATCAAGTGGAGACCCTCATTCGCCAGGGGCGTCTAAGCCGGTTCACAGACACCCGCCCTCAACAGAGGCACAAAGCCGAGCCCCACAGGGACAATCGCAGGCACACCCCTCCACGCGACCAGCTCAACCAGACCAGGGCCGCGATCGACCTCCCCAACAACCTCTGCCACAAGGTAATCCACCCCGCCGTCGGTGAAATCAGAGTTATCTCGGGCGGTCTTGCTTGCGGGGGACCGTCGCGCTCGGCTCAGAGGCAGAACTGAGAAAAATACGACAGGGCTCGGATAAGGCAGTCATCACGGTAGACCGACCCCCCAAGCAGCCCAAGCAGTGGACTGAGCCCATTACCTTCACAGACCGACTGTACAGGCATCCGTTATCCACATGATGATCCTCTCGTCATCTCTGCCGTCCTCTCCAACTACAAGGTCAGGCGAGTCCTCATCGACAATGGAAGCTCTTCAGACATCATATTCCTCGGCTGCTTCCGCCAGCTCAAGATCGGAGAGGAAAGTCTGTCTCCACTCCAAACCCCTTGGTCGGTTTCACTGGCGACCGGGTGACCTCTATCGGCTCCATTGATCTCCCCATCACCATTGGGGAATACCCACGGCAGACCACGAAGCTGCTCACTTTCCTTGTAGTCGACTGCCCCTCTGCCTACAACATCATTCTCGGCCGCACTGCCCTCAACGCCTTCCAAGCCATCACATCCACCTACCACCTTGCCCTCAAGTTCCCTACTGATCTCGGGGTCGGAACAGTCAGGGAGAACAGACCGTCGCTAGAGAATGTTATGTGGCCTCACTTAAAGAAGTCAAACTGAAGGAGGCAATGATCATTGAAGGACTCGACGTCCGAGATGAGGACGAACTGATCAGAGGCGAACCTGTGGAGGAACTCGTCGAAGTTAACATTGATCCCACCAACCCACTCAAAACTGCCAAAATCGGCAGTCAACTACCTTCCCAAGCAAAGGCCGACCTCACCGCCCTCCTGACCGAGCACAGAGACGTCTTTGCCTGGACCCATGCAGACATGCCGGGCATTGACCCCTCTTTCATAACTCACCGCCTCAGTATCGAGCCTCATTTCCGACCTTACCGACAGAAGCAACGTATCTTCCACCCAGAGCGCAATAACCTCATAGCCACAGAAGTCGACAAACTCCTTGAAGCTCAGTTCATCCGAAACGTAGACTATCCCAAGTGGCTGTCCAATGTGGTTCTAGTCCGCAAAACAATGGCAAGTGGCGTCTCTGCGTCGATTACTCTGACCTGAACCGAGCTTGCCCCAAAGATAGCTATCCACTCCCCCGCATAGATCTACTGGTTGACGCCACGGCCGGTCACCAAATGCTCAGCTTCATGGATGCTTTCTCCGGGTACAACCAAATCATGATGCACTCGTCCGATCAGGAACACACGTCCTTCATCACCGATCGAGGTACCTACCACTATTGTGTAATGCCATTCGGACTAAAGAATGCTGGGGCCACCTACCAACGGTTAGTCAATACAGTCTTCCACCATCAGATCGGACGAAACATGGAAGTGTATGTAGATGACATGCTAGTCAAGAGCAAACTCTCCACTGACCACCTCACCGACCTACGAGAGACTTTTGCCACCCTTCGCAAATATCAGATGAAGCTCAACCCAGAGAAGTGTGCCTTTGGTGTAGGATCTGGAAAGTTCTTGGGTTTTATGGTCAGTCAACGCGGCATCGAGGCCAACCCTGAGAAGATTAAGGCCTTGATTGAGATGCAGTCACCCAAAACGGTTAAAGAGGTTCAAAGACTCACTGGCAGAGTGGCAGCCCTCAACCGTTTCATCTCCCGTGCAACGGACAAGTGCCTACCATTTTTTAAAGTTCTTCGGCAGACTTTTGAATGGACGACTGAATCCGAAGAAGCCTTTCAACAGTTAAAGCAGTGCATGGCCAATCCTCCCTTCTCTCACAGGCAATCACGGGTGAGCCCCTCTTCCTCTACTTAGCAGTATCAAGCACCGCAGTCAGTGCAGCTCTCATCAGAGAGGACGGTTCCGTCCAGCGGCCGGTCTACTACATCAGTCGGGCTCTCAGGGGCGGAGCAGAAACCCCCTACTAGAAAAGCTGTCCCTGGCCTTGGTCACCGTCCAGACGACTCCGCCCCTACTTCCAAGCCCACTCCATAGTGGTCCTCACCGACCAGCCCCTGAGGAAGGTCATGCAGCAACCAGAGCTCTCAGGAAGACTAATGCAGTGGTCAGTAGAGCTGAGCCAGTTCGACATCTCTTATCGCCCCCGGACAGCAATCAAGGGGCAAGCTGTTGCTGACTTCATCTCGGAATTCACCAATCCAGCCCCAACCTAACCCCCACCCCCACCAGCTCCACCAGAGCCCGAAGATCCTCATTCTTGGACACTCAATGTTGACGGCTCGTCCCGCAGGGAAGGAAGCGGGGCTGGCTCATCCTCACCTCCCCTGAGGGGGTTATTTCAAATGTGCCCTCCGTCTCTTGTTTGCGGCCAGCAACAATGAGGCTGAATATGAAGCATTGATAGCAGGACTTCGTCTGGCCAAAGACATTGGTGTTAGCCACATCCGCGTGTTCAGTGACTCCCAACTCATCGTCGGCCAGATCACGGGGAATTCGATGCCAAAGATAACACAATGCGGGCTTACAGGGACATGGCACTCCCCCTTGTTCGCCTCTTCAATACCTTCCAGATCAGACACATCCCTCGGGCGGAAAACTCCAAAGCAGATGAGATGGCCCAGCTGGCCTCTGCCGACCATTCCGACCTAGCCATGGAGTTCGCCTCGAATACCTAACCCACCCAGCCATCTCGCCCGACCTACAAGAAGTGCAATTCCTCCAGACGGAGCCCATCCCTTGGGCATCCGACATCTTCCTCTTCTTGACCACTGGAGAACTCCCAGATGACCACAGCAGGCTGCCAAGGTCAGAGCTCGGTCGGCTAACTACATTCTGGTCGACGGCGTCCTTTACAAGCGCGGTTTTTCACGACCGTACCTGCGATGCCTCAGCCCCGCCCAAGCAACCTATGTAATGCAAGAGATCCATGAAGGAATCTGTGGCAATCATTCGGGTGGCAGGTCTCTCGCACACAAAGTACTCCGTACAGGCTACTTCTGGCCGACTCTCAACCAAGATGCCACTGATTTTGTGCTCAAATGCGACAAGTGTCAGCGCTTCGCCAACATCCCCCATGCTCCTCCCACTGAGCTGATCACCCTCTGCAGCCCTTACCCGTTCGCCAAATGGGGGATCGACTTGGTTGGTCCACTTCCCACTGGTCGAGGCCAAACCAAGTTCGCGATTGTTGCCATTGATTACTTCACCAAGTGGGTCGAGGCAGAACCCCTCGCCACAATCACCGAGCGGAACACCACCAAGTTTATCTGGCAATCGATTGTCTGCCGATTTGGCATCCCTCAGGCCATCGTTTCCGACAACGGCAAACAGTTCGACAACGCTAAATATAGGAAATTTTGTGCAGATCTCCAGATTCAACCATGTTTCTTCCCCCGGTCATCCCCAAGCAAACGGCCAAGTTGAAGTCACCAACCGTTCTCTCCTGAAGATCATCAAAACTAAGCTCGAAGCTGCTAAAGGCCTCTGGGCTGAGGAACTACCACATGTACTCTGGGCTTACCGAACCACTGCCCGGACTCCTACTGGGGAAACCCCTTTTCGCTTAACATATGGCGCTGAGGCGGTCATTCCGGTAGAAGTCGGTCTGCCCACCCCCAGGGTCTTACATCCGGATCTCGCCTCAACCGAAGAACTCCGTCGAGCAGACCTGGACCTCATCGAAGAGCTCAGAGAGACTGCTGCTGTCAGATTGGCTTCGTACCAGCAGAAAATGAGAACACACTACAACCGCCGAGTCCGACCACGGGAGTTCTCTATTGGCGACCTTGTCTTGAGAGAAGCAACTCTTGCCACAAAGAATCCGACCGAGGGCAAACTGGCAGCCAAATGGGGGGGCCCTACGTGGTGAAAGCCCGACCACGACCAGGCACTTATCGACTTCAAGACATGGACGGCCGAGACCTTCCCCATCCCTGGAATGCTGAACATCTGAAGCGTTACTATCAATGAATCCTTACTTTTGTATTGTCAAACTTGTTGTATTTTCCTTTTTCAATCATAATACAAATATCGACTGGAGTTCCAACCTTCTATAATTCAACTGTCTGAATGTCGCTTCCATGAAACTTTCATTTGCAGCACCACTCAAAAGCCTCAGTCCGACCTGAGCACTTTCAAAAGCCTCAGTCCGACCTGAGCACTTACAAAAGCCTCGGCCAGACCGAGCACTTCAAAAGCCTCAGTCCGACCTGAGCACCAAAAGCCTCAGTCCGACCGAGCACTTTCAAAAGCCTCAGTCCGACCTGAGCACTTACAAAAGCCTCGGCCAGACCGAGCACTTTCAAAAGCCTCAGTCCGACCTGAGCACTTACAAAAGCCTCGGCCGACCGAGCACTTTCAAAAGCCTCAGTCCGACCTGAGCACTTACAAAAGCCTCGGCCAGACCGAGCACTTTCAAAAGCCTCAGTCCGACCTGAGCACTTACAAAAGCCTCAGACCTGAGCACTTTCAAAAGCCTCAGTCCGACCTGAGCACTTACAAAAGCCTCAGTCCGACCTGAGCACTTCAAAAGCCTCAGCCGACCTGAGCACTTTCAAAAGCCTCAGTCCGACCTGAGCACTTCAAAAGCCTCAGCCGACCTGAGCACTTTCAAAAGCCTCAGTCCGACCGAGCACTCTCGAACATCAGAAGACCCAGCGAAACAAGTACCAGCATAGCCTTGGGAGAACACTTAGTCACAAGTTAAGGTCACAAAATTTTACAACATCTCTACTTAGTCAAATTCCAACAGTGTTCCCCAATTTCTCCCCTACAGGTTTACTATTGGCCCCTTTAGTTACAATTTAAAACCTACTTTCCTGCCCTCATTCATTGAATTTTTACACAAGTCCAATCTCACTCTGCATGAAGGAATTTTATCAGTTCACTCTTACTCTGCGTGATGGAATTTTAATTTGACAAGTTCGAATTCACAAGTTCAATTCAAATTCAAATTCACAAGTTCATCCTCTTCAATTTATCAGTTCAATTTTATCAATCCAATCTCACAAGTTCAAATTCACTTGGCTCACTTAGCTCAAGTTCACTCTGTCATGAAGTTGAATTTTTTCATAAGTTCATTACTCGTTTTTATTACAAGCATTTCTCCATTTCAAACCCACCAAACAAATAAACACAGTTAATTGCAAGACATAAATAGAGTTTTATTCATTGGCGAAATGTGTACATCAGTTTATTACAATACTTCAAAAACAAAACAAAACAAAAATGTGTATACAAGGACGAACCAAAAATTCTTCAAGTACATTTATTTTCAGATCACTCCCCTCCTCACTAGAGATGAGATCTGCTCCTCTATACCCTCATCCAGGGGGTCTGGGCCACATCATCCTCTCAATCGCCACCCTGCTAAAGTCAAGCTCTGGGAACAGCTCTTCAGCCTTGCGTTTGAACATTTTCCACCCGCTGTCCCAGTACTCTGACATTTCATGCTTGTAGAAGTCCGATGCTGGAAGCTTGCAATCACCTCAGACTCAGTTCTCCTAGCAGTCGTCGATGGGCCAGACCCCCCAGTCTCCTCCCTTGCTAAGCTGCTGGCAACTGCAGCATCGATCGCCATCTGGAACTCAGGAGACCCTTTGAATTGAGTAACAGCTGCAACATAAAGATCAGGGTAGGCTGCCCTTTCCGAGGCCGCCTTCGCCTTCTCTTCGTTCAGCTCCTTTTGTAGGGCCTCCTTTTCAGCTGCAGCCTTGGCCCTCTCAGCCTCCAGCTCCCTCCTCCAGGCCTCGCCCTCAGCAATCAACTTCCCCTTCTCTGCTTCAAATTGCTTCAGCAGGGTCTCCCTCTCCACAGCCACCCTACTCCGCTCTGCCTCCAACTCCTTGCGCAGGCTCTCCCTTGCTCCATCGCTCTGGCGCGCTCGTCCTCCACCTCTTTTTGTAGAGCCTCAGCCTTAGCATCTGCATCATCCCTCTGTCTGACGAGCTCTTCGTTATTGGTCATGGCCTCCTCATGCCGCTCGACCGCGATGGCACAGGCCTTTTGGGACTCCTCCAATTTTTTCTGCTCACCAGTCAACTGGAACTCGAGCGACACAACCCTGCGGCGCGTGTCCTCCAACTCCAACTTGACTGATGACAGCTCGGTATGGGCAGTCTTCCATGCAGCACTCCTTCTTCAGCTTGGTCAGATCTGCCTTGGCCTCTTCAGCTTTGATTTTGGCCGCCGCAGCTTTCCTCAGCAGGGCCCCTGCCAGGGTAGTTACCTCCATTTGGGCGGAGCATAACCCCCTGAACAGGTCGGCCTCATTAAATCCAGAGGCCGCGCGCAGACCTGACTCCTCCACCATCTTCACTAACGGTCTGCCCCGCCCTAGCTGGGCCTCCATCTCCCTCCAGCCTCCCAGCCACAGCACGCGCATGGTAGATAGTGGCGCCCAGGCCAACTCCTCTTTCCTGAGGCACAGGGCCCCTTTGGGTCTGCTCCCTCCCACTTGGCTCTGCCCCAACCAACCCAGCTTCCACTTGCACCACTGGGGTCTTCTCCAACCTCCCACTTGGCTCACCCCCAGCCAGCCAGCTACTTGTTCTGCTGGGGTCTTCTCCACAACGTCCACCGTTGGACTGGCTATCCCACTTCTGGGGTGTCTTTTGTCACAAGGACCTCTGCCCAGCTGAGACGCCCACCCCTTCTGGGGTCTGCTCCACCTCTTCCCCCTCTACTTGCTTGGCCAGACCGGCCTCTTCCATCCTCATCCTTTCTTCTTTTTGGGCTGGCTCTTCTTCCCTCCGCCTCAACCTCTTCTTTTTCTTCCCCACGCCCAGCGCCTCCATCTCCTTCAACGACCTCTCCTTCAGAGGGTCTTTTGGGAGCAATCGTGGGACGAACTACTTGACCAAATCCTTCTCTCCAAGGGTTTGGGACGAGGTCGGATCCTCTCCCTCGCCACTGGCCGAGCCGGTCGGTCGACTTGGGACTCCTTGAATTTCTGGGCTTTCACCAGGATGGCTTGATCTCTGCCTCCTGCGCCCTCCTTCTCGCCTCCAACTCTGATCGGTCGAGGTCTCCACCGCTCGGTTGTGGACCAACCCAGCTTCAAATAGCGCCGACGGCTGAACCAGCTCGTCCCACTTGACTTTTTCTTCTCTTCCACTCCTTCACCTTCTTTACCCTCTCCTCCGCCGCCGCCCCCAACTTTAGCTCCCAGACTTGGTTGGCACCTTCCACACGGTGCGCAACAGGCCCCTCCAGAGGTGGACACATAGAACCACCGCGGCCTCCAACCTTTGATGGACGTTGGTAAACCAGCCACCAAACCCTTCCTGCCGCCGCCTGAAGGGTGATCCAGGTCTCTGCTGCCCTGAAGCCTTGTAGCAGCCAAAGAACTCCTCCACCGTCATGGCACCCCTCCGTTCGCCTTCGGCCAAGCACTTGCGCAAGCCAGCAGGATTTTCCATGCATTGGGCATCAGTTGCCCTGGTGCTACCTCCAGGTGGTTGAGCACATCTACCACGATTTGCGGCAAGGCAACCTCAGTCCACCTTTTAGAGCTTCCTCGTAGAGGGAAAACTCTCCTGCCCTGACGTCGGACGGTCTCTCCGTCGATTTTGGCACCAGCAATTCCACCTCCACCAGAATCTGGTACTTCTCGCGGATAGCCTCCAACTCCGCCGCTGTAATAATGGATTTGTTAGCCCTCGAATGCCAGTGGTCTGGTTCCACCTGGCTGTTTGGCTGCGCCGTTTCTATCACGGTGGAAACATGGGATCGCGCCACGATTCCCCCGCCCTGCTGGACCTATACTGAACCGCTAGTTCCTCTGCATCATCTTCCCCAGTGGATCTACCCTGACAATTGCAGTCTCTTCCTGGGCCATTTCTAAGCTGTGTTCGCGAATAGTTTCTGATGCAGGTGCTAAAAAATCGAAGAAATGTTTCAACGGGGTGTCGTGGGCAACGAAGGAACTGATACTTCGAATGTTTGAGTTTTGTAAAGAAGTAGGTGAATCGTATGATACCAAAAGCCCACGGTTTGCCCGTATTCCAAGGATCCAAATTAATGTTCGCCAGTATGAAAACTTTTCAAATCATCCGCCAAAACTGTATCATCAATGCCCATAATAATGCCTTGACGTTTCACTCCTGATCTAACGATTGACCTTTTCCCTCTCCCGAAATTCTGCCACGTGTATGGCCCCGATGCACTGACTTCTGCCCTTACCTTGTCTTTTCCACTTCAAATCATCACGTGACACGCCGCCTCTTGAGCCCCGTGCCCTTCCACTCGGTCACCCCCACGGTCGGTCTTCTCGCGCGGACACCTTCACGGTCGACCTCTCCCGCTCGGTCGCCTTCACGGTCGGCCTCGTCCACTCGGTCACCCTCGCGGTCGGCCTCTCCCGCTCGGTCACCCTCGCGGTCGGCCCTGCCCGCTCGGTCCCCTCACGGTCGGCCTCGTCCACTCGGTCACCCTCACGGTCGGTCTTCTCGCGCGGACACCTTCACGGTCAGCCTCGCTCGCTCGGTCACCCTCGCGGTCGGCCCCGCCCCCTCCGTCAGCCTCGCCCCCTCCGTCGTCTTCACGGTCGGCCTCTCCCGCTCGGTCACCCTCGCGGTCGGCCTCGCCCCTCCGTCGTCCTCACGGTCGGCCTCGCCCGCTCGGTCACCCTCGCGGTCGGCCCCGGCCCTCCGTCGGCTCGCCCCTCCGTCGTCCTCATGGTCGGCCTCTCCCGCTCGGTCACCCTCGCGGTCGGCCCTGCCCGCTCGGTCGGCCTCGCGGTCGGCCTCGCCCCCTCCGTCGTCCTCGCGGTCGGCCTTTCCCGCTCGGTCACCCTCACGCTCGGCCTCTATCGCTCGGTCACCCTCATGGTCGGTCTCCCCCTACCGGTCGAATTCATCTTCTTTATTATTATTCCCTTCGTTGGACTAAAGCTGCACTCGGGAATGGGGGACTACTGACATGGATAGGCCTACAAGGGCCACAACCCACCATGAGTAAACCCAGGCCCACCATCTAAACCCCATTGCATAACCCGGTTAGTAAAACCCAGCATCACTGGAAGCCAACTGGGCAGGGAAGGCCAATAATATTCGGACACACGGCAGATGCAGGACAGGCCACGTCAGCAGACAAAGATCTGCAAAGTTATTGCCACGACACATCACCATTAATGCAACCCATCACAGCATTTATTGCGACAACACCTCCCAGCCGGAATGGCATCCCCTCACCCTGAACAAGACGAACCACGGCGTAAGCTTTCGGCGGGGAGGTCAGAACGGCTGAGACAGCGAAATGATTACCAAAGGATATAAACAAGACTTGAAGGCAAGAAGAAGGTTAAGTTTTTCTATCTCCCTCTCTCTCTCTCTACATTTTGTCTATCACCCTCTCTAATTCACACACCGGAGGGTTCGCCGGGGGACTACCCCGTTCCCCGTTGAACTTGCTTGCAGGTTATCCAGTGGACTTGAGGAGCTTGGATCGGTCTAGCCCATTCACCAGGACGAACTGTATCATCATAAAGAATTTATAATTTAAAAATAGTGAGTTTAATAGTCGTCATGCCTTGAAGAATTTGATAAAACTGCAAGTGGGGATAAAGTGAAAGTTGGGTTCACAGCAAAAAAAACATAAAGAAAAAAAAGTTGGCTCTAAGACTAGGAATAAAGATCTTATTTGGTAAGGGTGCTCACGGATCGGGTTGAATCAGAAGGTTTCTCATTCGCTATCTGTCTGAATTTGGGTGGATTGAAAAAAATCAATCCACATTTGTCGCTTAGTTAGTAGACGTGGATTGAGTGTGCCGTGTAGATTTGCGGTTAGATGCGATCGATTTGACGGTTTAGGCTTTACTATTTTGGGCCTTTTTTTTAAAACTTTTTTTAGTAAATATTTACTATTTTAAGTGCAAAATTTTTTATTTTTCATTTTTTATAATAAAAAAAAAGGCTCAACTTTTATATTCATAAATAAAAATTAAAAAAATATAATTACTAAATAAAATGTCAATTTTTTAACAAATAAAGTATAAAAGCATAACATCATATTTGAAAGATGTTGGCGGATCGTGTAATGACCCAATTTTATTTTATTTTTTTAAATAGCCTGTGCATAATTTAATTGAGCAGATTTTCAAATTTGATTGCTGTGTAAATTCTGTGCGAAAACAGTTCGGTTTTGTATTTTATAAAGATAGTTCCCGATCTCAGAAAATTATGAAATTTTTTATATGTTGTTCCCATATGAGTCTAGCACATTGGATAAACATTTCAGAATTAAATAATGAGTATTTATTTTATGAAAATTCATGGACTGATTGGTGTTCAGTTTAATTTATAACAGAGTTTGAAATTGAGTTTTGGGTGTTCGGACCAAGATTTGAGATAAATTTGTTGGGACTATTTTGGTATATAATTGGACCATGTTTGATTTATGGGTGAGACCCATGATTTAGATTTAATTTAATTTGAGTTTGTTTAATGACTCATGTTTAACTGTTTGGTCCTTTTTAATTAGGTGATTGGTAGTAACCACCTTAGGAGTTGTTATTATTTATTATATAGGATTATAATAAATATTTGATAGTTGATTTTATGGTGGGTACCATATGATAAAAAATTATCTATGTTTATATATTAGAATAGAGATAAGATATTTAGTCAACATGATGATGGTTTTGGGATGCAGAATAATATATGATGATGATTATGTTTTTTTTAGGTGGATGATGAATGATGATAAGAGAAAATGGGCAGCATGGGTTCGGTGGGTGGTGGTGGACAATTATTTTTAAAAAATAAAGAGAGAGAGTGGTAAGGGGGCAACACATGAGAAAAAGAAATGGGGTGATGAATTTGATATAATAAACACTTGGATAATGAGGCTCCTAGAGGGGGTGACTGTTGGGGAGTTTAAAAAATTGTTCAAAAATACATTAGTGCTCTCTCTCTCTCTTCTCTATTGTTGCTTAATTTTTGAGCTTATAATGGGAGTCTTTAGAGTGAGATTTTGTAAAAGTGTTGTAAATAAAAGTCGGAGAGCTCGTCATGATCTTCACAATGGTGATCTCGGATTCATGATCGGGCGATGTTTGCATTTTCAGATTTGTTTTTCTTCTTATTTAAGGTAGGGACTTTCTCCAGATTTTTACATTAAAACTATGTTAGGGTTATTTTGAGAAAATATATCATTATAAGAGGTATTGCATATATATATTTTTAGATTTTTGTTTGTAATTTTTGGAAGAAAAATTATGTCGAAATGTTAAGAATGTTGACATTTTGAGATTGATTTGAAAAAAATCATTTTTGTGTTGATAATTTTGCAAAGAAATCCGAAAATAAAAATTTAATAGTCGTATGATTGTATTTACATCATATTATGATTAGATGATTTATTTTGAAAAATATAAAGTTCAATTTTTTATTTTTTTTTTATCTTTGATTTGGAATTTATTTTTGAAAAAAATAAATTAATGCTGAGGAATATGGAGTAAATGCTTAAGTAGGAATTATAGAGTTGTTTTGGGATTAAAAACTCTAAAAGTGTTATATTCATAATATTTTATAAAAGATGATATGTTGATGATTAAGTTGTGTTCATTTTTATAAAAAAAAAAATGTGAAATGTGGACTTTCGGACTCATAATCTTGAAAATTTACTATTGGGCATATTTCATAATTTTTGATGTAAATATCATGTTGGTTAAGTAATTTTAGAAAAAGTTGTGAAATTGTTATTGGTAGAGAATTTGGTAAAAATATTACCTATTTAAATAGTTTAGCATGAAAAATGGTTACGTTGAAATATAGTTATGTTTGAGGGATGAGGCATGTGAAGTTAGGTTTGGTATTAATAATTTGAAAATTTTTGAATATAATAAACTTACTAATTTAGTGGATTAAATTAGTTTTGGTTAAAAGGTTATATCCGTTATGGTTAAAATTTTGTTATTGAGATTATACTATAATTTTTTATACAGTACGATGGAAATAGTAATATTTAATAAGTATGAGATTTGGTAAAAATCATATTGGTTATCTTGGTTGAGGTGAAACAAAAAATTAATTGAAGGTTTTGTGTGAGTCAAAACAATTGGGAAATTAATAAATAGTTTTAATACTTGGTGTGTGCTAATAGGTTATAGATTTGTCTTGAAATGACTAAGTTGGAAGTTTGTTGATTTACATGTGGTAAATATATGAACATTGACATTATTATATTATCTCTTGGGATTGTATCATGGTATTACATTGATAGAGATATGGAATTTGATCCAATGAAGTATTGTGTAGTGGAATTGAAATTGGAACTATTCTAATGCATTGTTACATATTGCATTGCCATTCCATTTCATTGTTATCATGGATTTCGAATTCAATTGAAGACAATTGTTTTGAGAAAGGAATTATTTTTGGTGAAACAAGATCATTTTGAATTGTTTTGGATAAATACGTTAGTAAGTCCGGCTAGGGGGTGTAGTTTGATATTGGTTAAATTGGCCTGAGTGTCCATGGTGAAAAACCAGAAACCGCGCAGATAGGTGTCGAGCCTTCCAGTTAATACTGGTAAAAATGACAAATTACAGGTGTGGAGCCTTCCAGTTAATACTGGTAAAAATGACAAATTGGTAGCACTTGTATAGTCTACTTGCAGACACCAACCTAGGGATTACCTGAGTCGTATTTACCATCTTGGAATTTTATTGAAATTGTTGGATTAATGTGTTTTCAAATTAGCATTGTGCATAACATTTTCAAAAGATGAGAAAAATATTTTTAGTATGACATGGCATATGCATTCATCTAATAAGTTTGTATAAAATGGATTTGATGAATTATTTAATTATTTGATTCAATTGATAATGAGATAATTGAATTAATTGAAAAAGATGTCATGTTGCTATCGAAACATGTTTATTTATTTAAGTTAACTTGTTGTGGTTAATTAAATAAATTGGATTTAAGAGATTATGTAATAAAATCATATGGTTTTGACATGATATGATGTCACGTATATGTATGAGTATTTTGGTACCCGCATTATCTTCTAATGTTTTAATATGGAATTGTTTGGTGAGCTAGTGGTTGCTCACTCCCTGCCTGTACATGTGTGCCGGGAATGCTTTTCGGATTTGAAGATCAAACAATGGGTTTTACTATTTCATAAGTGTAATGTAGTGATAGATTGTACTACTTCATTTGTTGTTTAGCTGAGTGCTATTTTTTTTTTTTGTAAAGAGTAGTGTCCTCTCTTTTATTGTAAGCCTCAGGGCATTTCTTTTATTTGTATGTAAATGTCATTGTTGTATAACGAGAGGGAACATGTATATTTAATTATTTATCATTTCATCAAAGGATGAATTGTCATTTGTAAATGAATTTAATTAATGAATATTGGTAATGTTATCCGAGTAATAAAATTTGTGGCGTTACAACATGGTATCAAAGCGAACCGAGTTTGAATACCTTGGCTCGTGGGAAGTGGTTTTGACCACAGTTGGGTTTACCTCGGGATTGTGAGCGACGTTTGCATTCTATATGATAACATGCTTATGTGCTAAGTTGTTATATGTTTATGTAGGCATGGGTTGAGTCTCGAGGATGTTGTGTCGGTTCTAGAAGTTTTCTTAGAAATCTCATTGGAAATGCGCCTGATCAACGTGATTTCTAATTAGAGGTCTAAAAGGTTTTCTAGAATGACTAACCATCTTCGTAGTGGCAACCCGTTATTTGTTATGTGGTTATGTGATTTTATGCTACTTGATGTGCATACGTTGAGTTTCGTGTTGGAATATGAGAATGTACTTTGGTGGGAGGTGTTGATGCTAAATGTTATGAATGGTATATGTATGGCGTTGCATGATTGTGAAATTGTTCTATTTACTTGGGTATGTGTGGAGTTGTTCTTTAAACCTTGGGTTGTATACCCTTGTGTGTTTTTGGGAAAAGGCATGGCCTCGACATGGTAAAGATTGTGGATGGTGGTAAGGGGTGTATTTTCTAAGAGAGATTGACTGTTTGGAGATTTTGTTGTAAAATTTATAAGGTGCAAACTAAGTAAGGTTTAAAGATGAGATTTGAAATGGACAATATTCATAATTGTTGTTGCCTTTATTTATTTAATTGTTTTGTCCCTGGGTGTCAAGGGAGGGAGTATCCAACACTCGTTGGTAATAGAATTATCTTAAAGGGAATGAGTTGTGTTTTGAATCATGGTTGTATTCAGGGTGGACCTTGTGAGTCGCCATAATACTAGTGTAGAGTTTGTGCTGTAACTTGAAGTAAATGTCTTAAAAATTGAGTTGAATTAGCTTTTAGCTTGAGGGCCATGTATAGTTTGGGTGTTTACCTAGTTGTGTTGAGTCTTGCTTAGACTTAAGGTATGTTGTTGAAACCATTTTGTAAACCCCACATCGGAGTGGAACCGTTAATGTTGATTTGTGGTCTTTGTTGATGGAAATCCTAACTCATTGTCCGTATTGATTTTATTTCGTTTGGGTTATGGGGTGTGGCATCACCCTAGTGTTGGTTAAGTATTGTTCGTCTTGTGACGGTTGGCGGTCACTTTTTGAGTTGGTGGTTAGTGCTTTTAAAGAGGTATTGTTTCGTTTTGTTAAGGTCTCGAAGTAGTCATAGTTGTTTTGGCCTTGGGGTGCATTGTGCATTAGGCAATGGAGATAGTTCATTGAAGTTGGATTATCACCAAAAAGGTGTGGTGTCTTGGTATTCTGAGGAGTTGTTTTGCCAAAATTCTTGTTATGCTTAAAGAATTAGATCCTCTTTTATTGTCATTGGGTTATCAATGTGGATAGAGGAACCACTTAATGATTTATACTAGTAAGGGTTTTTATAACCAATTATTGTGCGATTGTAATAATTTGGTTCGTTACCAGTGTGAGTTGTTGAGGTTCATGTAGTAGTCAAAGAAATTTGTTGATGCATTAGTAAGTACCAGAGTGAGTTTGTGGGCGACTATAGAATGTATTACATTACTTGAGTTTAATTTTGAGGGCGAAATTTCTTTAAGGAGGTAGATTGTAATGACCAATTTTTTTTTTTTAAATAGCCTGTGCATAATTTAATTGAACAAATTTTCGAATTTGATTGCTGTGTAAATTCTGCGCGAAAACAGTTCGGTTTTGTATTTTATAAAGATAATTCCCGATCTCAGAAAATTATGAATTTTTTTATATATTGTTCCCATATGAGTCTAGCACATTGGATAAACATTTCAGAATTAAATAATGAGTATTTATTTTATGAAAATTCACGGACTGATTGGTGTTCAGTTTAATTTATAACAGAGTTTGAAATTGAGTTTTGGGTGTTCGGACCAGGATTTGAGATAAATTTGTTGGGACTATTTTGATATATAATTGGACCATGTTTGATTTATGGGTGAGACCCATGATTTAGATTTAATTTAATTTGAGTTTGTTTAATGACTCATGTTTAACTGTTTGGTCCTTTTTAATTAGGTGATTGGTAGTAACCACCTTAGGAGTTGTTATTATTTATTATATAGAATTATAATAAATATTTGATAGTTGATTTTATGGTGTGTACCATATGACAAAAAATTATCTATGTTTATATATTAGAATAGAGATAAGATATTTGGTCAACATGATGATGGTTTTGGGATGTAGAATAATATATGATGATGATTATGTTTTTTTTAGGTGGAGGATGAATGATGATAAGAAAAAATGGGCAGCATGGGTTCGGTGGCTGGTGGTGGACAATTATTTTTAAAAAATAAAGAGAGAGAGTGGTAAGGGGGCAACACGTGAGAAAAAGAAATGGGGTGATGAATTTGATATAATAAACACTTGGCTAATGAGGCTCCTAGAGGGGGGTGACTGTTGGGGAGTTTAAAAAATTGTTCAAAAATACATTAGTGCTCTCTCTCTCTTTTCTATTGTTGCTCAATTTTTGAGCTTATAATGGGAGTCTTTAGAGTGAGATTTGCAAAAGTGTTTGTAAATAAAAGTCAGAGAGCTCGTCGTGATCTTCGCAATGGTGATTTCGGATTCATGATCGGGCGATATTTGCATTTTCATATTTGTTTTTCTTCATATTTAAGGTAGGGACTTTCTTCATATTTTTACATTAAAACTATGTTAGGGTATTTTGAGAAAATATATCATTATAAGAGGTATTGTATATATATATATATATATTTTCAGATTTTTGTTTGGTAATTTTTTGAAGAAAAATTATGTCGAAATGTTAAGAATGTTGACATTTTGAGATTGATTTGAAAAAAATCATTTTTGTCCTGATAATTTTGCAAAGAAATCCGAAAATACAAATTTAATAGTCGTATGATTGTATTTACATCATATTTTGATTAGGTGATTTATTTTGAGAAATATAAAGTTCAATTTTTTTTTTTTTTTTTTATCTTTGATTTGGAATTTATTTTTGAGAAAATAAATTAATGCTGAGGAATATGGAGTAAATGCTTAAGTAGAAATTATAGAGTTGTTTTGAGATTAAAAACTCTAAAAGTGTTATATTCATAATATTTTATAAAAGATGATATGTTGATGATTAAGTTGTGTTCATTTTTATAAAAATAAAAATGTGAAATGTGGACTTTCAGACTCATAATCTTGAAAATGTTACTATTGGGCATATTTCATAATTTTTGATGTAAATATCATGTTGGTTAAGTAATTTTAGAAAAAGTTGTGAAATTGTTATTGGTAGAGAATTTGGTAAAAATATTACCTCTTTAAATAGCTTAGCATGACAAATGGTTACGTTGAAATATAGTTATATTTGAGGGATGAGGCATGTGAAGTTAGGTTTGGTATTATTAATTTGAAAATTTTTTAACATAATAAACTTACTAATTTAGTGGATTAAATTAGTTTTGGTTAAAAGCTTATATCCGTTATTATACTATAATTTTTTATACAGTACGATGGAAATGGTAAAATTTAATAAGTATGAGATTTGGTAAAAATCATATTGGTTATCTTGGTTGAGGTGAAACAAAAAATTAATTGAAAGTTTTGTGTGAGTCAAAACAATTAGGAAATTAATAAATAGTTTTAATATTTGGTGTGTGCTAATATGTTATAGATTTGTCTTGAAATGACTAAGTTGGAAGTTTGTTGATTTACATGTGATAAATATATGAACATTAACATTATTATATTATCTCTTGAGATTATATCATGGTATTACATTGATAGAGATATGGAATTTGATCCAATGAAGTATTGTGTGGTGGAATTGAAATTGGAACTATTCTAATGCAGTGTTACATATTGCATTGCCATTCCATTTCATTGTTATCATGGATTTCGAATTCAATTGAAGACTATTGTTTTGCGAAAGGAATTATTTTTGGTGAAACAAGATCATTTTGAATTGTTTTGGGTAAATACGTTGGTAAGTCCGGCTAGGGGGTGTAGTTTGATATTGGTTAAATTGGCCTGAGTGTCCATGGTGAAAAACCAGAAATCGCGCAGATAGATGTCGAGCCTTCCAGTTAATACTGGTAAAAATGACAAATTGGTAGCACTTGTATAGTCTACTTGCAGACACCAGCCTAGGGATTACCTGAGTCGTATTTACCATCTTGGAATTTTATTGAAATTGTTGGTTTAATGTGTTTTCAAATTGGCATTATGCATAACATTTTCAAAAGATGATAAAAATATTTTTAGCATGACATGGCATATGCATTCATCTAATAAGTTTGTATAAAATGGATTTGATGAATTGTTTAATTATTTGATTCAATTGATAATGAGATAATTGAATTAATTGAAAAGGATGTCCTATTGCTATCGAAACATGTTTATTTATTTAAGTTAACTTGTTGTGGTTAATTAAATAAATTGGATTTAAGAGATTATGTAATAAAATCATATGATTTTGACATGATATGATTTCACGTATATGTATGAGTATTTTGGTACCCGCATTATCTTCTAATGTTTTAATATGGGATTGTTTGGTGAGCTAGTGGTTGCTCACCCTCTGCCTGAATATGTGTACAAGGAATGCTTTTCGGATTTGAAGATCAAACAATGGGTTTTACCATTTCATAAGTGTAATGTAGTAATGGATTGTACTACTTCATTTGTTGTTTAGCTGAGTGCTATTTTTTTTGGTAAAGAGTAGTGTCCTCTCTTTTATTGTAAGCCTCAGGGCATTTCTTTTATTTGTATGTAAATGTCATTGTTGTATAACAAAAGGGAACATGTATATTTAATTATTTATCATTTCATCAAATGATGAATTGTCATTTGTAAATGAACTTAATTAATGAATATTGGTAATGTTATCCGATTAATAAAATTTGTGGCGTTATAGATCGGGTGGCCTTCCATTCTTGATCCAGCCAAGCTTAAGCAGATTGAAAAAATTGCATCCGCATCTGTTTATTCGGACTATTGAAATTGCTCATCTTGTGACGGATTGATTTGAGTCATTTGGTTTTGGCAAGTCAAAAAGATACTTGCCCAACCCAATACTATAGTAAATTATTTATAGTGCATCCTATAGTGTCCCCAAAAGAAGTTGTTTGGGGAAGAAAGAAAAAAAAAAAAACTACCCCTATCCTTTTCCCTTTCCCTCCAAAACAATGTCATTTTGTAGAAAAATTTAACAAAAAAAGAAAAGGAAAAAAACCTACCAAATTGCTCTTTCCCTTTTCCAAAAACAACATCATTTTATAGCACTATAAAATGCATTGTAGGCCATTCAATACAGATGATTTAGATTCCCAAGCAATGTCAACCAAATGAAAAGATTATTTTTAAGAAAAATATCAAATAAATTCTAGTCAATTTATACATTGCGTACGAATTAAGTGGTAAGAGTTTTCTTTAGTACACCTAAGGTGAAAGATTTAAATCCCACTTTTCCTATCTAACTTTTCAAGGACAGGGCAATTGACCTAATGGTAAGAAGTTCAGAATTTGAGTCAATGAAATAATGTTCCAATATTAAAACCTAAAATTTTAGTTGCAATAATTGAACATGAAGTTAAATTTTACATAAAATATTCACGAATGTAAAAACACAAAGACTATCTAAAAAAAAACACACACACACAAAAAAAAAAAATTAATTAAAAAATAATAACAAGATAAACTATATTGACTTCTCTTGAGATTTAGAGAAAATACATTAAATCCTATAATTTTGACATAATTACAATGAGTTTCCTTTACGTTTTAATTTATATAACACTTAGTTTCTTTTTCATCTATAATTTGTTAACAAAATAGATAAAAAGAATGATATTGTCGTCTCTTTCATAATGAAATATTTATTTTATTTTATTTTTGTTTATCTCTCTGTCTTCACATAATTTACGTTAATTTTTGTTTATTTAACCTTACTAAAATAGAGATTAGGTAATTAGCATCCTTAACAACCAATTGACGAGTTAGTGCACGAAGCAGAGCCACTATCAATATAACTGATTCATATCACTTAATCAGCATCTTTAACATCATTGCCTACCAAATCTCACAGCTCCAAAACAACCAATTGTCGAGTTAGTGCACGAAGGTTGAGATTATAGGCCGTCATAAATTCTACAATCCCTCAAACTATGGTCGGGACAGAAGACTTTTTTGCTTGCTGCTGCAGAAGCATTTCTAGGAACGACATTTCCATAGAGAGAGAATTGTAATTGGGATGCTTCTTCACTAGTTGTTTGGCTATTCTTCTCTTCTTGCTCCTTGCACACAAGGTGGACTCCAACCTCCTTTACTTGAAAATCCTCATTTCCAACCACTGAAATATGCAGTTCATCACCACCTTCCAACTGATTCTCAAACTTCCAATAACTTAACATCATCATATCCTCATCAGCTTTTGGAATGCCAAAGGCATTTGGGGAATGGCTCCAAATCAGACTCTTGGTGGTATTACTGATAATAGTATGTGCCCCACAATTAAAGCGATAATCCTCTTTTCGATTATTGGAAAGTGCATTGTTAGGTTTTACTCTTGGCAATCCCGTTTGACAAAACTCCTTTCAGTTGTACTTGTATTCGCACTTTTTATTTCAGTGAGGCTATGAGTTTTTAGATGCGAATTCAACCCGAATTGTGCCTTGTAGAGAAGTTTATGGTGCTAATTCTTTCATGATTGCCACTTCACTGACTATGAAGGGGATCGAGCTGCCCGGTCAGCTCACAAGGGTCCAGTCTGGGATAGTGCCACGAAGGGGTAGAGAAGCAGCGCCCCTGAAGCAAAATGCAAAAATGCATTCAAAGTTGCAGGTCCACTCGAGCGGCAGTTTGGGCGCTCGAGCGGAGAATCCTTGGTTCTAGAAGTTTGATTGCCTGCAAAAATACTGGCAGTTACATTTTTCAGCTCGAGCGGAAATTCCTGCGCTCCAGCGTCGGTCCGCTCGAGCGGCCATTCTGGCGCTCGAGCGGAGATTGCGGAACAGATTGTTATAAATCTGTGAATCAGTCAAATTTTAAGGTTACACTTCCAGATCTTCTTCTTGGATATTAGGGTTTATATCTGGGGCTATTTTTCTAGTTTTCTTTGATGTTTGATTGAGTATTCAACTCATGGTTTAAGAAGTATACATCAAAGGATTGTTTATTTATTCTATACAAAAGAGAGAGTTGTTCTTCAATGGATTTTGGGGAATTTGAGCTTGAAGCTTTGGTGGATTCTGGAGTGGCTCATCGTCGTGATTCGACATCAACGTTGTGGATTCAATGTTGGGCAAGACAATTCCGAGGTGAAGACCGTGGTGGAAGAGGCATATAGGGGTCGGTTCAATTCGGGCGTGGATTCGCTAGGTAATTGAGAGTACACTTGTGTAATTCCTTTTGTCTTCTTAGTAGATTGTTTTGTGACTTTAGCCCATGGTTTTTTTTATCACAATTGGAGGTTCTCCAATTGTGGTTTTTTCACGTTAAAATCGTTGTGTTGATTTGTCTTGATTGTTTGATTGGGATTGCTATTTACTGATTAAAATTGATACATAATCACAAACCAATATCTAGGGTATTTCTAGATTTTTCATGCATAAATAGTACATACACTCAAGCATCGGATTCTAAAATTAAGATGTGATGGGACACTAAATGTTGACGATCCTACATTTTTAAGATTAAACCAGTCTAGAACCTTGCTTTCCAAAAAATAAGCATAGAATATATGTGGTTCATGACATCCCTATGCGGCATAGAGCATAATTAATTTACCATTACATATTGAGAGAGAGAGAGAGAGAGAGACCTGCAGGGGGAACTTTCTTGCTTTATGTGACCATTGCATGAAAGCATAACATTTGAGCATCCCATGGATCCTATGTTGGACAAGTCCAAATTTTTAATTATCTCCATGTCAATATTTTCTAAAGGTTCAAACTTGAAATCTCCCATAATCTCAACTAGATGTGATGAGTGTCATTCTGTATAACTGGTAGCAACCTGCATGTGTAAAATTGATTTCCATATAAATTCTTCTTTTCCATGGTTAAAGGAAGTGATTGAAAGGTTACTTTCTCCAACAACGTACACCCTCTGAAGTGTAATAATTTTAATTTATGCTGCACTTCAAGTGTCCGAAGCTTTGTGCACGAGATTAAATGAATGATCTGGAGTCTAGTATGATTTGTGATGCAAATTGGGAGGCTACGAATTGCATTAAAACATAGATTTAAACTTTCCAATGAGGATAGGTTGCTAAGATCCATAGGAAAATCATCATCTGATAAATTACAATTCTCAAGACTCAAGTGTAGCACAGACTGTGGTAAAAGAGCCCATGAAGTTTCCATTCTTTTTCTTGGCCTCAATAGAGAAGGATGGATAAATGAATGCCATGATTTGACCTCCTTAGTGGTAGCGAGTAATTGACTCATGGCAATTCTATTTGCATGGAAGACTCCATAGTCCCCATTCCTGTTGGCAATTCCTCAAGATTTGAGCAACCTGAGATGTCAAGCGTTTCCAAAATCTTTAGCATAAAAATGCTTCTTAGAAGCTTCCTCAAATTTTTGCAATCTTTCAAATTGAGCAAAACAAGTCTCTAAAGGAGTCCGGCGGATTCATGAACCTTAACCAACCTTGCACAATTTTTAAATATCAACCACTTTAGATTGGGGACTTTCGAAAAGTAGGGAGGTTTAGTATGGCAATGGGAATGACTAAGATCAAGAATTTTTAGTGACTCAAGAAGCTATAAAACAAGAAAATATGCTACTATCAATACTTCTTTTAGTTTTCATATGAAATTAAAATATATATACATATCTAACATACCCAAATTATTTGCAAGCTACTATATCTCATGTCAAGAACAATCAAGCTCTCCTCTCATGTCAAGAACAATCAAGCTCTCCAAATGGAAATCATGGGGTATTGATTTAAAAGGGAATCCATGCTAACGTAACTATCGTAATCCTTTAGGAAAATTTTCAAAGCTTCCACTTATTTGTACATAATTTAGCTACAAACATTTTAATCTGTGCATCCTTGCAAATGCATCAACTTCCAAAGCTATTTGATTTGAATTTTCTAGATCAATGCTTACAGTCTGCTGGAAGAAGATGCCAAAACAATATCTTTTAAATGAGTTGCCTACATTTGAGAACAATGGCGTGTCGAGGATTTCTTGATAACAACATTTTCTATTGACCTCAAAGACTATCCTGACTTGTTTATCTTCCTTCAACAAATTCATATCAAGTATGAGGTCTTCGATTTTTCTCGTCCCCTAACAATGAAGGAGAGGAGGATGACATTGATCAATAAAAGTAATGTCATAAAAATATAATTTCTGAACTGAATTCTCAAGCCTTTTTTTATTTGAAATTAAAACACCACAAATGTAGTTCATAATTTCAAAATTTCAACTGTCACATCAGTATGAATCATATTTTTTTAGGTAAATTACATTGACCTCCCTTCAGGTTTAAAAAAAAATTCAATTAAATCCATACTTTTGACATAATTACACTGTCCTCCCATTTAGTAAAGTTAACTGAAATTAATGCAGATGGTGAGTAAATACTGAAATAAACAAATATAATATATAATTTAATGAAAAAAGATGTCACACCCCACTTTTTATACCAACGGATACCATTACCAAATCCTTTATTATAACACAATTTCAGAGATTCATGCGCGGAAATTCGATACAATAATGAGTACTATTATTAGAGGTTCTCATTCGAACATGAAGTGAATGCAAAATGATTTAAAAATAAATAAATTGCCTGTAAGCTTACATCTTTTAATTAAAAGAAAGGGTTTAACCCTTTTACATCAATGTCACTTCGCCCACAAATAAAATGCCCCGTGGCCAACACATAATGAAGATCCTCGATCTTGAAACACTTCTCAACGTTCACCTGAAAAAGAATTAGCAACGTGGGATGAACATAAAGTCCAGTGGGGATCCCAATATGATTCTAAACAATAACAACATAGAGATAGCTAAGATCATGAATGCTTTAAATCATAACATATACATAATGTGACGGTTTATACAGAAATATACTTATATAAGAACTCTTCTCAAAATCATTCCTTTCGTTCAACAACATAAGCAATTTACTTTTCTTTCTTCTTGTTACCTTTTACCAAAACTCATATGGCAATAACAAATTCCTGAAAACGATTTCACAAAACCCATTATGTTTTCTCCCACTTTCCAGACTTACACCTGATTTGCCTTTTTGAAACATGTTCACAAGTATTCGATGTCCTTCACATTAATCACAATCTCAATATAGTACTTACGCTCGTTTCCAACACATCCACATTTATACATATATACCTTTAGTACAAAAGGAAAATAACAAGCAACCAACCACTATCTACTCGACAAATGAGACAACTCGACCTTTCAGAACCATAACTGTCATAACCCATAATATACACAAATACACTGAGAGAATAATGATAAATAAGTTCTGCTATACTTGCCTTAAGCACGGTAAACCAAGGATACACCTTTCCATAACGAAATGCCAAGCCAAGGATACACCTTAAGCCATTTTCGTCTTACTTCATTTCATGACAATTCATTTTACCTCAATCTACGAGGCAAATTCATTGTTACCCAGACAACCTAACTGAGATTACAGCTTAGTAGTTCTCTAACTAATACAATCATCACATAACCACTTCAATTTGCCATTTTACGAAAATTTCGTCCGTGGGATTCGACACCCATGTATATACGCGCGGTTTTCGAGACTTTCACCCTGGACACACAGGCCAACTTAATTCAATGGAGTCCATCCCCTTTCTCCTCCCGAATATCATACATATACAATGCATTAAAATACAGTCATATTCAATTGCAACCGATAAGAGATTAGTTTCAATTTACCTAATCCTCATGCAATTTCTACAACAATCATAGCTATCTTCCACCGATAGCCCAAAGCAGATATTTCTAACAGATATACAATCTTTACAATAGATAAACTAACCATATTTCCATAGATGAGAGATAACAAATATCCAACTCTACCATTTACATACATATTTATCCAATCCCACATTTCACATACCAATTTCATTATTTATACAAAATAATTGTGTGAAACATTATTAGGGCAAAACCCCATTTTTTTCCCCAAATCCAACCATTTTCTAAAAATTTATTCTCGTCACTTTACAAAACCAAAACCAAATCCATTTTCTTTATTTTACAAAACCAATTCCATTAGTATCAAAATCATAACTCAATTCAATTACACATGATTAGTCTAAAACATTATCAATACTGTGGTTACTTCTCTTTTTATTTTCTTTTGATCTAAACACAATTATACAACCCATATTAGCAAAATACAAAGATTATTCAACTTCCTCCTTTTAAATCCATTAAATCAACAATATTAAGTTAGGACTTTTCTCCCTCTCTTCACAAACATATTAAATCATTTCCCAATTAAACCAAACAACTTAACAACTTCAATCACAAATATCAAACCCTAGATCTCCTTTCATGGCTTTCAAGAAAATCCATAATGAATATGGTTTTTATGCAATAAAAATCTACCACATAACTATCTATAGACGAAGTATTGAAGAGGAGCAAATAAACCCCTACCTCTTGAAGCGAAGAGAAAACAACTCAAAAATCACCGACGACGAAATCACGAATTATTCGGATCAAAAGAAAGCCCTTGATGAGATCTACAATCTTTCTCAAAGGACCAAGGTGAAAAGATCACTCTAGGTGAGTAGATCTAAAGATCTTGGGTGAAAAAGTGAAGTTTTAGAGAGAGAAGAGAGGGGTCACGATGTAGAGGAGGAAAAGAGGAGGAAAAATGAAATGAACAAGTGTTTGGAGCCTATTTATAGTAGCAAGGTAATAATAGAATGATAGCCCCAAAGTCAAATGAAAAGAATAAATCAAAAACCCCCAACAAGCAGGGCCCAAACTGACCCAAAAAGCTGAAATTTACATGCAAGGGTCGACCCTTCGGACAAAGGTGTCGACCTTCAGGTAGAAAAGCAAAGTGTGCAACAGACAAGGTGTCGACTCTTCCCAGATTGGTGTTGACACCAAATTTTAGCAAGCAATTCCAGGACAAGGGTCGACCCTTCCCAAATTGGTGTCGACCCTTGAGGCGAACAACAAAAGCAAGTGTCGACACTACCAAGATTGGTGTCGACCCCAGAACAAGATTTTTAAGTTCCTAAACAAC
The DNA here is from genome assembly GCA_030407325.1 of Camellia japonica. NCBI lineage: Eukaryota > Viridiplantae > Streptophyta > Magnoliopsida > Ericales > Theaceae > Camellia > Camellia japonica. The sequence continues at coordinate 171,599,988 of JAPPVO010000019.1, forward strand.
TTTTCAACGTAAACAAGCATGAACGAACAATCCCAACAAGTTTAAATCGATTCGTACTCCTCCAAAACCAAGATACAACAACACCAAAGATTCTCAAAAATAAAATAAAGGATTCAAATACACTTCCAAAAAGTTTTAAAAGGGTACAAGTGCTACAAAAGATCACAATATCATTTTTCATTCATATAGTTATCAAATTAATAATGAAAAATGGCCTAACTGTTATGTGAATTAAAATCTCATGGGAGACTGTGTAGCTATATCAAAAGTGTGGGGCTAACTGTACTTTTTTGAAATTTCATGGGATAGGAGTGTAATTTACCCTCTCTTTTTTCGGTACAAATATTTTGTTTCTGGATCATTTTCCGATGTAATAGCATCCATACAAAAATAAAAACAAATAAACATGTGGAGAAAAGTTAATACTTACAGCATTTTTTTCAAGACATTTAAGGAATCCTTACAATTCCAGAGTCTACTATGTTCTCCTGGCTCTTTAGGTGATTCTTGGCGAACAATTTTTCTTCCCATTTCTTGAATCAATTGATGCATCAGTAGCTTTTACGTTCATCAATTTTTAACAAACATCTATCAATGAGATTTTGAATCCCAACTGTTGTGCAAAAATCACATCCATTTAGAATTGTAACTATCCAGTCTTTGTCCATCCCAACAAAGAAACAAGCAACATGGAGGAATAAATTTTTGTCATGGTCATCTTGTAAAGAGTCATAACTTATTTTGAGTTTTGCAAGAATTTCATTTTTAGGAATTGTTTTCAATTTTTCCAGTTGACTTTTCCATACATTTAAGCTTTTTCCAGACAAAGAAGAGCCCAACACTTTTATAGCCAAGGGAAGTCCTACAAAATAGTCTGCTACACTTTTTGAGTCTTCCATGAAACCATAGATGGGATGGTTTTGCCCAAAGGCATGCTAGCTAAAGAGCTCTAAGGATTTATCATAATCTAATTTTTCATCCCTGTACATCTTGAAGACTTCATTTCAAGTATTGCTTTTAATGATCCATTACATCCACATCATCGAGAACTACAAGAACACTTTTGCAACATACGGAGTTTTTAATCTTTACAATTCTTTCGTCAACATTGTGTATCTTTTCCTTTCTTCCTTTTGAAATATCTCAAAGAATACATAAATGTTTTCAATTTTTCCAATTGACTTTTCCATACATTTAAGCTTTTCCCAGACAAGAAAGAGCCCAACACTTTTATAGATAAGGGAAGCCCTTCACAATAATCTACCACCTTTTTTGAGTCTTCCATGAAATCATCGATGGGATGGTTTTGCCCAAAGGAAGTGTAACAACCCTCGTCACTGTTAACCGAATAAGCACTGATTACCGATAAACTGAACTGATTATGACTGATAAGTGAACTGAATAAATTACTGAACTGACTGACTGAAATTGAAACTGAATTGATTGAGTTTATCTATTGTATTGCATATTCTATCTGTTTGATCAATTGATTATCTGTTTGAGTTTTTATGTTTAAACTGCAAATTGAAGGCCTTATCGGCGGCCGAATCGGAAACCGATTACTGTTTCATGATCATCGTGATTTATGTGATTTTATGGCATATTTAATTGAGATGTGATTAGGTATGATTAAATTAGATTAATGGTACCAAATTACATGAATTGGACCTATTTACATTTAGACTAGTTAGTGGCCCACTATCTCCACTTTTTGAGCCTTATACATCACTTGAGCCTTATACAAAACAATTCATCAGCTCATTTGTTGTCTCACCACCGAACTAGAGAGAGAGAGAGAGAGAGAGAGAGAGAGTTGGGTTGTTCTTGTTGATTTGCTAGAGAACTTGGTAGAATTGAAGGAGTTTTGCATCTTTAAGCTTCTACATTTGAGTTACAAGACCTAGGTAAGGTAATTGAACCTCTCATTGTTGTATTTAAGATTGTTCTTGCATGATTCATGTCATGTTGTTGGAGCTTAGAGCTAAGACATGGTTTAAGTGTTGAATTATAGCTCAATTGTTGCATGCATGGCTATATTGTTGCATTTTGAGGTTGATTCATGGGAATTGTGTACATGCATGCTCATATTGTTGTTATAGTCCATGTTTTCATCTTGTTTTCAAATATTGAGCTCATTAGAGCATGTTTTGAAGTTGAAAGTTGTTTAAATTCATGCATGTTCAGTGAGATCATGTTCTTGAAAATTGGTTTGAAATGGAGTTTGAATTAAACACCTTCAGGCTTTGATTTCCCAAATTGAGCTTTGACTCATGTTATTCTATGTGTCTACAAGTGTTTTTCCAGAAATTAGCCCAAGAGGATCGTTTGAAAGCATTGAACTTGGTTTGAAGCTTGGAAGTGCAATCTGGAATTTCCAGATTTCGCACTCCCGCTCGAGCGGGGAAAGTGGCGCTCGAGCGGGGAATTTGAGCATCCAGCATCTCTCACTGTTTTACAGTCCGCTCGAGCGGAGTATTGGACGCTCGAGCGGAGGAATGTGTCTTACGCTCGAGCGGGCGTCGAGCGCCCGTCGAGCGGAGATTTCACCTGGCCAGTAATTTTACAGTACGCTCGAGCGGGGAAGATGACGCTCGAGCGTGTACCTTTGTTGCATGTCCGCTCGAGCGGGGAAACCTGCGTTCGAGCGGAGCCCTGTTTTTCTGAAAAGTTCTGAAACTGTTTTCTGTGCACATCTTTGCATCCTCATCCCATCTTAGGCATTCTTAGGCCTAGTTTAAGACATCTTAATGAGGATATAGATGTAGAACACACACCGAGGCAAATTAGGGGTTAAGTTGTTATCTTTTCCAACTGTGTAGCTTAGTGTGTTCAATCTGTTAACTGTGTAGGGTTGGCGACTGGGGAGACACGCTCTAGCATACTGTAGCCCAAACTCTGTGAGTAACAACTGTGTAAAGATATGTTCAAAATGATTATCTTTTGAATTCTGAACTGTACTGTTTTGTGAACTGTTACTGTTAACTGAATAAATGTATGTCCTATATTCTGAACTGTATTGTGGCATCCTTAGCAACTACTGTTACTGTTACAGAGATCTCTGTTGATTCCCTCGTGGAACCACTACTGTTTACTGATTGATGGCCATCACTACTGTTGGGTCTTTTAAGACCTACTGTTTACTGTTATGCTAATGGATGTACCACATATGACTGTTTACTGTACTGAACAATTGATATACTGATTGAATTGAACTATTTTCATTACTGTAAGGACATTCATTCTAAACCTCTTTACGCATTATGTTATTCACTGGGCTTTAGCTCACTGCTCATATATATATGTAGGTGTACAGGCACCGGATCAAAGCTAGAAGCATCGGGGTAGACTCCCAGTTTTGTCAAGCCAACCAATGTGCCTCACTGCGAGGTTCCGAGCCTGCCAAGCTAAGGCTTAGGGGTGTTTTAGTTTTCCCCCTCCTGTACTGTTTTGTTTACTGTATAGACTGAACGTTGCACTGTACTGTTAATCAGGGATTAAGTCCCTGCACTGATTGGTTGTATATATATGCATACTGTTTCGTACTGTTCTGTATAAATGTATGAAAAAGCTTTTTGCATACAGACTGTCACAACTCATTGGACATTGTTTATTTACTGTATTGGCTTCCGCCATGCCCCTGTACTCTGTTATACTGTCTTACTGTTAAGCAAGCCTTCGGTAATCTCGGATTACTGGCCGGTTACGGTGCTAAACCCATAGGGGCGGGTTTGGGTCATGGCAGGAAGACATTGCCTTCATTAATCATAAGAAGTAGATACTGTGTATTCTTTCTAAAATTTTATTAAAAGATAATAAAAGCTTTTATAAAAGATAAAAGGTAATAAAAGCTTTTATATTCTTATCCAAAGGAAGGTTGGAAGTCTCCATGACCAGTTTCTTATTAACATGCCACAACAAAGGAAGGTTTTGGACACCATGCCCAGTTTTGCTGGGATGTTGTTCAAGGACCATTCAACTTCCTTTGGATTAAAATATAAAAGCTTTTCCTTTATTCCTTTCAAAATATCTGAAATAATACATAAAATATATTGTAAAAAATAAATAAATGTAATACAATCAACCAACATTTTTTCTAAGATGTTGTTCAAGGACCATTCAACTTCTTGGTTTTTGTGTTATCTACGAAAATAAAAGAATGAAATATATCCCAAAAATATCCAACACCCTGATACCACTTGTTATGGTATATATGAACAATACCAAACTCCAAGACCTGAGCAAACAATCATGCACACAACGAATCTAAAACAGAGAAATAAAAGAACTAGATAAAAACAAAATCACAAAAAAAACATGAGATTTATGTGGTTCACCCAAATCACGGGCTACATCCACTGAGTCACTGCGGATTTACCAAGATCAATATGAAAAGAGTTACAAAAGTCTCTCATACTCTATCTCACAAACTCTCTCTCTCTCTCTCTCTCTCTCTCTCTCTCTCTCTACACAATAATCTATCTCTCATCCTCACTATTGTGTATCTCTCTCTAAGATCACAAACTAATGGATAAAAAATATAGAGCTACATGGGTGTATTTATAGGCTAGCCTCAAACCAAATCCATTAATAATTAAACCAAAACCTAAACTAAGGAAAAACCTCAACCAACAAGGAAATAGTTTAGAGTCCAAATCTAACCAAACATTAATTTCCTTATTTCCTTTTCCTAATCTGATTAGGTTTAGTCTTGTTTCAGGCTCTACCAACAACAAAGTGGACACGCAGAAAGATAGATGGATAGATAAGTAGGACATGAGATGGGGCAAATAAGGATATTATGGTCTTTTAAATTAGTAGTATTGTTCTTATAAGCAAAACAAAAAAAACCAAAATAGAACTTAAATTTTTGTGAAAACTGAACTTCTGACTCGAGCGCCCACAATAATATAGTAACAAGGGCAAATTATGCCAAAGGTTCTTATAGTTTCCCTCAAGTTTCATTTTGGTCCCTAATGTTTGAATTTGAACATATTTGCCCTCTAAGTTTTGTTTTTGAGTCAAATAAGGACAATTTTGGATGAAAGTTAAGTTTTTGGATGGAAAATGGTCACATGCCTTGCACATGACCATTTTTTAGGGGCACAAATGGAAATATACACTAGCCTATTGAGTTCATTCACTTTGAGTCACTTATTGAGTTGTCTCACTCACCATGCTTACCCACCAACCCCATATCACTATATTCACCACTTCACATGGCAACACACAACCAGCAAGTGTTCCTCCTTCCATTTCCTTTAAATTTCTATTTCTTTTGGAATGGAATCATCAATGATATAAAGTAGTTTGATAGATCGAGCAATATCTTTTTCAAATTCGATAAATGTTGGTTGATCATATATTTCATTATAGTTCTATGATTTAGAGTATCCTTTCTTATTTGATCCCTTTGAATTCCATATTCAAAGTTGCGATCAGATCGATTCATTAAAAAGAATTGATTCAATACAGGGCGAGGTCTCTGGTTCAAGTCCACGATGGCCTAGCTGTACCAGGGAAAAGAATAGAATAAGCACTTGACTCCTTCATGCATGCTTCACTTGGCTTGGGGAGATATAGCTCTACTACAACCTCACTTTCCTCTATCTTTCTTTCCTAGATCAAATTATCGTCCATCAATTCCTTTTCGCTCTTGCTCAAACCACCTTTCCTCTCCTCCTTGTGCAGACCATTCCACAACCCCTTTTTACAAAAATCACCCTACCCACCTCTTAGCGTAGACTACCCCTCTTCAGGCCAACACATTATGTTGAAATTGGTCATTGGTCTGCTTCGTTGAAGAGGCAAATTTCAATGAGAGGATTTGAAGTTGGATTTAGGGTGGTATGGGTGGCAGGGTGGAAAGAGTTTGGTAGTGATGCGCTGATGGTGGTTCAGGGGTGGTGGAAGGTAAATTTGGGTTGGTAGAGTGACAAGATTTGCTACTAGTTTTGGGTGGATTTTTAGCCGGTTTAAAGTTACCTTGATGAGGTGGTGGCATGGAAGAGGAAGTGTTTTGGTGGTGGTTGGTGGCTATGCGTAAAGTGGTAATGTTTAGAGGTGGTGGTTGTGGGTGGTGATGGTGGAAGAAATAAAGAAGATGAATTATAGAGAGGGAATGATAAAAAGACTATTTTGTCCTTAAAAGATGTTCATTTGCAATGCATGTGACCTTTTTCTAATCCAAAAACTTAACTTCTATCCATAATTGTCCTTATTTGACACAAAAACTTGGAGTACAAATGTGTTCAAATTAACCAAAATGAAACTCGAGGAAACTATAGGGACCTCTGGTGTAATTACGTGACAAATAGTGATGATTTATTACGTGACAATTGTTCTGTCATTTGTTTTTCTTCTATTAATTGTGTCTTTGTTTTCCTTTAGCCAATTATTTGAGGAATTTTTAGGTGCTAATAAGATAGATGCCATTTGATACTTTTTACTATTGTGATTATATTTGACAATAGAGTCTATTATATTTATGCTAACTGTTTGAGAAAAAATAAGGGACATATACATTTGTAATTAGTAAAAAGTAGTATCACATAATATCCTATTAACATACCAAAATTTCTCCAATTATTTGGACAATTGGTTAGGAATGTCGTTTGCGTGTCTTCTAATTTCACAAGTAGCTTAGTAAAATGGGCCACCATTCGAGCAGAAAGATTAGCATATTAATTAAGTATTAGGTCGGAAAAAATACCATTCTTCTATAATTTAAATATTATATATTTAATTAAAATAACATGATAGTGATATCTTTAGAGTTAATTAAGTATGGGTCAGCTTCTCTCCAATTTGAGATCGGACTGAAGCATGCTGTTAGGTCCATGGAGGCCCATTATGGGTCATGTTTCGATAATCCAAACTGTTTAATATGTAGAATTCGCCGAGCACTTCATTCTTGCAAAAAATCACGTTAATCGGATATCGATAGCCACTTGATCCAATTATATTTCTGTCAAAGGTAAATATAATTTTCAAAATAAATTGTTAAGAGAAATCTAATCCAATTAAGTAGTTATCGATATTCGATCAAGGTGATTTTTTACAAAAACGAAATACTCGATAAGCTCTACACATTAAACGGTTCGAATTATCAAAACATGACCCGTAGTGGACCCCATGAACCTGAACAACACAGTTCAATCCACATAGTGAACCGCAGAGAGTTGAGTCCATTATAGATTGGAAAAAATACCACTCTTCTATAATTTAAATATTATATATTTAGTTAAAATAATGTGATAGTGATATTTTTAAATTAAAAATATATTGATAGGTGTTTTCGTGTTTGTATCAAAGATATGAGCATATAATTCATACACATTAATATATTTACAAAATAATATGCGAATTAAATTCAACTCTTTTAGAGCATTTCCAAACATTTACTAATTTTTTTTAATCTAATTTGATTTTAAATTTAAGTGAGAAAATTTAATTTAATATGAACTACTCCAATTCTTTCATTAAATTTTTATCAAAATATTTTTAAAAATTCCTATCTTATTGCAAATTTTTTTTTTCACCAAATTTGATGGAAAAAAAAAAAAAAAGCAGCTATCAATATTTGATATCATCAAATTCAAATTTTCATGAAGGATATGATGATTTCTCAATTTGATGAAAAAAATGATTCTTTTAATTTGATAAATATTTGATAAAATGATTGGAGATACTTTTTTAAGCAATACTACGTTTTAGGAAAAATTTTCAGAAAGATGGTCATGAAGATTTTCTACCTTTAGATTAGTTTTTTGTATTTTATTGTGTATTATGCAATCTCATTAACCTCTTAATCATAGAGCGCTATACCTATGATTGGGAAGTGGGTTTTGGAGCTTTTTTTGGCTAAAATAGCTACAAGAAACAAAATAGACTTTTTAACTCAATAAGGCAAAACATCACATCCAACCCATAATTATTACAATCTTTCTCCCACAAAAAAAAACCAAAAAGCCAAAAAAGCCAAAAGGCCTTCCCAAACTAGGCTTTTTAGCCCCAGGTTAAAATAGTCAAAAAAGTCAAAAAACCAAAAAGCCAACCCACTTCTCAAACGAAACCATAAGACATAACTAAGGCTATGTTTGGCAAGTGGCTTTAGCCAAAAAGTCACTAAAAATGCCAAAAAGCCTACAATTTTCACCCTACAAACCTATATATAGTAGCCTCACGTGATATGTGCCACCTGGAGTGTAAAAAGACCCTTTTACCCCTCATTGATGAGTCTTTATTTCATTGTTAACCCTGTTTTATGTCAAACTTTGATGGGAAAATTATCAAACCCATCACATAGGATCTACTATCCAGAGGTATTCAGCTATTTATGCACACGTTTTCTGTTGTAACTTTTTTTTTGTTTTTTGTTTTTGTCATTTATGTGTAGTTCGTAATACATCACATAAATGTGGGCCAAACAAACTTTTTACCAACTAAAAAAAATATAATCAGTATTTCACAAATAAAATAAAAGATGTATTTGAAAATATAAAAAAGTTACTTACAATATTGCTCACTTGAACATAATTTCTATTTTCTTATAAAAGTATCATCCTTAACACCACAAAAATTACAAACAAAAATGCCTCATACACCCAGTTTCCCCGACCCCCAGTGACACCCAGTGAGGTGGCACCTCACGTGATAGTCACGTGACTGGGTGTAAGACCAAACAAACAGGTTCCCATTTCATTTGAAATTTTCCCCCCTCCCCCTTAAACAACGGTACCCTCCCACTCCGACGCCGGCGACCAGTCCCACTCCGACGCCTGACTCCCACTCCGACGCCGGCGACCAGTCCTTCACCTCACTCCGACACCGACAGCTCGTTCCCTCCCTTCACTCGCGAATCTCTCTGTCTCTCCTTCCCTTCACTTGAACTGTATGTATAACTGATCAATGTATATCTGCGTATATATATATATATATATATGTATATATCTATTTCCTATATATATATGTATATATCATCGTTGTATGTATATCTGCGTATACACATCACTATCTATCTATCTATTTCCTGTTCGATGAATTGTGGCATTTGGGAAATTTGTGAAATTTAATTTATTATCTGTGAATTTTCTATCTATTATCTGTGAAATTTCCTTTTGATTTGGGAATTGTGGCATTTTCATTTACGAATTGTGGCCATTTCAGTTGGACTCTTTCATTGCCTTAAACGTGTTCGATGAAATTCCCCAACGAAATGTTTAATCAATTGGTTCAATTTCTCCAGTGCATAATTTCTTCATTAAATCAATTTCGTGAAGGTTCTGAAGGTGCATAATTGGTGAAGGTGATAGCTTCTGTTGTGAGCTTCTGTTGACAAGAGCTGAAGGAAATTTCTGAAATGATAGCTTCTGTTGTGATAGCTTCATTTCCTTCAGCTCTTGAAGGTACATATGTTGTGAGCTTCAAAAAAAGAAATGATAGCTTCGGTTGTGAGCTCACAACAGAAGCTCAGAAATTTCCTTCAGCTTCTGAAGGTGCATAATTGGTGAAGGTGCTCTAATTGTTTAACTTTTGGTCAGAACTCTAAATTCATAGATGATACATATACATATGAAGTGTCTTATATCAGATTTTTATCAGATTCATATACAGATGACTTTTATAAGATTTTTTATATACATAGATGATACATATGATACATATACATATTTTGCTAAATCATAGATGATACATATACATATTACATTTACAGATGACTTTCAGATTCATATGTATATGTACAGATGACTTTCATATGTATATGATTCATACTCAGATTCATATGTATATGTACCTGTATATTTTGCTAAAAGTCATCTGTATATGGTTAAATTTCTGTATATGATTCATATGTATATGAATTTGTATATCAGATTTTGCTAAGTCAGGTACATATACACATGATACATATACATATTCTGCTAAGTCAGGTACTATTGAAGTGTCTTATATATATATACATAAATTCATTGATGATACATATACATACATATGAGAGAAATCAGAGTACTAAAACCCAAAAATCTGCAACCCAAAAATCTGCTAATTAGCATGCCTCTAAGCTACAGCAAACAGCAATACACATGATGCTAATTAGCATGCCTCTAAGCCACAGAGTCATGCATTAGACCACAGGGCTTTCCCAATGCAGCAATACACATGATGCTAATTACACACAAGATCATTAACAGAGAAACCACAGCCTTGATCCACATTTTAGACCCAATCCTATAGCAACACCCTAGATCAGCAGCATACTTTCTCCCCATACAGTTGCACTGCACAGAGTCATGCACCAAAGCCTTTACCATACACTCTAATATTGCTTCAATGGTAGACCATAACCCACACCACTGAAATACTGGTAGGCACCAAAACCAACCTTAACACACACCAGTGAACCACTGAACCACAACACAGCACAAAGACTTGAGCCTAAACCAGAGAGCAGACCAACAGATCAGAGAAACCAACAGAACAGACCAACCCAGAAACCCACAACCAGCAACTGAATACAAGTCATTAAACCAAGGAGCAGACCAACAGATCAGATGGGCAAATTTCAAAACAAGGGAGGAATAAGACAAGTAGCATTAGTGACCTCAGCATTCATCATCATTTGAATATATATATTTCAAATTTATGTTTTAAGTGATATTCATCTTCTATTTGTAATTGAATATATAAGATCATTCATCTTCAGCATTCATCTTCTATTTTTAATTGCTATTTGTCCCTCTTTGCAGATGTCAACTTCAAGTGTTAGTGGCAGTAGCTCAGGTTGGTTGACATACGTGAACAGAATTTGTCGTACATGTAACAAACAAGCCACCATCAAATTATCACAAACCGAGCTAAACAAGAACAAGTTATTCTACTATTGTAATGTTTGTGGTTTTATCGGATGGTGTTTACCTACGAATCCAGAATATGGAGGTCATCAAATTCAAACAGACGAAGTCCCAACTGTTGGCGAACAAGTGATGACCGAACGACTTCAAGCTATGACTGAACAACAAATACAGCTGACGGAACAACTTCGAATGCAGATCGCAAAGATGCAGAAGTTGATATATATGTTGTCCGTGTTGTTTGTAATTGGTGCCTTTAAACTTATGAATATGTAATAAGTAGAAGTACATGTCTCCTTGAACTTGTTGACGTAGACTTCATACTTTTGTGATGTTTTGGAGGAAGTCATGTTTTGTTGTGTATTGAAACCTACTTATTGTACCTCTTTTGTTGTTAGTGGAATGGAAAATGGCTTGTTCAAATTTGTACACTTTCTTCATTACTCATTGAATGGACATTGTTAAATACAGGAAACTGTTGAATACAAGGTAACTATTGTTGAATACAGGTAAACTATTGAACATGGTAAATTGAACATGCTAAATAAACACTGTATATTAAATAACAAACTTTGAAACTCATAATAGTAGACTACATAATATTCAGTCTTCTCAACATCAAAGTACATGAAGTAGTGAATACGTAGAAACTACATAATTTCCAATCTCAAAAACAAACAGTTGGAATACATAGAAACTAGTCAAACAAGTCTGTAATATCTAAGTTTCCCGATGCAGAACCATAAATCTGAGTTGGAGCACTCATCAAACTTCCCTGTGTGCCACTTATGAAGTCCGATGGAGTAAGAGATGTGCCTCCAATACCATGGGCCACCTATGACAATTCATTGCAAAAAGTACATGTTAGAACAATAGAAAGATGCAAAAGTACATGAAGTACTCTTTCGAATACACTTTGTAAAAGTACATGAAGGCCTCTTTGGAACACGTACCGGTGCATACATACTATTTTCTGTGCCAACCATATAAGGATAATATGGTGTTTGAGCTTGAGCTTGAGCTTCAGGTTCAAATCGGAGCAACTTAGCAGCCTGCATGTTTTGAAGAATAATTACATATTCAAATGTATGAATTGCTTTTACATACTTCACTATACTTTGTCAAAAAAAACATTTGAATACACGTTTTACCTTTGCTTTTCTTTGTTTTTTTGCTGTTGCCTTGAACCGATTAACAATTTGATCTACTTTGGCAACCTTCCGTTTCGTAACTGGACGACCTCTTCGCCTAGCAACCAAAGGACTAATCACCTTCCTACTACTACCTCCTTGTGTAGAACCGGTGTGAATCGGACTTCTTGTTGAACATGGTAAATTACTCCCATAACCGGATTCTTCTTTCATGACTCTCTCCTTGATTTCATCCAACCCAAGGTCTACAATTCTAGTTTTGCCTTCAGAGTTACCAGCAAGTTGAACAATGGCAATCAATTTTTTGTTCATCCTCTCATAGGTACTTGCATTGAAATCATTCCCAAAGCCGGTATATGTGGTTTTGATGCATGCGTATTCTCTATCCACATCTTTTCTCCACCGGGGCAAAATGTATTTACTTGGCACCTCATTTATGCATCTTCTGACAAGCACAGCAAGTGAGTGAGCGCACATAATGCCTCTAAACTCAAACAACCGACATATGCATTGAACTTCACATTCAGTTGAATTAAAATAGACAACAAAGTCCACATGCTTCATCTTCTCAGAAACAACCATCGCTTCTTGGACATTATATGTACAAATTGATCCCTCCTCTTTCACAATCACCGCCTGACAGTAAACTAATCTCTTCATCTCTCCTTGAACTTCTTTGAATTTCGCATTGGTGTAGGCTTGCTGAAATTGCTTCTCAAACCCGTATATAGTTAGGCAATCAAACAATTTGTGTCGAGACTTGAAGTCTGCTTTCTTCTCTTTCTCTACCTTATTTCTCAAGGCATTGTCATATTGTTCAACGAATTGCTTCAATGTAGTTTTTGGATTTACATATCCATCAAAAAACGCATTCATACTTTCACTTCGTTGTGTAGTTGACATGCCAGCCCAAAAAATGTCTTTAACATAAACAGGTACCCATCGATTCCGCTCATGATATAGTACCCCCAACCACTCATTATCATAAAGATTGAATGTTGCAAGCATCTCTTCCCATTTACTCTCAAATTCAGCTCTTGTCAAACTGTCATAAACTGCATTTTGCATAGCCAACTTTATGGCTTCATATTCAGCATATCCTTTCAACTTCTCCGGAATTTTCTTCATGATATGCCATAAGCACCACCGATGTCGAGCTTCTGGAAACACAATTTCTATAGCATTTTGCATAGCTCTACATTGATCAGTTATGATAGCTTTTGGCGGATGATTTGACATGCAACTTAACCATGACTTGAATAGCCAAACAAATGTGTTAGTGTCTTCACTAGACAACAATCCACAACCAAGCAAAATGGACTGACCATGGTGATTAACTCCGACAAATGGAGCAAATGGCATGTCATATTTGTTCGTCAAATAAGTTGTGTCAAATGAAACGACATCTCCAAATGCTTCATAAGTCGCCCGACTCCTTGCATCAGCCCAAAACAAGTTTCTAATGCGAAACTCCTCGTCAACATCAATCACATAAAAGAATCTCTCACTATGTGCTTGCATCCTCATAAAATAACTTTGAAGTGATTCGGCATCACCTTCCCCAAGCCTCAACCTTCTAGCTCTCTCAATGTAATTTCTTGCATCTCGCTCGTCAAATGTCAATGACTCGTATCCCCCTGCTTCGACAACCATTGAATGAAAGTTCTTAGACACCCCAATCCCTGCTTCATCATTAATTTCTAATCTTCTCTTCACAGGAGTAAGAATTTTCTTATTCATTGGAAAATGACGTGAGTCGGTGGGAATCAAATCATGATTATGCTCAAGGTTAACTGTGGTTAGTTTATATCTCCCATCCTTTTGTATACTACCTCGTACCCTTGCTGTGCAACCAATTTTTGTGGACAAACATGGCTTCAGAGGGTTGACTTCTGATGTCTTTCTTCTCTGCCCCGCTCGAGAACATTCAATTGCAAAGTTTATCAATTTCCCATCATCTCCAATATGTTGTGCTCTATGAGCTATAGCAAATCCGACATGCTTAGCATATTTGCCATAAAATGTGTACACCTCTTCCCTTGAGCTAAAACACATACCCTTTTTAGGTTCTTCAACGTGTTCGCCCTCATTTATTAAAGGATTCTCACCTTCAACATTTGAATCAACCTCCATTTCTCCACTTTGCGTACTGAAATAACAATTAAACAAATATCATTACAGATTATGGAGCTAAACTTCATGTTTCAGATTTTATGTAAATCTGTGACTTGCAGTTAAACTTTAGTCGATCAGGAAATTAGTTCATAACAGTTCCTAGAAGTTGAAGAAAAACCTTAACAGAATTACATGAAATTTTAACAACTGATTTGAGTCCTAGGAAAGGAAAATAGATCATAGGAATCAGATAGAAAGACAAAACCATCTACATATTCATTAAGAAATTATTTGAAGAGTTAAAATATGCATGATTACCCCAATTATTTTTCTTGCCTACATTGAAATATCTTGGAGCCAAAGCACCAAAATTTTCCACCCCTTTGAGGAGCTTCAATTAGACAACACATTGTTTAACTTTCTAAGAAAACCCAAAATCCAGTCAGCTAGAGTTCTCAAGTTGCAGACATGTTGTTCAGATTTAATTTAATTTTAATAACAGATTCAGAATTCCTGAAAATATAAAACAACTAAGAGATTACAGATTCAAATTTCAAAAAAAACACAGATTACAGAAAAAAAATTATCAACTGTATATAAAATGCCCAGATTATGGAACTTTATCATATTTCAGATTATGGAGCTAAAATGCCCAGATTAAATTATCAACTGTATATAAAATGCCCAGATTTCATATTTCATGTTTCACTATATCAATCTAGTGTAGCCAAGTTAGTCAGATCAGTTATCAGATTTGTCCACAGTTAACACATTTACCTAATTTGTCCACAGATTGATTATAGTTTCATAGCAGAGCACATTTACAGAATATATTTCATAGCAGAGCATATGAAATTGATTTTTTACCTTAGCATATGAAATTTAATTTTTACCTCATAAACCAGATTGATGGACAGAGACAGCAGAGCAAAACCAGACAGAGCAAAATCACAGGAATTCTGAGGATAGATGAGAGCTCGTAATCTGATATGGTGGAGGACAAGGAAATTTCACATTCTTCTGATGAAGAACTGAGTTAACATCTGAGACCCACTTCCACAACCCATACGGAGAATTTCAATCCTTCTAGCCACTGGTTTTTGCAGAAATTCCGGCCAGCTATGGTGGAGGAGGAGGATGGCGGCAAGAGGTGAGGATAGGCGAGGGAAGACAGACGAGGATAGACGACGATGGCGGCGAGAGATGAGGAGATACGAGGGAAGACGAAGACAGACAGAAATTCCCGCTTTTTTCTTTTTTTTTTTTTTTTTTTCAGCTGAGATTACACATCAGCTGCCACCTCATCGCCACGTCACGGTGTCGCCACGTCACTAGGTGTCGCCACGTCACTAGGTGTATGTAGCGCGGATTGAATTACAAAATAGGTGAATTTTATTCATTACAAAAAAAAATTTTAAAATGTTATTGACACCAAATATTTGTTATAGTCTCCAACTACATCACGTAAACAACGTGGCCCAAACAAATTGTTTACCAACTAAAAAAAATTAAATCATTATTTCACAAATAAAATAAAAAAGCAAGATGTATTTGAAAATATATAAAAAAAATTCTTACAAAATTGTCCACTTGAACATAATTTTAACGTTCTTATAGAAGTTTCATCCGCAACACCACAAAAATTACAAAATAGGTGAATTTTATTCATTACAAAATATTTTTTCAAAATGTTGTGGACACCAAATAAATTAGAGTAAATTACACTGACACCTCCTAAGATTTATATTTATTACAGTTCTCCCCTCACTTTTTGAAAATTACATCTCCCCCCTGAGGTTTAAAGTTTCATTATAGATTCCCCCCTTCAGCAATTTAATTTTTTTAAATACCAATTTTCTCCTCATTGGGTAAATTACATTGACACCCCTCACATTTTAGAAATTACAATCCCCTCCCTAAGGTTTAAAGTAGAATTACCAATTGCTCCCTCAGTTAGTATTAGTTGGAAAAAAATTCATTGGAAAAAAAATTAATTGGAAAAAAAATTAATTGAAAAAATTTTTTGTTAGTAAAGTTTTTAAATTTATGTTTAAAAACTAACGTAAGCTTATTTTTTGAATTTACGTTTTTTTCTCAAATTTACAAACTGAGACAACCATTTATAAACTAAAAAAATTATCAAACAAGTTTTTATGACAGTTTTTAAAATTTTTGTAAATATAAATTGAAAACTGAAAACAAAATGGTTATCGAACAGGCTTGATGGTAAAAATATTGTAAAATTAACAAATAATTAAATAAGTTACCAATGTAAGAAATGACTTATCAAAAGATTCTTAGACTACTTATGGTTTGATTTTTAGAAAAAAAATTTAAAAATTAAAAATTAACTTGGTTAAGAAATAAAAAAATAAAAAAGGAAAAAAATATAGGAGTATGTTTTTGATGGTACATAGTCTAAGAATATTACGCTGTGGATGGTTTGATAATTATTTTTTATTTTTTATTTATTAACCAAATTAATTTTTAATTTTCAAAAAAAAATTCTAAAAATCAAATCATACATAGCCTAAAAAACTTTTGATAAGTTATTTCTTACGTTGATAACTTATTTAATTATTTATTAATTTTACAATATTTTTACCATCAAGCCTGTTTAGTAACTATTTCATTTTCAGTTTTCAATTTATATTTACAAAAATTTAAAAAGCTGTCGTAAAAACTTATTTGATAATTTTTTTGGTTTATAAAAGGTTGTCTCAGTTTGTAAATTTAAGGAAAAAACATAAATTCAAAAAATGAGCTTACGTTAGTTTTTAAACAGGAATTTAAAATTTTACTAACAAAAAAAATTTCAATTAATTTTTTTTTTCCAATTAATTTTCTTTTCAATGAATTTTTTTTCCAACTAATACTAACCGATGGGACAATTGGTAATGTACTTTAAACCCTAGGGAAGGGATTTTAATTTCTAAAATGTGAGGGGTGTCAATGTAATTTACCCAATGAGGGCAAAATTGGTATTTAAAAAAAATTAAATTGCTGAAGGGAAAATCTGTAATGAAATTTTAAACCTCGGGGGGAGATGTAATTTTCAAAAAGTGAGGAAAAACTGTAATAAATGTAAACCTCAAAGGGTGTCAGTGTAATTTATCCAATAAATTATCACATATTCTATTGAACCTCTCACATTGTAGTGGGATTCACACAAATCGTATGTGTGTAAGTCCTACACCCATATGAGAGGTTTGATAAAAAAATTAATAATATATTTAAAATTTCTAACATAATTCAATATTTTTGTGGGACGAAGAGTGTATATATTGTTACAAATATGTTTTTGGAGTGAAAGTCCAAAAAGTTTAAAAAAAATTAATAAAAAAACATCACAAAAAACGGTCGGAACATTGATATATGTATCTGCCACGTCTGTTAGTTTGCATGCCTTTCACATTAGTCAAAGTCCACAGTAGTTGTAAATTCTACAAAAACAAAAAAAAAAACAAAAAAAAACCGAAAAAAACAAAAACAAGCAAACAAACAAACTTCCACATGAAGTGACGTTGCTCTGCACGTCTGGAACAACACATCGAATCTAACTTTTAATCTAACTTTTAATTTTTATTCACCCAAAAAAAAAAAACTTTTAATTTTTGGACAAATTATATATACCTCCCTTGAGGTTTGACTAAATTACAGATATTTTCTTGAAATTTTTGAAATTACATCTCGCCCCCTAAGATTTGTATTTTCATAATAATTTGCCTTCTGAGATTTAAATTTCATAACAAATTACCTCCTAATTTGTTATGTAAATATAGCGTTCTGGGAGAATTTGTAATTTCTTAAACCTCAGGAGGTATTTGTAATTTAGCCAAATCTCGAGAGGGTATATGTAATTTGCCCTTTATTTTTTTATATTATTTCTTTATAAATCTTTTCGTAACAAGTCAAAAATTTATCCCAAACATATTAATTTTTTTTAACTAATATTTTAGACAAATAGTCAAAAACTTACTAAATTAACATGTTCTTAAATTTATACTATTTACAAACTAAGACTTTAAAATTAAAACATACATTAATCAAGATGTAATTTTTTTTTTTTTATGTCTATTACATCATGCATTAAGCATTGAATTTTCATGGATAAAATTTTTCTTAGATTCAATTTCTAAGCTCAGATACCAAAATTAAAGGTCTCACAAGATCTTACAAAAATTAATTTAAATCTCAACTTAAAACTTAAAATTAAAGTCTAACTATAAAACTATTTTAAATATACTTCGTCATTTTTAAAAACTTAAAGGGCTTAGCTTCTTTTATTGTTTTTATTGTTTTATTACTACCATACTAGATTATTTCTAAAAGCTTCTTGAACTATTTCCTTGTATTCCTTTAATGAAACTTAATATTTTCCTAATTTTTTTAGTACCTTAAAAGAAAATATTAAATATTTGGAGATGCTCTTATGGTGTAACTTACATCTTAACTGAATCTAAACAACATTTAAAATATAAAAAAAAAAAACAAAATTATACACAAATTCTATGTCCATAACATTACTTTTTTATTTTTATTATTTCTCTAATTACTTATCATTACTCATTAGATAGGTGCTTTGATTTTCTTTCCTATTACTCTGAATGTTTCAATTACAAAAAAAAAAAAAAAAACAATAATAATAATAAGGAAGATGATATATAAGTCTACTTTTTAGATCCATTTTATAGATTCAGTGATGTGTCAAGAAAATTATTAATTAATAATTAAAAATTTTAATTATCAATCAATCATCTCCTTAAAACATCACCGCATCTAAAAAATAAAAACTAAAATTTCATATTGTGATACTTTTGTTTCACAATGCATAAAATGGCAAGAAACCCAGTGATGGAGGCACATTTGAAATATAAAACCGGCATTCAATACTGTGAAATAAAGGGTTAACACAGTTCAAAAATAAAAATAATAAATAGTTAACTTTGAATAATTAGGTCTGTTTGGTAACCATTTCAATTTTATTTTTCAATTTATAATTACAAAAATTTTAAAAACTGTTATAAAAACTTGTATGTATGATAATTTTTGTAGTTTATAAATAGTTGTCTCAATTTGTAAATTTGAGAAAAAAATGAAAACTCAAAAAATGAATTTACGTTAGTGTTTAAACAAAAATTTTAAATTTTGACTAACAAATTTTTTTCAATTAATTTTAAATTTTTTTTTATTGTTTTTCAATTAATTTTTTTTTTCAAATAAATTTTCTTTCCAAATAATTTTTTTTCAAATATTTTTTTTTTCGATTAACTTTTTTTAGTTAATTTTTTTTTATAATTATAATGTGTATGATCCCATTGTCATAATAAATAAAAAAATAAAATAAATATTTTAAGTCTGAACAAACATATTTTTTATGTTTTTAAAATTTTTCAAACATTTTGTTTAAACCAAATGCCTTTGTAGTTTATGTTTTTTTTTTAAAAATAAACAAAAACTAGTTTATAAAATTTTTGTAAACATAAACAAAAATGTAAACATTACCAAACGCTACCTTAAAGTTTTTTTTTTTTTTTTTTGGGCCAATTGATAAGATAATAATTACAAATATAATATATATATATATATATATATCTACAAATCCAACAACCAATCCAAAGAAATCACACCCAACCCAACCCAACAATAACCACAAAGTAGAGTTTGTTATGGTTGTATTTATAAGGTTTGAAATAAGTTGGAGACTGATTACAAATATTAGGTGAATTACATGCAACTAACAATCATAGTTGAAAGAAAGGTTACAATGCCTCATCATGCATATGGTATATGCCCTTCGTAACATTTTTACAAAATTTACAAAATATTGTACATAAAAACAAAATGTCTTTATCATAAAATGTCATAACTTTACAATATGCAGTCAATAAAACTATCACAAACAATTAACCGCGTGCATCTAGTTACAAGCTTAAATGTAAATATATAAACTGATGTTGATGTGGCTCGTGAATGGATGAAAAACAAAAACATAAAATGCAATCTCAAGTAAGGTTCAAAATAAAATCAAAACCAAATTACTCATAAAATTAGATTGAATTAATGAAGTCCCGTGATTCAATGAAACAAAGTAAAAGATTTGAATAGAAAACCAAAAAGAAACTGATTGAGACTTTATTTTGACAAAGCACCAAACAATTCTTGTGTCTTTATATATGTATGGTTTGGAAAATGATACCCATGGTTCAATGAAAAAATTCTCGTATCCTAAAGTCGTATTTGCCTCTCTTTGTGCAGGTATACTAGTGAACGAATACCGCTCCAAAATACAATTCAAATCTCAAAAATATGTTTGACACATAACACGATAGGATGCCAAGCCTTTCTCAAGTTGCCATAATATCACAGAGAATGGAAGAAAATAAAAATTATACTTTTCACACTTATAATTTGACCTAAATTTGACTTTGATCCCTATTATTTTAATTTAAATTAATTTTGTTCCCTACACTTTAAATCCAATGTCAATTTGGTCCTTCCAACGTTAAAATTAACAATTTTGTAACAGTGTTAGTCTCCCAAGGTGCACATATTTGATGATGAAAAGAACCAAATTGAAACTAGATTTAAAATGTAGGGACCAAATTGTTTAAATTGAAACAATATTGAGCAATTAAATAAAATTTGAGTCAAACTATAGGAGTGAAAAGCATATATTTGCCCAAGAAAATAATATAGGAACATTATGTAGAAGATGAATAAGNAAAATCCATACCTCAAGAAAAAAAGATGAGCCAAGCAAGGTAAAACTCCAAAGATGCTCAAACCTAACTCTATTCAGATCAAAATGGAGATCTTGTGATGGTCTACCATTTTATCAAATGGAATAGCGTTAAGAAATCACTAGAAGTAGGTGAAAATGTAGAGAGAGAGAGAGAGAGAGAGAGAGAGAGTGTGTGTGTGTTTTAGAGAGAGAGGGTCTCAATTTTAGGTTTTAGGGAGAAAAGATCTTAAAAAGTGATGTAAAAAGTCATTTTCGCGATCTTATATACGCATAGTTCACTCGAGCGCAAGAAGTGCCACTTAAGCGTCAGACACAAAAAATTGTTCCACTCGAGCGCAAGAAAGGCCGCTCGAGTGCCAAGACATAACGACCGAGACACTCACTACTCGAGAGCAAGAAATGACGCTCGAGCGCAGAAAACACACATCCGGAAGTTTTGCGAACAATAAACTAACGCTCGAGCGCAAGAAAGGCCGCTCGAGCATACGAAACACTGCTCGAGCATAGGAAACGTCGCTCGAGCGTACAAATCACTCTTCCAGTAGTTTTGCAGACCTGCAAAGTACTGAGAGTTTGCAAAGCCCGCTCGAGCGGGAGGAGCAAAAACGGTGAAGGTCTCTCGAGCGCAAGAACAGCCGCTCAAGCGGAGAAGCCAAAATCTGGGCAACAAGGGTTTGGAAAAACAAGCAACCAATTTATTCCAAATACACAACTACAACCCGATAACCAAAATAGAGGGAAGACAAGGGAAACGAGATATGAATAACCATTCAAAAACCATACAAACCCGAGTCCAGAGCACAATAAGTGATGGGTCAAAACCAGAATCACTATAATAAGAGGGGCTAGGTTTGACGAGAAGGGTTTGAAGCTTCAAGAATTTCTCTCATGGTGGTTTCTCTTTCCTTTACCTCTTCCCACTCCTCCATGAGTGGCTAGTTCTTCTATTCCTAGGGTTTTGATGAAACCCTAGCCAAGTAAATAGGGTTTTCTTTTTGATTTTTGATTATGTAATGGTTTGAACAAATTGTATGGTATTCAAAAAGTTTTCAATTATATTTTTCATTATTTCTTCAAGTATTCTCCTTTCTGTGATTGTTGAATGCTTTCCATACAATGGTTTTCTATTCTATCATATTCAAGATATGAGGCGAGCTGTACTACAAGAGACGAGTCATTTAGCTACCCTAGTTTAAAGCGAATGACTCGTACTACTTGAAATGGTTTGTGCCTATACGTTGAACGTGATAATTCTCTTGATCAATGCTTCGAACTTATAGTTGCGAAGTATTATTTAGTTCAAACCGTACATAATCGATTTTCAAATTGAGATCTTAATTATGTAACTAGTGGTGAATTCATTACCCTAGGTTTTTTTCCAAAAAATTTCACTTTTAATTGTTAAGTTAAATTCTTAATTTATTTTAGTTATTATTAGTTTATGAATCATCATCTTTTTAATCAAAATTAAATTAGGAATTTAACAATTAAATTAGTTTAATTTCATATTTGTCCCTGTGGATCGATACCTGGACTTACCATTATTTTAAGGAATTTGGTACAATTTAGTGTTTATTTTTGGTGTGTAAAATGACCTATCAAATTTTTACGGCGTTCTGTTGCATCTTAGCGCATTTGAGTTAATCGGGTGGTCCGATAACTTCAGGGATGACTACCATAGAGTCTTTCACAATGTAGAATCCATTTTTGTAGTCCAATTCTGCAAATTCTGAGTCTCAGATTGGGATCAATAAATCGACCAATTGAGGAGGTTAAATGAAAGATCAACAATTAGATTGTGTCTGATCGGTATGCAATTTCGATAGCAGGATCGTAGAGCTAAGCCACAATCATCCATCTTCATAGATCATTCATTCATCACCTTGGCCATAGTACCGCCAACTGAGATAGGACCCACAACTCGAATTTCTCTTAATTTCAGCTTGACAACATGCTCTCCTACATTTGTCATCTTTTAAAAATAAATAAATAAATAATAAAATAAAATAAAACTACAATTATTAATTAATCTATCTCTTCTACAAAAATCTTATGATTTAATTAGAAGTGTTCAACATTGCTTAGCGTTACTGTCTCGGCATAGAATTAGCATCTCGGCTTCAAATTTATCAAGATTTCAAAGGTGTCGAAATCAAAATCTGAATATACCTGAGGTTTGTGTCGACTAGAGGGATCTAGACCCACCAACTAGAAGTGTCAAGAACTAACTGATGTTTGTTGATGATTGTGAAACAGATCAAATTTTTAGAAAATTGAAATTTTCATAGTTGTCAAAATCCAATTTTAAATATACCAGTTTGAAGTACTCATCGCAACGAGTCCAACACAAAAAATCGTGTCGAAATCAGAACTTAAACAATGCCATATGGGCCGGTTAAAGTTTGCCCAGAATGTCAATTGTTTCGTCAAAAAAGACGAACCAGCAAACCAATGAAGAAATCATCCAATGCTTCACAGTTAAATTGCAACCAGTTGACTTGAACCATCGGATATATTTTAGCTAAATCTATACCATCTGAATTCCAATCACAACGATCCAATAGTCGTTTCTAGCTATTTGGAGCATTCTGGGCACATCTGTACAGTCTGATTTTGCAAATTACATACCACAAATTTGCAGAATTCAAAAACTACACAATATTTGGTGACTTCCCGACTACATGAAAGGCTGAATCATTTGTCACCAACACTGAACCTGCCTAGAAAAATGCGAGATGGGGCAATTTTGGCTAAAGGCCATTCTGAATTCCTTCCAAATAACAAATATCATTCGTAAGCAATAGGGCAAGCACGTTGTTTATAATGCACAATTACCACAACAAAGATGCCTTAGCACCACAAAAATGCCTTAGCAACTTTACTACATCAACATTGATCAACGTTGTGCATAGAAGCATGATAACGCAATTTCACGAGTAGTGCCTTGGACTATTCTTCAATGCTTTATAGTCAACTAGAGCTATCAGTGGGTGATAATTTTTTAATTCTCTTTTTATCTTTGCCCTAGAAAAACAAGAGATTACCCCGGCCTTGGAACTCTACACGTTGATGTAAGTTCTTTAGCTTCAGGAAATCAATGACACGGGATATATTATTCAAAATCCTTGCAATGTCTGAAATTGATCGCCACTTAAAATCAACAAAAGCCTCCGAATACGGAGAGCAAAGCCCTAATTTTCTAGACATACATACATACATACATACATTCATACATACATGCATTCATATAGT
This sequence comes from Camellia japonica, assembly GCA_030407325.1. Taxonomy (NCBI): domain Eukaryota; kingdom Viridiplantae; phylum Streptophyta; class Magnoliopsida; order Ericales; family Theaceae; genus Camellia; species Camellia japonica. The sequence goes on from JAPPVO010000019.1 coordinate 171,624,101, forward strand.
CATTCATTCATTTATTTTATTCATTTATCAAGAGATCTAGCATTTATTTGAATAGCGTAACTCGACAATAAAAACTCTCATTCCTTCTACCAAAGAAAATGGAAGTTTTAGGACAATTGTGGTAGCCTAAAAAATCCTAACTCACTTGGGTCCAACCCAAATTAGTCTTAAGAATGGACAAAGACCAACAAGAAAGCCCAGCAAACAAATATCTACCAAACAAATATCACAGCCACCTCTATAAAAGGAAAGCATCCCATGGAAGGTAAGTGACACCTCATCTCTGCAAAACACACACACACCAATACTTTTCAATTCTTGATCTATTCTCTTTACTTCAAGAACTCTACCTTTATCATCGGAGTGTCCCCAGCTGACAACTCGGTTGGGTGGCACCGACCATATTTATTTTTGCAGATCTATAGGACAAACCCCATCTTTTCATTGAATCTTTTCAAAATTTATGTAAGATGATTTTCTTAGTTTCACAGCAGGTTCAAACATGGGGACATTTATGTGTAATAGGTTCAAATATAAGGACAAATATGTTAAAAATACAGGGATATATAAGTCCAAATTGAACCAAATATGGGGACAGATAGGCTAAGTATTGTGACAGCTAGGTTAAGAATATCATGATAGATGGGATAAAAAATGGAGGGATATAGGTTAAAAAAAATATATGGTAAAACATGTAAGAATTTTAGAGATCAAATTTTTTGGTCCCTAAAAGTAAAAATTTTGTTGCAATAAATATTTAGGGCCCAATTTCTATCGTCCAGAGCATAGTCGCTAAAAGGTCGTCTCAAAAAGTCAAAAATAAGGCTTTTAATCACAAAATTTTGAAAATGTTACTAATAAATATAATCTTGGGGACAATAAATTGTTCCCAAAAAAGGTTATTTTTTTAGAAACAAATATTGGTTTTAAAAGGATACTAATTCATCAATAATGTCCAATTTTCGTTACTAAAAATATAATAACGACACTTTTCACAACAATATATTTAGTCACTAAAAAATAATTTTGTCCTTAAATTTTTATCTCTAAAACCTTCATTTTCTTGTAGTGATATAGGTCCAAATATGAGGACATATCGGTTCAGAAAAGATGATAAATAGGTTAAAAATATGGGGGTAGATCAAAGATATGGTGATTAATAAGTTAAAAATAAAGCACTGCTATTAGCACCCCATCAATTTTTTTGGACTCCTATGTAGACAGCCCATTTTTGACCCTCCTCAAGACTTGGTTGTGCTTGCAGGTATATCCAGCCACAAGTTCGATTGCTCGTTGGGTACTCGACTTTCGCAGCGGAACGTCACAGGTTTGAGCTTTCCAAACCCTGTATCCTTTCTGCCCCATTTTTTGGACCATGTGTAGGTCCTTTCAGCATGCTCCTCATGGTGCATTGCTGGCCATCCTATGCCACTGACGGCCATGAATTTGTCCTTGTCTGCCATTGATGTAGCCTGTCGGCCATCAATGAGGCACTGCCGGCCACAACTGATGGCCGGCAGAACCCTTTGTCTCAGCAGATTTCACTCCAGATCTTTTGAGCCAGCTGGTTTCCACTCATCCCTCCTCCATACACGTGTATGGAGGGATGAGGCCCTTTTCAAGCTTGTTTAACAAGCTTGGCCTTGCATTCCTCTATATAAGGAGAGACCCCTCCTCCCTTACAGAGGTTCAGCCATTTTTGTGAGAAGTTATATCTCTATATATAATATATATATATTCTCATTCTCTCTCTCTATATATTGTGTTGGTTGTGCTTTAAAGTCCATTTTCCTCTCACTTTTGCACTACAACATATAGCGGTACACCACCATCTTTGGGCTGAGGTTCTTAGGAGTGTTACTTGAGCTCTGAAAGTTGGTTTTTGGCCCCAGAGGTTGCTAGTTTTGAAGTTAAGCTTCAAGGGTGAGTATATTCCTTTTTTTTAGCATTTGTTTGTATATCATTTTGGCCATCCTTGCACACTGTTTTAGGCCTTGCTTTCAACTGAAAAAATTTCTGTATTCAAGTGTTTTTGATGATTGTTTAAGGCCTCTTTGGTGTTAAGGGTGTTCTACCCTCTTGTGTACCTTGTTTGGTCTTGTTTTGTGCCATGCCTTAAGGCCTTTGAGTTAGTCTTTGTTTGGCCTTTTAGCCACTGAAATCCAGTAGATTTTCAGTGGTAGGCATGTAGTTTTGAGGCCTCAAATCAGAGGGGTGACCCCCTCTCTTTTTGCTTTTGTTTGCTTGTATTATTGGCCTATCAAATGAGCATGCATCTCTATACTTTTGAGGCTTAGTTTAGGCACTTTTTTGTGACTTTTAGGACCTTCCTTAACTCTTTCCATGGCTAGTTTGGTCACCTTATGCATGCTTCTTGCATGTGTAGTGTAATCCCATTTGTAGCTCATCAAAGTAGCATGTTTACTTAGCATGTTTTGGTCTCATTTCAGCAAGTATTTGGTGTTATTTTGCCATGCTATACCTCTATTTAAGGTTGGTTTAATGGTCTCTTGCATGCACCATGCACTTGTAGTGAAATCCTCTCTATTGCTTTAACAGGCTTTGTGCTTTAAGCTACATTTTTAGCATGATTTTGGCTTGACCCCAGAGAAGCTTTTAGCCTTGTTTCACCATGCTTAAGCTCTGTTTCATGGTGTCTTGGTCATGCATGCACGGTTTTGTATAACCTTGGTTCAATCTAGCTTGTTAGCTTTGAGTGTCCAAGTCATTAGCATGCATTTACTTCAACCATTTTCGTGACTTGGCATCATCTAAAATGTTATTTCAGCGCATGTTTCATGGTCATACACTTGCCTTTGTCATGCTTTCAGTGCCTTGAAGAGTTGGTGTTTTATGCCTCATGAATGGATCATTGTGCATGCCTCTATGCTTAGGTCTTTGGGATGCCATCGCAGTGGGTTTTTGGGCTAATTTTGACATGCCATAACTCTATTTTTTATTGGTTAAGTCATGCCATGTTTGGTTGTAATAGGTGTAGTGCAATCCCCCTTATTGGCCTTTCTTACACCATGCTTTATGACTCTTATGTTGACTTGTTTTGGCCTTGGTCCATGCATGTTTTAGATTCATTTTGGCATGATCTAGGATTGTTTTGGATGTCCTTAGCCCTTTGTGGTTTGATTCATGTGGCCTTGGTACAAGCTCCTTGGCTAGTCTTAAGCTTTGAACATCCTAGCATGCTATGCTTGCATTATTTAGTTGATTTGGCATCAATTTACATGAGATTTCAAAGCTTACCTCATTGCCACATTATCATGATTGCCACTCCTTGCTCATGTTTGAGAGTTGGGTCCTTATGCCTAGGTGATAGGCCATTACATGTGCATGCTTTGTTTTGCATTTCATGCCATCATTTCATCATTTTGGCCACTGATATGGGCATGACTGAGGTCTGCCCATTTTTAGTTTAAGTCAATTTAACATGTTGCTCAAATGTTGTTACATTACATCATGCTCGCATGCTCGAGTTGCATGACCTTTGCCTGCTTGTTACATTGCTTGGTACATTGTATGTTGTGGCATGTTGTTGCATGCTTGACATATAGCATGTTGTTGCATGCTTGCTCCATTGTATTGTTGTCGCAGGCTTGAGTTACATTGCATACTTGCATGCTCATATTGCATTTGCATTGTATTTGGCATATTTGCATTGCATTGTGTTTGGTTTGGGTATTAAGCCAAACACGAGGAACGAGGGACGTTTCATACTTGAAGTGATGAAACGTGCCTCAATTCTCAGTCGCCGACGCTCTTGACGATGCATGATAGAGTTCTAGGCATTTATGTGATTTTGTGCATTCATTTTACATTGATTTGCACAAGTTGGGTCTTTGGCCATCATGCATCCAGATGCATGATTAATGGTCTTTGATCCGATTATGCCTCTCCCTTGATGTTTCGAGGTGATATGGAGTGGCATAGTGCGTACATACCCTTGGGAGACCCTCCATTTCCTCTGTTTTGTGCTCTACTGCAGCTTGGTGTCACAGCACACCAGTGGCCGGCAGCCTCCCTTTGTTGGCCGGCAGACCTTCATTTTTGGCCAACAGAGCCTACTATTAGCCGGCAGGGGGGTCGGCAGCAAATCCTCATGGTCGACAGGCCACTGGTGCACTTCCCAGCATGTTTTTGGTAATATCCAGCAGCTAGTTCTCAAGGACACCATGCAGACAGAGCCTCCAAGAAAGCAACCGGAAGGTGCTTTGAGGCAAGAAACTGAGTACGAGCATGCATCCTTTTCTTCTTCAAACAGAGCTGAAGCAGCTTATTTTAAATGTTTATTTGTTAGTTAGCACTTGTTATTTGTAATTTAATTAATTTGTTAATTAGTTAAAATTTTTGTAATAATTAGTTATAGCTAGTTATTCAATTTGGTTGTGTAATAATTAGTCTAATTAGATTATTAGATTAGTTAAGTAACTTAGCTCAGAATAGCTTAGCTTTTATTCGGACCCTCCGTCGAGAGGGCGAATTTGGTAATAAGTGTGCGTGAGTGTGTGAATGTCTTCCAACCCCACGTCTTTCTCCTTTTTACTTATCTGCTTTCAGTGGTTAGTTTTAGGGCACGTTTCGATTAGCATCTTTATGTTTATATGTGTGCATCCATTCATTTGTCTTGCATGCACCGGGCTCGGCGCACCATACTAACTACATCGTATTTCAATTCCGATTTGAATACATGTTATCAATTGTTGCATCTCATATGTCATTTTAGAATACCCGAGCCTATTTCTAGTTGCATTTTGCATGTGTTGCATTAGCCATCTTAACATGAACTAGCATCATGCATTGATTTCTAACTAGTTTCTGTTTTGGCTCGGAGTACTCGGTGAGTGCTTATGATTTAGCATCCTTGCATGTGTGTAAGTGCTGCCATGATAGCATGCTTGCCATGAGGATATTGCTTATGTGATATAACTGCCTGAATGCTTGTGGGTGAAGGTTGGATTGCTTGAATTGGAACAATTCATCGAGATGCGAGTTTTAAGCCCACTTGATAGTGGCAACATCATGTTTTCTAAGCCCACTCGAGGGTGGAAAATCCACGTCTTAGCCTACTTTCGAGTAGCACCTTCAAACTGTTTTCAAACAAACAAACATGAAATGTTTTGTTCCAACTTAGGCAATCTAGTCAATACTTGTATGCAGTGCGCATCACATTGTAATTCTAGCTAATAATCGGAATAAGAACACATGTGTTTTCAAAAATAAGATATCATGTTAGTAAAGGCCGATCTTTGATCGGGCGAGCAGGGGTGCCCATTGCATGACCTTCCCCTCTCGTACCCAAGTTCCCGAGCCAAGGCAACTTTGGTGATTACGGACATGTGGCCTTAGGCACGAGTCAGGGTTTCCTAAATTTCCCAAAATAAAATATTTAGGCGGTGACTCTGTATCTAGCAAAGCAGTCCATGTTTGGCACTTCTATATAAAAATCAGTTTTCCCAAACGATTTGCCGGATTTGGACTCTTTGGTGATTTATCGGTCTTGCATTGCACTTTGCGAGGTTAGATTCAGAACCGTGACATTGAGTCTGAACTATAGTAGTCCAATGAACAAAATGGATTTTGTGCCCATTGCACGCGGAGCCCGGGACGTTCGGGCACGTCTACAGTTTCTGGCGACTCTGCTGGGGAATTTGGAGAACTTGACTCGAACTCATGATATCTTGTTTTGACTACACTTATGTGTTTCTTTGCATTGCATTTGCATTGGTGCACCTAGGACACCGTGTTTGCCGTATGCTATTCTTAAACAGTTTGCTGGAGGCTTGCTTTTAGAAGCATGCCATAAGGCTGACCGGTTGCGGGCTCTGCCACGACGGGAACACAAACCTCGATTTTTACCGGGGCACCCTTTTTGACCATTCGACCTAGTGCATATCGGAATCCATAGTGACCATTCCAAGCTAGGAAAGGTTGCTTACCCGATTATAGGTTGTTTAAAATCGCTGTGTGCGTAGTGAAACCCTAGTTCTTGACGAAACTAGGACAGGGAAACCCTATCCCTCCATAGGGGTGTTTTGGCTCTCATTTGCTTGCTATGTGCTTTTAGAGTGTGCCTCTACAGGAATGCATGTATCAGTTTGCAAGTCTGAGTATCAGGCCTACGGACATCAGTATTTGAGGGATCAGTTTTACCTGAGGGTATCAGACCTGGGGCAAAATTTTGGGGCAGATTTCAGTAGAGAGCACAGTTATTCAACTACGCTCATATCTGTTTTGGCGAAATCAGGCTGAGGTGCTGTCTGTTTTCTCTTTTGCTAGGCGTCCTGGAACCATAGCTTCAGAAGGCTCCAATATCCCCCGAGTACATCAAATTTGTGCTGATGGACTTTGTCAAGTCAGAGATTTAGTTCAAGAGCAGCCAGTATTTTCCTTCGCTGAGGCAAGGCAGAGAAAGGCCAGTCAAGGCTCACTGGTTCATCTGATCCGTTAGTCACCAGTCACATCACCTCTGTTCAGTTCAGCAGACTCATGATGACGCAGAGTTCAAAAGAGATTGTGGCCAAGACAGCAGCTTTAAACCAGGGAATCACCATGCAGGGTGAGATCGATGCTGAAATGCAATGCCCATCTGGGCACCTGCCACACATTCAGTCTTGGAACCCCAATCATTTCAAACCCGTGAGCCCCCATTATTTTTGAGCTGATAGGAATGATCGGCGATCTTCAGAGGGCTATGGTTGATCTAGTCTTTGGACTATCGGCTCCGCCATCGACCATGTCACATGTCAGAAATTTCACGCTAGAAGAGCCCCCACTCTTGGGGCGAATTGTAATTGAACTTAGCTAACCTGAAGCCATCCCAAATTTGGGCAATAACGTGTCGATAACAACTGGACTTCGCACTGATGTAGCGACCCAAACATTCGACCAAGCTGAGGCTAGTGGAAAGAACAAGGTAGGGGCAGACATTGATCCCTCTGAACACCTTCTATGGGTTGTTGAGGCTTTGAAAGCCAAAGGACTGAACAAGTAGCAAGTGCTCGCAGTTGTTGAAAAAACTGTGGATGACACTTTCCCCACTCAGAATGAGAGCAGTTCAAAGCAAGGGGAGAACCGGGTGAAGGGCCGTCGTACCAAAAACGATCCTTTGGGCTCTAACCCTGCATTCGGAAGAGATCAGCAAACCAAGTCAACACCTGCTGACCCCTTTGCTAGTGCATCCAATAAAAATCCGCAAACCTCGAAGTACCTATCCCAAGGTCGCAGGGTCTTCTATGCCCTCTATATGCCTTTGTACAAGGCTCTTCAAATCCTTGTTAAAAAAGGCCATCTCAAGCCCCTCGAGCCTCGACCTCTCCCTGGTCGTCTCCCACCCGGTCATGACGCTACCCAGTACTGTGCCTACCATCAAGAAACCGGTCATACCACTGATAATTGCTTCCGTCTTCGTCACGAAGTACAGGATTTGTTTGACAACGAGGTCATCATCTCACCAAGCTAAGCAAAGTCTATCGTCACTGGATCAATGAACTTGGGGGATAATGTGATGTGATCGGGGGATGAACCACCTGCGGGCGGCGCTCAGTTTACTCCATATATGGCGTATGGCACGCACTATTTTGAGCATTTGTGAATGCTGGTTCTTTCACGTTCTAGCTTGGGTATTGAGTCAGTTCTGTTGTGTTGTTTTGAGTCTGTCACTTTGTTTTGAGTTAGTCTTTTTTTGTACTGAGTCAGTTGGGTCTGTCTTGTTATGTCGAGTCAGTCCTGTTGTATAGGAGTCGGGTGATTTCAGGAGTGTTACCTCAGATATCACTCTCTTGTTTTGCGTTTGTCTTTTGCACCCACTCTTTTGAGTCTATTTCTGCCGTGGAGCCAGTTGAGCTGGAATATCTGAATGAAATAGCAGTGGTTTTCACACTTTTGAGTTTATTTCTACTTTGAGCCAGTTGTGCCAGAAACTTGAATGAAACGGCAGTGCTTTTCACCTACTTCTTCTGTGCTTTTAAATCATTGCATTGACCTAAGTTTTTCAAAACTTTTTGAACATTGTGAGGAAAACAAAGAGGAAGGAATTTCTCGGGATTTGCAAAACTTTGATCAAACTGAGAGAAAGAGAGGCGTGCTAAGCCCTTAATGATTGAGATCATACTTGTTAATGTGAGTAATGAGAAGAATCCTAGCTTGATCCAAATTGGTTCTACACTGTCCTTAGCGCAAGCGATTAGTCGCTTTCTTAAAAGGTTTCAAAAAAAATGTTTTGCGCCGTCCTGCGAAGACCTGTGTGGAATTGCTCTTGAGATTGTGCAGCCCAGGATCGCTCTCAACCTCAAGACTCGACCTCTTACTTTCAAACCTTGAACTTAGATTCAGAATGTTTAACGGTCAACCACAATGTGAGGCCCGTGTGGCCAAATTTGAAGCAAATCCCCAAACTAGGGGCAAGAAGGTCAGATATGATCAAAAGAAAGCTTGCAAAGCTGGATGAGAAGCACCCCTCGGACTAGGGGCAAAAAATGTCAAATGTGCTCGAAGAGTCAAAAATTGGGACATTTCTCAAGATAACGAAGATCGGCAAGAATGCCAAATCCCAAAAGGAAGGAAAGAAGAGAGTTTTTGCTGAAGGACAATTGAGTCCCTATCCACAACATTAGGGACAAATTCAGCCCCCATTGGATGGACTTCTACATCATCAGCGAACAACAGCCATTCTCTTGGATTCAGATGGCTTCGAGATCTCAAAACCATTCAACATGGACAAATCTACACTTTTACCCTTGAGAGGCTCGCTGGGCCAAAAACCTAGAAGGGTGACCCAGGCAAAAGTTAGAGCAAGAAAAAAAATGAAGAAAAGAAAAAATGCAAAGATTGAAAAAAGAAAAGAAGAAAAATGAAGAAAATGAAAAAAGAAAAGAAGAAAAATGAAGAAATGAAAAGAAAAGATGAAAAAAGAAGAAAAGAAATGAAAAAAAAAAAAAAGAAATGAAAAGAAAAGTAAAACAGTGCTCGCAAGGTTGAAAACCCGAAAGGGCAGCCTTGGCAAAAGTTAGAGCGCAAAAGGAGAGGTTAATACCCGAGTGTATCTTAACCTAGAACTACGTCAGGCTTGATTCCCATCTTTGGGATACGTAGGCAACTTCATTCTGAAGTTTAGCCATAAACACTTCCAAATCAACTGTGTCCATGTAATGGTTCTGATCATCTTTATCTTCTCTGTATCCGAGAGTTCGGTTGTGATTGTCACTTTGAGGACTGATTACAGTGCACTGTGGTGCCATTCAGACAAGGGGCAACTTTCCGTTGCCATACAGTGCCATTTAGACAAGGGGCAATTTTTCATTGTTTTAGATCTGAGATTATGCATCTCAAGAGTAGATTCTGTGTTGGTCGAGCAGTGGCCATTTGCAAAATTAGTTTTTGAGAATTTTTACTGAGGTTGAATAATTCTCTCGAAAATTATTCCATCTTTTCCAAAAATGGACCTTTTCTTGGACCCAAAAAAGGAAAATTTTCAGTGCTCATAACCTAACTTGCATGATTTTAAATTAGAAAATTGAACAAGCATGTTAATCTAACTCTCATGTTGGTCAAAATTGTTTTAGTAGAAAACCAAAAAAAAAAAAAATGGTCAAAATGATGAACTAGGGGCATAGTTGAGTCAGGCTTCCTATCTTTTCCCCGTTGTTAGTATACTTGCCAGAAAGGGCACCGTACTTACCGGAAAGGGCACTTTGTTCGCCAGAAAAGGCACAACTGAAGCTAACAGCAAAAGGGCAGAAAGCTCTCACATCCTCTAAGCAACGAGGTATCAAGTCAAGTGCGAAACACGAACTGGAAAAGGAGCAGGATATTCCACTCCCTTATTTGAAAAGGTCTGGTCACATCCGAACTGGCCAAGGGCATCATCAACCGATGTCAGCTGCAGATTTGCTACACACCCAGTTGTAGTGCAACCTCTCTGTGGGAGGAACTTACTGATTGTGAGCAGAAGAAGAAGAATCTAGTGGAATGCTAGAGGCAAGAGCCTGCAACTTCTTGTTTATCCATCAACCACCCAGGGGAGGGATAAAAAATGACAGATTGAAGAATAGAGAGATGTGCGCTAAGAGAAAAGTGAGAAAAGAGCTTTTCAGAAAAACAAAGCCTGAGGGCCGAGTGATGTGAGAATCACAAATGAGAAAAGGCTAGGAAACAATACCCAAAGAAACTGGCTCCTCACGAACCGGGAGGTCTCTTACCATCGAAACACATCTAAGTGTTGTGTATGTGTTTTTTGTTTGTCTCGATTATTGTTTTGAATCATTTTGATTGTCAATAAATGCGTTTAGGTTGTTTACCTTTGTTTTCCTTTGTTGAGTCGTGGTGTGCTGTGTTCAATCGTAGGCTCAATACCAAGTTGACAACTTTTTCTCACTCTCAATTTCAAAAATAAATCGTTTTGTGCTCAGAGTGCTGTGCCATTCTCCACATTTGTGCAAAATAGAATTTGTTCTTTCATAAAACTGCAGGGTTCAACCCAGGTCATATGAGAACAGTAAAACCAGGACCTATATAAAGCTATATAGGTTCCGAACTGTAAAGCAAAAGAAAAGAGGGAAAATTTGGAGCATCTGAGTGTGTTTCAATTTCAGAGAATTATGTGATTGTACTCCGGATGTACCCCTTCAAGCCTTGTCAATGCTCCAAAGTATGAGTGTGCCTCTACTCCAAGCTCAAGCCTGCTTCAAGCCAGAATGGCGATCAGAAGTGCTCTCCCTGAGTAACATTCCCTGCTAGAGGCATTTTGGTTATGTTTACAATGAGTTCCTAGGAGACCAACTGCGACGGTAGAAACTAGAGTTCGAATGGCTGTTGCCTAGAATACAAAGGTTCGGGATTTCCGAGACTAAAGTCTGGTTTAAATACCCAGGGGTATATCCCTGGCTTGAAACCTGTATGGAAGCCCCATAGGTTGAGATAGCATGTATGCACCTCAATTCTGGATACTGAACCAACCTAGTCTGTCACCCCGTTGGAGAATAGGGAAAGTTGTGAATATGATCAGGAAGAAAAGCGACATCCGTGGCTTATACATGCAGAGGCTACTCCTTGTCAATATTTCAGAACCTTTGAAATGTGAGTTGAAGGTAAGAGTTCGAAGAACACACAAGGGGAGATCCCCATTAGAGTAGAGCGGTCCATCACCATTCACCCCATGAGGTGCTTTCTAAAGCGCCACTTTGTTTGTTTATTGCATTCCCTAGGCATCATGCTCTACATTGCTTGTAACATGTATCATATTATCACACATATTGCATAAATGCATCTTGTACTATACGTATTCTTGTTGTCGCATAGAATATACACGTTACATTGGATATATGTCGTTGATCCTTTTGCATAGAGTATGAACATTGCATGAAGCACGTTTTAACCTTGCTTGCATAGAATGTGCACTTCTTACCGTGGCATGAAATGCGCATCTTAATGTTGCATAGAGCATACATTTCTTGCACTTGCCTTGCTATGCATGCCTCACGTGCATTGTCATGCACCTTTTCAGTTGCATTGTTATGCACACTCTAGTTGCATTGTTATGCACCTTTTCACTTGCATTGTTATGAACACTCTAGTTGCATTGTTATGCACTTTTCAGTTTCATTGTTATGCACCACTTCACTTGCGTTGTCACACACGTTCCACCTGCATTGTTATGCACCTCTTTAACTTGCGCTGTCACGCACACATCTTGCGCTGTCACGCACATCTATCTTGCGCTGTTATGCATGTTTTACTTGCGCTATTACGCACTTCTTTAACTTGCGCTGTTACGCACTTCTTTAACTTGCACTGTTACACATGTTTACTTGCACTGTTACACATTTCTTTAACTTGCGCTGTTACACATGTTTTACTTATGCTGTTACCCATTTCTTTAACTTGCGCTGTTACACATGTTTTACTTGCGCTGTTACACACTTCTTTAACTTACGCTGTTACGTATGGTTTACTTGCGCTGTTACGCACTTCATCTACTTGCGCTATCACGCATGTTACTCGCATTGTTATGTACGTCTATCTTGCGCTATCATGCATGTTACTCATATTGCTATGCACATCTATCTTGAGTTGTCACGCACGTTACTCGCATTGTTATGCACTACTTCATTCGCGTTGTCACGCATGTTTCACTTGCATTGTTATGCACGTTCTACCTACATGTGTTTCTACTGTATTGTACCTGTCAAAGTTTCGTTTTGTGCAGGCACGATATTGTATGTACGGTTCATTTGAAGCTGGCGCGACCAGACAAACCTGACGGTATTATATTTACTCTGCGTGAGACGTGGTGAGAATTGCGTAATTTTCTTACATCCTTTCTGTTGGACTATGTAGGATTGTTATCTCTTTTTCACTTGCTTAAAATGTCACATTTACTTTGCATGTTATGCTTCATTACAACTTTCTTTGCATAATCATAAGTTATATTAGGCGTTGTGCGTGTCACTTGCATTTTGCCCCAGCCTGTGGGCACATCTCTGTTTGGTTATATTGAATGTTTGCCGGAGTCTTCGGCCTTGTCAAAAATGGGTCGTCGCTGGGCTTTGACATTCACTCCCGTCACTTTGTGACTTTCGAGTTCTGTCAAAGAGGGGCAACTGTAGACACCCCATTTTTGACCGTCCTCAAGACTTGGTTGTGCTTGCAGGTATATCCAGCCACAAGTTTGATTGCTCGTCGGGTACTCAACTTTCGCGACGGAACGTCACAGGTTTAAGATTTCCAAACCCTGTATCCTTTCTGCCCTATTTTTTGGACCATGTGTGGGTCCTTTCAGCATGCTCCTCATGGTGCATTACTGGCCATCCTATGCCACTGACGGCCATGCATTTGCCTCTGCCTGCCATTGATGAAGCCTGTTGGCCACAACTAATGGCCGGCAGAACCCTTTGTCTTAATAGATTTCACTCCAGGTCTTTTGAGCCAGCTGGTTTTCGCTCATCCCTTCTCCATGCACACGTGTATGGAGGGATAAGGCCCTTTTCAAGCTTGTTTAACAAGCTTGGCCTTGCATTCCTCTATATAAGGAGAGGCCCCTCCTCTCTTATAGAGGTTCAGCCATTTTTTTGAGAAGTTATATCTCTCTCTCTATATTTCTCATTCTCTCTCTCTCTCTCTATTGTGTTGGTTTGTGCTTTAAAGTCCATTTTCCTCTCACTTTTGCACTACAACATATAGCGATACACCACCATCTTTGGGCTGAGGTTCTTAGGAGTGTTACTTGAGCTCTGAAAGTTGGTTTTTGGCCCCAGAGGTTGCTAGTTTTGAAGTTAAGCTTCAAGGGTGAGTATATTCCCTTTTTTAAGCATTTGTTTGTATATCATTTTGGTCATCCTTGCATATTATTTTAGGCCTTGCTTTCAACTGAAAAAAGTTCTATATTCAAGTGCTTTTGATGATTGTTTAAGGCCTCTTTGGTGTTAAGGGTGTTCTACCCTTTTGTGTACCTTGTTTGGCCTTGTTTTGTGCCATGACTTAAGGCCTTTGAGTTAGTCTTTGTTTGGCCTTTTAGCCACTGAAATCCAGTGGATTTTCAATGGTAGGCATGTAGTTTTGAGGCCTCAAATCAGAGGGGGTGACCCCCTCTCTTCTTGTTTTTGTTTGCTTGTATTATTGGCCTATCAAATGAGCATGCATCTCTATACTTTTGAGGCTTAGTTAAGGCACTTTTTTGTGACTTTTAGGACCTGCCTTAACTCTGTCCATGGCTGGTTTGGTCACCTTATGCATGCTTCTTGTATGTGTAGTGTAATCCCATTTGTGGCTCATCAAAGTAGCATGTTTGCTTAGCATGTTTTGGTCTCATTTCAACAAGTATTTGGTGTTATTTTTCCATGCTATACCTCTGTTTAAGGTTGGTTTAATGGTCTCTTGCATGCACCATGCACTTGCAGTGCAATCTTCTCTATTGCTTTAACATGCTTTGTGCTTTAAGCTATGTTTTTAGCATGATTTTGGCTTGACCCAAAGAAGCTTTCAGCCTTGTTTCACCATGCTTAAGCTCTGTTTCATGTTGTCTTGGTCATGCATGCACTGTTTTGTATAACCTTGGTTCAATCTAGCTTGTTAGCTTTGAGTGTCCAAGTCATTAGCATGCATTTACGTCGACCATTTTCATGACTTGGCATCATCTGAAATGTTATTTCAGCACATGTTTCATGGTCATACACTTGCCTTTGTCATGCTTTCAATGCCTTAAAGAGTTGGTGTTTTATGCCTCATGAATGGATCATTGTGCATGCCTCTATGCTTAGATCTTTGGGATGCCATCTCAGTGGGTTTTTGGGCTTATTTTGACATGCCATAACACTATTTTTTATTGGTTAAGTCATGCCATGTTTGGTTGTAATAGGTGTAGTGCAATCCCCCTTATTGGCCTTACTTGCACCATGCTTTATGCCTCTTATGTTGACTTGTTTTGGCCTTGGTCCATGCATGTTTTAGATTCATTTTGGCATGATCTAGGACTGTTTTAGTTGTCCTTGGCCCTTTGGGGTTTGATTCATGTGGCCTTGGTACAAGCTCCTTGGCTAGTCTTAAGCTTTGAACATCCTAGCATCCTATGCTTGCATTGTTTAGTTGATTTGGCATCAATTTACATGAGATTTCAGAGCTTACCTCATTGCCACATTATCATGATTGCCACTTCTTGCTCATGTTTGAGAGTTGTGTCCTCATGCCTAGGTGATAGGCCATTACATATGCATGCTTTGTTTTGCATTTCATGCCATCATTTCATCATTTTGGCCACTGATATGGGCATGACTGAGGTCTGCCCATTTTAGTTTAAGTCCATTTAACATGTTGCTCAAATGTTGTTACATTACATCATGCTCGCATGCTCGAGTTGCATGACATTTGCCTGCTTGTTACATTGCTTGGTACATTGTACGTTGTGGCATGTTGTTGCATGCTTGACATATAGCATGTTGTTGCATGCTTGCTCCATTGTATTGTTGTCACATGCTAGAGTTACATTGCATACTTGCATGCTCATATTGCATTTGCATTGTATTTGGCATACTTACATTGCATTGTGTTTGATTTGGGTATTAAGCCAAACACGAGGAACGAGGGACGTTTCATACTTGAAGTGATGAAATGTGCCTCAATTCTCAGTCGCCGACGCTCTTGACGATGCATGATAGAGTTCTAGGCATTTATGTGATTTTGTGCATTCATTTTACATTGATTTGCACAAGTTAGGTCTTTGGCCACCATGCATCGAGATGCGTGATTGACGGTCTTGGATCCGATTATGCCTCTCCCTTGATGTTTCGAGGTGATATGGAGTGGCATAATGCGTACATACCCTTAGGAGACCCTCCCTTTCCTCTGTTTTGTGCTCTGCTGCAGCTTGGTGTCACAGCACACCAGTGGCCGGCAACCTCCCTTTGTTGGCCGGCAGACCTTCATTTTTGGCCGGCAGTGCCTACTATTGGCCAGCAAGTGGGTCGACAGCAGATCCTCATGGCCGGTAAGCCACTGGTGCACTTCCCAGCATGTTTTTGGTAATATCCAGCACCTAGTTCTCAAGGACACCATGCAGACAGAGCCTCCAAGAAAGCAACCGGAAGGTGTTTTGAGGCAAGAAACTGAGTGCGAGCATGCATCCTTTTCTTCTTCAAACAGAGCTGAAGCAGCTTATTTTAAATGTTTATTTGTTAGTTAGCACTTGTTATTTGTAATTTAATTAATTTGTTAATTAGTTAAAAGTTTTGTAATAATTAGTTGTAGCTAGTTATTCAATTTGGTTGTGTAATAATTAGTTTAATTAGATTATTAGATTAGTTAAGTAACTTAGCTTAGAAGAGCTTAGCTTTTATTCGGACCCTCCGTCGAGAGGGCGAGTTTGGTAATAAGTGTGCGTGAGTGTGTGAATGTCTTCCAACCCCACGTCTTTCTCCTTTTTACTTATCTGCTTTCAGTGGTTAGTTTTAGGGCACGTTTCGATTAGCATCTTTATGTTTGCATGTGTGCATCCATTCATTTGTCTTGTATGTACCGGGCTCGGCGCACCATACTAACTGCATCGTATTTCAATTCCGATTTGAATACATGTTATCAATTGTTGCATCTCATATGCCATTTTAGAATAGCCGAGCCTATTTCTAGTTGCATTTTGCATGTGTTGCATTAGCCATCTTAACATGAACTAGCATCATGCATTGATTTCTAACTAGTTTCTATTTTGGCTCGGAGTACTCGGTGAGTGCTTATGCTTTAGCATCCTTGTATGTGTGTAAGTGCTGCCATGATGGCATGCTTGCCATGAGGCTATTTGCTTATGTGATATAACTGCCTAAATGCTTGTGGGTGAAGGTTGGATTGCTTGAATTGGAACAATTCATCGAGATGCGAGTTTTAAGCCCACTTGAGAGTGGCAAAATCATGTTTTCTAAGCCCACTCGAGGGTGGAAAATCCACATCTTAGCCTACTTTCGAGTAGTACCTTCAAACTGTTTTCAAACAAACAAACATGAAATGTTTTGTTCCAACTTAGGCAATCTAGTCAATACTTGTATGCGGAGCGCATCACATTGTAATTCTAGCTAATAATCGGAATAAGAACACATGTGTTTTCAAAAACAAGATATCATGTTAGTAAAGGCCGATCTTTGATCGGGCGAGCGGGGGTGCTCATTGCATGACCTTCTCCTCTCGTACCCAAGTTCCCGAGCCGAGGCAACTTTGGTGATGACGGACACGTGGCCTTAGGCATGAGTCAGGGTTTCCTAAATTTCCAAAAATAAAATATTTAGGTGGCAACTCTGTATTTGGAAAAGCAGTTCATGTTTGGCACTTCTTTATAAAAATCAGTTTTCCAAAACGATTTGCCAGATTTGGACTCTTTGGTGATTTATCGGTCTTGCATTCGAGGTTAGATTCAGAACCGTGACATTGAGTCCGAACTGTAGTAGTCCAATGAACAAAACGGATTTCATGCCCATTTAGTTTTTTTTATTACAATAATAACCTCAAATAAAATTACTAAAAAGGACATCAATAATTTTAAGATACCCCATCTCACAATTAAGTTCACACACCCACTACGTCATGAATTAGGGTTTATGAGAGCACCCACCTCCATCACCACCCATCCATCATTCCCAAATCCCATCTTCAAAACCTATCTACCCTCAAAACCTTGAAAATCCTTTGGTGGCAATATTCCAATGGTAACGACGGTAACCATTTGATTACCTACACTTCTCCGGTAATGACAATGAGTGAAAGTTTTTCAGGAAACCATAACTCTATGAGATGAGATGAGTACAACAATGAAAGCTCAGAGGAAGTTCATAACTTTGATGGTGTTCTTAGCTCAGAGAAGATTGGCCTTTAATGGTAAGTTTCTTGAAAAAATAGCAAAAATAATAAAAACTGTTCGACATTTTTTAGGACTGAACTCCCGAACATATGACCAAATTCGGGAACACAAGCCCGAACATTGTTTATTTGTTTAGGAACAGGTAATTGAACATTTCTTATTTGTTTGGGAACATATAACCAACTCCAACAATGGTCAAACCGAAGAAAATGATAAGACGGCAGAGATCACAACCTAAGCCAGTATTGTCAGGGCAATTGACAGTTATCACACTTAGCTCTTCTTCTTCTTTCTCAAATTCAAAAACTCCAATTCAATTTCTTGCTGATATATTCTAAGAACTGAAGATTAAAAACCCTATATTTATTTTCTTATTGTAAGGCCATGACCACATATGTGAAGATGAAATAGTAAACACCTCCATGGGTTTTGTTAGGATTTTTGGGAGAGTGGTTTTTTGGGGTATGAGGGTGTGCATTTAATTTAATGGGTGGAATATTTGACAAGGATAATTTTGGTATTATTTGGAAAGAGAAAAGAAATTTTAAGGGTTTTGAAGTTTATAAGTGGGGATCCAAAGAAATGAGGGTCCAAAATAATTGATGGGTTGCTAATAGCAGCACTCTAAAAATATTGGACAAATAGATCTAGATAGGTTCAAATATGGGGACAAATAGTTTAGAAAGAGGCATATATGTCTATATTAAAGCCTATTTGTCCATTTTCAAGACCTACTTGTCCATTTATTTGTCATTTCAACGGCTATCTATACATTTTCAAGTTAATTTTTTTTCTTCTATATCTCTCCCTATTTTATTTATATTTTTTTAAAAAAATTTTATGCCTTTAAAGAACCTAAACCTAAAAATACTCCAAATCTTTTTTTTTTTTTTTTTTTTTGGTTTACACTGTTAAAATTTGATGATCGTGTAAATTTTTTAAATCTGTTCAACTAAAATAGTCAAAGGCAGTTTCGTCACTTATTTTTACAAGTAAAAATGTTTCTTTCAGCATTGAATTTGAATTTTTTTCACTTAAATCATGAGTTGCAAGATCAAAAAATTTATTTGTTCAAAAAACAAAATTGTTTATAAATTCTATCTATTGATCTTGTTTTGAAGATCTTAAAATATATGATTCCAGAAATATTAATTTTATTAAAAAGAGATGTGTAAAACGCATGTTATAGAATTTTTAAATTTTTTAATACAAACTACATATAAAGGGAAAATATATTAAGAATTGTCTTTCTCCATGACAACATTTTTACCAACTAATAAGTGTCATGTATGTATCCTTATAATCAATAATGTTTATTTTTATATTGATGTTATTTGTAAAAATTACAATTATACTAATATTTGACAGAAAATGAATTAAATACAATAAATAAAACATATCTCATATGTATGTGTGTGTGTGTGTGTGTGTGTGTGTGTGTAGGGATAGCAACGAGTCAATTTTTTTTAGGATTTTGTGCTCGAATTATTGATTTTAAACTTAATTATTTTAGTGAAAGAATTTCATATTTTACTCTAATCCTGATAATTTTCATCTTCATACCCCTATAATTTATCTTACCCTATCAATATTCTCCCAAATCATTTTATATTAAAATCAGATTAAGAAAAATACAATTGGGTCAGATAATTTTGTCATCCCTATGTATATGATTACAATGAGTATATTGTCGCGTAGTGCAAAGCAATGGTACTTTCATGCTTCAGGTGTCAACTTTGATCCTGTCAAACTACCTTTTTATCATCTCACTATGCATGTCAAATTCAACTAATTCAACATATATTATATTTTTTATTGCTGAAAATGTTATGTAATATGATTCCATTCCATTCATTCTGTCGATTGTCTGATGCTTCTTCATTCCATCTTTGTAGCAGCTTCCTGCATGCGCATGCCCTCAAAAGGTCTCATTCACATTTGGTGCAAAAGCATGTATTGTCAAGACACATGCAAGCTTTGGTAATTAATTATCTATGTTGTGCTATTGCTCCTTAAATTTCCTTTCACTTGCTTCCAAGGAAAAATTATAAATCAATAGGTCAAAAAGAAATCTACTATAAATATGTGTCATTATAAATATATGAGATATAAAAAATATTCAAATCCAAAGTTTTCTTGTAGTCTTACTTCTCCTTATTACTTGTAATGCTTTGAAATAAACACAATATACCCATCTTATAACAACCAATAAATAGCAACATAAATGAATTGATAAGTTTTCATTAATTAGAGTTTGATATATAAAATGTGACACATGCGATATACATTCATAAACAATACATCCTGAATTTACAGCATGTGTTACAGGATTGTGAAAAGAAATGAAAGCTAAACAGATAATCATATGCCCTAAGGGCTTACATCTTTCTAAGTCAATACTTGGGTACACCAAAAATGAGTCTTAAGCTCAATACAAATAAAGCCCTAGGCTTGTACAAAATTAAATACAAAATAACAACACTGAACCTTCAGCTCCACAGTCTTCCCAAGCAAGTCCTTGGTAGAGGCATATCACCAGCACCTGAAAATAGTTTTTTCCACATAGGGTGAGCTAAAACCCAATAGAAACACTACAACGCAATGTATAAATCTTAACAATGCCATAAGGTTTTATGCATATGCAATGCCAGTACCAAAACGTTTATATCTTTTTTCAAAAGCCGTGCTATGCTAGGTTTATATCACAATTCTCAAAACCATGCCCTTTGCGATAGAAAGTAAGGGGAAATCTCAAACTAGTACAACCTTTCACAGATATTTTATCCATAGGAAATCGTCAAACGGCACCCATGTAAACAAAGCCTCTACAAGCACTACTATTTCCATTTTACGGATATTTTGTCCGTGGGAATCGGCACCCATGTATACGTGCATTTTGCCGGACTTTTACCCTGGACACAGGCCAACTTGATTTGGTGATACACACCTCTTTCCCACATTCACCCATTTTTCTCAAAATCATATACATTTCAATGTATTAAATGAGTAACAATGTTCAATGCACATGGATAAGGAATTAGTTTTAATTCACCTAATTCTCATGCAATTTCTACAACACTCATAGCTATCTTCCACCGATAGCTCAAAACAGATATCTCTAAACAGATAAATAAATTTCATTAAAGATACATTTTTTCAAAATCTCAAGATGGGAGTGATAATATATATCCAACTCCGCCATCATCATCAACATTATTTCAATTTCATAATTCTCAACATTAATTCCATTTTGTCTTTACAACCTCAAACATTCGTACTTTCGGGCAAAATCTCTTTCTTCTTGAAAATCAATTTCAATGTAGGAAATCTCATTTCAACATATATCAACTCCAATTTCTTACCCACAAGGTATTCCAAGAAACCATTTGAAAACCCCTCTTTTTTCATTTTGATTTCAAACCCTAGGTTTTACTAAAAACCCCCAAACCACTATAATCTTTTGAAATAGCAAACAACTAAGGTAAAACTCATACAAGAGTGTGAAGAATCCCAACCTCAAGCTTAGAAGACAAGAGAGGGAGTGAGGAAACTTCAACAACGCCGAAACCCAACTTTGTTCAAATGAAAACAAAGCTCTAAGTGAGCTCTACCTTCTTTTCAAAGGGAATAGAAATCAATAGATCTAGGTGTTTTAGAAGAGAGAAGGTGAGTTCTAGAGAGAGAGAGAGAAAGAGAGAGTGTGTGTAGATCTAGGGCTTTTAGAAAGTTTAGAGAGAGAGAAATAAAAAAAGTGATGTAAAAAGTGACCCTTACAGATTGATATACGCACGAGCGAAAGAAGTGACGCTCGAACGTAAGACACAAAAGATGTGACTGCTCGAGCTCAAGAAGTTATCACTTGAGCGTGAGATACAAACCCCTAATAGTTTTACAAATAGAAGGCCAACGCTCAAGCGTAATAAGGGCCGCTCGAGCCAGGGATGCTCTAGGGCAAGAAACTTCGCTCGAGCGAAGAATACTAATTCCTAGTAGTTTTGCAAACCTACAAAAGTACTGAGAGTTCACAAAGACCGCTCGAGCGCAAGAAGTGATGCTTGAGCATAGAAGCAAAATTTTAGGCAACAAGGTTTTTGAAAAACAAGGTACCAATCTATTCCAAACGCAACCAAGACAACCCAAAAGCCAAACTCAAAGGGGTATAAGGGAAATAAGACATGAATGACTATACAAGGTAATGAAACCCAGATCCAAAACATCAAATGGTTCGGGTCCAAACCAAAACCACTAAAATTTTCCCTCCTTAAAGAATTTCGTCCCCGAAATTAAAACCAAACATTTAAAACCAAGTTTAAACCAATTACAACAATGATAATCAACTAATCTCATTGTCATGACCCATCCACCGGTTATTCAATCATACCAACATGATAAACAAGTTGTCAATACTGAATATACAATTCACATTTCCAAACCATATACAATGTTTACATTACATTAACACAACAAAACTCTCAAAACATGCTAAAGTACCAACAAATAGGTCCGGATACTTCTCACGGACTTCCAACTCACGTTCTCAAGTTGCTTCCTCAACCCCGTGATGTTCCCATAACACTTTCACCAAAAGGAATTGTCTTGCCTCGCAAGACTTGGTCTCGAGTATCCAAGACTCTCACCGGTCTCTCCTCATACGAGACATCCTCATCTACCTTTAACTCGGCCCAGTCTAACACATGTGATGGATCCAGCTCACACTTCTGGAGCACATAGATATGAAACATGTCATAAACCTCAAAAAGTTGCGGCGGAAAGGCCAAGCGATAAGCTACCTCTCCAATCCGCTCTAGGATCTCAAAAGGCCTGACAAATCTAGGAGATAATGTCTCACTCTTCCCAAACCTCATCAAACCCCGTCTAGGTGATATCTTCAAGAAGACATGATCTCCTACCTCAAAGGATAACGATCTCCTCCTAATGTCAGCGTGGCTCTTTTGACGACTCTGAGTCATGACCAACCTCGACCCAACACACAGGAGATCTGCATTGTTGGCCATACAAGGCCTCAAACGGTGCCATGCCAATACTCGACTGGAAACTATTGTTATAGGTAAACTCCACTAAGGGCAAGTGCCTCTCCCACGACCCCTTAAAGTCAAGAACACAACCCCGAAGCATATCCTCTAAACTCTGAATGGTGCGCTCTGACTGTCCGTCAGTTTGAGGATGATACGCAGTGCTAACAGTCAATCTCGTGCCCAAGGCATTCTGTAGGCTTTGCCACAAACGAGCCGTAAAATGCGGATCTCTATACAAAACAATCGTTACAGGGACCCTATGCAATCTCACTATGTCCTTAATGTAAAGGTCAGCTAGATAATCTGCCAAGTCACTTGTGCACATGGGTACAAAGTGCACTAGCTTGGTCAATCGATCAACAACCACCCAAATGGCGTCATTACCCCGTTGAGTCCTCAAAAGACCCACAACAAAATCCATTGTGACATGTGTCGACACCCTATTTTTTATCGACCTTAAGACTCAGACTTCATCGATTGAGCGCTTGGTGATGGTGCATGTTGTGCTTATTTCGAGTCTTCGAAGTTTTGGCTAGAAGCCTTGCCTCCGGGTCTCTGAACTTTTTGTACTTCGGCTCGGTTTGTGGACCGATCCTTGTTTTCTGTTCCCGGAGGGAGGGAGAGGTCTTGTAGACCATCTCTTTGCGGTCGTAGACCACTTTTGTGGTCGTAGGCCACTTTTCCCATTTGGAGACTAGTTTTCGATTTTCGGAGCCTTTGGCCATACGCCTTGTCCCGGGACCGCTTAACATTCTCCGTTTGGCGTGGTTTTTGAACCACACCTTGTTGCCTCTGCCTAGACAGACACTGTGGTCCGGGAGACCACTTTTGTGGTCGCATACCACTTTTGGTGCTCGTCAGCTAGTTTTTGGGGCTTTCGGCCATGTGTTTTGCCTCCCGATCTCTCGGCTTGCATCTGCTTTGGTTTGTTTTTGGTACAAGCCTTGTTTTCCTTGTTTGGAAGGTGGTACAAGGGTGGGAGACCACTTTTTCCCCCGCCAGCCAGTTTTCTGATTGGATAATTGGCTTTCTTGGTCTTTCCTAGGCCCTCTCCCACCATGGCCGACCAGTTGTTGCTCTGAGTGACCACTTGAAGTGGTTGGCCGACCAATTTAAGTAGCAGGCCGACCACTTCAAGTGGTCGGCTGCTTTTTGACACGTTTTTGGAGATATTTTCCTCCAGCTGGCACAGCTGGAGGGCATTTGGGCTATCCTCCATACACGTGTATGGAGGGATTTGTTTGGAGCTTAGCTTCTCCAAGAAGCTTTGGCTTTTTGTTTCTATAAGAGAGAGGCTCCTCCTCCCTCCTCCAGGTTCAGAAAATCTGTGGGAAAAGGATAGATATAGTGGTGTATCTATATTGCCTTGTTTGCTTCATTTTTGTGCCTTAAAGTGTAGATTTGTCTTACTTTTTCACACAAACACACACTCAAACACCATCCTTTTGCTACTGAGGTGCTTAGGACCTGGTTTTGGTGTTCTTGGGTGGCTTTTAGCTTAAAAAACCTGCTGGAGTTGCAGTTATAAAGAAGGTCTTCAAGGGTGAGTTTCTACCTCTTAAATCCCCCTTTCTTGCTTAAGCTTTTAGCCTATCTTGCATGCTGTTTTGAGCTTAACTTATAACTGATAAAAGTTTTGTTTTTGCATGCTTTTGATCTTTGTTTGAGGTCACTTTTGTGTTTGGGGTTTTTTACCCCTTCTTAGGCCTTGTTTGGCCTTATTTTTGTGCCTCTTTTGTGAGCTTTGGGACCACCTTGTTTTGGCCTTCGATTTCAGTGGTGGGAATGGTGTTTTGAGGTCCCAAGAAGGAGAGGGTCATCCCCTCTCCTTGTTGTCTTCAATACTTGTCATATATGCCTCATGATTGAGCACCTTTTTTAAGTGTGTGTTGGCCATATCTTAGTATGTATTTGTGGTTATTTTGCTGAGACATGCCACTGTTTTTACTTGCCTTAGTCACTCCATCCATGCCTTATACACTTGTAGTGTAAATCCCTTAAACTAGCTTTGTATGCTTCATAAAGTAGCATGTCATTTTAGCTTGGTTTGAGTCCATTTCAGAATGTATTTGGTGATATTTTACCATGTCATACCTTTGTTTAGGTTTGGTTTGGTTAGACTTTGCATGCTCCTTGCACTTGTAGTGCATTTCCATGATTTAGCCTAACATGCCTCATGTCTTGACGTGTCATTTTAGCATGCTTTTGGCTTAGCTCTGAGAAGACTTTGTTCATGTTTTAGCATTTTTGAGGTCTGATTTGTGTTGTATTGGTCATCTATGACTTGCTTTGTATAGCCTTGGTTCAATCTTGCTTGTTAGCTTTGAGTATTGAATCCTCTAGCATGCATTACTTATCCTATTTTAATGATTTGGCATCATTCATAATGTGATTTCAGTTCATGTTTCATGTCCACGCATTCACATTTATCATTCATTCAATGCGTTGGAGGGTTTGCCCCTTTATGTCTTAACATGAACCATTGCTTATGCCTTCATGCCTTTGCTTGTGAGCCATCATTTCAATGTGTTTTTTGGGATTATTATGTCATGATATAACTCGTATTTTTGTTGCTTAAGTCATTCCATGCTTGGTCTTAATAGGTGTAGTGTAATCCACCTTATTTGCCTTGTATAGATCATGCCTTATGCCCCTCATGCTAGCTCATTTTGGCTTCCTTCCATGCATGTTTTAGACTCATTTTAACATACTCTGGGACTATTTTAGGTTGCCTTAATCATATGCTTCATGCTTTGTATACTTGTAGTATAAGTGCTCATGTTAGCTTCAAGCTTTGAGCACCATTGCATACTTCATTTATGTTGTGTACATGATTTGGCATCATTTAACATGACATTTCAGAGCTTATAGCATGCTTATTTTCCCACTTCATTCATGCTTTGAATGTCTCTAAGTGTTGTACATTGTTGCCTAGTTTGTGGCTTAGCTTGTATGCTTGAATGCCTAGGTATTTGGGCCCTCATCTCAGCATGTTTAGGTTCTTGTTTAGACCTAATTAAGCTCTGCCCATGCTTAGTTCATGTATTTGTGCCATGTATTGCATGCCTCCTTTATAGTCCTCTTCACTAGCTTTCATGTTCTAGGACTATTGCATGCCTTACTTATGTTGTTTGAATGATTTGCATTGTGTATGCCATGTTACACCGCGTTGTGCAGGTTATGTTGCTTTTTGCATTGAGTATGCCATGATAGTCCATTGCATTGAGTATGCCATACAATTGCATATTTACATGTTTAAGTCACATTGCATATTTGCCATGCTTGCTTGCATTCTTGTTTGGAATAGGTATTAGTCCAAACACGGGAAACGAAAGGCGTTTCATACTTACAGTGATGAAACGTGCCTTAATTCCCGGTCACCGATGCTCTTGATCATCCATGATAGAGTTTTAGGCTTTATATGTTTACTTGTGCATTCATTCCATATTGAATTGTGCAACTTCGCCTCTCAGCCATCATGCATAGAAATGCGCGATTGGTGGCCCGAGGGTTGAGAACCTACACTCCCTTGAGTTCATGACATGATAGGGAGGGTGGTTGCGCACACATATCTTGCAAATACATTGCCATGCTCTTTCTTGCTCTCTGTTGCAGCAAATTGCAGTTCAGCAGCAACAACTGGTCGGCTAGCCAGAAATATTAGCTGGCCGACCACTTTTCTGGCTTTTCAACAACCAAAAGTGGTCGGCAGGGGTATGCAGGGACCAAAAGTGGTCGGCCACCCTCCCACTGGATTCCCAAGGTGGAGTTTCATCTTTCTGGAGCTTGGTGCAAGTTTCTTAGAGCAGTTGCAAACAGAGGCAAATTGGGGCATCGCATTGGATTTCCGAACAAGGCGACCGAGCATGCATCCAGCCTTCTCCCTCTGAGGCACCTTCCTTTTATTGCTTTCCTTAGCTGCCATGCTTAGATAGCTAGCTTTTGCTTTGGTTTGTATTTAATAGTTAATGCGTTAGCTATTTCAATTCATCTTGTAATGATTAGTTAACTAGGATTAGTTAATTAATTTGTTGTGTAATAATTAGTTTAATTAGCTTAGAGTAGCTAGTTAGCTTCTTATTCGGTCCCTCCTTCGAGAGGGCGTATTTTTGTAATAAGCGTGCGTGTGTGTGATGCATGTCTTCCAACCCCCATTTCTTTCTCCTTTTTACTTACCAGCTTATGATGGTTAGTTTTAGGGCATATTTTGTTTAGCATACCTTATGCTTGCATGTTTGCATCATTCATCTGTATTACATGCACCCGGCTCGGCGCATCATACTAACTGCATTGTATTTCAATTCCTATTTGAATACATGTATCAAGTTGCATTTCACATGACATTTCTAGAATAGCCGAGCCTATTTTAGCTACATTTTCGCATGTGTTGCATTAGCCATTTTGACATGAACTAGGATCATGCATGATTTCTAACTAGATCTCTGTTTTGGCTCGGAGTACACTGTGAGTGTTAACGCTTTAGCATACTGCATGTGTGTTAATGTTGCCATGAAAGCATACTTGCTATGAGGCTATTTGCTTATTTGATTAACTGCCTGAATGCCTGTGGGTGAAGGTTGGATTACGTGAATTGGAGCAATTCATTGAAATTCGTATTTTAGCCTACTTGCGAGTAGCAAACTTCAAACCATTTTCCAAACAAACGGATATGTAATGCTATGTTCCAAATTAGGCGATCTAGTCTATACTTGTGCGTTGTGCGTATCACATAGTAATTCTAGCTAATAATCGGAATAAGAACACATGTGTTTTCAAAAACAAGATATCATGCTTAGTGGCCGATCTTTGATCGGGCGAGCGGGGGTGCTCATGAAATGACCTTCCCTAATCGTACCCAAGTTCCCTAACCAAGGAAACTTTGGTGATGACAGACACGTGGCCTTCGGCACGAGTCAGGGTTTCCTAAATTCCCCCAAAATAAAATATTTAGGTGGCGAATCTGTATCTGGCAAAACAGTCCATGTTTGGCACTTGTTTCTTAAAAATTAGTTTTCCAAAACGAATTGTCGGATTTGGACTCTTTAGTGATTTATCGGTCTCGCATTGCACTTTACGAGATTAGATTTAAAACCGTGACAATTGAGTCCGAACTATAGCAGTAGCTCCTCCCGGGCACGTCTACAGTTTTTGGCGACTCTGCTAGAGAAATTAGAGAACTTGACTCGAACTCATGATATCTTGTTTTGACTACACTTATGTGTCTCTTTGCATTGCATTTGCATTAGTGCGCCTAGGACACTGTGTTCGCCGTCTACTATTCCTGAACGGTTTACCTGAGGCTGTATGCCATAAGGTTTACCGGTTACGGGCTCTGCCACGACGGGAACACAAACCTCGGTTTTTACCGGGGCACCCTCTTTGACCATTCGACCTAGTACATATTCGGAATCCGTAGTGGCTATTCCAAATTAGGACAGGTTGCTTATCCGATTATAGGTTGTTTGAAACCGATGTGTGCATAGTGAAACCCTAGCTCCAGAAAAAATAGGACAGGGAAACCCTACTCCAACATAGGAGTGTTTTGGCTCTCATTTACTTACTATGTGCTTTTAGAGTGTGCCTCTACAGGGAATACACGTATCAGTTTGCAAGTCTGGGTATCAGGCTGAGGGCATCAATATTTGAAGAATCAGTTTTACCTGAGGGTATCAGATTCAGTTTTAGGGCAGCAGTTTGGGGCACAGTGATCAGAGTTAAGGACAGTGTGTTCAGCTTACAAATACCGACTATGTGTTGTTACACCAACTGTTTGTTGTCAGGCCAACTGTGTGTTGTCTTTAATTTATTCAGCTCATAACATAGCACACTGCGTTCAGATTGTTTGTTTATTTATTGTGCTTTATTTATCTTTTTGCAAGATAGTTTAGCACAATTGCATCCGACCAGGCAGATATTCCCCGAGCACTCTGGACTAAAGGTCGCAGACTCCATCGATCTAAGGATTTGATAAAGGGACAACCAGTGTTCCATTCTTTACCCCCGGTTACTAGACGGAGGTCAGTAAGGCGCAATGTATTGGTACAGCGGTTGCCAGGTCAGTGGTCCTTGGGTAGTCAGGCTGAGATCTCTGAGTCTACTGCAGAGACAGATATACCAGTTGTTCAGTTAGAACAGTGCAATATGGCAGGTTTGGAAGAGATGATGCGCCAGCTCCAGGAAAGTATGCGGGTCATGCAGCAGGATGCCGCCCGCCAGGCAGAAGCGGCTGCACTCCAAGCAGAAGTAGTGACCCAGCAGGCAGAGTTAATTGCCAGGCTACAACAGCAAACTGGGGCATCTGCTTCACACTAGCCTCCTCCCCCACCTAGAGTTCCAATACCTGTTGAGACAGCTAACGTCCAGGAAGATACGGACATCCCAACGGGTCCGGCTCCGCCCCCAATCCTACTCCAGCTGTCCAAGGCACCCACGTCCACCAACCTACCGGATTCTCTATTTGAGTTTGAGGTGGACCCAACGGCGTTAAAAGTAAGCAAGCTAGAAAAGCTATTTAAGAAGTCTCAAGGGGCTCATTCTATTCCAGATATTAAGGATGGGTACACCGACTCAGCTGTGACTCTACGAGATCGGTTTAAAATGCCGCACATCGACCGTTTCGACGGGTCTGGAGATTCTATGGTACATTTGCGACTGTTTTTGGACATACTAAGGCTGATGGGCCTTTCTAGATTGTAGAAGCTTTCCTTGTTTGGCCGAACCCTGTCGGGTGTAGCGGCTATTTGGTATGCAAAACTAGAGGACAACATTAAGAGGAATTGGGAGGAGATGGCTGAAGCTTTCATTGCTCAATATTCCTATAACACTCAGATCGAGGTCACAACTCGTGATCTCGAGACAACCAGGCAAGAACCAAAGGAGAGCTTCTCTGATTTCGTAACCCGTTGGAGGGCTAAGGCCTCGATGATGACCATCAGGCCTGTTGACAAAGATCAGATACGAATGGTTGTGCGCAACCTCCAGCCCAAGCTCATGCAGAAGATGATAGTCCTCCCCCTCCCCACCTTTGCAGATCTACAAGAGATAGGGGTGCAGATCGAGGACGCTATGAAACAGGGCCTAATCGACCATGAGAGAGAGCAACCCAAGAGGGCATTCAACCACAGTATGAATGCAGGCACAAGCAGTGCTACAGTTGCCAAAGCTTCAGATATCGGAATAGTCACCACCATCACTCCAAAAACCCTTACAGCTACCCCATTCACCGGTGCGTCCAGAAGTAGCTCACAAACCGCTAGATATACACCCCGAGGCCAAAGAACCTTTACCCCACTATATATGCCCCTGTCAAAAACTTTGGGGGTTTTGATCAAGAAAGGGCACTTAAAGCCCCTGGAGCCGCGGCCATTGCCAGAAAAACTTCCTCCCTCCCATAACCCAGCCAAGTATTGTGCCTATCACCAACAGCATGGTCACGAAACCGACTAATGCTTTCGATTACGTCATGAGATTTAGGATCTCATCGACAACAGGGTGATCATGCCCCCGGAAAAACCAAATGTCACAACCAATCCACTCCCACCACACAACCAAGCTCCACCGCCCAAACGCATCAACTTGATTCAAACTGGGGTTGTGTCATATGACCCTAGCATATATATCACCTCTTTCCACCTACCCAAGCCGGAGGTATTCATTCCTGACAGCACTGACTTGTGCACATTGGACATCTCCCAAACCCAACCTAAAACAATGGTGGTGGCCATCGAAGATAGAACTGGGTTGACTACTGGAGCAGATGAGAGTGATTATACGGAGCCTGAGGGGTCTGTGAGCTTCAAGTATAGCCCGAGCGGTTACATTACACCAACAGGTCAGCCTAGGCCGAATGTGGAATTGCCAGTGGAAGCAGAGATTTGTGTAGTACGAGAGGATGGACTTAATTAGGGGCTAGATGACCTAGCAGATCTGGAGGAACACATTGCAAATCTGCAATTCTTTGAAGAGCAGGATTCAGGGGACGTAACAGTCAATTGGTTTGATGGGTCAGCAGAGTCAACAGGATAGCTTGATGACCAGCCAGATGTTGTGGAACAACCTCAGCTAGGACAGGGTCCGTCAGGGACGGGGACATCAACAATGGCCGGAAGGGTTGGAAATTAGGAGCTACCACCAGAGAGCACCGGTGATAAGAATTTTGCTTGGGATCAGAGCATTTTGAGTACAGAGAATTCTGAGCAATAGGCCGCACTGAAGCAGTTTGAGCAAGAAAAGATCGAAGATCTGGAAAGGGTTAGAAAGGCCAAAACCCCCGAGGGGACGGAATGTACTGTTGTAGACACCCCATTTTTGACCGTCCTTAAGACTTGGACGTTACCATTTGAACACTTGGTGATCATCCATGTTTGTGTTCATCCTGACTTCTCGGAGGTTTCAGCCGCGTGCCTTGCCTCGAGACCTCTCGACTTGTGTTTTTGCTTCTGAGGGCAGGGAATGGCTTGTTGGCCACCCCAACACCTCACGGGCCATGGCTTGAGGCCACCGGCCCTCTTTTCTTGCCACTGGCCATTGGTGATGGTCGGTCGGCACTTTGTTTGGTCGGCCGACCATTAATTTGGCCGATTGACTCCTTTTCTGGCCGAGACCTTTTTTTGGGGAGGCTTGACCCTTTTGAACCCCTGTTTTAGCTTCTTGAGGAAGCTTGAACCTTTTGAACCCTTGGTTTTTAGCTTCTTGAGGAAGCTTGAACCTTTTGAACCTTTGCTCTAGCTTCTCCAAGAAGCTTGAACCTCTTTAGCTTCTCCAAGAAGCTTGGCCCTTTTGCCTAGCTTCTCTAAGAAGCTTGGCCCTTTTGCTACAAGCTTCTAAGAGAAGCTTGACCCATTTGCTTAGCTTCCCTTAGAAGCTTGCCCCTTTGACCCTTTTGCCTTAGCTTCTCCAGGAAGCTTAGGCCTTTTGCCTTGTCTATATAAGGAGAGCTTCTCCTTCCATTTCAAGGGTGGAAGAAAATCTGATATACATCATATATATATCACTCCCTCTCTATATCTCCCTCTCTCTCTACATTTGTGTGGGTTAGAGGGTGCAAAAGGGTCTAGTCTTGGCCATTTGAACTACACCTCCTAGCACAACACCTCCATCATCAACCTAAGGAGCTTGGAGGCCATTTTCAGAGGCTAAGGGACTATTTTTTTGGACCAAGAGGCTGCTGTCCCCTTTTGGCTACAAAGGTAACTCATTTTCCCTCTTTATTCCCCATTTTTGCACACACTTTTAGCCTGTCTTTCTTGCTGATTTGAGCTTTGTGTATAACATAAAAAAGTTCTTTTTTTTTTGTTTTTAAGATACTTCATTAAGGTCACTTTTGTGTTTGGGGTCGTTTACCCCCTCTTAGGCCTTGTTTGGCCCCATTTTGTGCTATTTTTGGTGAACTCCAGGACCAACTTGTTTGGGCCTCCTCACCACTAAAATCTTGAGGGATTTCAGTGGTGAGGATGGTGGTTTAAGGTCCTAAGAAGGAGAGGGCCACCCCCTCTCCTTCTTACCTTCAATATATGCCATTTTAGCCTCATATGTGAGCACCATTCTTGAATTCATGTTGGCCATGTCTTAAGTGTTATTTGTACTTATTTTTCCATGATATAGCACTATTTTTTAATTGGTTTAGACACACCATGCTTGCCTTGCATACATGTCTTGTAATGCCATGATTTGCCTTGACTTGCTTTGTGCTTTGAGCCTTGTTTCTAACATGTTTTTGGCTTAGCTTTGTGAAGCTTTTGGTCATGTTTTAACATGCTTAAGGTCTGTCTTGGGCCTTTGGAGTCATGCTTGCCATGCTTTGTATAGCTCCTTTGCATTCTAGCATACTAGCTTTGGGTATGTGGGTCACTAGCATGCTTTACTTGGCTTATTCTCATAATTTAGCATCATTAGAAACCATATTCCAGTCCATGTTCCATGCTTGCATACTTGTATTTTCCATCCCTTTCATGCTTTGAAGAGTTGATGGCTTATGCTCCATGTTTAGGCCCTTGTGCACGCATGCTTGTGTGTGTGTTTTCATGCCTTTGTTGCATCATTTTGGCCACTGTTTTGGGCCTAGTATAGGGCTGCCCAAATTAGTTTAAGTCTACTCTTTACATGTTGTTACATGTCTTACACTTTGCATGCTTTGATTGCATCATGTCTTGCATGTCCACTAGCTTGCATACTTGTTCATTGCTTGCTTGTTTGGATTGCCATGTTGCATACTAGCTCACATGCCTAGGATGCATTGCATTGGCATGCATGCTTTGCCTCTTGACTCGAGTATGATAGAGGTTGAGCTCATTATTTGTTTATGTGCATTTCATTCCACATTGAAAATGCACACTTGGTTTCTTGGGCCATCACGCATTGAAATGCGCGATTGGTGGTCCGAGAATCAAGGACTATACTCCTTTGAGTCATAAACATGATTGGGAGAGTGGCCATGCACACATTGCTTTGAAATTCCATGCCATACACTACTTGCCCTCTGCTGCTGTCAACCGCAGGATTCTGCAGGAAGCAATGGCCGACCAGCCACATACAGTGCCGACCGGCCACCAAAGTCCAGCCGGTGACACCATCTTTGGCCGATAACCTCATTTCCATGGCTGGTGGCCTTTTGCTCTGGCCAGTGGCACTCCACTGCACTCAGAATGAAGTTCAAAGCAGTTCTGGAGACTTTCATAAATTTCAGAGGGGTAAGACAGTGTAAACAGAGGCAACAGTGCTATGGCAGCAAGTTTCCGGGCGAGACGAGTCAAGCATGCATCATTCACGCATCCCGAGGCGAGACTGTGGCCACCTTCTTCTGCATCTAATTTGTTAATTAATTAGAAATTCTGTAATAATTAATTTAGTATTATTTATTCGGACTGTAATATTCATTCGGACCCTCTAAGCGAGGGCAATTGTGTAATAAGTGTGCATGAGTGTGTGTATATCTTCCAACCCCACGTCTTTCTTCCCTTTTATTTACCTGCTTTCAATGGTTAGTATTAGGTCATATTTAAATTAGCATACCTCATGCTATGCATGTGTGCATCCATACATTTGTCTTGCATACACCGGGCTCGGCGCATCATTCTAACTGCATTTGTATTTCAATTCCAAATTGAATACGTGTTAGTTGTAGCATTTCACATGTCATTGTAGATTAGCCGAGCCTATCTTAGTTGCATTTTGCATAGCCATCTTAAACATGAACTAGGATCATGCATATGATTACTAACTAGTTTCTGTTTTGGCTCGGAGTACTCGGTAAGTTCTTATGCTTTAGCATCCTTGCATGCGTGTGAGTGTTTCCATGACAGCATGCTTACCATGAGGCTATTTGCTTATGTGATATAACTGCTTGAATGCCTGTGGATGGAGGTCGAATTACCTAAATTGGAACAATGCATTAAAACTGTGAGTTTTGAGCCCACTAGATAGTGGTGAAACCATCTTTTCTAAAGCCCACTTGAGGGTGGCAAAACCTGCATTTTAGCCTACTTGTGAGTAGCAAACCATTTTTAAAACAAACATGCAATGTTTTGTTCCAATTTAGGTGATTTGGTCTATACTTGTTTGCTGTGCGCATAACATAGTAATTCTAGGCTAATAATCGGATTAAGAACACATAACGTTTTCAAAATAGGATATCACGGTTAGTAAAGGCCGATCTTCGGATCGGGCGAGAGGGGGTGCTCATAGCTGACCTTCCCCAATCGTACCCAAGTTCCCGAGCCGAGGCAACTTTGGTGATGACGGACACGTGGCCTTTGGCACCGAGTCAGGGTTTCCTAAATTCCCCCTTTAAAAATATTTAGGTGACGACTCTGTATCTGGCAAAGCAGTCCATGTTTGGCACTTCTTTCAAAATCTATTTTTTTCTCAAAACGATTTACCGGATTTGGACTCTTTGGTTCAGATTAAGAACCGTGACAAATCGAGTCCGAACTGTGGTAGCATAAGGCCCTCACGCGGGGCGCGTCCACAACTATGCGCGCAGTAGTAGTTGCAACAGAACCGGATAGTTGCTTGTCGATGGCCGACGGAATGTGGTGGGAGGACGATGACCTATGTCTTGCCCACACAAATGAAGATTGGGAGCAAAGTCAGCCAGATGATATCTGGTATGTGGGCGAGGTTGACCATATGACTAGGAGCGGGCGATATTTCAAACCCCCGCACCTGGATCAACCAGAGGTGTCCGGAAAGGACAGGGAGGCGAACAAGCAGAGAGAAAAATTACTCAAAGAAGAGGCTGTGCTGAAACAGTTGAAGAAAATACAGGCAGACATCTCTATCTGGGGGCTGCTTATAGCTTCTAGAGTTTATAGACAAGCTGTCCTTTCAGCAATGGACAAGGCCAAACTTTCAATAGATACCACGCCTAAACAGCTAGTAGGGCTGGTTTTTCTGGGAGGAGCTTCCCTGACGTTGACCTTTTCTGATAAGGAGCTGCCGCGTGAGGGCGCAAATCATAACAAGCCGCTCTATATCTCTGTCGAGTGTAGAGAAAAGTGGATACCAGTGGTTCTTGTCGACACGGGATCCACCATTAATGTGTGCCCGTCAAGGATAGCTTATGTAATCGGGTTGAAGCCCGCGAACTTTGTACCAACTGCCCAGGTGATAAGGGCCTACGATAATATAAGCAGAGAGGTGATGGGGACGGTGCAGATTCGGACCCAGGTTGGTCCAGGACAACACGATGTTGACTTTCATATCTTGGATGTCCCCGCAACCTTCAATTTACTCCTAGGGCGGCCGTGGCTGCACCAGGTGAAGGCGGTCTCTTCCACTCTGCATCAGATGTTGAAATACCCTCACGAAAAGGGGGTGGCGATTGTTTTTGGGAATTCGTCAATCCATCCGCCGCCAGAAGTGTCTACACCGGTTTTGGAAATCGAGCATGACACGGAGGATGTGTTCCTATCAGGATTTACCCTAGCCGAGGCCCGAGTTGTTTAGAACATCTTGGCTGTTAATGAGGGGTTATATGTTAGCGCACAGTCTGTATACCTCATGAGCAAGCTTCAGCACATCCCTGGGATAGGATTAGGGAAAAGTGGCTAGAAGGGCATTACTACATCAGCCGAAGTGCCGCACAACGCGCATACCTTTGGTTTAGGCTATCTACCTACCAAAGAGGATTGGGTGAGAAAAGGCAAAGAGATGGTTGGGAGAGCCAGAGCTAAGCAGGCAAGGAAGCATTTTGAGTTGATGCATCGGCCTATCCAGGGTACCCTGAATGAACGCTTCGTCCGGGAGGGGGAGGACTTCCCATTCTGCGGCTTCCCAGAGCCATGGCTAAACGTAGAGAAGAAGCGTCTGCCGGGATTTGAGATTTTCTTTGACGTGCAATTGTCAGGGGATGATGATGCTGAGGAGCAGACAGACTCGATGGTTGAGGTTAAACAGAGTAAAGATGAGGTTTCCGAGGGTGCAGAGGTTGAAATGGGGGTAGCACTGGCTTGTCTACTTTCAGATCCTCTGATCGTACATAAGTGCTTAGGGAATGACCTCTCAGTATCCATGATCGGGAATGAAACGGCTGCGAGCTCAGCTTCAAACATTTTTGGATGCATCCATCGCACCCTCCCTCATCTGGCAATACGATGAGGGATTCTTATCGAGGAGCACCGGGTCAGGTAGTGAGCTGGAATCTAATTCCATCGAGTCTGTAGGGTCAGAATCAGGTTCCAGCTCATCTGAGTTTGAGTCCGGTATTCTTGGGAGTGATAACCCAAATGCCACATCCCTGTCTAGGTCATCTTTTTCTTTCTCTTTTGAGTCTGTTGTAACAGAGGAATCAGATGGACTGGATGAAGTGACTAATGAGAATGATGTGGCTGTGGCCTTTGAATACTTTTCTGTGCCTTTGATTTATTGCATTAATCAGGATTTTCAAAATTTTGATGAAAACGACGAGAAAGAAATTCCTCCGATTTTGAAATATTTGCTTGACCAAGAGCAGAAGAGGTTTGTAAAACCGCTGGTTGATGAAATCACCCAAATTAATGTTGGTACTAAGAAGGACCCGCGGCTAGTCCAGATTAGGTCCATGTTGTCTTTGGGGGAGCGCGAGCGCTTAGTCGCTTTATTAAAAGATTTCAAGATGTTTTGCGTGGTCCTACGAAGACATGCCTGGAATCGATCCTGAGATTGTACAGCACTAGATCCCTCTTGACCCAGAGGCCCGACCTGTTAAGCAGAAACTTAGAAGGATCCGCCCGGACTGGGCTTTCAAGATCAAAGAAGAGGTCACTAAGCAAATTGACACAGGGTTCCTGCTGGTATCTGAATACCCAACTTGGTTGGCTAATATCGTTCCGGTGCCGAAGAAGGATGGCAAAATTCGGGTATGTGTGGATTTCAGGGATTTGAATAAAGCCAGTCCGAATGGCGACTTTCCTCTGCCACATATCGATGAGTTAGTGGACTTCACTGCAGGGCATGTATTGCTCTCATTCATGGATGGTTTTTCAGGCTACAACCAAATTGTAATGGCACCCGAAGACTGGGAGAAGACTGCTTTTACCACCCCGTGGGGGACCTATTATTATAGGGTGATGCCATTTGGGCTGAAGAATGCTGGAGCTATATATCAACGAGTTGCGACCATGATATTGCATGACATGATCCACAAAGAGGTTGAGGTGTACATGGACGACATGATTGTCAAGTCCAAGGAAAGAGAGGGCCACTACACCGCCTTGCAAAAGTTCTTCCAAAGGATTAGAGAATTCCGGTTGCGGCTGAATCCTTAGAAGTGTACGTTTGGTGTTACAGCAGGGAAAATGCTGGGGTTCTTGATCACACAAAGGGGCATCGAAGTCGACCCTTCCAAAATCAAGGCCATCTTAGAAATGCCACCACCAAGGACTGAAAAGGAGGTGCGAGGCTTTCTGGGTAAAGTGCAATTCATAAGACAGTTTATCTCAAAATTAACCTTGACTAGTGAACCACTCTTTGGTCTCCTGAAGAAAGGAACGAAGTTCCAATGGGACGGCCGATGCCAAGCAGCTTTCGAGCAGATCAAACAATACTTACAGAACCCACCTGTGTTGTCACCGCCAGAGCCGGGGAAACCGTTGATTTTGTATCTTTTAGTGGCTGAGACTACAATGGGTTGTATGCTTGCACAAGAGTCTGAGGACAAAGTGGAGAGAGCTATCTACTACCTGAGCAAGATGATGCTGGGTTATGAGACCCGCTACACTCCGCTGGAGAAAGCTTGTCTGACCTTGGTATGGGCTACCAGGGAGCTGCGGCACTACCTATTAGCTCACTCTGTAATGCTGGTTTCACGATTAGATCCCATCAAATATCTCTTCGAGAAATCGACACTTACGGGTAGGCTAGCCCGT
Organism: Camellia japonica; assembly: GCA_030407325.1. NCBI lineage: Eukaryota > Viridiplantae > Streptophyta > Magnoliopsida > Ericales > Theaceae > Camellia > Camellia japonica. The sequence goes on from JAPPVO010000019.1 coordinate 171,661,822, forward strand.
TGGTTGCTTCTGCTTTCCGAATTTGATCTGAAGTATGTGACGCGCAAGTCAGTGAAGGGGAGAGTGGTAGCAGAGTTCCTAGCCAATCACCCAGTTGAAGGGGATGAAGCGGTTGAGTACCTATTCCCAGATGAGGCCATTCTGTATGTTGAAGATGAAACCTGGACAATGTACTTTGACGGAGCGTCAAACCAGTATGGATATGGGATAGGAGTGTTGCTGATAGCGCCCGACAATTCTCTCATACCTTTAACATTTAACCTCCGTTTCAAAGTATCGAACAACGAAGCGGAATATGAGGCATGTATTGCTGGACTAGAGGCAGCCCTAGAGCTAGGGGCAAAATAGTTGGACGTCATCGGGGACTCGAACCTTGTTGTATCTCAAGCTAAAGGAGATTGGAAAGTTAAAGAAGAAAAGATGAGAATTTACCACCAGACCTTGGATATGCTGATTCCTTGGTTTGAGAAACTAAATTTTGCTCATCTGTTAAGAGAAAGCAACAGGTTCGCTGATTCACTAGCAACTCTATCTTCTATGATAGACATTCCTTTCGAAGTCCAGATGCGTCCGATCACTATCGAACAAAAATTTGTGCCGGCCTACGAGCTGATTGCTGCCATAGATGAAGTACAAGATGAGAATCCCTAGTATTATGATGTCTGGAACTTCTTGGAGAAAGAGGCATATCCACCAGGGGTAAATGCCAAAGATAAGAGGGCAATTCGAAGAATGGCTGTTCAGTTCATCATCTGCGAGGGTAAACTGTACAAGCGGGATCATCTGGGGATGCATAAACTGTGTGTTGATGCTGAAGAAGCGAAGCGCCTGATGGAGGCCATCCATGGAGGAGAGTGCGGAGCGCACATGAACGGGGTGATGCTAGCCCGGAAGATCCTTAGACAAGGTTACTACTGGTCCACCATAGAGGAGGATTGTATCGACTTTGTCTGGCGATGTCACAAATGTCAGGTCCATGCAAATCGCATGAACATTCCGCCGTCGAAGCTGTACAACATGACTTTGCCATGGCCATTTTCAGTCTGGGGGATTGATGTAATTGGAGCTGTCACCCCAAAGGGGTCCAATGGGCACGAGTTCATTCTAGTCACAATAGACTATTTCACAAAGTGGGTTGAGGCCCAATCTTACATAGTGTTGAAGGCTTCGCATGTTGCAAAGTTCATCAGGAACAATATCATCTGTCGCTACGGAGTCCCGAACGAGATTATTTCAGATAATGGTTCCCACTTCAAAAAAGAGGTGATCGACTTGTTGGACAAGTACAATGTGGCTTTTCATAAGTCATCTACGTATCGGCCGCAAACCAACGGAGCTGTCAAGGCCGCAAACAAGAACATCAAGCATATTCTGCAGAAGATGGTGGAAACCTACTGGGACTGGCCAGATAAGCTACCATTTGCTCTGTGGGGCTACCGGACTTCAATTCGAACTTCTACTGGGGCGACTCCGTACTCCTTGGTCTATGGGATGGAGGTTGTTCTGCCTATTGAAGTTGAGGTTCCGTCATTGCGAGTACTTGTTGAGTGTCAGATAGCTGAGGCAAATTGGCAGCAAAGCAGGTTCGAAGAACTCATGCGCTTTGACGAGAGAAGGCTGAAAGCACTGTACCATGTTCAGGGTTATCAACGAAGAATTGCCAAGGCTTTCAACAAGAAGGTTAAGTCCAGGAATTTGAAGGAAGGGGATCTTGTGCTCAAAGATAATCGAGCTCCCATCCACGACCCTAGGGGCAAGTTCAGACCCAATTGGACTAGTCCTTATATCATCAAGTCTATATGGTCGGGTGGAGCTGTCGTTTTGATAGACCTAGATGGCCTAGAATTCTCACAGCTGATCAACGTGGACAAGTTGAAGAAATATTATCCCTGAGTGGCTCGCTAGGCCGAAAACCCGAAAGGGCGACCTAGGCAAAAGTTAGAGCATGAAAAATTTGAAATAATAAAAACTAAGGTTGCAAGGTTGAAAACCCACAAAGGGCGGCCTTGGCAAAAGCTGGCGCGCAAAAGGAGAGCGTTAATACTTGAGTGAACCCAAGCCGGAACTACGTAAGGCTTGATTCCCATCTTTGGGATACGTAGGCAACTTCATTCCGAAATCCAGCCATAAACACTTCCCCGATCAACTTTGTCCATGTGATCATCTTGGTCATCTTTGTCTATTCTGCATTCAAGAGCTTGGTTGTGATCTCCAGTGCAGTGCTATTCACACTAGGGGCAACTTTCTAGTTGCTGGGGTTCGGGGTTGTGCATCTCAATGACAAATCTCAGGCGTGTCCAATTCTGATCCATATCGAAAATGGTTTTGGAAAGTTTTAATAAAAGTTGATTTTGCTCAAATTAATCTTTTTACAACTTAGACCATTTTTGGACCAAACGGAAAATTTTCAGTACCTACAACCTTCAATTTTATTGATTTCAATACAGAGTTCTCCTACTCTTGAATACAAATTGAAGTTTCTTTTTTATATCATTCATAAAGAAAACTTGAAAGTACTGATAAAGCAATAAATTCGGGGCACGGATAAGTCAGGTGTTCCTGCGCCCCCTCCCAGAGCTGGTCAAAGCTTCTGATATCAAAGTGGGCCCAACCTGCGCCTCCTCAACTAGCCAAGCTATGCACTCATCAGAGAGGATGTAACAGAAAGTGGAAGCGGGGGCCAGAAGCTCTCTAGTCCTCCATGCTGTGGCATACCGAGCTAGCTGTGTGCCTCGGACAGGAAATGCAGCAGGGTACTCTATCCCCTCTGCCGGCAAGTCTGAACATGGCCGAACTGGCGACAAAATCGGAATGGAAAGTAGAACACGCAGTGTGTTAGGCCAATCAACTGAATCCCGGTCTGCCGGGACATGCTGTAACTCATTGTCGGTAGGTTGAGCCAAGGACAGTGCCAAGAAATACTGGTAGCGGACAGATTGCACATCCATTCGCACCACCAACCCTTATCAAGGGCATCGACTAGACGTCGCCGGAAGAAATAGCCGCGAGCTGAATATGCTGGGCATGAGTCCACAACCTACAACTTGTCCATCAACCATACCTGGGAAGGGATGAAAAATGAGAGATTAAAGAATAGAGAGGTGTACGTGGAGAGAAAAGTGAGAAAAAGGGTTTTGAGTGAAAAAAAAAAAAAAAAAAAAAAAAAAGCCAGAGGGGCAAGTGATGTGAGCAATATATGTGATAGGGTGGGAAACATTACCTACAGCAATGGTGGACTCCCGACGAATCTTGTCGTTTCTCGATGATGGAAAGCATCTAAACCCATCAATGTCTCAGCTAGTGTCATGGCGATACAGCTTTTGCCTTCTCTTAAGCCCTCGGCAACCTCGATCAAACGAATGCTAGATCCTCCGGAACCTGAGGCAAGCAAGAAATGTGACAACATGCATAAACAAAGGGCATGTCGTCGAAAATCCTGCCAGTGATGATCGTCATGGTCACCGGCATCAGAAAACCGACAAACCAAGCTGGGGATGTTTAATGCTCCGTCGCGAATCAAAGACCAAGCATGATGCATAGTGAGCCCGCACATCCGTCCTAAGGCTTGGATGTGGCCAAAGCGGAATTGTGGCAAAATTTCTTCATCGCGCTCGGATTCCATCAAAGCTTGAAAATCTTCAAAAGTGGGACATATCTCTTGCCCGCCAAAGCTAAAGACATGTGTCACCGGGTTCCAAAACCTTGTCGCGGCATGAAGAAACAGGAAGTGCAGCGGAGCGCGACTCAACGTGAATAGTGCATTTATGCCGAAACCTCAGAAATTCACCTTTTCCGAGCCATCCAAAGAAGCCATCTAATTTGCAAGACTTTCGACAAGAAGCGCCTCCATTTTGGTGCAAAACTGAGTTAGGATGAGGGAACCACGAAGCTGGAACCTTTATGGAGGATAAGGCACTGTTTGGGGGACAAGTGTCGGAAAACTGGAGGTTCTCAGGGAAAGTGGTCGGCCGACCACTTTTTCTGGTCGGCCAGCTACCTTTTTGGGTTGCAGATAGAAAAATTGGTCGGCAGGCTCTAAAAGTGATCAGCCATGTGCAAAAAGTTAGTCTCCAGCTGTTTCTTGTCTCCAGAAGGGAGTCTCTAGCTTTCCGGTGTGCTGAGAGTACTGAAGGTCCGAGTTTACTCCTATTCCAAATACATTTTGTCACTTTGTTTGTCTCAAAATGCATTCACTCTTCGAGTTGTTAGGCTTTGCTTACCGAGTTGTTAAGTTTTGTTTATCGAGTTGTTACTTTTGTCTATTGAGTTGTTTTTTTTTTTTTTACTTATCGAGTTGTTGCTCATTTGTTTATCGAGTTATTGCTCGTTGCTTATCGAGTTGTAAACTTGCTAAGGTTTTGTTTCTTAGTGAGTTGAGTTGTTTAGTCTGTTACGTCGGTTCACTACCTGACTTGGCTATACACGTTGTTCAATTTTCATTCAAATCTTTTTTTGTGCAAAATGGTATGGTGCGATGCGATGCTAGGAATACAAGTACAACACTTTTTAAACCAAAAAGCCATTTTCATTCCATCATAGCTTGTTTTTACAACATTTTACAAAAGGGTACAAGTTTTGAAGAAAATGAAACTGCTTAAGCTGTACAATGTGCTACAACTACATGTAAAAAGGAAAATAAAGCAGGAACATCTACATCAATGCTGTAGGGCTCAAGATTGAGAGGCTCTCTTCATCCTCTTTGGCTGAACTACCTCCGCACCATCATTGGCGTCTCCATCCGAATCGGAGCCACCCTCCTCGGAAGCCTCCTCGATGTCGCCTCTGCCCTCCGAACCAGAACCAGAGTCATCATCCCTACCTGCAGATGTCTCAGACTGAGGATGTGCTGACTCCTCTTCCTTGATGGACTCCTCGTCATCCTGACTGACAGGTGCTCTGCGTCCGCCTCGGCCACGAGTCGATGTCCCTCTCCTAGCTGCTCGAGAAGGCCTGAATGGCCCAGTCTGCAGAGGCAGGACCTGAAAAAGACAGTTTGAATGCATCAACCAGTGTGTATATCAGATGTGGATGCAAGAATGATACAAAGAGTGGGTGCATGCAGATATAGTATGTGAGTGTGATGTGTCAGATGTGTCAGATGTGCTCTACACATTCAATGAATTAAGGCAGTGAAATGTTCAGTTTCCATATGTCATCATAAGTATGATAAATGCAAGGAAATTGAAAAGTACCCGAACGCCAGAAGCATATAGCAGTGTCTCCCTCCGCAAAACCATGCCCTCAAGTGAGGCCACCACTCCGAGCAGCCCATCAGTGTACTCTCTGGGAGGCTGCAAACACATGTTGGAGTCATCAGTGAATGAATTCCTAAATATCTGAGTGATAAATGAAAACTGTAAAGCTTACCGATGGTGAGTCAAGGTCACTGACGTATCGATGATCTAGCCGTAAGGGCTCCAGTGGAATCTGGTATGGTGTCCTATACTCCCAGCCTGTCAGCCCCGTCGGAAGGTCTGGCTATCCAGCATACTGGCAAATCGAGGGCATCCATCCGGTCCCGCCCCTTGATGAACCGGCCCCACTGGTCGAAGGAATGTCTTTAGCCGGGCGCGACTCGAGGAAGGCATGTCAGTAGCTCTCCCCCTAGGAGCACGGATACCTGACAGCAGAGGCATCAGGTGCGTGTGACGATATGTCGCGTAATCCCCCTCCTCCAGGAAAAGGACTGCATCAATACCCAGCATAAGGTCCTCCGTCTTCCGGGGTGTAAGATCCCCTGCGGACCGCATCTTCGGAGGAGGCAATAAGGAGACGTCCTGATCGGAGTTGCCCATCGTCTGTCGCATGAAGCACCCTCCAAGAAACCAGGCCCTGCTGACCGGTCCCTCAAGCAAAACCTAATATCGTGAAGTGGCCCATGCCCCGGGAAACAGGAATCGAGGATTCCATAACATGTCTAGCCAAGGCTACCAGATGACCTGCGGGTAAGTAGTGCATAAATCGGTTAGATGACATAAATATGTAAGTTGAACCAAAGCTGAAAGCATAAAGAACTGAGAGTTCTGGAATACCTCTCGTCGCCCGTACAGTATCGAAGAACTGCCAGAGGTAAAGCAAAGTCTCCTGGGGCCTGAGCTGGCATTGACCTTCAAATCTGCCTGAGAAGGGGATCACCAAAGGCACCTCAACCTCGAGCTCAGGAGCAAGCGTCGAGAAGTATGCATAAACCCACAGTTGTGAAAAGTAAGGCAGTGGCTGTCAGAATACGGAATGTATAAAGAAAATGCAGAATGTTGAGTGCAATATGCAGTATACAGAATGTGTAAAGAAAATGTAGAATGTTGAGTGCAGTGTGCAGTATACAGAATGTGTAGGAAATACAGAATGCTGAGTGCAGAATGTAGAGTACAGAATGCGATGTGTGCTGTGTGCTGTGTACAGATAATGAAAAGCAAAAATGTGAATCGAGAGGGCGGAATGTACCTCCCAAGCTCGCCAATAGCCTCCAACTATAGTCCCCCGCTCCCGGGACGTCGCGCTCATATAGCTGTAAAAGGTAGCGAGGGCAGCGCCACCCCAATCATACTGACTGACCTGTGATAGGTCTACCAGAGCACTGAGCAAATAAAGCCCAACTGTGTTCCCCCTATTGGAGAATAATGTGGTCCCGAGAAGGAACATCAAGAATCCCCGGGCATACTGCTGTATGGCCTCAATGGGGTGTAGTCCTCCGGTACTGCTCGGCGAACCAGGTGTACTTTACCCTACCTAATGATCTATCGATCGGCGGGTGAGCTCCCAGTAGATAATCCAAGCAGCCTCCCATTCACCATATCCGCATCGTATGGGATCGGTCGGCCTCTCATGTCAAGGCCCGTCATCATGGAGAAGTCATAAGGGGTCATCGTCATGTGCCCAGTAGCTGAAAAATGGAAGGAGTTGGTGGTGTCCCACCGTCTCTCTAAAAGTGCCCCCAGGAGGGTCCTACTCGCTGGATGACGTGATAAGCCCGCACAAAAAGGTCCAAATCCTGCCTCATCCACGATGTGGCGAACAGTAGGGAGCTCCATGTACCACTCCCTTGCGATAATAGATCCGTAACCCCGTGTGAAACGGGAGGATACCTGCATTCAGAATGAATAGATGTATTCAGTTTCAGAATGAAATGTATGAGCTGCATGTTCAAAGTGAAAAGTATGAGTTGTGTGTTCAGAATGAAATGTATGAGCTGCGTGTTCAAAGTGAAATGTATGAGCTGCGTGTTCAAAGTGAAATGTATGAGCTATGTGTTCAGAATGAAATGTATGAGCTACGTATTCAAATTAAAATGTATCAGCTGCGTGCAAATATAAAAAGTGTGCTGCGTTATGGACTACGTGTTCAGATTGAGCAGTGTGCTATAAACCGTATACCGTGTTATGAACTGCATGTTCAGATTGAGCGGTGTGCTATGTTATCAAAAAGTGTGTTGCGTTACGGACTGCGTGTTCAGATTGAGTAGTGTGCTGTAAACCGTATACCGTGTTATGAACTGCGTGTTCAGATTGAGCGGTGTGCTATGTTATCAAAAAGTGTGCTGCATTATGGACTGCATGTTCAGATTGAACAGTGTGCTATAAACCGTATACTGTGTTATGAACTGTGTGTTTAGATTGAGCGGTGTGCTATGTTATCAAAAAGTGTGCTGCGTTATGAACTGCATGTTCAGATTGAGCAGTGTGCTATAAACCGTATACCGTGTTATGAACTGCGTGTTCAGATTGAGCGGTGTGCTATGTTATGAAAAAAAATGGTGTTGTGTTATGGACTGCGTACCGTATACCGTGTTATGAACTGCGTGTTCAGATTAAGCGGTATGTTATTTCAATCAAAAGTGTGCTGCGTTATGGACTGTGTGTTCAGATTGAGCAGTGTGCTATAAGCCATATACCATGTTATGAACTGCGTGTTCAGATTGAGTGGTGTGCTATGTTATCAAAAAGTGTGCTGCGTTATGGACTGCGTGTTCAGATTGAGCAGTGTGATATAGACCAAATACCGTGTTATGAACTGCGTGTTCAGATTGAGCGGTGTGTTATTTCAATCAAAAGTGTGCTGTGTTATGGACTGCATGTTCAGATTGAGCAATGTGCTATAAACCGAATACCGTGTTATGAACTGCGTGTTCAGATTGAGCGGTGTGCTATTTTATGAAAAGTGTGCTGCGTTATGGACTGCGTGTTTAGATTGAGTAGTGTGCTATAAACAGAATGTTGTGTTATGAACTGTGTGTTCATATTGAACAGCATTATGAGCCGTGTGCCAACCAAATAGGATGCTGTGTTATGAACTGTGTGTTCAGATTAAACAGTGTTATGAGCCGTGTGCCAACCAAATAGAATGTTGTGTTATGAACTGCGTGTTCAGATTGAGCAATGTTATGAACTGTGTGTCAACCAAACAGAATGTTGCGTTATGAACTGCGTGTTTAGATTGAGCAGTGTTATGAGCTGTGTGCCCAAGATGAGCTGTGTGCCCAAATGTGCTATGTGCCCAAGATGAGTTTCGCGCCCAAGATGAGCTGTGTGCCCAAATGTGCTGTGTGCCCAAGATGAGCTGTGCGCCCAAGATGAGCTGTATGCCCAAGTTGAGCCGTGTGCCCAAATGAGCCGCGTACCAACTTAGCAGAGTGCTGTGTTTGAACTGTGTGTTCGGAATGAATGAGGTGTTGTGTATGAAAATGTACGAGAAGTGCAAAGTACATCATAGGAAATGCAAGAGTAAAGCACGTACCTCATGCGCGTGATAAGACAAATGGGACTCCGGTTCCCATAGAAGCAGGTCTGCAGGTGCTTGCCGCGCGAAGTCCGTGAAGTGGCAGAAGGTGCTAGAGGGAAGGATGTGCTCCTCCGGCTCGTACTCCCCTAGATTGAATGGCCGTATCCTCAGAGGCAATGGTACAATGTCGGGCTCGTCCTCTACATATGGAGGACCTCCGATATAAGGGATATCGTCAGCCATCTGAAGAAATCTGCAAGATGATGCGAAAACGAGCAAAATGAGCCAAAATTACAAAAGTCAGCAAAGTCAACTCTCGACAAGAGAAAAAGTCAACAAAAGTCAATACTCGAGAAAAGGTGCCAAACTTTAAGACAAACATACCTCAAGTGGTGGAAATGGAGAAAGGAGCTTCGAAAACAAATTTTAATCGGTTCAAAACGAAGAAAATCGAAAGTTTTCGCAAAACAACTTCGCGTGGGGCATTGGAAAATGCGTATAAAGTGCAGATCTAAGAGAGAAAAGGGTCTAGGAGCTAAGGAGGATGTATTTTGGCCTTGTGGTTGTGAGAAAAACTAATTTGGGGTTCTGTACTTAAAGAACCGAAGCTTAAAGGACAAAACTGCCCCCGGATTCTGTAAACTGGTCGGCCAGCCAGTTTTTCTGGTCGGCCGACCACTTTTTGTGGACAACAACTGGTCGGCCACTGCTATAACTAGTCGACCATCTTCCTAGGTGACCTTCAGAGCTCCATTGTTCTTCCTATGTATTTTGGTGATGATTGGAGTCCTCGGCCCTCGAGAAAGTACAAGGAAAGTACACTTTTCGACTCAAGAATGTCCCTGCGGGAGCTTCGATTCAAGTCTTTGATGGGTAGCTCGTCAATGCTCGTCGAGAACAAGGTGTATCCTTTTTGAGTATGTTGTGACCCCTCCAAGAGGTAAACCGGAGGTTACGGTTGAATTAGTCTCTTTAAGGCTTGTATTTTCTTATTCAGCATTTTGTTTCGCGCATGCTTTTGAAGCTGCATCTTTCTCGTATTGTTATGCACATCTCGTTGCATTATTGTGCACGTCTTGTTGCATTGTTATACCCACCACTTGTTGCATTGTTGTGCACACCACTCGTCACTTTGTTACGCGCACTTTTGTTGAATTGTCATGTACTCTATTTGCGTTGTCGCGTATTTTGTTCGCATATTATGTGTCACACTTAGGTTGCATTGTCTTGCATCCCTTCCGCATTGTTATGCATCACACTTAGGTTGTATTGTCATGCATTCCTTCACGTGCGTTGTCGCACACTTTTCACTTGCATTGCTATGCATGTTTCTAACGATATTGTACCTGTTGAGTTTCTTTCTTTTGCAGGCACGATATTGTATGTACGGTTCATTTGAGGCTGGCGCAACCAGACGAACTAGACGGTATTGTATGAACTCCGTGTGAAACGTAACGAGAATGGTATAATTCTCTTACATCCTTTCTGCAAGTAATGTAGTTTGATTTGTAATTGTCCGCTTAAAAACTGTTGCATTTATTGTGCATATTTGCCTCATTATAGTTCTCTTTCCATGATCATAAGTTATGCTCGGCATTGTGCATATCATTTGCATTTGCCCCAGCCTGCGAACGCATCTCTTTGTTGTCTTGACTGTTTGTCTAAGTCTTCAGCCTTATCAAAAATGGGTCGTCTCTGGGCTTTGACATTCACTTCCGTCACTTATGACTTCTGAGTTCTGTCAAAGAGGGGCAACTGTAGACACCCCATTTTTGACCGACCTTAAGACTCAAACTTCATTGATTGAGCGCTCGGTGATGGTGCATGTTGTGCTCATTTTGAGTCTTCGGAGTTTTGGCTGGAAGCCTTGCCTCCGGGTCTCTGAACTTTTTGTGCTTCGACTCAGTTTGTGGACTGACCCTTGTTTTCTCTTCCCGGAGGGAGGGAGAGGTCTTGTAGACCATCTCTTTGTGGTTGTAGACCACTTTTTGTGGTCGTAGGCCACTTTTCCCGTTTGGAGACTAGTTTCCAGTTTTCGGAGCCTTCAGCCGTGCCCCTTGTCTCGGAACCGCTTAACATTCTCCGTTTGGCGTGATTTTTGAACCACACCTTGTTGCCTCTGCCTAGAGGGACACTGTGGTCCGAGAGACCACTTTTGTGGTCGCATACCACTTTTGGTGCTCGTCAGCTAGTTTTCGGGGCTTTCGGCCGCATGCTTTGCCTCCCGATCTCTCGGCTTGCATCCGCTTTGGTTTGTTTTTGGTACAAGCCTTGTTTTCCTTGTTTGGAAGCTGGTACAAGGATGGGAGACCACTTTTTCTCCTTGGAGACCACTTTTCCTCCCGCCAGCCAGTTTTCTAATCGGATAACTGGCTTTCTTGGTCTTTAGACCACCTTTTCTGGTCGGCCACCACACCACTTGCTTGTTTTCATGCCTTGGGCCCTCTCCCACCATGGCCAACCAGTTGCTGCTCTGAGTGACCACTTGAAGTGGTCGGCCGACCACTTTAAGTAGCAGGCCGACCACTTCAAGTGGTCGGCTGCTTTTTGACACCTTTTGGAGATATTTTTTGGGCTATCCTCTATACACATGTATGGAGGGATTTGTTTGGAACTTAGCTTCTCCAAGAAGCTTTGGCTTTTTGTTTCTATAAAGGGAGGCTCCTCCTCCCTCCTCCAGGTTCAGAAATCTGTGGGAAAAGGATAGATATAGTGGTGTATCTATATTGCCTTGTTTGCTTCATTTTTGTGCCTTAAAGTGTAGATTTGTCTTACTTTTTCACACAAACACACACTCAAACACCATCCTTTTGCTACTGAGGTGCTTAGGACCTGGTTTTGGTGTTCTTGGGTGGCTTTGACCTTAAAAAACCTGTTGGAGTTGCAGTTATAAAGAAGATCTTCAAGGGTGAGTTTCTACCTCTTAAATCCTCCTTTCTTGCTTAAGCTTTTAGCCTATCTTGCATGCTGTTTTGAGCTTAACTTATAACTGATAAAAGTTCTTTTTTTTGCATGCTTTTGATCTTTGTTTGAGGTCACTTTTGTGTTTGGGGTTGTTTACCCCTTCTTAGGCCTTGTTTGGCCTTGTTTTTGTGCCTCTTTTGTGAGCTTTAGGACCACCTTGTTTTGGCCTTCGATTTCAGTGGTGGGAATGGTGTTTTGAGGTCCCAAGAAGGAGAGGGTCGTCCCCTCTCCTTGTTGTCTTCAATACTTGTCATATATGCCTCATGATTGAGCACCTTTGTTAAGTGTGTTTTGACCATATCTTGGCAGGTATTTGTGGTTATTTTGCCGAGGCATGCCACTGTTTTTACTTGCCTTAGTCACTCCATGCATGCCTTATACACTTGTACTATAAATCCCTTAAACTAGCTTTGTATGCTTCATGAAGTAGCATGTCATTTTAGCTTGGGTTGAGTCCATTTCAGCATGTATTTGGTGATATTTTACCATGTCATACCTCTGTTTAGGTTTGGTTTGGTTTGGTTAGCGTTTGCATGCTTCTTGCACTTGTAGTGCATTTCCATGATTTAGCCTAATATGCCTCATGTCTTGATGTGTCATTTTAGCATGCTTTTGGCTTAGGTCTAAGAAGACTTTGTTCATGTTTTAGCATGTTTGAGGTCTGATTTGTGTTGTATTGGTCATCCATGACTTGCTTTGTATAGCCTTGGTTCAATCTTGCTTGTTAGCTTTGAGTATTGAATCCTCTAGCATGCATTACTTAGCCTATTTTAATGATTTGGCATCATTCATAATGTGATTTCAGTTCATGTTTCATGTCCATGCATTCACATTTATCACTCATTCAATGCGTTGGAGGGTTTGCCCTTTTATGTCTTAACATGAACCATTGCGTATGCCTTCATACCTTTGCTTGCGAGCCATCATTTCAGTGTGTTTTTTGGGGTTATTATGTCATGATATAACTCTGATTTTTGTTGCTTAAGTCATTCCATGCTTGGTCTTAATAGGTGTAGTATAATCCACCTTATTTGCCTTGTATGAATCATGCCTTATGCCCCTCATGTTAGCTCATTTTGGCTTCCTTCCATGCATGTTTTAGACTCATTTTAACATGCTTTAGGACTGTTTTAGGTTGCCTTAATCATATGCTTCATGCTTTGTATACTTGTAGTATAAGTGCTCTTGCTAGCTTCAAGCTTTGAGCACCATTGCATGCTTCATTTATGTTGTGTATATGATTTGGCATCATTTAACATGACATTTCAGAGCTTATAGCATGGTTATTTTCCCACTTCATTCATTCTTTGATTGTCTCTAAGTGTTGTGCATTGTTGCCTAGTTTGTGGCTTAGCTTGTATGCTTGCATGCCTAGGTATTTGGGCCCTTATCTCAGCATGTTTAGGTTCTTGTTTAGACCTAATTAAGCTCTATCCATGCTTAGTTCATGTATTTGTGCTATGTATTACATGCCTCTTTTATAGTCCTCTTCACTAGCTTTCATGTTCTAGGACCATTACATGCCTTACTTATGTTGTTTGAATGATTTGGCATCATTTCTTACTTCACTTCAGTGCACTTAGTGTTGTTACACTTCCAATTTTGTCACTCTTTGAGCACTCTTCAGAGTTGTGCTCTTGGGCCTCTTGTATTGGCCAATGCATTGTGCATGCATGCCTTGTGTTTATGTGCCTTTATTTCATCCCAATGACCACTGATTTCGGCATGGCTGAGGCCTATCCATTTTGGTTTAAGTCCATTTTGCATTGTGTATGCCATGTTACACCGCGTTGTGCAGGTTATGTTGTTATTTGCATTGAGTATGCCATGATAGTCCATTGCATTGAGTATGCCATACAATTGCATATTTACATGTTTAAGTCACATTGCATATTTGCCATGCTTGCTTGCATTCTTGTTTGGAATAGGTGTTAGTCCAAACACGGGAAACGAAGGGCGTTTCATACTTACAGTGATGAAACGTGCCTTAATTCCCGGTCGCCAACGCTCTTGATCATCCATGATAGAGTTTTAGGCTTTATATGTTTACTTGTGCATTCATTCCATATTGAATTGTGCAACTTCGCCTCTCGGCCATCATGCATGGAAATGCGCGATTGGTGGCCCGAGGGTCGAGAACCTACACTCCCTTGAGTTCATGACATGATAGGGAGGGTGGTTGCGCACACATATCTTGCAAATACATTGCCATGCCCTTTCTTGCTCTCTGTTGTAGCAAATTGCAGTTCAGCAGCAACAATTGGTCAGCCAGCCAAAAATACTTGCTGGCCGACCACTTTTCTGGTTTTTCAACAACCAAAAGTGGTCGGCAGGGGTATGCAGGGACCAAAAGTGGTCAGCCACCCTCCCACTAGATTCCCAAGGTGGAGTTTTATCTTTCTGGAGCTTGGTGCAAGTTTCTTAGAGCAGTTGCAAATAGAGGCAAATCGGGGCATCGCATTGGATTTCCAAACGAGGCGACCGAGCATGCATCCAGTCTTCTCCCTCTGAGGCACCTTCCTTTTATTGCTTTCCTTAGCTGCCATGCTTAGATAGCTAGCTTTTGCTTTGGTTTGTATTTAATAGTTAATGCGTTAGCTATTTCAATTCATCTTGTAATGATTAGTTAACTGGGATTAGTTAATTAATTTGTTGTGTAATAATTAGTTTAATTAGCTTAGAGTAACTAGTTAGCTTCTTATTCGGTCCCTCCTTCGAGAGGGCGTATTTTTGTAATAAGCGTGCGTGTGTGTGATGCATGTCTTCCAACCCCCATTTCTTTCTCCCTTTTACTTACCAGCTTATGATGGTTAGTTTTAGGGCATATTTTGTTTAGCATACCTTATGCTCGCATGTTTGCATCATTCATCTGTATTGCATGCACCGGGCTCGGCGCATCATACTAACTGCATTGTATTTCAATTCCTATTTGAATACATGTATCAAGTTGCATTTCACGTGACATTTCTAGAATAGCCGAGCCTATTTTAGCTACATTTTCGCATGTGTTGCATTAGCCATTTTGACATAAACTAGGATCATGCATGATTTCTAGCTAGTTCTCTGTTTTGGCTCGGAGTACACTGTGAGTATTTACGCTTTAGCATACTGCATGTGTGTTAATGTTGCCCTGAAAGCATGCTTGCTATGAGACTATTTGCTTATTTAATTAACTGCCTGAATGCCTGTGGGTGAAGGTTGGATTACATGAATTGGAGCAATTCATTGAAATCCGTATTTTAGCCTACTTGCGGGTAGCAAACTTCAAATCATTTTCCAAACAAACGGATATGTAATGCTTTGTTCCAAATTAGGTGATCTAGTCTATACTTGTGTGTTGTGCGCATCACATAGTAATTCTAGCTAATAATCGGAATAAAAACACATGTGTTTTCAAAAACAAGATATCATGCTTAGTAATGGCCGATTTTGAGGGCGAGCAGGGGTGCTCATGAATGACCTTCCCCAATCGTACCTAAGTTCCCGAACCAAGGCAACTTTGGTGATGACGGACACGTGGCCTTCGACACGAGTCAGGGTTTCCTAAATTCCCCCAAAATAAAATATTTAGGTGGCGACTCTGTATCTGGCAAAGCAGTCCATGTTTGGCACTTCTTTCTTAAAAATCAGTTTTCTAAAACAATTTGCCGGATTTGGACTCTTTGGTGATTTATCGGTCTCGCATTGCACTTTGCGGGATTAGATTCAGAATCGTGACAATTGAGTCTGAACTGTAGCAGTAACTCCTCCCAGGTGCGTCTACAACATGCTCCCATTTCCACTCGACTATAGGCAAGTGTTGCAACAAACCCACTAGCCTCTGATGCTCGTCCTTCACTTGTTGACAAGTAAAGCACCTCAATATAAACACAGCCACATCCTTCTTGATACCCTTCCACCAAAACCGGCGACCAAAGTCATGATACATCTTTGTGCCTCCCAGGTGCACCGCAAGGCGTAAGTGGTGAAACTCTCAAGGTATCTAACACTAAAGTTAGAATATACGTTTAAGCCTTTCTCTACCTCCCCACTAGAGATTTTCTCCCAAAGGGTTTCTACCTGAAAATCACCCATTTTCGCTTCTATCACTTAGCTCACAAGTGTAGGTTGTGCAATTATTGAAAAAGAGGCTGCAGACTTAACAAACTCACCAAGATGCAAGTCAAACTCACCAATAGCACCTAACATTTCCCATTCCCAAATGGCATTGCCAATGGATTTCCTACTTAAGTCATCGGCCACAACATTGGCCTTTCCCGAATGATAATACAACTCAAAGTCATAATCTTCTATAAACTCCATCTACAATCTTCTATAAACTCCATCTACCTACTCTACCTCAAATTCAAATCTTTTTGTGTAAACAGATATTTCAGACTCTTGTGATCAGAAAATACTTCAAACTTCTTACCATACAAATAATGCCTCCAAATCTTCACGGCAAAGATTACTGCTACTAACTCTAGGTCATGAGTAAGGTAGTTCCTCTTATGTGTTTTCAACTGCTGTGAGCTATAAGTTACTACTTTCCCCTCTTGCATCAATACACAACTCAAGCCTTCCTGTGAAGCATCACAATACACCGAATAGCCCAAACCCCTCTCCAGAATAATCAATACTGGAGGAGTGGTAAGTCTAACCTTAAACTCTTGAAATGAATTCTCACAGGTCTCACTCCACACAAACTTAATTCATTTCCTCGTCAGTCTAGTCAATGGTAAAGCTAATCTAGAGAAATCTTTCACAAACCAACGATAATACTCGGCCAACTCCAAGAAACTACGGATCTCAAAGGCATTCTTGGGTTGTTCTCAATCTTGTACGGCTTCTATCTTAGATGAATCTACAGTCACTCCTTCCCCGGATACTACGTGGCCTAAGAACTTTACTTCACTCAACCAGAATTCACATTTTCCAAACTTAGCATACAGTTTGTGGGCTCTAAGCAACTCGAGTACAACTCGCAGGTGTTTCTCATGTTCCTCCTCAGTGGGTGAGTAAATGAAGATGTCGTCCACAAAGACGACCACAAAGCGGTCTAAGAACTCATGAAAAAATCAGTTCATCAGGTCCATAAACATGGCTGGTGCATTGGTTAGCCCAAAAGACATCACTAGGAACTCATAATGGCCATACCGTGTACGGAATATTATCTTCTGAATATCTTCCTCCCTTACCCTTAACTGGTGATAACCCAATCTCAAGTCTATCTCAGAAAAACAGCAAGACCCTTTCAATTGGTCAAACAAATCGTCTATGCATAGCATTGGGTACTTGTTCTTTACAATTACCTGGTTCAACTTTCGGTAATCAATACAAAGTCATAATGCACCATCTTTCTTTTTGGCAAAGAGAGTCGGTGCTCCCCAAGGTGAAGTACTAGGGTGAATAAAACCCTTATCTAATAATTCCTGGAGTTGAATCTTCAACTCACTCAACTCGGCGAGTGCAAATCTATACGGTGCCATAGAAATCGGTGCCGTGCCAGGCACTAACTCAATAAAGAACTTGATATCTCACGATGAGGTGGTAAACTAGTGAGATCTTCAGGAAAGACATCTAGGTATCAAAAAATACCTTTGGCAAATCAACTCAAACTTCGTCACACTCACTACCTAAGAAGTTTGCAAGAAGACAAATAAGCTCACTCTGACCACGCGGATCATACACCGGTGATAAAACTCTATTAGCTCTGTCCCCTATGAAATAAAAACAATCACCACTCAAGGTACATGCAGTAATCCTCTGACGGTAACAATCTATGATAGCTCGATATGATGACAACCAATTCATACTCAATATAGCATCAAAACACGACATGCCAATCAACACAAATGAAAAAGGAAGTCAGCAACCGGCAACCTCTGTCACAACCCCGACACCCCTATTCCAAAACAATCTCACCACCAATAGGTGACTCTACATTGAGTGGAGATGCTAACCGAGCCAATTCTAACCCCAATGTCGATGCAAATGGAGATGAAATAAAAGAGTAAGATGCACCCGTATCAATCAACACATTGGTAATAGAATTGCATAACAAGAAAGTACCTCTCACAATTGAAGGTGCTAGCACTAAGTCTGGCATGGTAACAGCATGCATACGCCCTAAAGGTCTCTAATCCACCTGCTCACCCCTCAGAGCATAAGTTTGATGCACTGACTGAGCCGAAGAGTTTCCCTGATTGGCTCTTGAGGCCTGTGTTAATTGTGTAGGCTGGTGGTTTTGTATCTGCCTCAAACCAGACACACCAGGTGTGCCACCAAACTGAGGTCTTCAAGTGCCCTGCCTACCCACACTTATAACAAGTGAGTGGTTGCCCTCTCCCTTGACTCTGGCTCTGAGAATGAGCCGCAGATGAAACTGATCGTTGTCCTCCTCCTTTTTGTCGGCAAGCTGGAGACTTGTGGCCTAATTGGCCACACTTAAAGCAAGTGAAATCTCCATGACCACTTTTCCCAAAACCCGAACTCGGTACTAGAAAAGTGGACCTCGACTGTGCTCCCTAAGACTGCTATAGGGTAGAACCCGTTTGCCTCTTACTATCTCCCTGAACATCTTGACTCCTCCTGGAGCCCTTCATCCGCTCCTCTTCCATTTGCATCACGGTCTCAAGATGAGCCACCAACTCTACAAGTCGCCCGTAATCTCTAATAATTGAACTGGCTACCTTGAAAAGAAGCCCAGTCCTTAACCTTTTCTTAGATTCCACACAACGGTGCTCCTTTACCGCCACTAACTCTGGTGCAAACCTAGAGAGGCTAGTAAAGGCTGCCTCAAACTCGGCGACAAGCATATTGAGCTACTTGAGCTTTGAGAACTGCTCCCTCAACTTCTCCCTAACCATGGGAGGTAAGAACTTGTCCTGGAAGGCGTTGACAAAAGCCTCCAAAGTCACTTCAATGCCCCTACGCCCATACTTCCACCGTTGGCCCACACCTCACTTCAGCTGAAAGAATGCCAAGGTCACTCTCAATCTGTTGTCCTCGATGCCAAGCATCTCAAGCGTCTTCACTATCTGCTCTAGCCACTCATCCGCCTTCAGTGGCTCTTTAGGATTACCCAAAAACTCGTCCAGATTAGACCGAAAGAACTCCCTCTTTAAGAATGACGGCCCTGCCTCAGCTACTTAGGCTTGGACTTGATTCTCAGCCCTGAGAATGTCCATGGATTCCCACAAAGCTCCAGCCATTTTGCAGGCCAAAACGCCCATGGCCTGCTAACCAACTAGTTCGACTACATTGGCCTGACTAACCCCTTTTTCTTGTGCCGGAATCTCATTCGATAAAGACATCTCATGCCTTCTAGGTCTACCACGCCTACCACCACCACGTCCACGTCCTGACATCCTAATGAAGGTAACAAAAGAGATTAGCACATTTACAAATGTGCCGAAGCTAACTCACTCATGTCCTAATGTGGTGGACAATAGTAATTCACTCCACATAAACACATAGTCCATAAACACTTACGAATTTCCTTCCTAGATAATGACTATCCCATGACGTTGCCAGAGTTCCAATTAGAAACAGCAGTGATCAGGTACTCTCCTAATAGGACTTCTAGGAACCCGTAGACCCAATCAATAGCCTAGAAATTAAATCTCATACTCATATAATCACATAAGCATGTTATCACATAGCATACCTTACATACTATCAAGTGAGATAAACCCATTGTAGTAATAACCACTTTCCACGTACCCAAAGTATTCAAATCCGGTACGCTTTGATATCAAGTCGTAACACCCCGAAATTAACACAATATATCCGTCTCATAACAACCAATAAATAGCAATATAAATGAATTGATAAGCTTTCATTAATCAGAGTTTGATATATAAAATGTGACACATGCGATATACATTCATAAACAGTACATCCTGAATCTACAGCATGTGTTACAAGATTATGAAAAGAAATGAAAGCTAAATAAATAATCATATGCCCTAGGGGCTTACATCTTTCCAAGTTAATGCTTAGGTACACCAAAAGTGAGTCTTAAGCTCAATACGGATAAAGCCCTAGGCTTGTACAAAATTAATACAAAATAACAACACTGAGCTTTTAGCTCCACAGTCCTCTCAAGCTAAGTCCTTAGTGGAGGCATATCACCAACACCTGAAAATGGTTTTTCCCACATAGGGTGAGCCAAAGCCCAGTAGAAACACTACAACATAATGTATAAATATTAACAAAGCCATAAGGTTTTATGCTTATGTAATGCCAGTACCAAAAATTTTATATCCTTTTCAAAAGTCGTGCTACGCCAAGTTTATATCATAATTCTCAAAACCATGCCCTTTACAATAGAAAGTAACGGGAAATCTCAAACCAATACAACCTTTCATGGATATTTCGTCCGCAGCTAACCGTCAAACGACACCCATGTAAACGTAGCCTATACAAGCGCTACTATTACCATTTTATGAATATTTCGTCAGTAGGAATCGACACCCCTGTATATGCGCATTTTTCAGGACTTTCACCTAAACACAAAGGCCAACTTGATTTGGTGATACATACATCTTTCCCACGTTCACTCGTTTTCTCAAAATCGTATACATTTTCAATATATTAAATAAGCAACAATATTCAATACACATGGATGAGGAATTAGTTTTAATTCACCTAATTCTTATGCAATTTCTACAACACTCATAGTTATTTCCCATCGATAGTCCAAAACAGATATCTCTAAACAGATAAATAAATTTCATTAAAGATACATTTTTTCAAAATCCCAAGATGGGAGTGATAATACATATCCAACTCAACCATCATCATCAACATTATTTCAATTTCATAATTCTCAACATCAATTCCATTTTCTCTATACAATCTCAAACATTCATATTTTAGGGCAAAATACCTTTCTTTTTGAAAATCAATTTCAATGTAGGAAATACCTCATTTCTACACATATGAACTCCAATTTCGTACCCACAATCTATTCCAAGAAACCATTTGAAAGCCCCTTTTTTTTCATTTTCATTTCAAACCCTAGGTTTTACCAAAAACCCCCAAACCACTATAATCTTTTCAAATAGCAAATAACTAATGTAAAACTCATACAAGAATGTGAAGAATCCCTACCTCAAACTTAGAAAGAAAGAGAGGGAGTGAGGAAACTTCAACAACATCGAAACCCAACTTTGTTCGGATGAAAAAGAAGCTCTAAGTGAGCTCTACCTTTTTCTCAAAGGGAATAGGGTAGAGAAATCAATAGATCTAGGTGTTTTAGAAGAGAGAATGTAAGTTTTAGAGACAGTGTGTGTGTAGATATAGGGTTTTTAAAAAGTTTAAAAAGAGAGAGAAATGAAAAAGTGATGTAAAAAGTGACCTTTATAGACTGATATATGCGTGAGCACAAGAAGTGACGCTCGAGCATAAGACACAAAAGATGTGACCACTCGAACACAAGAAGTTGTCACTCAAGCATAAGATACAAACCCCTAGTAGTTTTACAGGCAAAAGGCCAACGATCAAGTGCAATAAGCACCGCTCGAGCACTACAAAAAAAGCACCTTTGGCGACTAAATTTTTAGTCGCCAAAAGTCGACTTTTCAGTTTCCCCGACTAAATTTTTTTAGTCACCGATTTTGTCGCGAATACATGGTCACTAGAGGTATTGGCGACCAAAACTTTTTTAGTCGGCAAAAAACAGGTCTTTAGCAACCAAAGTTTTGGTCGCCAATAGTCAATTACACTTTTTAAAATCATACATTTAGCGACTAATAATTTTAGTCGCCAATAGTCAATGAATTGCCGACCAAACCGTTTAAAAAATTCTTCCTATTCTGAGATTCGAACCACCAACCTCCCATAATCTAAACCTTTAGCAACACACTCTCTCCACTATGCCACTACAACACCACATGAATATATACGCGACATATATTATTTATATAGTATATTGACCCGTATTAATATAAAACTATATATATAACATAATTATTTTTATTCAATATAATTTATGTAAAAAATAAATTATTTATTAAAAAAAAAAAGGAAACCACTTTTGGCAACTAAATCTGTTTTTTAGTCGCCAATTCTATAGTTTTGGCTACTAATTATTTTTTGATCGCTAAAAAAATTGATTCCCGGCTAAAAATAGCCACTGTTGGCGACTAAAATTATTTTTAGTCGCCAAAACCTCCACTTTTGGCGACTAAACTGAATTTTAGTCGCCAATTGTAGACTTTTAGCTACTATATTTTTTTTAGTAGCCAAAAAGCTTCACTTTTGGCTACAAAATTTTTTTTTTTGTTGGTAAAACACGTATAATCAGCGACCAAACTATTTTTTAGTCGCCAAAACCTATACTTTTGGCTACTAAATTTTTTTAGTCGCCAAAAACCTTCACTTTTGGCTACTAAAACTGTTTTAGTCGCTAAAACCCATATAATCGGCGACTAAACTAATTTTTAGTCGCCAATAACTATACATTTGGCTACTAAACTGTTTTAGTCACCAAAAGTCTTCACTTTTGGCTACTAATTCCATTTTAGTCGTCAATTCTGCTACTTTCAGCGACGAAAATTCTATTTTTAGTCGCCAATTCTGCTTTTTCTTGTAGTAGAGACAAGACTACTCGAGCAAAGAGTATCAATTCCCAATAGTTTTAAAGCCTGCAAAAGTACTGAGAGTTCACAAAGACCGCTCGAGCGCAAGAAGTGACGCTCGAGCGTAGAAGCAAAATTCTGGGCAACAAGGTTTTTGAAAAACACTGTACCAACCTGTTCCAAATGCAACCAACACAACCCAAAAGCCAAACTCAAAGGGGTACAAGGGAAATAAGACATGAATGACTACAAAGCAATGAAACCCAAATCTAAAACATCAAATGGTTCGAGTCCAAACCAGAATCGGTATATTACTATTTAGCACACCTAAATTTGAAGCCCACTTGGATTATTTATGGGAGCTTACTAGAGGTGTTGTTGGACCTATGTGGGCTCATCGCAAAACTTATTTCGATGATTCAAATCGCTCATATTCAAAGACCTGTTGAGAAAATTATTCTTAAAAAAAAATCGGATTGATCACAATACTATAAATATATTATTAAATTACATTTGTCTTCAAAATAATAAGTGGTTCATAATCAAAATTATAATTGGTGCTTATTAATTTACTTTTTTTTTTTTTTATGACAAATGTGATCTAAGCTGTGATACCCATGTTCCGAAATATGCTAATTGGTCCTTAATTTGAATATGATTATGTGTTTGATATGATTTCATGTGCCATTGTGTGAAAATATGTGGTTTTGAATTTCTATCTGTTCACCGTAGGAATATCTGTTGATTCTCGCGCTTCGAAAATTAAATTGAAGGCCTTATCGGCCACAGAACCCAAAATTGTTTACGCCATTGTGATTAGCATAATTTTTAGAGCCTACAGTGAAATTTAATTGAAAATTGATTTGGATCAAATTAATCAGATTAATATTGATGATTTAGTGCCCAATTATTTAATATTATTAAATAATAGTTAGTGGGTTATGTTATAAAGACTCTACACCCTCAAATTCCTTTCCTTAGTGCATTTTGGCTGATTTTTGGACTCAAAGAAGGGGAGAGGGTCGGCTAGAGTGAAAGAGAGTGTAAGGAGTTGGAGTTTTGGTTCAAGACTTGAATCTTTTGAAGAGCTAGCTCAAGAATTGACTAGAGCTTAGAAGATCAAAGCTTCTAGGTGAGTAATTCTTGAAGTATAAATTGTAATTTTGTGTGTTCAAGCTAATTTGGTGATCAAGAGTAAGATTGAAAGGAAATTGTGTTGGATTTGTTGAATTAAAGCTTAATATGTGCATGCATGTAAAGACTTACCTTGAAATTGCATGTTTGAACACAAATGTGTATAATCCATGTGAAATGTTAAAGGAAACTCATGTTTGATCACCATTTGTGTTATCTAAGTTGAGAATGTGGCTAATTCATCACATGCATGTACAATTTGAGAAGATATGAGCTTGAATGCATGAGTTTGTTATGTTGGTGTTGTATTTGACATATTTTGGGACATGCATGTAGATAAATCAAGAAATTGAGCTTCATGATGTCATAATCTTGCATTGGTGCCATGTTAGTATGATTATATTTGAGATTTGAGCCATTGCATGCAAGTAATGTAGCTGGAAAGTTGAATTGGAGCTCAAGAACACAATCTGGGAAACCCAGAATTTTGATGTCCGCTCGAGCGGGGGAATGTCCGCTCGAGCGGGGATTTCGAGCTCCTAGTATTTTGTTCTTGCAGGCATGGTGTCCGCTCGAGCGGGGATCATGGAGGATGAACTTCCGCTCGAGCGTCCTAGTTCACGCTCAAGCGTAAAAATGATGCATCCAGTACTTTTTGCAGACATAGTGTCCGCTCGAGCGGGTAAGTTCACGCTCGAGCGGGGAGCTATGTTGAGAGGCCTTCTGCTCGAGCGCCATATTGGACGATCGAGCGTAAATTTCCCCTATCCAGTACTTTTGCAGGCCTTAAGGGTCCGCTCGAGCGGGAAAGTTGACGCTCGAGCGGGGATCCTGTTTTCTGAAATTGTGTTCATGCATTCTGTGTTTCGTTTTCCGTTCTCTTTCACTCGTAATCACTCTTAGACATATGTTAAGCATTGTAAATGAGTTAATGAGATAAGAATAAAGCCTAAAGAGGAATATGTGAATTAAGGAACAGATTGAATTGTTAGTGACCCTTTTGTGTTCATGGAATGTGTAGGGTCAAGCTCCAGGGCGAATCCACAAGCCGATCACTGTGAGTAATATCAATATTTGAAAGCTTGTCAATGTCCAATTGTTATTTCCCTTATGAGCCTTCTGAGTTGCTAATTGGGATTGTGGACAAAAGTTTAACACGATAGAAATGAATGGACCGAAGGTCGTTTTGATAGAAATGAATGGACCGACCTTCGGTTTGATACAAATAAATGGACCGAAGGTTGTTTTGACATGAATGAGTGGGCCGAAGGCCGTTGTGACATAAATGAATGGACCTAAGGTCGTTTTGACACGAATGTATGGGCCGAAGGCCATTTTCACATAAATGATCGGGCCGAAGGCCGTTTTGACATGAATGGAAATCTGAACGGGCCAAAGGCCAGAATGTTGAAACTACAAGTCACTTGATTTGAAATTCGTATAGTTATATCTGTTAAATGGAAATATGAATTGGGCCCAAGGCCGTTTGGAACCTGTTGTTCTACATTGTTATGTAACTTCTGTATTTGATATTATTCACTGGGCTATTGCTCACGCTCATTCATGTGTTTGTAGGTGAGCCGAGGGAAGTCCAAACCCAGCCCCAGTGAAGTCTGCCAGGAACAACATGAGATTTTGGAGAGTCAGCCTTGTGTCTCACAAACGAGACCCATCCTTGCCATTTTGTTATGCATTTACGTTTGTCTTGTTGGCAAGGACTTTGTGTATATTTGTATATAGTCTGTTATGGGTTGGCTCAGTTTTGATGATCCTGTCTGTAAAGAAGTTTATGCTACTGTACTTTTGATGTGGGTTGTTAACGTATATGAGTGTGATTTGTTTGATGTGCATATAAGCACGGCTCTATGGACAAAGTTTTAAATTTTTGCTTCCGTTTGGCCCCTTTACCCTGACGAGTTATGTCTGTTTTGGTCTGAGGCCGTAGGTAATCACAGGATTACTGGCCGGTTATGTCCTTAACCCATATGGGCGGGTTCGGGTCATGACATAAGCATTTGGTTAAAGTTATTTAAATAATTTAATTTTTACAAGAATGATCTTTTTTATGAATTCTTTAATATAAACGGTTTCAATTATCAAGGTGATTCATGTGATGTGCCCACTGAAACAAAAGACATCTCCAACTCTTACCATTATTTATAATCTCTCCACGGCCATAGTGGTTGAAACCTACCAAGGTGAGTATCATTCCAAATGGGTAATTATTATGTCTTGTAAATATTTTCTTACTTACAATGAATATTACTCTGTCTATCTAGATATCCATTTTTATATCCAATAAATAATAAAAAAAAAAAAAAAAATCATTTTTATATGTGAACTAAGCCATCTTTTTTTTCCCTATTTTTTTGTTGGCCTTATCGTGCTGTGGTGTACCTAAATGTCCCATATGAGTAAATGAATCCCAATAAAAACAATTTACATTTGGAAAATTTATTATAAAGGCCTTGCCTTCACACCAGCTTCGTCCATCCAATCCATTGTCCCATTTTAGTTCCAAAAAAAAAAAAAAAAATTCCATGGTCCCATTCACATTTGATGCAAAAGAATACAAAAATCACACAGATTATTATAACTTTTTTATCTTTAATAATTTTTTTTGGTTATTGTGGGATATATTTTCTGAGTACCAACACGTGGCAAGGTGACGCCGACGTGTCAGCCGAGGTGCCACGTGTCGTGGTAGTTACGCCGAGGTGATCGCGGAGTTGCCGAGGTTATCTCCGAAGATATCGGAATCCGAGATAAGCGGATAAAGGACAAGAGTCCTAGATGGAGAGAAGACTTCAGTTTGGGTAAAGATAAAACTCTTAGAGAGTTTTTATCCTAATCCCACCGGGAGTCCCAGATTAGCAGTAATCCTTAGTCCATTAGGGCCAGACTCCTATTGGGACTAGGATTGTATTGGCTATAAAAGAGAGGCACCCCCATGGGTCTAAGGTATGTTTTTAATACTCAAGCTTGTGAGTTGAATACTTGATTATCTTCGAGAGATATACTGACTTGATCGTCGGAGTGCCCCCGGGTGGAAGAACCACCGCCAGAGCCTTTTCTTTCTGTGTAGGACAACGAGGTGCCATCTATTCTGCCTGTGTTCTACAGCTGAAATACTAAGGAGGGCAGTGTGGTCAGAAAATCACTTACACAATTTGGCGCCGTCTGTGGGAAAGAAAGACGAATAGATGGCCAGTAACGCACAAAACGAAAAGGTTGGGGACGATGCTCCCGCTGGGAGTGGCAGGCCTATCGACCTTGACGTCGAAGGAGACAACCACAATGAAGAAACCCGCAACCAGGGGAATGGAGGAAAAAACGTCGGCCAGGAGGGCGACACCTCAAAGAAGGCGGACCAGGACAGATACTACAACGAAGATAACCTCCAGGTATGGAGGGATAGGTGCCTACGGAGGGATGAGGAAGTAAAAGATTTGGCAGACAAATTGGCAGACCTACAATCGGTCGTCAACTTCATGATGCAAAACAATGTCATGCAGCCACCATACCCACTGCAGGACACGCCAATTCCAGCAGTTAATACTCAGAAAGGAGGAAGGAAAATAATTCCTAAGGCACCACAACACACCAGGAGCGAAAGGCACTCTCACCCGCCTTCCGGGGAGGTCGGGTGAGAGGAACCAAGACAAAAGAAGTCCCAGAGGACGTATCATACGAAGGATCAGGAGCGCAAAGAACATCGGCATATTCGAGGGCAGGCGCTCTGCTTTGACACAATCCACGGAGAAAGATCAAAACGGGCCCATCACGAGGCTGAGAGTAGTGTGCCGAAGAGACTGAAGTCCAAAGATAGCCGGGCCCCGGGGAGGAGTAAAGAAGACTTGAGAAACTACCTCAAGAGGAAGGAACAGAACGCTGAAGCCGAGGTAACCTCACCCGTCAAGCTGAGGACACCGTTCTCGGTAGAACTGGACAAATTTGAAGCACCGAAAAGATTCAGTATGCCGAGGTTTCAAATATACGATAGTAAGTCGGACCCTAACTTCCACGTTGGGTTATTTTTGAACTCAATGGCACTGTACAGCGGAAACGAGCCATTACTCTGCAAAGTGTTCCCCTTGTCCTTTGGGGAAATTGCATCAGATTGGTTCCACAAACTGCCGAAGGGAAGCGTAAAGACATGGGAAGGCCTGGCCGAGATGTTTGTGGCCAGGTTCGTAACAAACAAGCTACAGCCATTAAGGGTGGACGCACTAATGGCTCTAAAGATCAGCCAGGATGAAGGCCTTAGGGCCTATGCAAAAAGATACTACGAGGTGTTCAATCGAATACCCGAGTGCAACCAGGAAGTGGCGGTTGTATCCTTCAAGAACGGCCTGAAAGATAATTGTTCGCTGCGGAAATCTTTGGCAAAGACATTGCCAAAGAGCATGGAAGAGCTCATGGCAAGGATCGAAAAGTATGCCCGAGCCGAGGAGGATACATCGGCCCACAAGGAAGTCAAACAGGAAAAAGGGAACGGCCCACCGAAGCGAGGCCGAAGTAACAACGGATTCAGCAAAACAGAGATAGAGTTAAGGGCCAAACAAGCAGTGACAACCGTGTTCCGAATTCCAATTCAAAAAGTCTTAGGAAAATTCGGAACCAGCCCTATTTCAGAACGCCAGCAAGGGAACCGGGAGAATTTATGGGAAGAAACATGGACAGACATTGTGCTTATCACAATGAAGACGGACATACAACACAAGGCTGCAGAGCCCTAAAAGCACACTTGGAAGATCTGGTAAGGCAAGGCCACCTGAGAGACCTTGTCGATGAAACCAAAACAAGAGAAGAACAGGCAAGACTGCCTCAGGCTCCAACAGCCCCACCACCTCCGCAACCTCGGGCAGAAGGACCTCGGATAATTAATGTGATTCATTCAAAAGTTAACGAGAACGAAGTCAGAGGAGAGACTCAAAGGGTAAGGCATCTGCAGCATGTCTACCAAGTCGAGGAAAAAAGACATCGGCCAGCGGAGTGCCAAGGACCGATGATAGCCTTCACCGAAGCCGACCTAGAGATGGTACAGCACCCACATAATGATGCCTTGGTAGTATCCCTCCAGGTTGGGGAGTGCCAAGTAAAACGCATCCTAATAGATCAAGGCAGCTCTTGTGACATCATGTACGTTAGATGTTACAAGGAGCTAGGCCTTCACCCAAACGACGTGGAGCAATCGAATGGCCCGATGGTCGGCTTCAATGGAACGCCGATGTGGCCACTAGGCGCTACAAACTTGGAAGTACAGGCCGGCACTAAGAAGATCAGGACAGAATTCATCGTGATTGATACGCCTTCTCCTTATAACATCATATTGGGAAGGTCATGGTTGCATGCAATGGGGGCAGTTCCCTCAACGTTGCATCAACTATTGCGGTTCCCAACAGAGCATGGGATTGAAGAAGTCAGAGGAGACCAGCTACAGGCCAAAAATTGCTCCATGGCAGCAATGAAAACAACCTGCAACATACAAGAACCAGGGAAGGTAGAAATTGAAGATGAGGACATGGAAGTCCTAGATGATGTCGGTAAGGAGCCAGCCGAGAAGAGCGAGGAAACACTGAAGAAAATCCTCGTCCAGGAGGGCGATGAAGAGCGCTTCTTTCTTCTCGGCTCAGGCTTAGCCGAAGAAGAAGAGAAAGAACTGGAAGCTTTTTCAAGAACAAACATAGAGGTGTTCGCCTGAACACCTTATGAAATGCCTGGCATTGACCCCGAGGTCACATGTCACAGACTGAACGTCGACAGGTCGGCTAAACCTGTAATACAGCGAGCTAGAAGATCGACGTTGATGCACATCGAAGCAGTGGAGGAAGAAGTAGACAGACTCCTGGAAGCCAAGGCCATCAGAGAAGTCAATTATCCAACATGGCTATCGAACACTGTGGTGGTAAAGAAGAAAAACGGTAAATGGAGGGTCTGCGTATATTTTACAAGCCTGAATAAAGCCTGCCCCAAAGACAGCTTTCCTCTGCCCAAAATCGATCAATTAGTAGACGCCACATCTGGACATGGAAGGATGAGCTTCCTGGACGCTTATAGGGGGTACCACCAGATAGCCATGTACCCCCAGACGAGGACAAGACAACATTTATCACCCCAAAAGGCCTGTACTGTTACAGGGTGATGCCTTTTGGGCTGAAGAACGCAGGAGCAACCTACCAAAGGCTGGTAACCAAAATGTTCAAGCACCTGATAGGCCAAACAGTAGAAGTCTACATCGATGACATGGTCGTGACGACCAAGGAGCCTAAGAGTCATCTTGCCGACCTGAAAGAAGTATTTGAAATACTCAAAACATATCGGCTCCGACTCAACGCATCTAAATGCGTGTTTGGAGTTGGATCCGGTAAGTTTCTAGGGTACCTGGTAACAAGAAGGGGAATAGAGGCCAACCCAGATCAGATCAAGGCCATCCTAGATCTACAGAACCCAACATCGGCAAAACAGGTTCAAATGCTCACTGGCAGGGCCGCAGCCCTAAACAGGTTCATAAGCCGAAGTTTAGACAAATGTAAACCCTTCTTCAACTTGGTAAAAAAGACTGCAGATTTCCTATGGACTGAAGAATGTGAGGCCGCTTTAGCCGACCTAAAAAAATATCTGACCACGGCCCCAGTCCTCTCAACACCTGAACCTGGGGAGGAGTTGTTTTTGTACTTAGCCGTGTCAGAACACGCAGTAAGTGCAGTGCTAATCCGAGAAGAGCAGGGAGAACAGAAGGCTGTCTATTATGTAAGTAAAACCTTGGCCGACGCAGAAACAAGGTATCTACCGCTAGAAAAGTTAATGCTGGCCTTAGTAATGGCCTCAAAAAAGTTGAATCACTACTTCCAGGCACACAAGATTGTAGTGCTAACAGAACACCCACTGAAGTCCTTGTTGCAACAAGGAGACTTAACAGGAAGAATTGCAAGGTGGGCAGTGGCCTTGGGCCAGTATGACCTGGAGTTCAGGCCCAGAACAGCAATTAAGAGCCAGGTTTTGGCCGACTTCGTGGCAGAATTCACACCTGAATCCATCGAACATCGGGCTCCGTTGAGCCAAGATGAACGAGGTCCCAGCAAGCAGGGAGAATCCCAGCCAAAGGCGAAGGAACAAAGGAAGGAAAAGCTCAGACCCTGCAGCATCTACATCGGCGACTCATTAAGACTATTTGTCAATGGAAGTTCAAACCGACAAGGAGCGGGGGCAGGAGTGCTGCTGATATCCCCAGATAGAGAAATAATAGAACAATCCATCCGTTTGGGGTTCAAGGCCTCAAATAATGAAGCAGAATACGAAGCATTAATTGCAGGACTAAAGCTGGCAGCAGCAGCAGAAGCAGATGAGGTAATAGTTTTTTGTGATTCACAGTTAATTGTTAACCAGTCAACAGGAGAATTTGGAGCCAGAGACGAGAGGATGTCGGCATATGCAAAAGAGGTCATCAGATTGGCAGCCCTGTTTCGGAACTGCCGACTCCTCCAAGTAAGCCGAGATGATAACAGCCACGCCGACGCGTTGGCCAACCTGGCAAGTTCAATACAGACTGGAAAAACACGAACAATTATGATTGACTATATGTCGGGCCCGAGCATAGAACCACAGAATGCAAAGCAAGAAGCAATGTCTGTGGACATGGGGCCAAGCTGGATGGACGCAATTGTTGCATTCCTGAAAGAAGGAAAACTGCCAGAAGACCGCAAGGAGGCACGCAAAGTCAGGTTGAAGTCGGCAAGATTCAACCTAACTGCGGACGGACATCTCTACAGGAGGTCCTTCACTGGACCCCTTTTAAGGTGCGTACACCCTTTACAAGTTGAAGATTTTTTATATGAAATTCATGAAGGAATTTGTGGAAGCCACACTGGGGGCAGATCATTAGCCCATAAGGCCATTACCCAGGGGTATTGGTGGCCCTACATGCAAAAAGATGCAGAAGCATACGTAAAGAAGTGTGAACAATGCCAAAGGTTTGCACCTTTGATTCATCAGCCAGCTGCTGACCTGAATCCAGTATCCAGCCCTTGGCCGTTTGCCCAATGGGGCATGGATCTGGTTGGACAACTTCCCCAAGCAACTGGGCAGAGAAAATACTTGTTGGTAGCAACAGATTACTTCACAAAGTGGATAGAGGCAGAACCTCTTGCCAAAATCCGAGATGTGGACATCAAGAATTTCATATGGAAAAACATTATCACCAGATTCGGCATTCCAAGAGCCATCGTTGCCGACAACGGAACGCAGTTTGACAGCAAACTTATCAAGAACTTTTGTGTGAAATTCAAGATCAATAATTACTTTTCAACACCAAGTTTCCCCCAAAATAATGGGCAAGCAGAAGCATCCAACAAAGTAATTTTTGATGGAATAAAGAAGAGGCTGCAGGCAGCAAAAGGAAAGTGGGTAGACGAATTGCCCAACGTACTTTGGGCATATCGGACTACGCCAAGAAGATCAACAGGGGAATGCCCCTTTGCCATGGCTTATGGCACAGAAGCAGTCATTCCACTAGAAGTCGGCATCCCAAGGATCCGAACCCAGGGAGTTGAGAATGGGACCAATGACATACTCTTAGCCCGAGATCTGGATCTTTTGGAAGAATGAAGAAAGAAGGCTGCAATTCAGCTTGCAGTATACCAGCAACAGCTTGCCAGAGCTTACAACAAGAAGGTCAACCCAAGAGATTTTCAAGTCGGCGACCTAGTCTTGAGAAAAGTCGTCGGCAACAAGAAGGATCCCAGAGAGGGCAAGCTTGGCCCAAACTGGGAAGGACCTTACAGAATTACTTCGGTGTTAGGCAATGGAGCTTATCGGCTTGAAGACAATGAGGGCAAAGCATTACCAAGACCCTGGAACACTTGTAATTTGAAATCTTTCTATCATTGAGATATTCATTGTATTTTGCCAACGTCATCAATAAAATCTTTACAGAATTCCCCAAGACTTATGAATGCATAATGTTGTCTCTAAGTAATGAGAACCCGAGTGAAACTCAGGTTCACATTGGGGGCAGAGAGAAGGCAAAGATACAAAGTTTACCACTTGTTGAAATTTGTAGCAATTTACAAGTTGGTCAAACCGATACAAAGTTTACCACTTGTTGAAATTTGTAGCAATTTACAAGTAGGTCAAACCGATACAAAGTTTACCACTTGTTGAAATTTGTAGCAATTTACAAGTTGGTCAAACCGATACAAAGTTTACCACTTGTTGAAATTTGTAGCAATTTACAAGTTGGTCAAAATCGATACAAAGTTTACCACTTGTTGAAATTTGTAGCAATTTACAAGTTGGTCAAACCGATACAAAGTTTACCACTTGTTGAAATTTGTAGCAATTTACAAGTTAAAGTTAAGCCGACATATGATCATCTGTTGAAATTTGCAGCAATTTACAGGTTGAGGTAAAAGCTAAGTATATTGTTTAAACCCTTGTTGAAATTTGTAACAATTTACAAGTAGATCACTGTTTAACACTTGTTATAACTTGAGAAAAGTTTACTATATATATTAGTCCTTGTTGAAATTTGTAGCAATTTACAAGTAGGTTAGAGTGAAATTACTGTTTACATATTTATTGCAACTTGAGAAAAGTTTGCAAAGTTTACATTGAAAAGTATATGTTTTATACTTGTTGAAATTTATGAAAAGATTGCAGGTCAATATCTTGCCGAAGTAAAACTTGCAGTTATTATACCCGAGGTATGTAACCCCGAGAAGATTGTGCAAAGGAAGAATTATGTAAATCATGCAAAATATTCTAAGTATAGAACCATACAGAAGCAATGAAGAGAAATTAAAGACTAAAGCATTCAGAGAAAAACAGTTACAGTTGTATGTAATGAAGGCACTATGGCCTAGCAGAAGTAAATTATTCACAAGTAACAAAGAAAGGCACATCGGCCATAAGAGGAAGCTTACATTGTTCAGAAAACAAAAGAAAGTACAAAAAAGAAAAGAGTACAAAAGACATTCAAATCAGGATTCTTCAACATTAATAGCTGGAAGGGCTGGAACCTCGGAAGATTCTGGTGGAACCTCGTCAGCAACCTTTTCTACCTCAATCTCAGCGTCAATCTCTGCAAGCGTTTCATCAAGACTTTTTTCGGCTGGAGGAACGTCGGATGATGCTTGTTCAGGAATAGCATCCCTAACAACCTCCTCATCCTCCTCATGAGTCAAGTCTAGGACTTGATCATCCTGAGAAGGAGATTTGGTCTCATTAGCACCCTTGGGCTTCCTTACTAAAGAAGCATCATCATCCTTGCCCTCATCCTCAGATTCAGACTCCGATTCATCTTCAGCTTGGCTTGGAGGTGGAGGTGGAGGAAATGGAAGAGGAATAGCGTCGGCTTGGCGCAGTGGCGAATTATCAGGAAGATTAAGTTTCTTTGCAAGGGCCATCCAACCAAGGGAGAAGCCCCTGTTGCACGCCTGCCTAACTTGTAGTTTGTATTCCTCTGTAACGTCGGCCATTCCTTGAGCATAGGCCTTTTCGTCGGCCGCTTTGATTTCGGCCTCCTTAGTAGCCAGGGCCTCCTGAAGCTCTTTTTTAGCTTGGGCCATTTTTTCCTCGGCCTCTCGTTTCTGAGCTTCAGCAACTTTTTTGATGGTCTCAGCAGCTTCAGCCTTCTCTTCGGCTAATGATTGGGCTTTAGTGGCAGCCTCGGCCTGATCTTCTAACTTCTTCATTTTTGATTGGAGGCCTTTATTCATCTTTTGAAGGGCTGAAAACTCCTTCTTTAAGTCGGCCAACTTCTCCCTAGTCTCAAAAGATTGCAAGGAGAGAGAGTGGGCATGTTGAATGGCCTGCAAGAACCCAAGGGAAAAGTTGTTACACGAACTTTACAAGTATAGAAAAAAAAGGCAGAGAGACAAGTTGCCAAATAGGGGAACTTACTTGTACAGAACGTTGGAGCATGAGGGCGTAGTTCTCATACTCGCTCATTTTGGCATTCCGCTCAAGATCGTCAGGAAGGAGAACAGCAGTACTGAGTGCCACGCCGACATTGATGTCATCGGCACTGTCACAGGCTAGAACAGGCTTGTCTTTCAGGGTGATTTCAGGTACCCAGGGGACTCTTGGTATTTTAGAACCCGAGGTCGTCGCAGACGATGACCTCGGCTTCTTTGATTTTTGGGATTCTGATGGTTGAGTTTCAGCAGTCCTTTTGACTGAGGTAGAAGCGGTCTTCTTGCTCTCGGCCAATTGAGAGATGGGCAGACCATCTTCAGCCTCAGCCTCAATAGCCTTGGACTTCGGCTGGGCCTTCTTGGTTCTTTTTGGTTTTGGTGGTGGCATGGACTGAGTGAGGACAGACGATGGTTGAAACAGTAGCGAAAGCTTCGCAGGAATGGCAGAATGAAGACAGTTGCAGAGTTTGGAGCTTAGAGCAATGGCAGATTCGAAGAAGAAAGAGCTTTAGAGAGAGAAAAAGCAAGTAAACAAGTGAAAAGGTGAAGAGACAGAGGAGAGAGGCAAGAGTTTTTGTCAAAAGTGTGAAACGGCGGCAAAATAAGGCATTTATTGCGCCTAGAGCAACGCATGCGTCAGACGGCGCAAACGGATGAAAGACGGCTTACAAGCGCGTCACAGGCACGGGCCAATGAAGATAAAACACGTAAGAGAAACGGTTGAGAAGTGATGCAAGACAGCTCATGCGCGTAGAAGAGTTCATTTGAATTCTTGTTCTTAGAAGAAGACATGTCGGCTTAAAGAGAATGATCTCGGCTGAAGAGTTCTTATGCCGACGTACTGAAAAGAATTAACGGTATAGGTTCCATCACCTCAGAATGCCGAGGTAATAGAACCTAGGGGGCAGTTGTGGGGATATATTTTCTGAGTACCAACACGTGACAAGGTGACGCCGACGTGTCAGCCGAGGTGCCACGTGTCGTGGTAGTTACGCCGAGGTGATCGCGAAGTTGCCGAGGTTATCTCCGAAGATATCGAAATCCGAGATAAGCGGATAAAGGACAAGAGTCCTAGATGGAGAGAAGACTTCAGTTTGGGTAAAGGTAAAACTCTTAGAGAGTTTTTATCCTAATCCCACCGGGAGTCCCAGATTAGCAGTAATCCTTAGTCCATTAGGGCCAGGCTCCTATTGGGACTAGGATTGTATTGGCTATAAAAGAGAGGCACCCCCATGGGTCTAAGGTATGTTTTTAATACTCAAGCTTGTGAGTTGAATACTTGATTATCTTCGAGAGATATACTGACTTGATCGTCGGAGTGCCCCCGGGTGGAAGAACCACCGCCGGAACCTTTTCTTTCTGTGCAAGACAGCGAGGTGCCATCTATTCTGCCTGTGTTCTACAGCTGAAATACTAAGGAGGGCAGTGTGGTCAAAAAATCACTCACACAGTTATATTTTAGTATTTTTTTTGAAAATATACCTAGATTAAGTACATTTAAAATAAAAATAAATAAATAAAAAATTAAAAGGGGGGCAATGGCCCATAAATCCCAAAACATGAAATGATAGTCCTATTAGTCCCAGCCCTTTTTTATTTAATGCATGAGTCGTACTTTATGTTAATAGACATATTTGCCACTATTTAATGAATCTTGAAATGGAAACATTCCGGCAAATGTTGACCAAGGAATATCCCACCGTGATTTTTGATGTTCTCATCCGTCACATTTAAAAAAAAGTTTATTATAGGATTTTTGTACTTTTCTACCGTTTTGTCCAAACCCACATTTGAAAAAGTGTACAATAGGATTTTTGGTTTACCATATCAAGTTGGGTGGCCAACATTTGGATCCGACCCAAACGTTTCATACTCCCAAATTTGAGAACTCAGACTAATATCCCTGAGTTTGTGCGTCTGTCCGATTAATCGGTCTCGCATTGCACTTTGCGGGATTAGATTCAGAATCGTGACAATTGAGTCTGAACTGTAGCAGTAACTCCTCCCAGGTGCGTCTACCACATGCTCCCATTTCCACTCGACTATAGGCAAGTGTTGCAACAAACCCACTAGCCTCTGATGCTCGTCCTTCACTTGTTGACAAGTAAAGCACCTCAATATAAACACAGCCACATCCTTCTTGATACCCCTTCCACCAAAAACCGGCGACCAAGTCATGATACATCTTTGTGCCTCCCAGGTGCACCGCAAGGCGTAAGTGGTGAAACTCTCAAGGTATCTAACACTAAAGTTAGAATTACGTTTAGCCTTTCTCTACCTCCCCACTAGAGATTTTCTCCCAAAGGGTTTCTTCTACCTGAAAATCACCCATTTTCGCTTCTATCACTTAGCTCACAAGTGTAGGTTGTGCAATTATTTGAAAAAGAGGATGCCAGACTTAACAAACTCACCAAGATGCAAGTCAAATCACCAATAGCACCTAACATTTCCCATTCCCAAATGGCATTGCCAATGGATTTCCTACTTAGAAGTCATCGGCCACAACATTGGCCTTTCCCGAATGATAATACAACTCAAAGTCATAATCTTCTATAAACTCCATCTACAATCTTCTATAAACTCCATCTACCTACTCTACCTCAAATTTCAAATCTTTTTGTGTAAACAGATATTTCAGACTCTGTGATCAGAAAAATACTTCAAACTTCTTACCATACAATAATGCCTCCAAATCTTCACGGCAAGATTACTTACTGCTACTAACTCTAGGTCATGAGTAAGGTAGTTTCCTCTTATGTTTTTTCAACTGCTGTGAGCTATATAAGTTACTACTTTTCCCCTCTGCATCAATACAACAACTCAAGCCTTCCTGTGAAGCATCACAATACACCGAATAGCCAAACCCCTCTCCAGAATAATCAATACTGGAGGAGTGGTAAGTCTAACCTTAAACTCTTGAAATGAATTCTCACAGGTCTCACTCCCAACAACTTAATTCATCATTTCCTCGTCAGTCTAGTCAATGGTAAAGCTAATCTAGAGAAATCTTTCACAAACCAAACGATAATACTCGGCCAACTCCAAGAAACTACGGATCTCAAAGGCATTCTTGGGTTGTTCTCAATCTTGTACGGCTTCTATCTTAGATGAATCTACAGTCACTCCTTCCCGGATACTACGTGGCCTAAGAACTTTACTTCACTCAACCAGAATTCACATTTCCAAACTTAGCATACAGTTGTGGGCTCTAAGCAACTCGAGTACAACTCGCAGGTGTTTCTCATGTTCCTCCTCAGTGGGTGAGTAAATGAAGAGGTCGTCCACAAAGACGACCACAAAGCGGTCTAAGAACTCATGAAAAAAATCAGTTCATCAGGTCCATAAACATGGCTGGTGCATTGGTTAGCCCAAAAGACATCACTAGGAACTCATAATGGCCATACCGTGTACGGAATATTATCTTCTGAATATCTTCCCCTCCCTTACCCTTAACTGGTGATAACCCAATCTCAAGTCTATCTCAGAAAAACAGCAAGACCCTTTCAATTGGTCAAACAAATCGTCTATGCATAGCATTGGGTAACTTGTTCTTTTTACAATTACCTGGTTCAACTTTCGTAATCAATACAAAGTCATAATGCACCATCTTTCTTTTGGCAAAGAGAGTCGGTGCTCCCCAAGGTGAAGTACTAGGGTGAATAAAACCCTTATCTAATAATTCCTGGAGTTGAATCTTCAACTCACTCAACTCGGCGAGTGCAAATCTATACGGTGCCATAGAAATCGGTGCCGTGCCAGGCACTAACTCAATAAAGAACTTGATATCTCACGATGAGTGGTAAACTAGTGAGATTCTTCAGGAAAGACATCTAGGTATCAAAAATACCTTTGGCAAATCAACTCAAACTTCGTCACACTCACTACCTAAGAAGTTTGCAAGAAGACAAATAAGCTCACTCTGACCACGCGGATCATACCCGGTGTAAAACTCTATTAGCTCTGTCCCCTATGAAATAAAAACAATCAACCACTCAAGGTACATGCAGTAATCTCTGACGGTAACAATCTATGATAGCTCGATATGATGACAACCAATCATATCAATATAGCATCAAAACCGACATGCCAATCAACACAAATGAAAAAGGAAGTCAGCAACCGGCAACCTCTGTCACAACCCGACACCCCTATTCCAAAACAATCTCACACCCCAATAGTGACTCTACATTGAGTGGAGATGCTAACCGAGCCAATTCTAACCCCAATGTCGATGCAAATGGAGATGAAATAAAAGAGTAAGATGCACCCGTATCAATCACACATTGGTAATAGAATTGCATAACAAGAAAGTACCTCTCACATTGAAGGTGCTAGCACTAAGTCTGGCATGGTAACAGCATGCATACGCCCTAAAGGTCTCTAATCCACCTGCTCACCCCTCAGAGCATAAGTTGATGCACTGACTGAGCCGAAGAGTTCCCCTGATTGGCTCTTGAGGCCTGTGTTAATTGTGTAGGCTGGTGGTTTTTGTATCTGCCTCAAACCAGACACACCAGGTTTGCCACCAAACTGAGGTCTTCAAGTGCACCCCTGCCACCCACACTTATAACAAGTGAGTGGTTGCCCTCTCCCTTGACTCTGGCTCTGAGATGAGCCGCAGATGAAACTGATCGTTGTCCTCCTCCTTTTTGTCGGCAAGCTGGAGACTTTGTGCCTAATTGGCCACACTTAAAGCAAGTGAAATCTCCATGACCACTTTTCCCCAAACCCCGAACTCGGTACTAGAAAGTGGACCTCGACTTGTGCTCCCTAAGATGCTATAGGGTTAGGAACCCGTTTGCCTCTTACTAGCTCCCTGAACATCTTTGACTCCTCCTGTGAGCCCTCATCCGCTCCTCTTCCATTTGCATCACGGTCTCAAGATGAGCCACCAACTCTACAAAGTCGCCCGTATCTCTAATAATTGAACTGGCTACCTTGAAAAGAAGCCCAGTCCTTAACTCCTTTTCTTAGATTCCACACAACGGTGCTCCTTTACCGCCACTAACTCTGGTGAAACCTAGAGAGGCTAGTAAAGGCTGCTCAAACTCGGCGACAAGCATATTGAGCTACTTGAGCTTTGAAACTGCTCCCCTCAACTTCTCCCTACCATGGGAGGTAAGAACTTGTCCTGGAAGGCGTTGACAAAAGCCTCCAAAGTCACTTCAATGCCCATCCCCTACGCATACTTCCACCGTTGGCCCACACCTCACTTCAGCTGAAAGAATGCCAAGTTCACTCTCAATCTGTTGTCCTCGATGCCAAGCATCTCAAGCGTCTTCACTATCTGCTCTAACCACTCATCCGCCTTCAGTGGCTCTTTAGGATTACCCAAAAACTCGTCCAGATTAGACCGAAAGAACTCCCTCTTTAAGAATGACGGCCCTGCCTCAGCTACTTAGGCTTGGACTTGATTCTCAGCCCTGAGAATGTCCATGGATTCCCACAAAGCTCCAGCATTTTGCAGGCCAAAACGCCCATGGCCTGCTAACCAACTAGTTCGACTACATTGGCCTGACTAACCCCTTTTTCTTGTGCCGGAATCTCATTCGATAAAGACATCTCATGCCTCTAGGTCTACCACGCCTACCACCACACGTCCACGTCCTGACATCCTAATGAAGGTAACAAAAGAGTTAGCACATTTACAAATGTGCCGAAGCTAACTCACTCATGTCCTAATGTGGTGGACAATAGTAATTCACTCCACATAAACACATAGTCCATAAACACTTACGAATTTCCTTCCTAGATAATGACTATCCCATGACGTTGCCAGAGTTCCAATTAGAAACAGCAATTGATCAGGTACTCTCCTAATAGGACTTCTAGGAACCCGTAAGACCCAATCAATAGCTAGAAATTAAATCTCATACTCATATAATCACATAAGCATGTTATCACATAGCATACCTTACATACTATCAAGTGAGATAACCCATGTGTAGTAATAACCACTTTCCACGTACCAAAGTATTCAAATCCGGTACGCTTTGATATCAAGTCGTAACACCCCGAAAATTAACACAATATATCCGTCTCATAACAACCAATAAATAGCAATATAAATGAATTGATAAGCTTTCATTAATCAGAGTTTGATATATAAATGTGACACATGCGATATACATTCATAAACAGTACATCCTGAATCTACTAGCATGTGTTACAAGATTATGAAAAGAAATGAAAGCTAAATAAATAATCATATGCCCTAGGGGCTTACATCTTTCCAAGTTAATGCTTAGGTACACCAAAAGTGAGTCTTAAGCTCAATACGGATAAAGCCCTAGGCTTGTACAAATTAATACAAAATAACAACCTGAGCTTTTAGCTCCACAGTCCTCTCAAGCTAAGTCCTTAGTGGAGGCATATTCACCAACACCTTAAAATGGTTTTTCCCACAGGTAGGGTGAGCCAAAGCCCAGTAGAAAACACTACAACATAATGTATAATATTAACAAAGCCATAAGGTTTTATGCTTATGTAAGCCAGTACCAAAAATTTAAATCCTTTTCAAAAGTCGTGCTACGCCAAGTTATATCATAATCTCAAAACCATGCCCTTTACAATAGAAAGTAACGGGGAAATCTCAAACCAATACAAACCTTTCATGATATTTCGTCCGCAGCTAACCGTCAAACGACACCCATGTAAACGTAGCCTATACAAGCGCTACTATTACCATTTTATGAATATTTCGTCAGTAGGAATCGACACCCCTGTATATGCGCATTTTTCAGGACTTTCACCCTAACACAAAGGCCAACTTGATTTGGTGATACATACATCTTTCCCACGTTTCACTCGTTTTCTCAAATCGTATACATTTTCAATATATTAAATAGCAACAATATTCAATACACATGGTGAGGAATTAGTTTAATTCACCTAATTCTTATGCAATTTCTACAACACTCATAGTTTATTTCCCAGCGATAGTCCAAAACAGATTCTCTAAACAGATAATAAATTTCATTAAAGATACATTTTTTCAAAATCCCAAGATGGGGTGATAATACATATCCAACTCAACCATCATCATCACCTTATTTCAATTCATAATTCTCAACATCAATTCCATTTTCTCTATATACAATCTCAAACATTCATATTTTAGGGCAAAATACCTTTCTTTTGGAAAATCAATTCAATGTAGGAAATACCGCTCATTTCTACACATCTGAACTCCAATTTTCGTACCCCAATCTATCCAAGAAACCATTTGAAAGCCCCTTTTTTTTTCATTTTCATTTCAACCCTAGGTTTTACAAAAACCCCCAAACCACTATAATCTTTTCAAATAGAGCAAATAACTAATGTAAACTCATACAAGAATGTGAAGAATCCCTACCTCAAACTTAGAAAGAAAGAGAGGGAGTGAGGAAACTTCAACAACATCGAAACCAACTTTGTTCGGATGAAAAGAAGCTCTAAGTGAGCTCTACCTTTTTTCTCAAAGGGAATAGGGTAGAGAAATCAATAGATCTAGGTGTTTTAGAAGAGAGAATGTAGTTTTAGAGACAGTGTGTGTGTAGATATAGGGTTTTTAAAAATTTTAAAAAGAGAGAGAAATGAAAAAGTGATGTAAA
This sequence comes from Camellia japonica, assembly GCA_030407325.1. Taxonomy (NCBI): domain Eukaryota; kingdom Viridiplantae; phylum Streptophyta; class Magnoliopsida; order Ericales; family Theaceae; genus Camellia; species Camellia japonica. The sequence continues at coordinate 171,703,711 of JAPPVO010000019.1, forward strand.
AAGTGACCTTTATAGACTGATATATGCGTGAGCACAAGAAGTGACCTCGAGCATAAGACCCAAAAGATGTGACACTCGAACACAAGAAGTTGTCACTCAAGCATAAGATACAACCCCTAGTAGTTTTACAGGCAAAAGGCCAACGATCAAGTGCAATAAGCACCGCTCGAGCACTACAAAAAAAGCACTTTGGCGACTAAATTTTTAGTCGCCAAAAGTCGACTTTTCAGTTTCCCCGACTAAATTTTTAGTCACCGATTTTGTCGCGAATACATGGTCACTAGAGTATTGGCGACCAAACTTTTTAGTCGGCAAAAAACAGGTCTTTAGCAACCAAAGTTTTGGTCGCCAATAGTCAATTACACTTTTTTAAATCATACATTTAGCGACTAATAATTTTAGTCGCCAATAGTCAATGAATTGCCGACCAAACCGTTTAAAAATTCTTCCTATTCTGAGATTCGAACCACCAACTCCCATAATCTAAACTTTAGCAACACCCTCTCTCCACTATGCCACTACACACACCACATGAATATATACGCGAACAGATATTATTTATATAGTATATTGACCGTATTAATATAACTATATATATAACATAATTATTTTTTTCAATATAATTTATGTAAAAAATAAATTATTTATTAAAAAAAAAAGAGAAACCACTTTTGGCAACTAAATCTGTTTTTTAGTCGCCAATTCTATAGTTTTGGCTACTAATTATTTTTTGATCGCTAAAAAAATTGATTCCCGGCTAAAAATAGCCACTGTTGGCGACTAAAATTATTTTTAGTCGCCAAACCTCCACTTTTGGCGACTAAACTGAATTTTAGTCGCCAATTGTAGACTTTTAGCTACTATATTTTTTTTAGTAGCCAAAAAGCTTCACTTTTGGCTACAAAATTTTTTTTTTGTTGGTAAAACACGTATAATCAGCGACCAAACTATTTTTAGTCGCCAAAACCTATACTTTTGGCTACTAAATTTTTTTAGTCGCCAAAAACCTTCACTTTTGGCTACTAAAAACTTTTTAGTCGCTAAAACCCCTATAATCGGCGACTAAACTAATTTTTAGTCGCCAATAAATATACATTTGGCTACTAACTGTTTTAGTCCACCAAAAGTCTTCACTTTTGGCTACTAATTCCATTTTAGTCGTCAATTCTGCTACTTTCAGCGACGAAAATTCTATTTTTAGTCGCCAATTCTGCTTTTTCTCTTGTAGTAGAGACACCTACTCGAGCAAAGAGTATCAAATTCCCAATAGTTTTAAAGCCTGCAAAAGTACTGAGAGTTCACAAAGACCGCTCGAGCGCAAGCAAGTGACGCTCGAGCGTAGAAGCAAAATTCTGGGCAACAAGGTTTTTAAAAACACTGTACCAACCTGTTCCAAATGCAACCAACCACAACCCAAAAGCCAATCTCAAAGGGGTACAAGGGAAATAAGACATGAATGACTACAAAGCAATGAACACCCAAATCTAAAACATCAAATGGTTCGAGTCCAAACCAGAATCGGTATATTACTATTTTAGCACACCTAAATTTGAAGCCCACTTGGATTATTTGGGAGCTTACTAGAGGTGTTGTTGGACCTATGTGGGCTCATCGCAAAACTTATTTCGATGATTCAAATCGCTCATATTCAAAGACCTGTTGAGTAAAATTATTCTTAAAAAAAATCGGATTGATCACAATACTATAAATATTTATTAAATTACATTTGTCTTCAAATAATAAGTGGTTCATAATCAAAATTATAATTGGTGCTTATTATTTACTTTTTTTTTTTTTATGACAAATGTGATCTAAGCTGTGATACCCATGTTCCGAAATATGCTAATTGGTCCTTAATTTGAATATGATTATTGTTTGATTATTGATTTCATGTGCCTTTGTGAAAATATGTGGTTTTGAATTTCTATCTGTTTCACCGTAGGAATATCTGTTGATTCTCGCGCTTCGAAATTAAATTGAAGGCCTTATCGGCCACAGAACCCAAAATTGTTTACGCCATTGTGATTAGCATAATTTTTAGAGCCTACAGTGAAATTTTAATTGAAATTGATTTGGATCAAATTAATCAGATTAATATTGATGATTTAGTGCCCATTATTTAATATTATTAAATAATAGTTTAGTGGGTTATGTTATAAAGACTCTACACCCTCAAATTCCTTTCCTAGTGCATTTTGCTGATTTTTGACTCAAAGAAGGGGAGAGGGTCGGCTAGAGTGAAAGAGATGTAAGGAGTTGGAGTTTTGGTTCAAGACTTGAATCTTTTGAAGAGCTAGCTCAAGAATTGACTAGAGCTTAGAAGATCAAAGCTTCTAGGTGAGTAATTCTTGAAGTATAAATTGTAATTTTGTGTGTTCAAGCTAATTTGGTGATCAAGAGTAAGATTGAAAGGAAATTGTGTTGGATTTGTTGAATTAAAGCTTAATATGTGCATGCATGTAAAGACTTTACGCTTGAAATTGCATGTTTGAACACAAATGTTTATAATCCCTTTGAAATGTTAAAGGAACTCATGTTGATCACCATTTGTGTTATCTAAGTTGAGAATGTGGCTAATTCATCACATGCATAACAATTTGAGAGATATGAGCTTGAATGCATAGTTTTGTGTTTGTTGGTGTTGTATTTGACATATTTTGGGACATGCATGTAGATAAATCAAGAAATTGAGCTTCATGATGTCATAATCTTGCATTGGTGCCATGTTAGTATGATTATATTTGAGATTTGAGCCATTGCATGCAAGTAATGTAGCTGGAAGTTTGAATTGGAGCTCAAGAACACAATCTGGGAAACCCAGAATTTTGATGTCCGCTCGAGCGTGGGAATGTCCGCTCGAGCGGGGATTTCGAGCTCCTAGTATTTTGTTCTTGCAGGCATGGGTCCGTCCGCTCGAGCGGGGATCATGGAGGATGAACTTCCGCTCGAGCGTCCTAGTTCACGCTCAAGCGTAAAAATGATGCATCCAGTACTTTTGCAGACATAGTGTCCGCTCAATGCGGTAAGTTCACGCTCGAGCGGGGACTATGTTGAGAGCTTCTGCTCGAGCGCCATATTGGACGATCGAGCGTAAATTTCCCCTATCCAGTACTTTTGCAGGCCTTAAGGGTCCGCTCGAGCGGGAAGTTGACGCTCGAGCGGGGATCCTGTTTTCTGAAATTGTGTTTCAGCATTCTGTGTTTCGTTTTCCGTTCTCTTTCACTCGTAATCACTCTTAGACATATGTTAAGCATTGTAATGAGTTAATGAGATAAGAATAAAGGCCTAAAGAGGAATATGTGAATTAAGAACAGATTGAATGTTAGTGACCCTTTTGTGTTCATGGAATGTGTAGGGTCAAGCTCCAGGGCGAATCCACAAGCCGATCACTGTGAGTAATATCAATATTTGAAAGCTTGTCAATGTCCAATTGTTATTTCCCTTATGAGCCTTCTGAGTTGCTAATTGGATTGTGGACAAAAGTTTAACACGATAGAAATGAATGGACCGAAGGTCGTTTTGATAGAAATGAATGGACCGACCTTCGGTTTGATACAAATAAATGGACCGAAGGTTGTTTTGACATGAATGAGTGGGCCGAAGGCCGTTGTGACATAAATGAATGGACCTAAGGTCGTTTTGACACGAATGTATGGGCGAAGGCCATTTTCACATAAATGATCGGGCCGAAGGCCGTTTTGACATGAATGGAAATCTGAAGGGCCAAAGGCCAGAATGTTGAAACTACAAGTCACTTGATTTGAAATTCGTATCAGTTATATCTGTTAAATGGAAATATGAATTGGGCCCAAGGCCGTTTGGAACCTGTTGTTCTACATTGTTATGTAACTTCTGTATTTGATATTATTCACTGGGCTATTGCTCACGCTCATTCATGTGTTTGTAGGTGAGCCGAGGGAAGTCCAACCCCAGCCCCAGTGAAGTCTGCCAGGAACAACATGAGTTTTGGAGAGTCAGCCTTGTGTCTCACAAACGAGACCCATCCTTGCCATTTTGTTATGCATTTACGTTTGTCTTGTTGGCAAGGACTTTGTGTATATTTGTATATAGTCTGTTATGGGTTGGCTCAGTTTTGATATCCTGTCTGTAAAGAAGTTTATGCTACTGTACTTTTGATGTGGGTTGTTAACGTATATGAGTGTGATTTGTTTGATGTGCATATAAGCACGGCTCTATGGACAAAGTTTTAAATTTTTGCTTCCGTTGTGGCCCCTTTACCCTGACGAGTTTGTCTGTTTTGGTCTGAGGCCGTAGGTAATCACAGGATTACTGGCCGGTTATGTCCTTAACCCATATGGGCGGGTTCGGGTCATGACATAAGCATTTGTTAAAGTTATTTAAAATAATTTAATTTTTACAAGAATGATCTTTTTTATGAATTCTTTAATATAAACGGTTTCAATTATCAGAGTGATTCATGTGATGTGCCCACTGAAACAAAAGACATCTCCAACTCTTACCATTATTTATACATCTCTCCACGGCCATAGTGGTTGAAACCTACCAAGGTGAGTATCATTCCAAATGGGTAATTATTATGTCTTGTAAATATTTTTTTACTTACAATGAATATTACTCTGTCTATCTAGATATCCATTTTTATATCCAATAAATAATAAAAAAAAAAAAAAAAAATCATTTTTATATGTGAACTAAAGCCATCTTTTTTTTCCCTATTTTTTGTTGGCCTTATCGTGCTGTGGTGTACCTAAATGTCCCATATAGTAAATGAATCCCAATAAAAAAACAAATTTACATTGGAAAATTTATTATAAAGGCCTTTGCTTCACACCAGCTTCGTCCATACCATCCATTGTCCCATTTTTAGTTCCAAAAAAAAAAAAAAAATCCATGGTCCCATTCACATTTGATGGCAAAAGAATACAAAAATCACACAGATTATTAAACTTTTTTATCTTTTAATAATTTTTTTTGGTTATTGTGGGGATATATTTTCTGAGTACCAACACGTGGCAAGGTGACGCCGACGTGTCAGCCGAGGTGCCACGTGTCGTGGTAGTTAGCCGAGGTGATCCGGAGTTGCCGAGGTTATCTCCGAAGATATCGGAATCCGAGATAAGCGGATAAAGGACAAGAGTCCTAGATGGAGAGAAGACTTCAGTTTGGGTAAAGATAAAACTCTTAGAGAGTTTTATCCTAATCCCACTGGGAGTCCCAGATTAGCAGTAATCCTGAGTCCATTAGGGAGCTCCTATTGGGACTAGGATTGTATTGGCTATAAAAGAGAGGCACCCCCATGGGTCTAAGGTATGTTTTTATACTCAAGCTTGTGAGTTGAATACTTGATTATCTTTGAGAGATATACTGACTTGATCGTCGGAGTGCCCCCGGGTGGAAGAACCACCGCCGAGCCTTTTCTTTCTGTGCAGGACACGAGGTGCCATCTATTCTGCCTGTGTTCTACAGCTGAATACTAAGGAGGGCAGTGTGTCAGAAAATCACTACACAATTTGGCGCCGTCTGTGGGAAAGAAAGACGAATAGATGGCCAGTAACGCACAAAACGAAAAGGTTGGGGACGAGCTCCCGCTGGGAGTGGCAGGCCTATCGACCTTGACGTCGAAGGAGACAACCACAAGAAGAAACCCGCAACCAGGGGAATGGAGGAAAAAACGTCGGCCAGGAGGGCGACACCTCAAAGAAGCGGACCAGGACAGATACTACAACGAAGATAACCTCCAGGTATGGAGGGATAGGTGCCTACGGAGGGATGAGGAAGTAAAAGATTTGGCAGACAATTGGCAGACCTACATCGGTCGTCAACTTCATGATGCAAAACAATGTCATGCAGCCACCATACCCCTGCAGGACACGCCAATTCCAGCAGTTAATACTCAGAAGGAGGAAGGAAAATAATTCCAAGCACCACAACACACCAGGAGCGAAAGGCACTCTCACCCGCCTTCCGGGGAGGTCGGGGAGAGGAACCAAGACAAGAGAATCCCAGAGGACGTATCAACGAAGGATCAGGAGCCAGAAGAACATCGGCATTTCAGGCAGGCGCTCTGCTTTGACACAACCACGGAGAAAGATCAAAACGGGCCCACACGAGGCTGAGAGTAGTGTGCCGAAGAGACTGAAGTCCAAAGATAGCCGGCCCCGGGAGGAGTAAAGAAGACTTGAGAAACTACCTCAAGAGGAAGGAACAGAACGCTGAAGCCGAGGTAACCTCACCCGTCAAGCGAGGACACCTTTCTCGGTAGAACTGGACAAATTTGAAGCACCAAAAGATTCAGATGCCGAGGTTTCAAATATACGATGTAAGTCGACCCTAACTTCCACGTTGGGTTATTTTTGAACTCAATGGCATGTACAGGGAAACGAGCCATTCTCTGCAAAGTGTTCCCCTGTCCTTTGGGGAATTGCATCAGATTGGTTCCACAAACTGCCAAGGGAAGCGTGAAGACATGGGAAGGCCTGGCCGAGATGTTTGTGGCCAGGTTCGTAACAAACAAGCTACAGCCATTAAGGGTGGACGCACTAATGGCTCTAAAGATCAGCCAGGATGAAGGCCTTAGGGCCTATGCAAAAAGATACTACGAGGTGTTCAATCGAATACCCGAGTGCAACCAGGAAGTGGCGGTGTATCCTTCAAGAACGGCCTGAAAGATAATTGTTCGCTGCGGAAATCTTTGGCAAAGACATTGCCAAAGAGCATGGAAGAGCTCATGGCAAGGATCGAAAAGTATGCCCGAGCCGAGGAGGATACATCGGCCCACAAGGAAGTCAAACAGGAAAAAGGGAACGGCTCCCCGAAGCGAGGCCGAAGTAACAACGGATTCAGCAAAACAGAGATAGAGTTAAGGGCCAAACAGCAGTGACAACCGTGTTCCGAATTCCAATTCAAAAAGTCTTAGGAAAAATTCGGAACCAGCCCTATTTCAGAACGCCAGCAAGGGAACCGGGAGAATTTATGGGAAGAAACATGGACAGACATTGTGCTTATCACAATGAAGACGGACATACAACACAGGCTGCAGAGCCCTAAAAGCACACTTGGAAGATCTGGTAAGGCAAGGCCACCTGAGAGACCTTGTCGATGAAACCAAAACAAGAGAAGAACAGGCAAGACTGCCTCAGGCTCCACAGCCCCACCACCTCCGCAACCTCGGGCAGAAGGACCTCGGATATTAATGTGATTCATTCAAAAGTTAACGAGAACGAAGTCAGAGGAGAGACTCAAAGGGTAAGGCATCTGCAGCATGTCTACCAAGTCGGGAAAAAAGACATCGGCCAGCGGAGTGCCAAGGACCGATGATAGCCTTCACCGAAGCCGACCTAGAGATGGTACAGCACCCACATAATGATGCCTTGGTAGTATCCCTCCAGGTTGGGGAGTGCCAAGTAAAACGCATCCTAATAGATCAAGGCAGCTCTTGTGACATCATGTACGTTAGATGTTACAAGGAGCTAGGCCTTCACCCAAACGACTGGAGCAATCGAATGGCCCGATGGTCGGCTTCAATGGAACGCCGAGTGGCCACTGGCGCTACAAACTTGGAAGTACAGGCCGGCACTAAGAAGATCAGGACAGAATTCATCGTGATTGATACGCCTTCTCCTTATAACATCATATTGGGAAGGCATGGTTGCATGCAATGGGGGCAGTTCCCTCAACGTTGCATCAACTATTGCGGTTCCCAACAGACATGGGATTGAAGAAGTCAGAGGAGACCAGCTACAGGCCAAAAATTGCTCCATGGCAGCAATGAAAACAACCTGCAACATACAAGAACCAGGGAAGGTAGAAATTGAAGATGAGGACATGGAAGTCCTAGATGATGTCGGAAGGAGCCGCCGAGAAGAGCGAGGAACAACTGAAGAAAATCCTCGTCCAGGAGGGCGATGAAGAGCGCTTCTTTCTTCTCGGCTCAGGCTTAGCCGAAGAAGAAGAGAAAGAACTGGAAGCTTTTTAAGAACAAACATAGAGGTGTTCGCCTGAACACCTTATGAAATGCCTGGCATTGACCCCGAGGTCACATGTCACAGACTGAACGTCGACAGGTCGGCTAAACCTGTAATACAGCGAGCTAGAAGACGACGTTGATGCACTCGAAGCAGTGGAGGAAGAAGTAGACAGACTCCTGGAAGCCAAGGCCATCAGAGAAGTCAATTATCCAACATGGCTATCAACACTGTGGTGGTAAAGAAGAAAAACGGTAAATGGAGGGTCTGCGTAATTTTACAAGCCTGAATAAAGCCTGCCCCAAAGACAGCTTTCCTCTGCCCAAAATCGATCAATTAGTAGACGCCACATCTGGACATGGAAGGATGAGCTTCCTGGACGCTTAAGGGGGTACCACCAGATAGCCATGTACCCCCCAGACGAGGAAAGACACTTTCATCACCCCAAAAGGCCTGTACTGTTACAGGGTGATGCCTTTTGGGCTGAAGAACGCAGGAGCAACCTACCAAAGGCTGGTAACCAAAATGTTCAAGCACCTGATAGGCCAAACAGTAGAAGTCTACATCGATGACATGGTCGTGAGACCAAGGAGCCTAAGAGTCATCTTGCCGACCTGAAAGAGTATTTGAAATACTCAAAACATATCGGCTCCGACTCAACGCATCTAAATGCGGTTTGGAGTTGGATCGGTAAGTTTCTAGGGTACCTGGTAACAAGAAGGGGAATAGAGGCCACCCAGATCAGATCAAGGCCATCCTAGATCTACAGACCCAACATCGGCAAAACAGGTTCAAATGCTCACTGGCAGGGCCGCAGCCCTAAACAGGTTCATAAGCCGAAGTTAGACAATGTAAACCCTTCTTCAACTTGGTAAAAAAGACGCAGATTTCCTATGGACTGAAGAATGTGAGGCCGCTTTGCCGACCTAAAAAAGTATCTGACCACGGCCCCAGTCCTCTCAACACCTGAACCTGGGGAGGAGTTGTTTTTGTACTTAGCCGTGTCAGAACACGCAGTAAGTGCAGTGCTAATCCGAGAAGAGCAGGGAGAACAGAAGGCTGTCTATTATGTAAGTAAAACCTTGGCCGACGCAGAAACAAGGTATCTACCGCTAGAAAAGTTAATGCTGGCCTTAGTAATGGCCTCAAAAAAGTTGAACACTACTTCCAGGCACACAAGATTGTAGTGCTAACAGACACCCACTGAAGTCCTTGTTGCAACAAGGAGACTTAACAGGAAGAATTGCAAGGTGGGCAGTGGCCTTGGGCCAGTATGACCTGGAGTTCAGGCCCAGAACAGCAATTAAGGCCAGGTTTTGGCCGACTTCGTGGCAGATTCACATTCCCACCTGAATCCATCGAACATCGGGCTCCGTTGAGCCAAGATGAACGAGGTCCCAGCAAGCAGGGAGAATCCCAGCCAAAGGCAAGGAACAAAGGAAGGAAAAGCTCAGACCCTGCAGCATCTACATCGGCGACTCATTAAGACTGTTTGTCAATGGAAGTTCAAACCGACAAGGAGCGGGGGCAGGAGTGCTGCTGATATCCCCAGATGAGAAATAATAGAACAATCCATCCGTTTGGGGTTCAAGGCCTCAAAAATGAAGCAGAATACGAAGCATTAATTGCAGGACTAAAGCTGGCAGCAGCAGCAGAAGCAGATGAGGTAATAGTTTTTTGTGATTCACAGTTAATTGTTAACCAGTCAACAGGAGAATTTGAGCCAGAGACGAGAGGATGTCGGCATATGCAAAAGAGGTCATCAGATTGGCAGCCCTGTTTCGGAACTGCCGACTCCTCCAAGTAAGCCGAGATGATAACAGCCACGCCGACGCGTTGGCCAACCTGGCAAGTTCAATACAGACTGGAAAAACAGAACAATTATGATTGACTATATGTCGGGCCCGAGCATAGAACCACAGAAGCAAAGCAAGAAGCAATGTTGTGGACATGGGGCCAAGCTGGATGGACGCAATTGTTGCATTCCTGAAAGAAGGAAACTGCCAGAAGACCGCAAGGAGGCACCAAAGTCAGGTTGAAGTCGGCAAGATTCACCTAACTGCGGACGGACATCTCTACAGAGGTCCTTCACTGGACCCCTTTTAAGGTGCGTACACCCTTTACAAGTTGAAGATTTTTTATATGAAATTCATGAAGGAATTTGTGGAAGCCACACTGGGGGCAGATCATTAGCCCATAGGCCATTACCCAGGGGTATTGGTGGCCCTACATGCAAAAAGATGCAGAAGCATACGTAAAGAAGTGGAACAATGCCAAAGGTTTGCACCTTTGATTCATCAGCCAGCTGCTGACCTGAATCCAGTATCCAGCCCTTGGCCGTTTGCCCAATGGGGCATGGATCTGGTTGGACAACTTCCCCAAGCAACTGGGCAGAGAAAATACTTGTTGGTAGCAACAGATTACTTCACAAAGTGGATAGAGGCAGAACCTCTTGCCAAAATCCGAGATGTGGACTCAAGAATTTCATATGGAAAAACATTATCACCAGATTGGCATTCCAAGAGCCATCGTTGCCGACAACGGAACGCAGTTTGACAGCAAACTTATCAAGAACTTTTGTGGAAATTCAAGATCAAAATTACTTTTCAACACCAAGTTTCCCCCAAAATAATGGGCAAGCAGAAGCATCCAACAAAGTAATTTTGATGGAATAAAGAAGAGGCTGCAGGCAGCAAAAGGAAAGTGGGTAGACGAATTGCCCAACGTACTTTGGGCATATCGGACTACGCCAAGAAGATCAACAGGGGAATCCCCTTTGCCATGGCTTATGGCACAGAAGCAGTCATTCCACTAGAAGTCGGCATCCCAGGATCCGAACCCAGGGAGTTGAGAATGGGACCAATGACATACTCTTAGCCCGAGATCTGGATCTTTTGGAAGAAGAAGAAAGAAGGCTGCAATTCAGCTTGCAGTATACCAGCAACAGCTTGCCAGAGCTTACAACAAGAAGGTCAACCCAAGAGATTTTCAAGTCGGCGACCTAGTCTTGAGAAAAGTCGTCGGCAACAAGAAGGATCCCAGAGAGGGCAAGCTTGGCCCAAACTGGGAAGGACCTTACAGAATTACTTCGGTGTTAGGCAATGGAGCTTATCGGCTTGAAGACAATGAGGGCAAAGCATTCCAAGACCCTGGAACACTTGTAATTTGAAATTTTCTATCATTGAGATATTCATTGTATTTTGCCAACGTCATCAATAAAATCTTTACAGAATTCCCCAAGACTTATGAATGCATAATGTTGTCTCTAAGTAATGAGAACCCGAGTGAAACTCAGGTTCACATTGGGGGCAGAGAGAAGGCAAAGATACAAAGTTTACCACTTGTTGAAATTTGTAGCAATTTACAAGTTGGTCAAACCGATACAAAGTTTACCACTTGTTGAAATTTGTAGCAATTTACAAGTAGGTCAAACCGATACAAAGTTTACCACTTGTTGAAATTTGTAGCAATTTACAAGTTGGTCAAACCGATACAAAGTTTACCACTTGTTGAAATTTGTAGCAATTTACAAGTTGGTCAAAATCGATACAAAGTTTACCACTTGTTGAAATTTGTAGCAATTTACAAGTTGGTCAAACCGATACAAAGTTTACCACTTGTTGAAATTTGTAGCAATTTACAAGTTAAAGTTAAGCCGACATATGATCATCTGTTGAAATTTGCAGCAATTTACAGGTTGAGGTAAAAGCTAAGTATATTGTTTAAACCCTTGTTGAAATTTGTAACAATTTACAAGTAGATCACTGTTTAACACTTGTTATAACTTGAGAAAAGTTTACTATATATATTAGTCCTTGTTGAAATTTGTAGCAATTTACAAGTAGGTTAGAGTGAAATTACTGTTTACATATTTATTGCAACTTGAGAAAAGTTTGCAAAGTTTACATTGAAAAGTATATGTTTTATACTTGTTGAAATTTATGAAAAGATTGCAGGTCAATATCTTGCCGAAGTAAAACTTGCAGTTATTATACCCGAGGTATGTAACCCCGAGAAGATTGTGCAAAGGAAGAATTATGTAAATCATGCAAAATATTCTAAGTATAGAACCATACAGAAGCAATGAAGAGAAATTAAAGACTAAAGCATTCAGAGAAAAACAGTTACAGTTGTATGTAATGAAGGCACTATGGCCTAGCAGAAGTAAATTATTCACAAGTAACAAAGAAAGGCACATCGGCCATAAGAGGAAGCTTACATTGTTCAGAAAACAAAAGAAAGTACAAAAAAGAAAAGAGTACAAAAGACATTCAAATCAGGATTCTTCAACATTAATAGCTGGAAGGGCTGGAACCTCGGAAGATTCTGGTGGAACCTCGTCAGCAACCTTTTCTACCTCATCTCAGCTCAGCGTCAATCTCTGCAAGCGTTTCATCAAGACTTTTTTCGGCTGGAGGAACGTCGGATGATGCTTGTTCAGGAATAGCATCCCTAACAACCTCCTCATCCTCCTCATGAGTCAAGTCTAGGACTTGATCATCCTGAGAAGGAGATTTGGTCTCATTAGCACCCTTGGGCTTCCTTACTAAAGAAGCATCATCATCCTTGCCCTCATCCTCAGATTCAGACTCCGATTCATCTTCAGCTTGGCTTGGAGGTGGAGGTGGAGGAAATGGAATGTAATAAGTGTGTGTGAGTGGGTGTATGTCTTCCAATCCCCATTTCTTTCTATCCCTTTTATTTACCTGCTTACAATGGTAGATTAGGGCATATTATTTAGCATACCTTATGCAATGCATGCGTGCATTCATGCATTTGTTTACATGCATCGGGCTCGGTACATCATACAAACTGCATCGTACTTTCAATTCCAAATTGAATACGTGATATTTGTTGCATTTCATGTGCCATTAGGGTTAGCCGAGCCTGTCTAGATTACACCCTGTATGTGATGCATTAGCCATTTAACATGAACTAGGTCATGCATGTTTGCTAACTGGGTTATTGTTTTTGGCACGGAGTACGATGTAAGTATTTATGCTTTAGCATATCGCATGCGTGTGAATGTTAACATGACAGTATGCTGCCATGCGGCTAAATGCTTATGTGATATAACTGTTTGAATGCCTGTGGGTGGAGGTTGGATTGCTTGAGTTGGAACAACTCATTGAAATCCGTATTTTAGCCTACTTGCGAGTAGCAAAAACCAACACGTTTTTCAAGACAAAACGGATATGCAATGTTTATTTCCAAATTAGGCAATCTAGTCTATACTTTGTGCTGTGCGCATCACATAGTAATTCTAGGTTAATAACCGGATAAGAACGCATAAAGTTTTCAAAAACGGATATCACGGTTAGTAGAGGCCGGTCTTCGGACCGGGCGAAAGGGGGGGGGTGCTCATAGCTGACCTTCCCCGATCGTACCCAAGCTCCCGAGCCAAGTCACTTTGGTGATGACGGACACGTGGCCTTCGGCACCGAGTCAGGGTTTCCTAAATTTCCCATTTTTAAAATATTTAGGTGGCGACTCTGTAATCTGGCAAAGCAGTCCATGTTTGGCACTACTTTTCAAAAATCTTTTTTCTCAAACGATTTGCCGGATTGGACTCTTTGGTTCAGATTTAGAACCGCGACACAAAGAGAGTCCGAACTGTAGCCGAGAGGTCCCCCCGCGGCGTGTTACAGTTTCTGGCGACTCTGCTGGGGATTTTAGAGAGCTTGACTCGAACTCGTGATATCCTGTTTTGACTACACTTATGTTTTCTTTGCATTGCATGTGCATTGGTGCGCCTAGGACACCGTGTTGGCCATCTGCTATTCCTGAGCGGTTTGCGGAGGCTTGTCTTGTCAAGGCATGACCATAAGGCTGACCGGTTGCGGGCTCTGCCAGTATGGGAACACAAACCCCGGTTTTACCGGGGCACCCTTTTCGACCATTCGACCTAGTGCATATTCGGAATCCATAGTGACCATTCCAAACTAGGACAGGTTGCTTACCCGATTATAGGTTGTTTGAAACCGCTGGTGCGTAGTGAAACCCTAGCTCCTGACAAAATAGGACAGGGAAACCCTACCCCAACATAGGGGTGTATTGGCTCTCTTTTACATGCTATGTGCTTTTAGAGTGTATCTCTACAGGGAATGCATATACCAGTTTGCGAGTTTGGGTATCCGCCTGCGGGCACCAGTATCAGTATTTTGAGAATCAGTTATATCTGCGGGTATCAGATTCAGATTTGGGGCAGTGATTTCGGGGAACAGTGATCAGTAATAGAATACAGTCGTCGTTCAGCTTTGCTATCAGTTCCAGTGAAGTTGAGCTGAGATGCTGTCTGTTTTCTCTTTTGCTAGGTAGTCCTGGAATCATAGCTTCAGAAGGCTCCACTATCCCCCAGGTACATTGGATTTGTGTTGATAGACTTTGTCAGGTCAGAGACTCAGTTCAAGGGTAATCAGGGCCAGAGAGGGCCAGTCAGGCACAGACCACCAGTACAACAGCTACCAGATCAGTGATCTTTGAGCAGTCGGGTTGAGATTTCCAAGCCTACTGCAGACACAGATATACCGGTTGCTCAGTTAATCAGGACAATATGTCGAGTCTGGAAGAAATGGTGCGCCAACTCCAGGATAGTATGAAAGCCATGCAGCAAGATGCTGTTCGTCAATCTGAATTCACCAAGCAACAGGCTGTGGTCATAGCCCAACAGGCAGAGACAATTGCCAGGTTAGAGCAGCAAGCCGGGGCATCTGCTTCGCATCAGGCTCCTCCCCACCAAGGGTTCCGATACCCGAGGAGACGCCAAATGTCCAAAATGTCCAAGAGGATACAGGCCTTCCAACGGGGCCAGCTCCGCCCCCGATTCTACCGCAACTATCCAAGGCGCCCACGCCTATCAATGTACCGGACTCTCCCTTTGAGTTCGAAGCGGACCCCACAGCGCTGAAGCTGAGTAAGTTGGAAAAAATGTTTAAGAAATCCCAGGGAGTCAAGACCATCCCTGACATTGAAGATGGATACACGGACACAGCTGTGACATTGCCAGACAGGTTCAAGATGCCTCACATCGACCGTTTTGACGGGTCGGGAGATCCCATGGTCCACTTGAGTTTGTTTTCAGATGTTCTGCGCCCGATGGGCTTGACAAGATTACAGAAGCTCTCCCTCTTTAGCAGGACCCTGTCGGGTATCGCGGCCATCTGGTACGCCAAATTAGAGGACTCAGTGAAACGAAGCTGGGAGGAGATGTCCGAGGCCTTCGTCGCACAATATTCATACAATACCCAGATCGAGATCACAACCCGTGATCTTGAGACAACCAGGCAAGAGCCGAAAGAGGGCTTCTCTGACTTTGTAACCCGTTGGAGAGCCAAAGCTTCTTCGATGACCACCAGGCCGGTCGACAAGGACCAGATACGGATGATTGTGCGCAATCTCCAACCCAGGCTGATGCAGAAGATGATTGTCCTCCCCCTACCCACCTTTGCAGACCTCCATGAGATTGGGGTACAAATCGAGGACGCTATAAAGCAGGGCCTCATTGACCAGGAAAAGGAGCAGCCCAGGAGGGCGTTTACCCGCAGTTCGAATGCGACCACCAGTGGTGATGCAGCTGCAAGATCTTCTGAAGTGGGCATGGTCACCACCACCACATCAAAAACAGCTACCCCATTCACCGGTGCGTCCGGAAGTAGCTCACAGAAAACCAAATATCCACCTCGAGTCAAGAGGGTTTTCACCCCACTTCATATGCCTTTGTCAAAGGCTCTAGAGGTCTTAATCCGGAAGGACATCTGAAACCATTGGAACAACGGCCTTTACCTGATCCTCTCCCTTCAAAGCATGACCGGACTAAGTACTGTGCGTACCATCAACAAACCGGTCATGAGACCGATAGCTGCTTTCGTCTGCGCCATGATGTACAAGATTTGTTTGACAACAACGTCATCACCGCACCAGCTCAATAAGGTCTATCGTCACTGGATCAGTGAACTTGGGGGATAGTATGAATGTGTGATCGGGGATGAACCACCTGCGGGCGGTACTCAGTTTACTCCAGACGTGGGAATGGCACGCACTGTTTTGAGCAGTATGCAAATACTAGTTTTTGTACTTTCTGGCTTGGGTATTGAGCCAGTTCTATTGTTTTGTTTAGAGTCTGTCTCTTTGTTTTGAGTCAGTCTTTTTTGTTAAGGTCTGTCTTGTTATATCGAGTCAGTCCTGTTGTATAGGAGTCGGGTGATTCCGGGGGTGTTACCTCGGACATCACCATTTTGTTTTGTGTTTGTCTTTTCATTTTCTTTTGAGTCTGTTTCTGCCTTGGAGCCAGTTACACCAGAAGATTTGAATGGAACAGCAGTGATTTTCACACTCTTGTGTTTGTATCTGCCGTGTGCCAGTTGTGCCAGAAATTCTAAATGAGATGACAGTATTTGACTAAGAACTCTGTCTTTTCTGTGCCTTGAAGTCATTGCATTGACCTAAGTTTTCAAAACTTTTTGAAACACTGTGTGAAAACGAAGAGGGAAGGAATTCCTCGGGATTTGCAAAAATTTGATCAATTGAGAGAAAGAGAGGCGTGCTAAGCCCTTAATGAATGAAATCATGCTTGTTAGTGTGAGTACTGAGAAGGACCCTAGCTTTGATCCAGATTGGTCCTACACTGTCTTCAGCGCGAGCGATTTGTCGCTTTCTTAAAAACTTTCAAAAAATGTTTTGCGCGGTCCTGCGAAGACATGTGTGGAATCGCTCTTGAGATTGTGCAGCTTAGGATCGCTCTCAGCCTCGAGACTCAACCCCTCATTTTCAAACCTTGAACTCAAATTCAGAATGTTCAACGGTCAACTACAATGTGAGGCCTGTGTGGCCAGATTTGAAGCAGCCCTCGAACAAGAGGCACCAAAGTCAGATCAAGAAGATCAGATCTCATCAGAAGAAGCTTGCAAAGCTAGATCAGAAGCACCCCTCGAACTAGGGGCAAAAATGTCAGATGTGCTCGAAGAGCCGAAGATGGATCTTTCTGCAAATCAACAGCCACTCTCCTGGATACAGATGGCTTCAAATCTCAAAACCATTTGGCATGGACTTGCTACACTTTTACCCTTTGAGAGGCTCGCTGGGCCGAAAACCCGGAAGGGCGACCCAGGCAAAAGTTAGAGCAAGCAAAAAATACATACAAAAGGAAAAGAAGAAAAATACAAAAAAAAGAAAAAAGAAAAAGAAGCTCGCAAGGTCGAAAACCCGCATCGGGCGCCTTGGCAAAAGTTAGAGCCTAAAAGAAAAAGAAAAAATGAAAAAATGAAAAAGAAAGAAAAGAAAAAAAGCTCGCAAGGTCGAAAACCTGCAACAGGCGCCTTGGCAAAAGTTAGAGCATAAAAGGAGAGGTTAAATACCCGAGTGTACCTTAACCCCGAACTACGTAAGGCTTGATTCCCATCTTTGGGATACGTAGGCAACTTCATTCTGAAGTCCAGCCAAAACACTTCAAATTCGATTGTGTCCATGAATGGTTTTGATCATCTTTGCCTTCTCTGTATCCGAGAGTCTGGTTGTGTTCGTCGCTCTGAGGACTGACTACAATGTGCTGCGATGCCATCCAAACAAGGGGCAACTTTCCGTTGCCATTCAAAACGCCGCGGTGTCACTTCAAACAAGGGGCAACTTTCCGTTGCCATGCAGTGTCCTTCAGACAAGGGGCAATTTTCCATTGCTATGGGTCCGAGGTTGTGCATCTCAAGAGTAGGTTCCGTGCTTGTTGAGCATTGGCCGTTTGCAAAAATAGTTTTTGAGAATTTTTACTGAGGTTGACTAATTTCTCGAAAATTATTCCATCTTTTCCAAAAACTGGACCATTTCTTGGACCCAAAAAAGGAAAATTTTCAGTGCTCATAGCCTGACTTGCATGATTTCAAATCAAAAATCGAACAAGCATGTTAATCTAACTCTCATGTTGGTCAAAATTGTTTTAGTAGAAAGCCAAACAAAAAATGGTCAAAATGATGAACTAGGGGCACAGTTGAGTCAGGTGTTCTGTCTTTTCCCCATCATCAACATACTTGCCAAGAAGGGCACTCTACCTGCCAGAAGAGGGCACAACTGAAGTTAACAACAAAGGGCTGAAAGCTCTCTCACCCTCCGAGCAGCGAGGTATCAAGCCAAGTGCGAAGCACAAACTGGAATGGATCAAGATGTTCCACTTCCTCATCTGGACAGATCTAACCACGTCCAAACTCCCCAGCAGGCATCATCAACCGATGTTAGCTGCAGATTTGCTACACACCCAGTTGTAGCAAACCCCTCTGTGGGAGAAACTCACTGTTGTGAACCAGAAGAGAATCTAGCAGAATGCTAGGGGCAAGAGCCCGCAACTTCTGTTTATCCATCAACCATCCAGGGGAGGGATTGAAAAATGAGAGATTGAAGAATAGAGAGATGTGCGATGAGAGAAAAAGTGAGAAAAGGGCTTTTTCAGAAAACAAGAGCTTGAGGGCCGAGTGATGTGAGAATCACAAATGAGAAAGGGTGGGAAATAATACCCGGTGAAACAGGCTCCCTGTGCACATTTGAGTCTTGTGTTTTGTTTGTCTGTCTCGATTCTTGTTTTGAGTCGTTCCGAGTGTTAATAGATGTGTTTAGGTTGTTTACCTTTTGTTTTCCATCATTGAGTCGTTAGCGCGCTGTGTTCAGTCGTAGGCTCAATACCCGGTCAAGAACTCATCTCTCAATTTCAAATTCACAAAAAATCATCTTGTGCTCAGAGTGCTGTGCCATTCTCCACATTTGTGCAAAACAGATTCGTTCTTTCATAAAACTGCAGGGCCCACCCCCGATAAGTGTGAACAGTAAAACCAGGACCTATTTGAAGCTATGTGGTTCCGGACTGCAAAGTAAAAGCAAAAGAGGAAAACGTCGGGTATCTGAGTTTGTTTCAACTTCAGTAAGTTCCGAGACTACATCCCGTGTGTACCTCTTCAGGCCTTGCCAATGCTCCGAAGTATGAGTGTACCTCTACCTCAAACTCAAGATCAAGTCTGCTTCAAGCCAGAATAGTGTATCAATTACACTCTCATTCCCTTAGTGTATCAATCACACTTCATTCACTTTGAGTATCTATCACACACGTTCATTTGCTTCATTCAGTGTATCTAACACACTTTAGTTGCCTTAGTGTATCAATCACACTTCATTCACTTTGTGTATCTATCACACACATTCTCATTTCATGTATCTATCACCCTTCTTTCATTTTGTGTATCTATCGCATACATTCCCATTTTGTGTATCTACCACACACATTCTCATTTTGTGTATCTACTACACACATTTTCATTTTGTGTATCTATCACGCACATATTCACTTTTGTGTATCTATTACACTCTCACTCAGTGTATCAATCACACTTCACCCACTTTGTGTATCTATCACACCATTCTTCTCTTCATATCACATGTTTGCTTTGTGTATCAATCACACTCTGTTTACCTCATGTATCTGTCACATGATTACTTTAGTGTATCCATCACACCTCATTTACTTCCGTTTGCTTCATGTATCTCTCACATGTTTATTTAGTGTATCAATCACACTCTCATCACACTTCACTCATTTTGTGTATCTATCACACACATACTCATTTAGTGTATCAATCACATTTCATTCTCATTTTGTGTATCAATCACACACTTCATCCTCATTTAGTGTATCAATCACACACTTCATTGCATTCAGTGTATCAATCACACACTTCATTGCATTCAATGTATCAATCACACACTTCATTTCATTCAGTGTATCAATCACACACTTTATTTCATTCAGTGTATCAATCACACACTTTATTGCATTCAGTGTATCAATCACACACTTCATTTCATTCAGTGTATCAATCACACACTTTATTGCATTCAGTGTATCAATCACACACTTCATTGCATTCAGTGTATCAATCACACACTTCATTCACATTCAGTATATCAATCATACTCCTGTTCACTAAGTGCATCTATCACACTTTGTGTTCACATTCAGTATATCCATCATACTCCTGTTCACTAAGTGCATCTATCACACTTTGTGTTCACCTTTAGTATATCAATCATACTCCTGTTCACTAAGTGCATCTATCACACTTCGTGTTCACTTTTAGTATATCAATCATACTCCTGTTCACTAAGTGCATCTATCACACTTTGTGTTCACCTTTAGTATATCAATCATACTCCTGTTCACTAAGTGCATCTATCCCACTTTGTGTTCATTTTAGTATATCAATCATACTCCTGTTCACTAAGTGCATCTATCCCACTTTGTGTTCATTTTAGTATATCAATCATACTTGTTCACTAAGTGCATCTATCACACTTTGTGTTCACATTTAGTATATCAATCATACTCCTGTTCACTAAGTGCATCTATCACACTTTGTGTTCACATTTAGTATATCAATCATACTCCTGTTCACTAAGTGCATCTATCACACTTTGTGTTCACCTTTAGTATATCAATCATACTCCTGTTCACTAAGTGCATCTATCACACTTCGTGTTCACTTTTAGTATATCAATCATACTCCTGTTCACTAAGTGCATCTATCACACTTTGTGTTCACCTTTAGTATATCAATCATACTCCTGTTCACTAAGTGCATCTATCCCACTTTGTGTTCATTTTCAGTATATCAATCATACTCCTGTTCACTAAGTGCATCTATCCCACTTTGTGTTCATTTTCAGTATATCAATCATACTTGTTCACTAAGTGCATCTATCACACTTTGTGTTCACCTTCAGTATATCCATCATACTCCCGTTCACTAAGTGCATCTATCACACTTCGTGTTCACATTTAGTATATCCATCATACTTGTTCACTAAGTGCATCTATCACACTTCGTGTTCACATTTAGTGTATCCATCACACTTGTTCACTAAGTGCATCTATCACACTTCGTGTTCACCTTTAGTATCCATCACACTTATTCACTAAGTGCATCTATCACACTTCGTGTTCACCTTTGTATATCCATCACACTTGTTCACTAAGTGCATCATCACACTTCGTGTTCACCTTTGTGTATCCATCACACTTGCTCACTTAGTGTATCTATCACACTTTGTGTTTGCCTTTTGTATCCATCACACTTTGCTCACTTCATTCATTTAGTGTATCATCACACTTAGTTCATTGTGTATCTATCACACACTCGCTTTGTATCCATCACACACATTCGCTTAGTGTATCAATCACACTTTATTCATATAGTGTATCCATCACACTCTCTTCACTTTGGTGTATCCATCACACATGTTTGTCCACTTAGTGTATCCATCACACTTCGTTCACTTTTGTGTATCTAACGCACATGTTCGTGAGAATTGCATAATTCTCTTACATCCTTTCTACATGAGATGTAGTTTGGTTCACGTTTACTTGCTTGCATAGCATTCGCTTAAAATGTTGCATTTATTTTGCATAATTGCTTCATTACAGCATCCTTTGCATGATCATAAGTTATGCACTTGCATTGTGCATCACTTTGCATCCTGCCCCTGAACTACGCTGGTTTGATTCCTTGCAAAGGGATACGTAGGCAGCCTGCGGGCACAACCATTTATCTATCTATATTTTGTTTGTTTGTCCAAGTCTTCGACCTTGTCAAAAATGGGTCGTCTCTGGGCTTTGACATTCACTCCCGTCATTGTTATGACTTCCGAGTTCTGTCAAAGAGGGGCAACTGTAGACACCCCATTTTTGACCGCCCCGAAGACTTGGGCGCGACTGATGTTTTGGTCGATGTTGAGAGATGTGCAGGCCACAGGTTCAGTTTCTTTGGCAAGAAGAGAGGCAAAACTTTCCAAACACTTTGTTTAGGGTTTGGAGTTCAAGAAAAGAGGAGAAGAGGGAAGAAAATAGGTTTGGGAGAAGTTCGACATGAATCCGGGTAGAAGCGAGTCGCGCAGCCCTCGCTGAATCAAGCCCATTCATCCGCATACTTGGAGTTAAGCTATGAGGCCACCACCATTTGAAAGAAGACTTCCGGGGCTTCATTTTTGGTTCAAGAATCTCCTACATCCAAGTCCGGGTGGAGGAGATATGGTTGGTTGAAGTAGGGGATCATTCCGGTTGGATCGAGTCTGCGCGACTTCACGGAAAAGGGCATAACTTTTTGCACAGAAGGAATTTTGATGCAAGGTTTGCGCGGTTGGAAAGCTAACTTCCGGGGCTTCGATTTGCATACCCACCGGCCATATTTTGACCAAGGAATCATCCATCGGCACTCTATTTAGCCGACCGGCACTAAATAGTGCCGACCGGCACTTTATTTTGACCAATGATCGAATCTTCTGGCCGGTTTGACCCCTTTGCACCCCCCAAGCTTGGTGCATGCCAGCTGTGCCAGCTGGGATGCACAGAACTCGACCCACGTGCATACATGTGCCAATTTTGCACCCTTTTGAGCCTTTTGACCCCCTTTTGCTTCTAGAAGCTTGAACCCTTTGGCCAAGCTTCTTGGAGAAGCTTGGCCAGCTGTATTAACTTCTCCTAGAAGCCTTGCACCCCCCTTTGAACCCCCTTTGCCCCTTTGACCCTTTCCATTTGCTTAGCCATTAAGTTAAGAGCTTATACTTGGCCTATATAAGCTCTTCTCTTCTCCTTGGTCTAGGGTTGGAAATTTCTAGGCAAAAAACCAGAGAATAGATATATATATCTAACATATATATCTACAACCATATATCTCTCTCATCCAACCTCCAAACTCCATAGTTCTTGGGCCATTCCTTCACCAACCTATAGCACAACACCTCCAACATCCATTCCAGCGACTTGGGGCTGTTCTTCAGAGCTTGGGAGCACCTAAACTTGGTCCAAGAGGTGCTGGTTTGCTGGTCTTCAAGGGTAAGGCTTCATCTTCCCCTTTCTAGCCTTTTCTTGCTTCACATCTAAGCCTTGCTTGCAAGCACTTTTGGGCTCCGACCTAAACTTCAAATAGTCTTATTTTGGGGTCCTCTTCATGTTTGATTGAGGACCCCTTGCTGTTTGGTGATTTCATCTAGCACCTATCTCTTTACCCCCTTGTATGCCATGATTCTTACATAGTATATTTGGATGGTGTATAATCTGTTTTTGAGCATGTAATAAACTGTAAGTAGGCTCATTTTGAGCCCTTCTTAAACATTGAAGAAGGGCTCAACCATGTTTGGTAACTCTATCATGCACTTGCTTTGTAATCTCTTCTATTTACCGTAAGTTTGCATGCTTTGTTAGCCTATCTTGCTTTTGTTTTTGTGGATGGTCATAAACTGGAAATGTGCTTGTTTTTCCATGTATAAGATCTTTTTCTAGTTTTTTAGGCCATCCATGACATGCCTTGTATAGTCACCTTGCATTTTGGCTTGCTAGCTTTAGGTGTGTGAGCGTGTAACATGCACTACTTGTCTTGTTTACTTGGTTTGGCACCTTTTATAACATGATTTCAGAGCCTTATAATGCATGCTAGTTGTTCATGTTTAGCTTCCTTTAAGTGTGCTTAAAGCTTGCTTCATCATGCCTAAGTGTTGGTACCTTTGCATGTGTATGTGTGCATGTGTGCTTAGCCCTCATACTTAGCATTATGGCCACTGTTTTGGGCCTACTCAGGGTTGCCCAAGTCATGTTTAAGTCCATCCTTTTGCTTAGTTTGCATGCTTGCTTTGTATGGTTGTTTGCATACTAACATTCGCACATTGCATGCCATGTTGCATACTAGCTAACATGTTTAGGTTGCATTGAACATGCATGCTTTGCCTCTTGAAATCAAGTGATAGAGGTTGGGCCCTTTATGTGCTTATTTGGTTTGCATTGCATTTGACATGAAAATGCACAAATTGGTTCTTTGGGCCATCATGCATGGAAATGCGTGATTGGTGGTCCAAGAACCAAGGGCCATACCCCTTTGAGTCAAAAACATGATAAGGAGTATGGCTGGTGCAAACATTGCTTGAAAATCCATGCCATACACTGCTTTGCCCTCTGCTGCTGTCATCTGCAGGTTTTAGCAGGAACATTTGGCCGGTCGGCAATGTTTAGTGCCGACCGGCAAACAATTTTCAGCCGATAACTTCAAATGAAGCTGGTGGCCACACCCTTCAGCCGGTGGTGTTTCCCTCCAGCCGGTGGTGATATTCAGGGTATGGGGAAGGTTTCCCAGGACTCTGGCAATTTTCCAGAGAGGCAGGGCAGCAAAAGCAGAGGGAACAGAGGCATGGTGCGGGTTCCCGGGCAAGGCGGATATCGAGCATGCATCATTCGCGCATCCCGAGGCGAGGGGCCGTGGCCCCTTTTTTTATTTCACATTTACTTATTCAGTAATTGGAATTTGTAATATTTATTCATTGATTTTTGGACTGTATTATTATTTTGATCCCTCCGAGTGAGGGCGAATCTGTAATAAGTGTGGGTGTGTGGGCATGTCTGTCTTCCAATCCCCATTTCTTTCTATCCCTTTTATTTACCTGCTTACAATGGTAGATTAGGGCATACTTATTTTAGCATACTTTATGCAATGCATGCGTGCATTCATGCATTTGTTTACATGCATCGGGCTCGGCACATCATGCAAACTGCATCGTACTTTCAATTCCAAATTGAATACGTGATATTTGTTGCATCTCATGTGCCATGTTTAGGGTTAGCCGAGCCTGTTTTAGATTACACCCCTGTATGTGATACGTTAGCCATTTAACATGAACTAGGTCATGCATGTTTGCTAACCGGGTTATTTGTTTTTGGCTTGGAGTACGATGTAAGTATTTATGCTTTAGCATATCGCATGCGTGTGAATGTTAACATGACAGTATGCTTGCCATGCGGCTAAATGCTTACGTGATATAACTGTTTGAATGCCTGTGGGTGGAGGTTGGGTTGCTTGAGTTGGAGCAACTCATTGAAATCCGTATTTCAGCCTACTTGCGAGTAGCAAAAACCAACACGTTTTTCAAGACAAAACGGATATGCAATGTTTATTTCCAAGTTAGGCAATCTAGTCTATACTTTTGTGTTGTGCGCATCACATAGTAATTCTAGGTTAATAACCGGAATAAGAACGCATAAAGTTTTCAAAAACGGATATCACGGTTAGTAGAGGCCGGTCTTCGGACCGGGCGAAAGGGGGTGCTCATAGCTGACCTTCCCCGATCGTACCCAAGCTCCCGAGCCAAGTCACTTTGGTGATGACGGACAAGTGGCCTTCGGCACCGAGTCAGGGTTTCCTAAATTTCCCATTTTAAAATATTTAGGTGGCGACTCTGTAATCTGGCAAAGCAGTCCATGTTTGGCACTACTTTTCAAAAATCTGTTTTCTCAAACGATTTACCGGATTTGGACTCTTTGGTTCAAGATTTAGAACCGCGACACAAAGAGAGTCCGAGCTGTAGCCGAGGTCCCCCGCGGACGTGTTACAATATCATAAGAACTTGAATAAGTTAAGACCAATTGTCCAAAATCATGGTCCATTTCCAAAACTATCCATTTCACAACTCATGCATTCAAACTTCAAACCTTCATGGACTATTCATGCATGTAAATTGTGGACTTTAATTCTACTTCAAATGGTATAAATAATGCTCAAAGTCATGAAACTCAACAAGACTATACATGCATGTGTGATTTGGTGTTCAATTCTCCATATTTAACGTGCTACATGCTTGATTACACAAATTCATGACAATTCTCTACATGCATGGTTATATTGACTTCAAATTCATTAGAATCAACTCAGTTCTTGATCTTAATTACATATCTTGCTTGAATTCACTCAATTATGAACTCAAACTCATAAAGTTGAGTTCAATTACTCACCTAGGAGCCCCAATCTCCCAAACTCTAGCTAGTTCTTGAGCCTAGCCTTCCAAATCTTCAAGGTTTGAGACAATTCTACAATTTTTCCTATTCTTCTCTCTCTAGAACCGGCCCTATCTCTCTCTAGAGTGTGATTTCAGCCAAATAGAGGAAAATGAGCTCTAAAAGTGAATATAGTGTAAATAGGTCACTTATATGTGTTTGCCTAATCAATTTTGATTAAGGCTAATTAATTGAGCTTGAATTAATCAATTTAATCTAATTATTTTGATCCGAATCAATTTTTAATCAAATTTCACCGTAGGCTCTAAAAATCGTGCCAAGCACAAAAATACAGTCAATTTTGGTTTTTGACGCTTCTACAGTCTTTAATTAAATTTTTTACTAGAGAATCAAACATATTTTCCTACAGTGAACAGATAGAATTTCAAAAACATGTGTAATCATATAAATGGCACTCAAAATCATATTAAGCACATAATCACAATCATAATTAAGATTAATTAACATAACACGTGATAGGGTTATCACAGTTAGTGTGTGTGTGTGTTGGAGAGATGAGTCATCACTTACATTCTATAGGATGCTTTCCTTTTGTAGAGGTAGGTGTGATATTTGTTTGGTGGGCTTTCTTGTTGGTCATGGCCCATTCCTAAAACTAATTTGGGTTGGACCCAAGTGAGTTACGATTTTTTAGGCTACGACACATATTTATCCCAATATTTAGATCTAATTGTCCCCATTTTCTAAAAATTTTCATTTAAAAGTGATTTAAAAATATACAAATAAGCATACATCCCCTATCTCCTCCCAAACAAAGATGCATATACAACGTATTTAAACACGTTGTCATATACAATGACCAAATAAACGCATATTCAATGGTTTAATCCAACCGTCATATTCAATGACATAATCCAATTGATTAGTTTCAATTCACCTAATCATCATGCAGTTTCTACAACAATCATGACTATCCTCCACTGATAGCTCCAAGCAGATATTTCTAAACAGATAAATAAATCTATCAACAGATAATTTATCAACTTTTCCATAGGTGAGTAATTTATTAATCCAACCACACCATTTAATCACATGTTCCTTCAATTCCATAATTTCCAAGCCAATTTCGTTATTTATACAAAATAACCTATTGAGTTCAAATTAGGGCAAATCTCCCCATTTATCAAACATTTCACCTAAGACTAGATTTCATCAAATCTTCTCAAGCCATAACATTTTCAAGACCTCTCATGCCTATAAGGAACCCAAATAAAAAACCCCTCTTTTATCCATTTATAGGAACCAACCCAAAATTCACCAAAAACCTTCCCAAATCCCACTATTTATACAATATGACAATATCTATGTTTAAAACCCATATAGGAGAGTAGAACATTCCTACCTCAAATGAAGAAGCTCAAAGAAGAAGAAGAGAGAAACCCAAAGATGCTCCAAATCCCAACTTTTCGGATCAAAAGGAAACCCGTGCAATGCTCTAGCTTTTTAACCAAGGGAGTAGGGTAGAATGACCCTAGAACATGGAGTATTTGTAGAAAGAGGGAGTGTTTTAGAGAGTGGACCTGCCGATCTAGGGTTTTGAAGAAGGAAGAAGGTCAAAAATAGTGTAATTCATCTCTGCTGCGAACTGATATAAGCGATGCTCACTCATGCGAAGGAGTTGTCGCTTGAGCGACCAGACATGACAAATACCTCGCTCGAGCGCACAATGTGAAGCTTCAGGTCTGCCACCAACGCAGACGCATGCTCAAGCGCAAGAGTTCTCACTCGTGCGAAGGCTGCGTCTAAGAAAGAAACCTGAGGACTCTCAATCCTCACTCGAGTGCAAGAACCTTCGCTCGAGCGAAGAAGAAAATATCCAAGGCTCGCTCGAGCGCAAAAAGCTTCGCTCGAGTGAAGAAGCCAAAACCTGGGCAGCAACCATTTGTTACAACTCACAATCAACCTGTTCCAAACTCACCCAACAAGTCCCAAAACTTAATTTCAAAGAATTAAAGGACAGAAAGAGACCTAGACAACAACATACAACCACGAAACCTGAGTCCGGAACACAATAAAGGTCGGGGTAAAACCGGGATCGCTATAACATAATGGCGTTAGGATTTTTGATGAAAAATAATTAGAGTTAATTACCTAAAAGTCCTATTTACAAATGTTATGGCAGCTTAGGTCCTATTTAAGATTTTTCGAACAAATAAGTCCTATTTTAGTAAAACTGAGAATATTATCAGTTTTTATCAATTTTTAAAACTAAGAAAATTATCAATTTTGCATAGTAATATTTCAGATAATTATTTCTATCACACCCCAAACCCGGGTATGACCCTCATGGCCCACAGGGTCTTAGCCTAAGGCACACATAAGCCTAAACACGAATCCATAAACGCATTCAATAACTATATAATAGTCTCGTAATAAATAACCAAAACTCAATCCAGTGACATGCCACAAGTATAAACTGAAAAATCAACCGTAATCAATACCATCCAAACTTATGGGATATAAACAACCTGCATATCAAAATAATCCTAAATGAATCCCAATAAAAATGAAAAGAAATATGCATAAACTTGACACAACAAGCTAAAACAAAATAAATGAATGTCCTGGAGGTCCATGCAATTGAGTCCCCGCTATGCCATGGGTCCACTCTAAGTCCTTCTAACACTTGGAAATGATAAATAACTAAGTCAGTTGATAGCTCAGTGAGTAGCAACATGGATAGTAAATACAATTTTGAAAACAGGGTTCGATTCCAAAATAAGATATATATCACGGAAACTAGATTGACATACAGTTTTGACAAAGGTAATCTGTTTAAAAAAGAAGGTTCCACAGTTCAATAGTTAAACTACGCATGTCTCTCAAGAACATGATATATGACATTTTCCACTTAAAATAGATTAAAACATGAACACCAATAATTTTCTGGTACCAAGAATAACAAGTAACATGCCACACAGTTCTGAAGGCAATAAGCCTATTGGATCCAATATCTCGGGGTGGCAACCCGAGCCTTTTCTCTAAGACGATCCGATTGATGGTCACCTAGCCTAGCCTAGGTCTTTTCCTTACAATCGTTAAGCACTAGAGTCATCACGGCTCAACCCGGATCTATTTCCTAGTGGCCAGAGTCACTACACACAGTGGAATAATTTCCTTGGACTAAAATATACAGATGGTCCCGGTAATTAATACAATTCAATTTCGCAAAACATTGTAGTTCACAATAATAAACATGAGACCATAACAAATAGTTTACAGTATGCGAAGTTTACATATGTTTCGGAAACAATTTAATTCCGTTAATAACATAATAATTTATCAAAATAGTTTAGTGCTGAAACAACAATTAAATTTTCCAACAGTTCAGGGTAAGGGAACATTTATAAAAATATGTAGTATGAAACTACTCACCTGAAAACAGAATAATGTTATCCTCGAATAGAGTATAAAGTCCAACTAGTGCCCTGAGCCAAGTATAAAAACTACACATCACTACTAATTTAAAAATACTAAAGAATAAGAAACTAAGTAACCTCAAACTAAAGTGCACTAACATGGCTCAACCGAACTCACCGTTGATCTTAAATATTATCTAAGCTCATGTTCTTCAAGGTCTAAAATTACCCAAGACATGGGTTCAAATCAAAACTAAATTACGTTGTAACTTTAAGATAAATAGAATTTTAAACAAGCTTTCCCAATCTATTCGCTAAGTTTGAAAATTACAAAACCCACTCTATGCTGTTCAAAAAATTCCAAAACCCTCCAGATATCAACTAACATATCCTAAATTTCAAACCCAATTGGTTTCACTTGATTTTCTTCTCAAAATAATTATTTACAATTAATTATATCCAAACAGGTCGCTTTCTGTAGTACTTTAAATAAATTAATGGTTCTCTTAGTATACATGAGCAATCAACGTAAGGCCAAAAATTTAAGAAACTAGACTCGTAACTGGTTCTAATGACACTGATTTGAAAATTTTCCGATTTATACCCAAAGAGAACGACACTTTTGAAGTTACTATTTTACACCAGTTTTCTAGACAGATTTGAATGCATCAGTTCATATAGATTTTGACTCCCAAAAATTATGAGAAAATTATGATATGTAATTTAATATGTAATTAATCTACTCTAAAAATGTTAGTTTAAAATTCATCCGTTTAATATGATTTATTAATTTTTAAAGTTTGTATCTATGAGAAAAAATTTTAGACTATAATTTACCCCCTCTACGTTGCACTCTCACAATCCAACCCATTACCACCCAAACACACCTTCAACCTTTCACCTTACCAAAGCCATATATGCTAGCCTCCAAATAACCTCTGCACACAAGCGATACACTATACATGGGCACATTATTTTTGTTTCTCTCACGGTACTCAAGAATACCCAAAACAGTTCCAAACGGCACATCACAATGAAGAAAGAAAGGGGAAAAAAATGTAGAATAAGAGACAAAACAATTAGAAGATTAATCTATACCTCGAAGAATTTGCTATAGATTCAGATGAATCCTAGAAACAACCCAACGTAGCTTCTCTCTCCTTATCTCACTCTCATAGCTGTGTTGTTAGGAATAGGAACTCAAGGCTGTTGCTGCTATTTTTGAACCAAAAAGAGAGTAGGGTTTGTGTTTATTTTATTTTATACTAGTGGTGGGTACACATAAGTCAAATAAATAGATAAATATACAAAATACATATATAAGTTATATGCAACTCAAATGGTAAGAGTCTTACTTAATAACTTTGTGGTCTAGAGTTCAAGTCACACCCTCTTCTCTATTTTTTTTATTTTTTTTATAATAAATCTTACCTCTAAATTAAAGACTTTCACCATAAATTTATTGTAGGTTTAAAATTAAATAAAAGACCCTCCAAATATTTAATTTGCACTCTAGGATTCACCATCAAAATATTTGAGATTGTAAAATTATTATTATTTAATTATTTACTTGATTTGTATATTCGGGTTCTCACAACTGATGAAAAAAAACAGAACATGAGATTAAAGATTTTTACACTTCTACTTATTTGTTTGATTCAACTATCCAATAAAACCGAGAACAACCGCAATTCTGAGAAGCTGGCTGGTAAGCATCCAATGGAGTCCAAGGCAAATGTGATGGAACATGCTCCAAAAGCAAAGAAACGAAAGTTTTTTGGAGAAAGTTCCGCACAAGGCTCTAAAGGAGGAGAAACTAAAAAGTACAAGTTCAATGGCGAATGTTACTTCTGTGACAAAGAGGGACATCGGGCCAAAGATTGCTGTAGCAAGCGCAAAGGCAAAGGAAGATCAAGCAAGAAGCCTGCTTAAGCCATTATGACCGAAGTGGACAAAATTTTCAATGGTGTAGATGACATAAATTTTTCTGCCGTTGTTTCCGAGGCAAACCTTGTCGAAAATCCTAAAGAATGGTGGGTGGACATTGGTGCTACTCGCCA
Source organism: Camellia japonica (assembly GCA_030407325.1). Classification (NCBI taxonomy): domain Eukaryota; kingdom Viridiplantae; phylum Streptophyta; class Magnoliopsida; order Ericales; family Theaceae; genus Camellia; species Camellia japonica. The sequence goes on from JAPPVO010000019.1 coordinate 171,734,936, forward strand.
CATCTGCGCTGACAAAAAGATGTTCACGTCTTATTCTATAGTGCAAAACGGTGAACAACTCTTTATGGGCAACTCCTCAACTTCCAAAGTTGAAGGACAAGGAAAGATTATTCTGAAGATGACATCTGGAAAGGAACTCACTCTCAACAATGTGCTGCATGTACCGGACATTCGCAGGAACCTTGTTTCTGGATCTTTGTTGAGCAAAAATGGGTTTGGGCTAGTTTCTCAAAGTAACAAGTTTGTACTTACCAAAAACGGGATGTATGTAGGAAAAAGTTACATGTCTGATGGTCTTTTCAAAATGAATGTAATGACTGTTGTACCCTCTGTTATTAATAAAAATACATCTTCTTCTTACTTGCTTGAGTCTTCAAATTTATGACATGATAGATTAAGACATGTTAATTGTGGATCTTTGCTTAGATTAATTAATATGGAATGTTTACCTAAATTTGAAATTGATCCAAATCATAAATGTGAAATTTGTGTTGAGGCAAAATTAAGCAAAACTCCTTTTCATTCAATTAAAAGAAGTTCGGAACCACTTGAATTAATTCATAGTGACATTTGTAATTTTAAATCAATTCAAACTAGAGGTGGGAAAAAATATTTTATCACTTTCATAGATTAATATATTAGATATAGTTATGTTTATTTAATTCGAACAAATGATGAAGTTTTGGAAACTTTCATTCAATACAAGAATGAAGTTGAAAATCAACTTGGTAAGAAAATTAAAAAAACTTAAAAGTGATAGAGGAGGTGAACATGAATCACCTTTTGGTGAATTTTGTAAAGAACATGAAATAATTTATCAAACCACCGCTCCTTACTCACCCCAGCAAAATGGAATTGCTGAAAGGAAAAATAGGACTTTAAAAGAAATAATGAATGCCATGTTAATAAGTTCTGGATTACCTCAGAATTTGTGGGGGAAGCAATACTTTCTGCTAATTATATATTAACAAAGTATCCCAGAAGAAAGTAAATCAAACACTTTATGAAATATGACATGGGAGAGTACCATCCTACAAATACTTAAAAGTGTGGGGGTGTTTGGCTAAAGTGACTATTCCTAGTCCTAAAAAGACTAAGATAGGTCCTAAAACTGTTGATCTCATTTTCATTGGTTATGCCAAGAATAGTAGTGCATATTGGTTTTTGATTCATAAGTCAGAACATTCCAAAATGCATGTAAATACTATTATTAAATCTCGGAATGCATCTTTCTTTGAACATGTGTTTCCAAATAAAACTGTACAAGAGACTAGTATTAACAAAAGATCTCATGATGCTATTACTAGTCAGGATTAAGAACATGATCAAGAACATGAGCATGAGATAGATCAAAATGAGAAAGAGGAACCTAGACGGAGTAAACGTGTTAGATCCTCAAAATCTTTTGGTCCGGATTTTCTTTTGTTAGAAAATGAGCCTGTAACTTTTAAAGAGGCTATGTCCAGTCCTGAAGCTCCTTTATGGAAAGAGGCTATAAACAACGAAGTTGAATCCATCCAGCAAAATCACAGTTGGGAATTGGTAGATTTACCACTAGGATGTAAACCTCTTGGATATAAGTGGATTTTCAAAAGAAAATGAAAGCGAATGGATCAATTGACAAATACAAGGCAAGACTTGTAGTCAAAGGATTTAGACCAAAAATAAGGTCTTGATTACTTTGACACATACTTACCAGTTACCAGAATAACATTCATTAGAATGCTAATTGCCATTGCATCTTTGTACAAACTAGAAATTCATCAAATGGATGTGAAAACTGCTTTTTTAAATGGTGAGTTAGATGAAGAAATTTACATGGAACAACCAAAAGGATTTTCTGCTCCAGGAAAAGAAAAGAAAGTGTGTAAATTAATTAAATCATTATACAGTTTAAAACAAGGGCCAAAACAATAGCATAAGAAATTTGACAAGGCAATGATGTCAAATGGTTTTAAAATTAATGAATGTGACAAATATGTTTATATTAAAAACACAAGCATGGTTATGTTATAGTATGTCTTTATGTGGATGATATGCTCATCATAGGTAGCAATAATGATATGATTAAAACTACCAAGAAAATGTTGAATAAACATTTTGACATGAAGGACATGGGGATTGCTAACGTAATACTTGGTATGAAAATTACCAAAACATCATAAGGTTATACTTTGTCACAATCACATTACATTGAGAAAATACTTGACAAATTTATCAAAGATGATGATCATCTTGTTAGAACACCTGTGGATGTTAATTTGTTTCTTTCTAAGAATATATAGGAAAGTATTTATCAATTAGAGTATGTCCAAATTATTGGAAACTTAATGTACTTGATGAACTGCACTCGCCTAGATATAGCTTATGCAGTAAGTAAATTAAGTAGATATACGAGTAATCTAGGAGTAGAACACTGGAAAGTTATTATAAGGGTTCTTAGATATCTCCGATTTACTCATAACATTGGGCTTAATTATACTAGATATCCAGTAGTACTTGAAGGATACTGTGATGCAAACTAGATATTAGATACTAGAGACTCAAAATCCACTAGTGGGTATGTCTTTGCTCTTAGTAGGGTGGCTGTATCTTGGAAATATTCCAAACAGACTTGCATTGCCAGGTCTACTATGGAATCAGAATTCTTGGCTTTAGATAAAGCTGGGGAAGGGTAGAATGGCTTTGCCACTTCCTTGAAGATATTCTAATATGGCCAAAACCGATGCCTGCTATATGCATACATTGTGATAGTCAATCAGCAATTGGTAGAGCACAGAGTCATACGTATAGCAGTGAGTTGCGACACATTTGTCGTTGACATAACACCGTCAGACAACTACTCTCTAATGGAATTATTTCCATTAATATGTGAAGTCTAAAGACAACATAACGGATACACTAACCAAAGGGTTAGCAAGAGAGTTAGTTGAAAATTCATCGAGGGGAATGGAAATTAAGCCTATTAAATAAGAGTTACCACAACGGCAACCCAACCTAGTTGACTGGATATCCCAAGATCTAGGTTCAAAGGGACAACCAAGTTGTGTATAACTCATAAGGATCATTTGGAGAGTCTAACTCCTACCCATTTCTACGATGAAAAGTGATGTCTGTAGCGTTTTAGATTAAGTAATATTTTTAATGATTCTTATATCTAGGAATACCCAGTGGAGTATGGCAAGATACTCTTCATAAGAATCACCTATATGAGTGTAAATTGGGTCGATTCTATGAGATTTGTGAAGGGCTACAAGTCTTTAGAGTACTCATAAAAGACTAGGTTGTTCATGGCCAAAATGAACACAATAGTGAGAACTAAATCGTGTCTAGTGATATACTGTGTGAGTTCTATTGTCTTGGTTTACACAAGTGGCTGAACAGCTCAAGACATCATGTTCACTGATTAGTTAGTAAATCCGATAGTGTCTCACAAGGGAAGGTTCAAAGCCAAAAGCTACCTATCCTTTGCAGAATACTCTCAATTTCTGTATTCTCTATAATTAGATCACGTTGTTGCATTTTCTCTTCGTCAAATTCCATTCATGTAGGGGATTGTTGGAATAATGGTTTTATAGGCTTATTTTGGGCCAAGTTTGAGCCCAAATATGAGTGGGTCCGACAGGTCTTTTGGGGTGGGTCCAAGAGGCGCCATGTTCCTTCCTACATCGCAAGTCACACGGTGAAGACGGCTCATCAAAACCATTTATGAGTGAATTGGAAGTTGACATCGTTTTCGGGTTCATGGAATGGACAATTAAAGAATAAAATGTGGGTTTCCTTGTAAGGCTTGTCCCACATTAGAAACTCAAGAGAATTTGTGTGTGTATATAAGTTCTAGGTGGCAACACTTGGGTTGGGCCCCATTGGGCACCCCAAGTTTGTAGAAGGGAGGGGTTATGGACAAATTGAACCTTGGCTCAAACCACCACACACGCGCGAGTGCACCATCACCACCGTCCGTCCGATTGGCAGGCCAAGCCGAGCCGTGCCGTGCCAGGCACGAGTGTAGGTTGTGAACTGGGTCGGTTCTAACATTTAATTTTTTGGACAAAAATTATTTTGAATTTTTTCAAAATTCTTGCAGGAAAAATTAATTTAAATTTTGTGCCAATTTTTTCTGTCCAAACAGTACCCGTTTTCAGTCCATTTTCCAGCAGGTTCAAACTGTTTTGCACTTGTTCCTTTTGAATTCAATCCTGTTCAGGTTTGAATTTGTACTTGTTCAGTCCTATAAAAGCATAACCTTTCTAGCAGATTTGGGGTTTTGGAAATTCATTTTTGTTGCCTTGCTTTTGAACTATTGCATTAATTTGTTCTTCATATTATTTTAGGGAAAGTTTGGAGAGTATAGAACACAGGTTTTTATTCACCGTACAAATTGTTTGGAGTGCTACTACAATTTGTGTAGATCATTGTATCTTGGCAGATAGACGTCATTTATCTGTAAGCACCAAAGTGGGGCAAATGTGTCTCAAGGATAGAGTGTCACACACTCGACTTGATCTAAATTGTACTTTTCATTTCGGTAAAATAAATTCTATAAGTATTTTTTTTTGTTTTAGTTTCAAGTTATTTATTTTACACAGAAGATTGTTCTAACAATATGTTTTTTTTTTCCTCTTGTTTTAATACCACTAATCATATTTGATTGATATGGTTGTGCGTACTACTTGTACTATGTATTGCGTGAATATAATTTTATTTTGCGGATTTAAAAAGAAAAGAAATGTCATTTTACTTGTGGGAATTTGTTCTTGGAATTTATTTTTAGGGTCTCCAATTATGTGCACTTCTTGTACTTTGATTTGTATCAATATATATGTATATATATATATTTATTTACTAATAATAAAAATAAAAATAAAAAAGAAAGAAATGTCATTTGGCTAGTGAAAATTTGTTTTCTGAGATTTATTTTTAGGGACTTCGGCAAACTTTGAAGCTCAATCGTCTTCGTCGGTGACAATGGTGATCTCACCGCCACAAATATCATTGGATTGTTTTCGGCAAAGATCATTTCAAGCTATCACAACGACTCCATCACTGTTAAAAAGCTCACTCTTTTTCTCAAATGGGTAATTTTCAAGCAATTTAAAATCTCAAGCTCCATCAACCATGGATGACTAGTGAAGAATATCAAGGAAGTAATAGGTGTTTTAACAAATTGTTGTTAATTTCGTAATTTTATAAAGACGTGAAAATGTTGTATTTATTTATAAAAACTTTCATGCTCTACAAAATGAAGTTTCGACTGTGGAATTCAATTTAGGGATTTTTGGTGAAAAGCCCCTTCCATTGGGCCTTTTTTGTGTGAAGCCCACGAAATAAAATAATGGTTTCAAACGCCGCTTAAATAAAAAAAAATATGATGAAAAGACTAAAATACCCTTCTATATAAATGGGCAAATATGAACCGTTTGTCCTCCTCACTCTCACTCTATTTCATCGACCAACTTGTTGCTCTGAAAAAGTGTGATTCAGAAACCCTATCATCTGAAACCCTACTTCCACCACTGCAGTTGCATCCGAAACCCTTACTTCACCACTGTTGTCAGCATTCGAAACCCTACTTCCACCACTACCGTGAGCATTCAAAACCCTCCTTCCACCACCGCCATGAGGAACAATGCCAATGACACTGCAAATCTTTCATCAATGCCTCTTGATTTCTTACTGTATGTGTTTTCTAACCTTTGTTTATTATATAAATGTATATATCAATATGTATATGAAAATATGTGTGTATATATGTATCTATTTATGTATGTGAATGTGATTGTAGTGTACATTGTTCAATATATGTTTTTTTTTTTTTTTTGTAGTGTATATTTTTCAGAGTAAAATTTTACTTTCAATGAGAGTAAAGTGTTACTTATAGACAGAGTAAACTTTTACTTTAAAACTTTACTGTTTCATTACAATGTTTGTGCATTTTTATACTTTCATCAATGCCTCTATTTCTTGCTATATGTGTTCTCTAGACTTTGCTTATTATATAAATGTGTATATCAATTTGTATATGAATATATGTGTGTGTATATGTATCAATTTATGTATGTGAATGTGATTGTAGTGTATATTGTTCAATATATGTTTTTTTTATTTTTTTTATTTTTATTTTGTAGTGTATATTGTTCAGAGTAAAATTTTACTTTCAATGAGAACAAAGTGTTACTTATAGGCAGAGTAAAATTTTACTTTAAAACTTTATTGTTTCATTACAATGTTTGTGCATTTTTATACTTTCATCAATGCCTCTTGATTTCTTACTGCATTTGTTCTCAAGCCTTTGCTTATTATATAAATGTGTATATCAATTTGTATAAGAACATATGTGTGTGCATGTATCCATTTATGTATGTGAGTGTGATTGTAGTGTATATTGTTCAATATATATTTTTCTTTTTTCTTTTTATTTTTTATTTTCTAGTGTATATTGTTTAGAGTAAAATTTTACTTTCAATGAGAGTAAAGTGTTACTTATAGGCAGAGTAAAATTTTACTTTTCAACTTTATTGTTTCATTACAATGTTTGTGCATTTTTATGCTTTCATTAATGCCTATTGATTTCTTGTTGTATGTGTTCTCTTGTGATGACTGGTACGTAATTTTCCTTGTTCTCTTGAGTTATGTTGGATTTACTTTCATTATAATGTCGAGTTTTAAAGTGTGGTTCTGTCAACGGTTGGGTTCGTTGATTTCAAAAACTTCTCCACAAATTTTTCTTCTTATTTGCTTCAATTTCGAGTTTTTCACTTGTTTTGGAGGGTATGAGGTCGGGTCTGGAGTGTTTGGAGTGGAGCCGAAGATGTTCCGAAATGGAGGGCTAGGGCCGCACGTGCGGGAGAGGGGCCACATGTACGGGAAACAGGGGAAGGCTGTGTGCAAGGCTGCATTATATGCAGGTGCAGAAGAGGAAGTAAAGAGAGGCCGCACATGCAGGGGTGAGAGCCGCACATATGGGAGGCTGCTCCGCACGTGTGGAAGAGGGCGCCGCACGTGCGGCCAAATGCGTGATCTATCTCATTTTTCGTGCATTTCAGCTATGTTTTGATTTTTTGCTCCTTTTCATTTCATTTTCTGAATATATCTCCCTCTCTCTCTACAAACTTTTCTCCCTTTTCTCTCATCCCTCTCTACCCAAATCCTCAAATGTTTACATTTTCTTTTGATCCCAAGAATCCGTTGAAATTTTGGTACTAGTTCTTTATACCAAAATGACGAGCATACCGAGGGCTTCGTTTTGATTGGTGGAGATCGAATTCCGGCGAAGTTGATTTTTGACTTATCTCTTCTTCTCTCCTTGAGGTAAGGATTTCTTTGATCTTTTTCAATATGTTGTTTATAGATAGACATGTGGTAGGTTTTATTGCATGAAACCATGTTTGTTATGGATTTTTTTGAAAATCATGAAAGGGGATCTAAAATTTGATGTTTATGGTTGAGATTTGGGAAATTGATTGTTGTTCGGTTAATTTGGGGTGTGGTTTAACATATTCATGTTTAGAGAGAAATAAAGCCCTAACTTTTATAATAATGCTTAATGGGTAAGAAGGGTTGAGATTTTGAAATAATCATGTTATGAACTAAAGGAGTTGAATAATGAATTGTTGACTAGTTTGAAATTAGTTGGGTCTCATGAAATTTAGCATTTACCTTGTGTTGTGTAGAGATCCTAATTTTTGGTAATTACATGTATAATCCTAAGACTTAGGTTAATAGCATTTTAGCTCCTAATTTCGTAAAAGTCTGCGAAGTGGCCCAATAAAGGATAATTTTCCTGTATATTATCATAATTAAATCATAGAACACAACTTTATAATTTGAAATACCCTAACACTTGGCTTTTATTTATTTTAACTCCTAGTTTCTAAATTAATTCATACATTTTTATTTTTATTTTTAGCCTAGTTGCATATTTACTAATTCTTTGAATCTTTATTATTTATTTGAGCAAATAAATAGCTATAAATATTTTTAAATAAATAGTTTTATTATTTATTTTAAAATTTATTTGAGCAAATTAGTAGAAAATTAGTGGAAAAATATCTAGATATTTATAACTTTTTTTAGTCATTAAGCTAGAAGGGTAGAATGGTCTTTTTAACCCAAATTCAGGGCCTATAAATTGAGAGCATTGTCTCAATTTCCACTCTCACGTTTCAGAAGCCTAGGGAGAGGGTGAGAGGGAGAGTGTGATTAGGGGAAGTAGAGAAGAAGAAAAAAAAAAAAAAGAGAAAAGGAAGAAAAGGTGACTCAAGAAGGTAAGAACACATCTCTCTCTTAGCTTCTCCAATTCTTCCACCCATCTCATCCTATTTTTTAGATGTCCTCTTGTGTTTCATATTAATGTTAAATATCATTTTGGTGGGTATGAAAGGGTGGGTATGAGCTAGTGACATTGTCTTGCAAATTTGTCAAATTAGGCACTGCTGTAACTTCTCTAATTTAAAAGAAATATCAAATTTATTTATTTCTCAAATCTTAATTTAGTGTAGGCTATTTGGTGTGTTTAGAGCTTGTGGTAATTTTATTAGCCCCTAATCGTGTGTTTTTAGGACTTGGATATTTTGTTTAAAAATCTGGTCCTGAGTCTCTGTAAAACAGTCAACTTCTTGCAATTTTATAAACTTCTAGAAAAATCATCTCATGTTGGTTCCTCTGTCAAAATTTAGAATTCTGAGTCCTGTTTCCAATGGATTTTATTTGGGTAAAAATCATCAGGTAGATTCAGAGGAAAGCTAGTTTTCCCAAAGGGTGACAAATCTGGATAGGTTTTCGAATATAGCTTGTAGATGAATTTTTGGAGGTGCTGTGCAAATTCTACGAATTGGAACTGACACTAGGCAGGTTGGCTATTGTTTCTGTGCAATTTCAGCCCTTAATTTGATCTGGAAGTATTTTTACCCAAGCATTCTTGTTAGCCCTGCAAAACTGAACAGTGCTGAAAATGGTGTTTTATTGTGTTATCTGTCTCTAAGTATTTCAAAGCATGCCTGATGTTCTTTGCTTTCCTTACCACACTTATGCATGACTATCATGGGCTATATTTCCTCTCTTATGTTTGTCTCGTACTCTTTTATATGACCGAATTACCGAATGTGACTAACTTGCTTAGCAAAAGATCTAATAGATGGGAAATGGAAAGGGTTTGGTACTGGATGATGTTCACCCTTGTGTTTCAGAATGACGTATGTAATATATATGTCCATGGGATGAATTATGATGGGATTAAAACCAAATGAGTTAAGTCTTGCACAAGCAGTCTAAGCGAGCCTCTAGGTTGACACAGATGTATTCTGACTCTGTGCAGTGGTTTTAGGGTGTAAGCGAGCCCTTTGGTATGGTATGTGCAGGGTGTAAGCGAGCCATAGGCATGATTTGGTATGGCATGTGCAAGGTGTGAGCGAGCCCTAGGCACAATTTTGGTGTAAGCGAGCCCACTTGTTTGGCCGTCCCTTTTGAGGTCCATCAGTGTCACTGACCGGTAAATAACTAGGAGGTGGGCATAGGTGGTAAGATCTGCAAAGCAACAAAAGGAGGAGCTCTGAATAGTCCGGTGTTCAATCCTTGTGGTTGGGCAGAAGGATCTCTTTGGGGGATTCTAGATGTCTAGTTTAGCTACTAATTCATAGAACCTTGTTGTAATATTGTATGTTATGTTACCCAACTTGTTCTGTGTATGATTGATTGGTTGATAGAAGAAATGAGGGTGTGTGTGTTTTTACTGGCATTCCAAGCTCATGGCGTGTCATGCCAGGTGATGAAGCAGTTTACAATGGTGAAGGTTATTTCGAAGGTAAATAAGATAAAGTGTTGGAGCTGTGGTTCATATGAAGACTTAGACTAGTAGTTTTTTTTTTTTTTTTTTTTCTTTTTGACTTTTGGTTTGGCAATGTTTTGGTAATCTTGTAATGGAACATAAACGAATCATCTGTGATATTAACTCTGGTTATATATGTATATTAAGATGTTTTAGTTATCTATCCTACTTTTGTTCTATAATTGTACGTATTTAACGGCCCGGAAGTTAGGGCTTTACAGAATGGTATCAGAGCTTAGGTTCAACCCTTACCCATGTGTTTCGATTTCAAATGATTTGGCGATAACCTACGAAGGGAAGTAGTTTTAACTTTGAATAGGGCAACGTGTTGAACATTAGATACAATATAGAAGTAAGGGATACTGTTATTTCTGCGAGTCTTTTATCGATCGTCATACCCTCATTTCATATTTGTAACATTGTTTGATGTCGTTCATTTCAAGATTAATTCATTACCATCTGGTCTTATTTTATATTTTTCAATTATACCTTTTGCAACCTTGAGCCTTGATTATGCCATCTTGTACAAGAATTTTTTTTCTGAAAATTGCAATTTCTTTATTCGATGACGAATCTTGGATATTCAGTTTGAAACGCAAATGGCTGACGCTGTTTGAAGTTAAATATCTAACTTAGTCACTATCTCTATAACCTTGACCACATAAAAGTCATAAATCATAATCCATCCGTATTTCAGATGATCCTTGTATTAATTGATGTCATTACTATAATATTCTTCTATCTCCACTTCGTATTCCTTTTATTAACCCAGTTTTCACAGTCTTGTAGTTATTATTTTGCCTATATATATATGTGAAGTTGTGTTGTGTGTTTCCCTATATTTATTATTTACTACTTGATCTTATTGTTTTAAACACCGTAGGATAATTAAACCATAACTTTAAGATTCATTGATTACCCTTGAGAATTACCTCCATAATTAGACTCCAACTTATGTCTCACCCCGTACTATGAATAGAAAGGAAAAAAAAATAGTGAACCACACTCGAGCCAACGGCTACACCGAGACAAGCGATAACACACGAGCTCGTGAGTAATAATGCAATAAGAATGAAGTATCATGTAATTGAAACCTTGAGAATGGACCAATACCCGCAGCTGAAATCTTGAGCCACATTGGAAACTAGATTCTGGAACAATTGGGCCAATTGAGAAAGAAAATGCAAGAAAGTTCGAATGGTAGCTAGACCCTATGATCAAAAGGAAGAGGATGAAGACCCGTTAGTAATTAGAGGTAACATCGTACTCTATAATTCTTGGGTTCACGCTCCATTTGATTATGGCGCACTGTTTTTTTTTTTATTATTATTATTATAAAAACATCATGTGTTAAATCGTTAGGTCTTACATGTGAACCTTTAAAAACTACTTTAAATATCGCATCACCTTTGGGAAGAAGTGTCAGTGTGAGTTAGAAGTGTCAGGTACACTTGATTTGCGACCTTGTGGTTAGGGACATATTCGATTTTGACATAATCTTAGGTATGGAATGGCTATCTGCCCACTGAACAGTGATTGATTGCTACTAGAAGAGGGTGACGACTTACACACCTGATGGGAGGTGTTTCCAATTTAAGGGGGATAGAGAGGAGGGTCTGAGCACGACAATGCGGTGGCATAATCAACTTGCTACGAGTTTTGGTTGAACAAAGTCAAATTTTGGGACATATAGTGTCTAAGCATGGGATTGGAGTTGACCCGGCCAAGGTAGAAATAGTATTTGATTGGAAGCATCCAACCTCAGTAGTTGAAGTTCATAGTTTCTCAGGGTTTGCCGATTATTATCGACGGTTTATTCAAGAATTTTTTTTTTTAAACTAGCCAAGCCAATGACTCGTCTAACGTAAAAAGGGGTAAAATATGATTGGAATGAAGCATGTGAACGATCCTTTGAAGAACTCAAGAGGAGATTGACTAGTGCCCAATAATCATAATTTCAGAGTGAGACGAAGGATATACAATGTATTGCGATGCGTTTAAGGATGTGCTAGCCTGTGTGTTAATACAAAATGGAAAGGTGGTGGCTTACGGCTCTACATAACTGAAACTACATGAAAGGAATTTTTCGACACATGATCTAGAGCTGGCAGCGATGGTTTTTTGCTAAAGCAATGGCATTAATATGGTGAATAGTTTGAGATTTTCACGGATCATAAGAGCTTGAAGTATTTGTTCACACAGAAGGACTTGAAGATGAGACAAAGACAGTGGATGGAATATCTCGAACATTACCATTTTACTGTATCTTATTATCCTAGTAAAGCTAATGTGGTGGCAGATGCCCTAAGTTGGAAGAACCAGGGGATTATTGTTAGCCTGGCACTCAAGGAATGGAACATGGTCAGAACACTAAATGAGTTCGTAGTACAGATGAAAGCTTATGACGAGAAGGTATACCTTGGTGCTCAAATCGCGATGTCCAAATTACTGAATGAGCTAATAGAGTCACAGAAGTATGATCAGGAGGTGGCGTGCATAAAAGCACGAATAACATCCGGAGATCCTATACCTTATTGAACAATTCACTCAGATAGAAGTTTGAGACATCAAGGCAGCGTGTTTATGCCATAAGATGAGTCGCTTAGAGAAAAATTTCTGAAAAAGTTCCATCATTCGGTGTTTGTAGTGCACATAGGAGTGACGAAAGTGCACCAAGACTTAAAACACCAATATTGGTGGAATAGAATAAAGGAACTACAGAAAAGATGAAACTTATTCGACAAAGATTGGTGGCAACTCAAGATCATCAGAAGAGTTATGCAGATAAAGAAGACCTCTAACTTTCATTGTTGGTGATGTTGCCTTGAAAATTCAGCCCTGCCGAGGTATCATTCATTTTGGAAAGAAAGGAAAATTATCACCTCGATATATCGGACCCTTCGAGATACTTTAGAAAATTGGAGAGGTTACGTACAAATTGGCTCTACTCCCGCAATTGGCTAGAGTACATGATGTTTTCCACGTATTTGTGTTGAGGAAGTACATAATGCACCCTTTCTCACATCATCAACTGGGAAGAAATCCAACTCAACGAAGACGCTACCTTTGAGGAGGGACCAGTAGCAATTATGAACAAAGAAGAAAAGAACTTGTGAAGAAAGACTATTCAACTTCTTCAGATATTCTGGCGTCACCATGGTATTGAAGAGTTCACCTGGGAACGTGAAGACGTGATGCGGGCAAATTATCCACAACTATTTGAGACGTGAGGTATAATTTAATTTCGTAGATGAAATTTATATAAAGGGGATAGGATGCAGAGATCCCAATTTTTGGTAATTACATGTTCAACCCTAAGACTTAGGTTAATAGCATTTTAGCCCCTAAGTTTGTAAAAGTCTGCGAAGTGGCCCAATAAAGGATAATTTTCCTGTATATTATCATAATTAAATCATAGAACACAACTTTATAATTGGAAATACCCTAACACTTGGCTTTTGTTTATTTTACCTCCTAGTTTCTAAATTAATTCATATATTTTTTTTTTTAGCCTAGTTGCATATTTACTAATTCTTTGAATCTTTATTATTTATTTAAGCAAATAAATAGCTATAAATATTTCTAAATAAATAGTTTTATTATTTATTTTAATATTTAATTGAGCAAATTAGTAGAAAATTATTGAAAAAATATCTATATATTTATAAGTTTTCTTAGTCATTAAGCTAGAAGGGTAGAATGGTCTTTTTAACGCAAATTCATGGCCTATAAATTGAGAGCATTGTCTCAATTTCCACTCTCATGTTTCAGCAGCCCAGGGAGAGGGTGAGAGAGGGAGAGTGTGATTAGGGGAAGTAGAGAAGAAGAAAAAAAAAAGAGAGAAAAGCAAGAAAAGGCAACTCAAGAAGGTAAGAACACACCTCTCTTTTGGCTTCTCCAATTCTTTCACCCATCTCATCCTATTGTTTAGATGTCCACTTGTGTTGCATATTAATGTTAAATAGGGTTTTGGTGTGTATGAAAGGGGTATGAGCTAGTGACATTGTCTTGCAAATTTGTCAAATTAGGCACTGCTATAACTTCTCTAATTTAAAAGAAATATCAAATTTATTTATTTCTCAAATCTTAATTTAGTGTAGGCTATTTGGTGTGTTTAGAGCTTGTGGTAATTTTATTAGCCCCTAATCGTGTGCTTTTAGGACTTGGATATTTTGTTTAAAAATCTGGTCCTGAGTCTCTGAAAAATAGTCCACTTCTTGCAATTTTGTAAAATTCCAAAAAAATCATCTCATGTTGGTTCTTCGGTCAAAATTTAGAATTTTGAGTCCTCTTTCCAATGGATTTTATTTGGGTAAAAATCATCGGGTAGATTCAGTGGAAAGCTAGTTTTTCCAAAGGGTGACAAATCTGGACAGGTTTTCGAATATAGCTTGTAGATGAATATCTGGAGGTGCTATGCAAATTCTGAGAAGTGAAACTGACACTAGGCAGGTTGACTATTGTTTCTGTGCAATTTCAGCCCTTAATTTGACCTGGAAGTATTTTTACCAAAGCATTCTTGTTAGCCCTGCAAAACTGAACAGTGCTGAAAATGGTATTTTATTGTGTTATTTGTCTCTAAGTATTTCAAAGCATGCCTAATGTTATTTGCTTTCCTTACCACACTTATGTATGACTATCATGGGCTATATTTCCTCTCTTATGTTTGTCTCATGCTCTTTTATATTACCAAATTATCGAATGTGACTAACTTGCTTAGCAAAAGATCTAATAGATGGGAAATGGAAAGGGGTTGCTACTGGATGACGTTTACCCTTGTGCTTCAGAATGATGTATGTAATATACATGTCCATGGGATGAATTGTGATGGGATTAAAACCAAATGGTCAAGTCTTGCGCAAGCGGTCTAAGCGAGCCTCTAGGTTGACATAGATGTATTCAGAGGGTGTAAGCGAGCCCCAGGAATGATTTGGTATGGTATGTGCAGGGTGTAAGCGAGCCCACTTGTTTAGCCGTCCCTTTTAAGGTCCATTAATGTCACTGACCGGTAAATAACCAGGAGGTGGACGTAGGTGGTAAGGTCTGCAAAGCAGCAAAAGGGGGAGTTCTGAATAGTCTGGTGTTCAATCCTTGTGGTTGGGTAGAAGGATCTCTTTGGAGGATTCTAGATGTCTAGTCTAACTACTAATTCATAGAACCTTGTTGTAATATTGTATGTTATGTTACCCAACTTGTTCTGTGTATGGTTGACTGGTTAGTAGAAGAAATGGGGGTGTGTGTGTTTTTGCTGAGCATTCCAAGCTCATGGTGTGTCATGCCTGGTGATGAAGCAGTTTATAATGGTGAAGGTTATTTCGAAGGCAAATAAGATGAAGTGTTGGAGTTATGGTTCATATGAAGACTTAGACTAGTAGTTTTTTTTTTTTTTTGACTTTTGGTTAGGCAATGTTTTGGTAATCCTGTAATGGAACATAAACGAATAATTTGTGATATTAACTCTAGTTATATATGTATATTAAGATGTTTTGGTTATCTATCCTACTTGTGTTGTATTATTGTACGTTTTTAATGGCCAGGAAGTTGGGGTATTATAGAAGGGTTGTTCATAGTTGAGTGTAATTAATTGGTAACTTGTAAATTGCAAAATAAATAAATAAATAAATAAACAAATAAATAAATAAAGTTAATTATGAGATTAAAATTTTTGGGTTATACTTTTGTTGAGTTGAAATTGAGTGGGTTATGATTTAATTATCCATGGATTGGGTTTTTGGTTAAATGAAGGAAACGAGTTTCATTTATTATATATATATATATATATAATTGGTGTATTGTGGATTGGAAATTTTGCAAATTTACTTTGGAATGTAGAGACAACTATAATTCTTTTGCAAATTAAGAAAGAACCTTGGTAGAAGTTGAAAACCTTGGAACATTATTGTGTTGTTGGACTTAATGCCTCATAAAAATTGGATAATTATATTACGTGTATTTAATACATATTGTTTAGAGGTTTTGTCTTTGGTCATCGGTGGAGGATGACATTATGGTGTTGAAATGATTACGTGTATTTAGTACACTTGGGTTATTTATGCATGTTGTACAAAGTGATGGTTTGAAATTGTGCTTGCGCTAAGAATGAGAGGTACCATTACCTTCCAGCTAGCGCCTGGAGAATTGCCTGCGCTTAGAATGAGAGGCACCAATACCTTCCAACTAGCGCTTGGAGAACTTGGCAGAGGTACCATTACCTTCCAGTCGGTGTCTGGTAAATTGGCATTTCATTGTGGAAAGGTGTATTCTTGGTTTACCATGCTTGAGGCAGATAGAATAGAACTTATTTACCATTATTGTCTCAGTGTATCTGAGTATATTATGAGTTATGATGATTATGGTTCTGGAAGGCCGAGTTGCCTCAATTGTAGAAGTAGATAGTTGTTGGTTGCTTGTTGTTTTGTCTTTTGTATCAAAGGCATACTTGTATAGGCATGACTGTGTTGGAAGCGGATATGAGTATTGTGTTGAGATTGTGAAAAATATAAAGAATATTGAATGCTTGTGAACATGTTTTGAAGAGGCAAATCAATGTAAGTCTGGAAGGTGGGAGAAAACGTAATGGTTTTGGTGAAATTCTTTCTTTCAAAAATTTGTTATCGTCGTATAAATTTTCGTAAAAAGGTAATAAGAAGAAAGAAAGGTGAATTGCTTATGTTATTGAAAGAAATAAATGATTTTGAGAAAAGTCTTATATATGTATATTTGCGTATAAACTATCACATTATTATATAGTATGAGACTAAGCATTCATGATCATAGCAATCTATAAGTTGTTATTATTTAGGATCATGTTGAGATCTCTATTGGACTTTATGTTCATCCCACGTTGCAAATCTCTTTTTCAGGGGAACATCGACAAGTGTTTCAAGATCATGGATCTTCTTTATCTGTTGGCCACGGGGCCTTTTATTGGTAGGTGGAATGCCATTGATGTAAAAAGGGTTAAACCCCTTTACTTTAATTTAAAAGATGTAAGCCTATGGGCAATTTATTTAATTATGACTCCTGTTGCATTCATATTGTATTCGGATGATAGAATTTTTATTTTTTCCTCTTCGTGATGTAAGGATATTCTGCATGTTAACTCTGAAATTGAATTAAGTTAAGGATTTTGATAATGGATTCCGAGTAATAAAAAGTGGGGCATGACATCTTTACCCTTTGCTTATTATATAAATGTGTATATCAATTTGTATATGAATATATTTGTGCATATATTTATCTATTTATGTATGTGAATATAATTGTAGTGAATATTGTTGAATATATGTTTTTGTGGTCTTTATATGTAATTTCTATCCTTCGCTAGAACTATCTCTGTTTCTTCACTATCATTTCTTGAATATGGCGATGTACCTTTGTCAATATTATTCGTTGTAGAATTTTTGTAGGTGGTTTTGTTTATTTCCTAGGGTATATTATTCGAAGTAAAATTTTACTTCCAATCAGAGTAAAATTTTACTTTCACAGTAAAACTTTAATATTTCATTACAATGTTTTTGCATTTTTGATTTGTTGCATTATTTTTGATTTTCTTTAGTGCTTATTGTTTTGTTACTTTGTTGTTTAAAGTAAAATGTTACACTGTTGATACAAGGAAACTTTTTAGTGTTCAAAAATGGTTATTACTAGAAGCAAGTGTAGGGATGGTGATGATGATGATGGTTTTGAAGTTCTGTCAACGGTTGTAGAAACGAACAAACTCCCTAAAAAGCGCAGCAGAAAATCCATGAGCAATGTGGATGATGCATGTGATGATGATTTTGTGCTTGCATCAATGAGACTGAGAAAGGTGAGGATGAAGGCTCTCATGAAAGCAATCCAATACCTTCAACAAGAAAACCTTTAAAGTTGAATATTGTACATGGAATACGAGAGAGGGAGAACTATGTGAAACAATATAGGTCAAATGTTGTTTCACTGATAAACCTAATCCGACACACAAGGTTCACTGAAAGACACATTACTGCCCTCGAGAGAACACCTTTTGGGATCTTATTCAAATCTTCTTGGAAGAAAGAAGATGTGGTGTTGAAAAAGTTCAAGAAAGTTGACGATAATGTCATGGATGTGATCAAGTCTTATGGCTTTCATGCAAAGGGATTTAAGCTTAGGGGGAAAACATGTGACATACGAGATAGTGACATTACTTTGATTTTGGGGATAAAATCGAGGAATGAAAAAAGTAGACGTCTCATATGGGAACAAATAAGAATCACCTTTTGTGCAGAGAAGGTTTCGTATTATGTCAAGAATATCCGTAAAGAGTTTGCGAGATGCATTGGAAGGCACAATGACAGTTGATGTTGAGGATGTTGCACGAATAATGTGTTTATTTTTTATGGCAACTTTGCTATTACCAACAACCGGTCTAACAGTTAGATGGGCTTTTGTCACCATTGTAGAAGATTTGGAAATGATGAATTCATATGCATGGTCGACTGCAGTGGCATCCACGTTGACTACTTCAATCCAGTCTTCATTAGGAAGTCCTGAAAATATAACTAGATGTGTATTTTTTCTTTTGGTAAGTAAATTGAACTACTTGAAATATTATGCAATCTATCTTTAGAGAATTAACTAATTTTGATTTTTTATTTTGTAGTATTGGTTATGCGAGCACCATATCCTCATTCAACCTAAAGGAAAAAATTTGTGTCCAAGGCTCCTTCGATGGGAGTTGTCAACGTTGAGGAAAAAGTTGATGAAGAGGTCATTGAAAACACTAAAGCCCTAAGAGGTATCATCTTTCCAATCTCAGCCTCACTGGTTCACTTTGCTTAAAATTATACTTACATAATAAAATGTTACTCTTGAACAGAGTAAAAGTTTACTTAAAATCAGAGTAAAAGTTTACTTACAATCAGAGTAAACTTTTACTTTGAAACATGGTAAAATTTTACTTAAAATCAGAGTAAAAGTTACCTACAATCAGAGTAAACTTTTATTTTGAAACAGAGTAAAATTTTACTCTGATGGTTAAAGTTTGCTTCATTGCTGACTTCTTTTCTTTTTCTATTTTTCAATTGCAGGTGAATCACAATGAACTGAAGCCCATTTCCAGAGAAGAAATGAAACTCATTCGAAATGATGAGGAAGAAGATGCATTGGACATTGAGGAAAATTTGGAGACTAAAAAAAGATGAAGATCATGTAGCTGAAACTTTAGGAGATGAGAAACCTTTGAAGGACTTCATTGATCTTGGGAAATTAGAACGAGTTCAAAAAGAAAACAAGAGGCTGAAAAGTGAGGATATGGCATTGGTTGAAGACTAAAGAAAATGAGGGAAACAATGCAAAAAATACAAGAGGATCAAGAGGCAAAAATAAAAGAAATGATGGAAAAGATAACCAACACAGAGAAAGAAATGGAGAAACTGAGAAAGGAGTTTGAAGTACTTGAATCTGAAAATAAACAGTTAGTTGAACAGATTGAAGAAAATGTAGTTCGTGCGGCTACCCAAGCTTTTGCTTCTAAAGAAATGCCACATGTTAAAGGAGTAGAACAAGAGCAAAACTTTAGGATTCAGGCTACATTGAAAGAAACACATATAGTCATAGAGCCATTGCAAACAACCATGGTCAAAAATCAAAATCAAGGCAAGGAAGAAAAAAGAGATGTCAGATTTTGAATGTGAGACAAGAGAGGCAAAGAAAAAAAAGACCACAAAAAAAGTAATTGAAGTGATATCAAATGAAGTGATTTGTGTTGACAACTTGCGTCTAAGCCAACCAAAGCCAGTTGAAAGGGTTTTGTTTCCAGATAAGCGTCTACTGAGCAAGATTTACAATTTGGAAACCACAGAGTAAAATTTTATCAAATAATAGATTTTTACTATTATCAAACTACAACGTGTTAATCAACATTTTTTTTACCTTATGACTAGTGCAATCATATGGTTCGGCACAGGAAACGGAGTATATGTTACATTGCATGATGTGGATGCAATTCTAAGAGATGGTGATACTGCAAATAATGTAAGTGCCCATACAATTTTCAATGACTAGTGTTCACTTCAATAACTAAAAATAGTTCATTTTATTAACATATATTTAATTGATTTTTTTTTTGTAGGTCATTGACAGCTTTGTAGAAATGCTTCAGATTGAGCAACAAGCAAAGAAGCCAGAAAAGAATAAGTCATTCTTTTTCTCAAGCCTTTGTTGGGTAAGCCATCAATTTGTGTTTAGTTTGAATTGATAAAATTTTACAATGGTTTAGTGTAACATTATACTATTTTTTAGAGTTAACTTTTACTATTTGGTTTGCCAAAAATTGACAACTCATACAGTGTGTCATCAATACAACTTGACACATGACACTCTTATATGATTAAATGCAGTCACTAGTGAAATGGGGTTATGGAGATTTGAGAAATCATTTAATTGACAAAGTGCTTGAACAAGATTTGAATGGATACAGATTCCTTCACTTTTGCACACTACTTGTATTGCACACTAAATTTGATGAGTGAAGGCATTACAATTCTTTAAGGCCAAGAGACAACAGAAAAGATCCTTACCTTAAGGATGCAAAACAGATTGTAAGTGCTTTGCATCATATTAACAGTAAATTTTTACTATGTTTTATTCTTGTATTTAATTGTGACCAAACAATTATGCAATGATGTTAGATTACATATGTGGAGAACAAGTTTGCTAACAAAAGGAAGAGAGGTACAAGAAAGTTTGCAAACTTGGTTTTGGTGAAAGATAGTCCACAACAACTCCCAACATAAGTATTTCACGCTACTACTACATGCTTGAATTGGTAGTTTTCAAATTTGACTAAATCTAACAAGATCTTGATTTTTATTAACAGTGTTGATTGCAGAATTATTGTATGTTATATCATATGCCAAATCATAAAAGATCAGCCTATTCTAAATTCTGTAGAAAATGATGAAATTAACAATTTCCGAGCATCAATAGTGCATTAATTTTTGAATGATAATCCAAAAGCATAGATTGAGGAACAATTCAACCTCAAAAGAAAAATATCCAAGAGATAAGACCTCAAGGACGACAATGTGGACAAATTTTGGGAACTACTGTGAATGATGTATGTAATTTCGGTTTTTGTTAATGAAAGAATGGTGAAAAAGTAATTGTAAGTGAAAGAATACTAAAAGAGTATTAGATAGTACATGCTATGTCTATTGTTCTAGTAAATTTTACTGTGGTTTGGTGATTAATACATTATTATAGCAGGATATTGTTTTGACTAGTAATGAATGTTGTTATGGATAGAATGCAATCAAACATGTTATACTTGTGTATCTTTGATGATATATGTAGTTCTGTTGTTAAATTCTTTTTGCACAAAGATTGCATAATGAGCATCAGGGGAGTTTGTGTATTGTGGTAAATTTTGGTGCATGTTGGAAATGTTTTTCTAAGGAACAACATATTGTAGTAAAATTTTACTCTGAAATGAAGTAAAATTTTATTCTGAGATAAAGTAAAATTTTACTCTGAAATGAAGTAAAATTTTACTCTGCATAAAAGTAAAATTGTACTCTGAAATAAGAGTAAAATGTTACACTCTGAATCTACAAGTAAAATTTTACTCTAAAAAAAGAGTAAAATGTTACACTCTGAATTTAAAAGGAAGGATAATTGAAGAAATGATGACGGATAAGTGAATCAACCCCTTCACATAAATAGTCTTGTTTCAATTAAGGACAATTGAAGATATCATTAGACTTTTTAAGGGTAAAATTGTCAATTTGATAAAATATAAACTAATTTGACAAAAATAAATGTCAAAAAAATATTTTTGAATTTTTAAAAATTATTTCTACCCATTAAAGATAAAATTATGTAAAATTGATAAATCTTTTAGACATTTATTTTTTATTTTTACCAAATTAATTTTTATTATGCGTTTGGATGATGATCATATAAAATTAATTTTTAAAAATTAATCATGCCAAAATTAATTTACATAATTGAATCATCCTAATTAATTTTATGTGTTTGTACAGTCATCAATATCATGATCTAGGCGATTAATGGACAATTGAAACCATCCGATTAATTTTAGTATAAGTGAATCAACCGATTTGTCGCATATCTTCAATTAGGATAATTTCAAAAAAGCCGTCTTCCTAATCTTTTGGAATGAATGATGACGGATAAGTGGCCTTTACTAGTGCTGTCTTTTACTGAAGATGATCTAGACATGGTGCAACATTCACATAATGACACCCTAGTAATATCTCTCGAGATTGGAGAATGCCAGGTAAAGCGAATTCTAATCGACTAGGGCAGCTCTTGTGACATCATATATGTCAAGTGTTACAAGGAGCTTGGCCTTCACCAAGATGATTTGGAACAATCCAATGGTCTAATGGTTGGGTTCAATGGAATGCCAACGTGGCCCATGTGAGCAATAAGTTTGGAGGTGGAGGCTGGCACCAAGAAGGTAAAAACGGAGTTCACAATAATTGACACCCCCTCCCTTTAGAATGTTATCCTGGAAAGGCTATGGCTGTATACAATGGAAGCTGTTCCCTCAACATTGCACCAGCTATTGCGATTCCCAACAGAACATGAAATTGAGGAAGTTAGAGGGGATCAGGTGCAGGTAAAGAATTGCTCCATGGCAGCAATGAAATCCACCTGTAACATACAAGAAGCAGAAACAGCAAAGATTGAGGACAAGGACATGGTGGTCCTGGAGGACGTCTGCAAAGAACCAACCGAGAAGAGTGAGGAAGCCTTGAAGAAGATCCTAGTCCAGCAAGGGGCTGAAAAGCGCTTCTTCCTTCTCGGCTCTGGCTTGGCCGAGGAAGAGGAAAAGGAGTTAGAGGCATTCTTAAGAGCAAACATTGAGGTGTTTGCTTGGACACCATACGAGATACCTGGCATTGACCCTGAGGTTACTTGCCATAGACTGAATGTGGACAAGTCGGCCAAACCTGTCATCCAGCGAGCAAGGAGGCCTACATTGATGCATGTTGAGGTAGTAGAAGAGGAAGTGGATAAACTTCTGGAGGCCAGAGCCATTCGAGAGGTAAACTACCCAACATGGTTATCAAACACAATTGTTGTGAAGAAGACGAATGGGAAGTGGAGGGTCTACGTGAACTTCACCAGCCTGAATGCAGACGTCCCCGAACGTCCCGGGGGAAATCCCCCGTTTTGTTCATTTGGGTTCACTGCAGTTCGGACTCAAATTGTCACGGTTCTTAATCTGATCCCGCAATGTGCAATGCGAGACTAATAAATCACCAAAGAGTCCAAATCCGGCAAATCGTTTTGAAAACAGATTTTTTTAGAAAGAAGTGCCAAACATGGACTGCTTTGCCAGATATAGAGTCGCCACCTAAATATTTTTTATGGGGAAATTTAGGAAACCCTGACTCGTTTGCCTAAGGCCACGTGTCCGTCATCACCAAAGTTGCCTCGGCTCGGGAACTTGGGTACGATTGGGGAAGGTCAGCTATGAGTACCCCCGCTCACCCGATCCGAAGATCGGCCTCTACTAACCATGATATCTAGTTTTGAAAACGTTATGTGTTCTTATTCCGATTAATTAGCTAATCTTACTATGTGATGCGCACAACACAAAAGTATAGACTAGATTGCCTAATTTGGAACAAAGCATCCCATATCCGCTTGTTTGGGAAATGGTTTGAGGTTTGCTACTCGCAAGTAGGCTAAAACACGGATTTCAATGAATTTGATCCAATTCAACCAACCCAACCTTCACCCACAGGCATTCAGGCAGTTATATCACACAAGCACATAGCCACATGGTAAGCACGCTGTCATGTCATCATTCACACTCATGCGAGATACTAAAGCATAAATACTTACATCGTACTCCAAGCCAAAACAAGGAACTTGTTAGCAATCAAATGTATGATCCAAGTCCATGTTAGATGACTAATGCATCGCATACAAAATGCAACTAGAATAGGCTTGGCTAATCTAGGGATGGCATGTGAAATGCAACTAATAGCACGTATTCAAGTTTGGGTTTGAAATACTTATGTAGTTAGTATGATGCGCCGAGCCCGGTGTATGCAATACAAATGAATGATGCATACATGCATAGCATAAGGTATGCTAAATGAAACGTGCCCTAGTACTAACCATCAAAAGTAGGTAAGTAAAAGGGAGAAAGAAGTAGGGGTTGGAAGACATGCACACACGCACCCACACTTATTACACAATTATACTCTCTCTCGAAGAGACCGAATAAATAATACAAACCCGAATAAATAATCAACTATTCTAGCTAATTAAATATTACAGACCACTTAACTAGTTAAACAAATTAACTAAGCTAAGAAAGCAATAAAACAGCCTCGGGAAGAGGGTCCAATGCATGCGTGCTCGAGTTTGCTCAGAAATCCGTCGCCATGCACAAGCTGCCTCTGTTTTCACTGTTTTGCATCTCTGAAGACTTCACAAGTCCCAAGGATACTTCAGCATCACTCCTTGATCACTGTGGAAGGTCACCGGCCAAGAGGGAACACCACCGGCCATGAGGAAATGGTCATCGACCACAAATGGAGCTTTCGGCCACCAATTCATGGCCGGCCGGCACTAAATGCAGTCGGTCGGCCATCTATGCCTGCAGAAACCTGTTTTGACAGCAGCAGAGGGCAAACATGGCATGGCAATGCATTTCAAGCAAATGTGTGCACCAACACCCTCCTTATCATGTTCATGACTCAAAGGAGGATGGTCTTCGACCCTCGGACCACCAATCGCGCATTTCAATGTGTGATGGTCCAAGAAGCCAAGTATGCATTTTGATGTCAAATGTAATGCAAACCAAACAAACAAATGGACCCAACCTCTATCATAATCGATTCAAGAGGCAAGGCATGCATGCCAAATGCAACCTAAGCATGTGAGTTAAGTATGCAATATGAGCATGAAAGCAAGTAATGTGCACTAAGCGCACAACGTAAACAAACAAACATGCAAGGCATGTAACAAGTATGCAAGCTAACAAGCATGCAAAGTGTGACTTAACCATGCAAGCATGCAAGATGCAACATGGACAACATGTTAAGTAACTTAGCAAAGGAAACGCATGCCAAATGCAATATGATTCAAGCATGCGACACATGCGATAGGCCAAGTATGCAACAACACACAAGGCGAGCATGCAACAACATGCGAAGGAGGTACTTAAACTAGTTTGGGCAGCTCTCAAATAAGCCCAAAACAGTGGCCAAATGTCAAGGAAATGAAGGCTAATGTGCGTACAAACATGCATGCATACAAGGTCCAAAGCTTAGGCATCAAAGAGGGACTTTTAAGCACACTTAAAAGGAGATGAACATGGACATATGGCATACATTTCAAGCTCTGAAAATCATGTTAAGGATGGTGCCAAACCAACTAAACAAAGTGAGGAAAGCATGCAACATGGTCCAAGGCCTAAGGCTCACCAAAGAGGTATTGAACTACGCTTAGCAAAACCAAACATGACATGATTTGAACAACCAAAATCAGAGTTTTAGCATGTTAAAAAAAAAAAACCAAAAAACACATTGACATGGCATCCTAGAGGCCTAAACATGATGGCATACACAATGACACATTCATTGAGCATGAAACATAAACTCTTTAAGGCCTTAAAGGAACATCAAATGCAAGCATACAAGTATACCACAAGGACTGAAATGATGCTATAAGTGGTTCCAAACAACTAAAATGAAGCAAGCAATGCATGCTCAACACTCACACACCCAAGGCTAACAAGCCAAAATGCAAGGTGGCTATACAAAGCGTGTCAAGCATTACCAAAACAACCACAAATAGACCTTAGGCATACTAAAACATGCATAAAAGCTTCACAAAGCTAGGCCAAAATCATGCTAGAAACAAGGCAAAGCATGTTAAGGCAATTTCATGGCATTACAAGACAAGTATGCTAAGCATGCATGGTGTGTCTAAACCAATTACAAACAGTGCTATATCATGAAAAAATAAGCACAAATACTACTTAAGACATGGCCAACATGAACTTAAACAAGATGCTCACACATGAGGCTAAAATGGCCAATATTGAAGGCAACAAGGAGAGGGGATGGCCCTCTCCTTCTTAGGACCTTAAAGCACCATCCCCACCACTGAAATCCCTCTGGATTTCAGTGGTGAGGAGGCCAAGACAAGGTGGTCCCGGAGCTCACCAAAAATGCACAAAAATGAGGCCAAACAAGGCCTAAGAGGGGTCAAACAACCCCAAACACCAAAGAGACCTTAAAAAACTATTTTAAGCACTCAAAATTAGAACTTTTATTAGTTATAGACTAATCTTAAAAACAGATGCAAGGATGGCTAAAAGCTTATGCAAAAATGGGGAATAAAGGGGTAAAGTTCTTACCCCTGAAGACCTCTTTCAAGAACAATGCTCCAGCAACCTCTCCAAGCTTGAATCCACTCTAAAACTTCAAGAAAAACCCTTTGGCACCTCAGCTACCAAGGTAAGGTGTGATACTAGGTGTCCTAGTGCAAAACTAAGAAAAAATACCCCTTATACACACACAAGAGTGAAATAGAGGGAGATATAGAGATAGAGAGATACAAATCCTAAACCCTAATCTCAGACCCTCTCTGGAAATTTTTTTGGAACCCTTGAGGAGGGAGGATAAGGCCTCCCTTTATAGAGATTCACTCTTGCAAAGCTTACAAAACAAGCTAAGCAAGAGTGAAATCCCTCCATACACTGTATGGAGGGGGTGCAAAGTGGGTGCCAGCTATCACAGCTGGCACAAAATATTTGCCAAAAGCAGATGCACAGTGGTCGGCCAACCAAAAATGAAAAATTGACCAAAACAATGGTCAGCCGGCCACAAAGAGTGCCGGCCAGCCATCACCAATGGCCGATAGCAACAAAACATGGCCGGTGGCCTCAAGCCAAGGCCGGTGAGTTGTGGGGATGGCCAACAAGATATTTCCCACCCTCAGAAGCAAAACACAAGTGTTTGGTCCATGACCAAGCACAAAAACAGTCAAGTTGAGAGATCCCACGGCAGGGCGCGTAGCCGAGACCTTTGGGAACTCAAAACGAACATAAACGTGGGTGATCACCGAGTGTTCAAACGGTGACGTCCAAGTCTTGAGGATGATCAAAAATGGGGTGTCTACACTGAACAAGGCTTGTCCCAAAGACAGTTTCCCACTCCCCAAGATTGACCAGTTGGTGGATACCACTTCAGGGCATGGAAGGATGAGCTTCCTGAACGCTTCCAGGGGGTACCATTAGATAGCCATGTACCCCCTTCCCCCCAGATAAGGAGAAGACTTCATTTATCACCTCAAAAGGGCCATATTGCTATAGAGTAATGCCTTTTGGGTTGAAAAATGCGGAAGCAACCTACCAGAGATTGGTGACTAAGACGTTCAAACATCTAATAGGCAAAATAGTAGAGGTATACATTGATGACATGGTCGTGAAGACCAAGGAACCAGAGGATCATCTGGCCGACTTGAAAGCAGTCTTCAATATCCTGAGGACATTTCAGCTCCGACCCAATGCGTCAAAATGAGCATTTGGAGTTGGGTCAAGAAAGTTCCTGGGATACTTGGTTACCAGAAAGGGCATCGAGGCAAGCCCGGATCAAATCAAGGCCATCTTGGAGTTGAAGAGCCCAACGTCGACAAAACAAGTGCAGATGTTGACTGGAAGGGCTGCAGCCCTAAATAGATTCATAAGCAGAAGCTCTGACAAATGCAAACCTTTCTTTAGTTTAGTAAAGAAAGCCACAGACTTCTTATGGAGAGAAGAGTGCGAAGTCGCCTTGGCCGACTTGAAGAAATACTTGACCACCGCTCTAGTTCTCTCAAATCTAGTACCTGGAGAGGAGTTGTTCTTATACTTGGCAGTTTCAGAGCATGCAGTGAGTGTAGTGGTAATCAGAGAAGAAGAGGGAGAGCAAAGGGCAGTTTACTACGTAAGTAAAACCCTAGCAAATGCAGAGACCAGATACTTACCACTGGAGAAATTGACATCGGCTTTAATAATGGCTTCCAAGAAGCTGAATCATTACTTTCAAGCCCACAAGATTGTGGTATTAACTGAGCACCCCTTGAAGTCCCTATTGCAACAAGGAGATCTGACAGGCAGGATAGCCAGATGGGCAGTGGTATTCGGCCAATACGAACTAGAATTTGGACCCAGAACAATAATCAAAGGCCTGGTTTTAGCCAACTTCGTGGCCAAGTTCACACCAAGCACCACTGTACATCGGGCTCCGTTGAGTCGGGGTATGCAATGTCCAGGTGAGCAAGGAGAAACCCAACTGGGGGTAACAGAACAGAGGAAAGAAGAGAAACTCAGGCCCTGCAGTATTTACATCGGCGACTCCTTCCGCCTGTTTGTTGATGGGAGTTCAAACTGACAAGGAGCGGGGGCAGGAGTAGTGCTAGTATTGCCAGATGGCCGGATGCTGGAACAATCCATTCATTTGGGGTTTAAGGCCTCAAACAACGAAGTAGAGTATGAAGCACTGATCACAGGATTAAAGTTGGCAATAGCAATAGAAGCCGACGAGGTAATAGTCTTCTGTGACTCCTAGCTTATCGTCAACTAGGCAACAGACGAATATGCAATTTGAGATGAAAGGATGATGGCCTATGTAAAAGAGATGGGTAGATAGGTAGCCTTATTCCAGAATTACCGGCTACAGCAAGTTAGCCGAGATGACAACAACCATGCTGATGCCTTGGTTAACCTGGCTAGTGCAATGAAACCTAGAGAGGCAAGGACAATAATGG
The DNA here is from genome assembly GCA_030407325.1 of Camellia japonica. NCBI lineage: Eukaryota > Viridiplantae > Streptophyta > Magnoliopsida > Ericales > Theaceae > Camellia > Camellia japonica. Next base: position 171,763,527 of record JAPPVO010000019.1, read on the forward strand.
TTGACTATTTGTCAGGTCTAACTATAGAACCACTAAACACAGAGCATGAAGCAATGTGTGTGGAGATGGGACCAAGTTGGATGGATGTGATAATAGTATTCCTTAGAGATGGGAAACTGCCTGATGATCACAAAGAAACACACAAGATTAGACTGAAGTCGACAAGGTTCAGTCTAACAGCAGAGGGACATCTCTACAGAAGATTTTTTACTGGACCCCTTTTGAGGTGTGTGCATCCTTCACAAGTTGACGACTTCCTGTATGAAATACATGAAGGAATATGTAGAAGCCACGCTGGAGGTAGGTCACTTGCTCATAGGGCCATTACTCAGGGGTACTAGTGGCCCTACATGCAGAAAGATGCTGAAGCTTATGTCGAAAAGTGTGAGACATGTCAGAGGTTTGCACCTTTGATACATCAACCAGTAGCAGATTTACCCAGTGGGGTATGGATCTTGTTGGACAACTACCTCAAGTGACTGGACAAAGGAAGTTCCTGTTATTGGCAACAGATTACTTCACCAAGTAGGTAGAAGCTGAATTGCTTACAAAGATTCGGGACGTTGATGTGAAGAACTTCATATGGAAGAGCATCATCACCAGGTTTGGGATCCCAAGGGCAATAATAGTAGACAATGGTACACAGTTTGACAGTAAGTTAATCAAGAGCTTCTGTGCAAAGTAGAAAATCAAGAATCATTATTCTACTCCAAGCTTCCCTCAGAGTAATGGTCAAGCAGAAGCCTCCAATAAGGTTATCTTGGATGGGATCAAGAAGAGACTGGAAGGAGCAAAAAGAAAGTGGGTGGATGAGTTACCCAATGTACTCTAGACATATCGGACTACGCCGAGAAGATCAACTAGGGAGTCCCCATTCGCTACGGCTTATGGCACAGAAACAGTTATTCCACTAGAGGTTGGCATCCTAGGGATCAGAACCCAAGGAGTTAAGAATGGGACCAATGAGGCATTCTTGGCCCAAGATCTGGTTCTGTTGGAAGAAAGAAGGGAGAAAGCAGCAATTCAGGTAGGGCCATACCAGCAACAGCTTGCTCAGGCTTACAACAAGAAGGTCAACCCACAAGAGTTTCAAGTTGGGGACCTCGTCTTGAGAAAGGTCGTTAGCAACAAGAAGGATCCCAAAGAGGGCAAGCTTGGCCCAAATTGGGAGGGACCTTATAGAATCATCTTGGTTCTAGGCAATGGGGCATATCAGCTTGAAGACAGTGAAGGCAAAGGGTTGCCAAGACCCTGGAACACTTGCAACCTGACGTTTTTCTATCATTAGATTTTTTTTCTTTAAAGTTTTTGTTATTAGCTGAAGTAATAATAAATTTTAGCTTGATTTTTTTATTTCAAACTTGTGTAATACGACTGATCAGTAAGTTGGCGATGTTTCTAAGTGGAACATGATGAATAACTTAGACTTATTATATGCCAAAGTTGAATTATACTTGCATATAATGGAGTTGAACTAAGTTGGCGATGTTTCTAAGTGGAACATGACGAATAACTTAGACTTATTATATGACAGAGTTGAATTATACTTGCATATAATGGAGTTAAACTAAGTTGGCGATGTTTCTAAGTGAAACGTGATGAATAACTTTGACTTATTATATGGCAGAGTTGAATTATACTTGCATATAATAGAGTTGAACTAAGTTGGCGATGTTTCTAAGTGAAACATAACGAATAACTTAGACTTATTATATGGCAGAGTTGAATTATACTTGCATATAATAGAGTTGAACTAAGTTGGCAATGTTTCTAAGTGAAACATGACGAATAACTTAGACTTATTATATGGCAGAGTTGAATTATATTGCATATAATGGAGTTGAACTAAGTTGGATTAACCTAGATCTGCTATATTCGCAGAATTAAAACTTTGAATTGTGTAAGTACATTTCAGTTAGATTAACAGAGAAACCGAGGTTGAGAACCTCAGCTAGTCTTTGTTTGAAACTTACCTCGACGACAAGATCATATGTACATGCTTAATGTAAACATAAGTGAAACTTAAGTTCACATTAGGGGGCAAAGAGCTGGAGGATGATAAAGAAAGTTTAAGAGTTTGGGAAGGCTTGTCAAACAATTTTACAAGCCAGAGTTGGCTTAAACACTTGTTGAAATTTCAGTTTGCAAGAAGAACATTCATGGTTGCCTAGATGACCAGAATGCCGGGCTTGGAAGACAAGAGTCTTGTTAAGTAAAAGTGAAGTGGTAAGCTTTAAATAACACTCGTGAAAATATTTTTACAATGTTTTCAAGTGTTAAGCCAAGTCCGAGACGAACAAGACTGTAAGTTATGTTTGAAGTATTTTACTTCGAGGAGACTATGCAGCTAAAGGAATAAACTGAAGACATGAAAAATTATTCTAAGTATGGAAGTAATGAACATACATAGAAAGGAAAGAAGCATTCAAACACAAAGAAGAAGTTATAATTGCATTCAAAGGGAAAAAAAGCACTTGGCCTACAAAAGGATTACTTGTTTAGATACAGAATGGGCACATCGGCCAAATGTAAAGCTAAACATTGTTCAAAAGAAAAAAGTACAAGGTACAAGAAATAAGGAAAAGCATCAAAATAGACTACTCGGCATGAACAGTTGGTTCTGTGTTACCCTCAGAGGACAACTGGGAAGACTTCTTAGCGACCTTCTTAGCCTAGATCTTGGCATCAATTTCTTCAAGGGTTTGATCGAGGCTCTTCTCGACGATTAGCACCTTAGATATAGTCTTCTTGAGGGAGGCACTTTGTGAGACCTCATCTTTCTTATCATGAGTCAAGTCCAAGACTTGCTCATTTAGAGCTGGGGACTTGGCCCCAACAGCTTCAATCTTCTCAGACTTGTCGGCCTCAGCATCCTCCTCGGACTCAACCTCGTCCTCGGATTGGCTTGGAGTAGGGGGGAATGGCAGGACAAGGAGGTTGTTATCTCGAAGAGTTGAGTCCTCGGGGATAGCTAACTCCTTCAAGGCCGCCATCCAACCAAGGGTGTAACCCTTGTTGCATGCCTTTTTTACTTGCTTCTTGTAGTCTTCGCGGACATCGGTTGCCCCCTCGGCATAGGCCTTCTCGTCCGCAATTTTGATCTCGGCGTCCTTTGTGGCCAAGGCGGCTAGGAGCTCGGCTTGGGCTTTGGCAGTTTTTGCTTCGGCCTCTTTCTTCTCGACTTTAAGAACCTCAGCAACGGCCTCAGCAGTGCCTGCCCTCTCCTTGGCCTGGTCTTGGCCTTTCTTAGCTGCCTTGGCCTAATTAATCAGGACCTTCATCTTGGCCTCGGCTTTGTTAAGGGACTTTAGCAAACTAGCAGCCTCCTTGGTCTTGTGGACCAGCTCCTTCTTCATTTCCTCTGTTTGCATTGCGAAGGAGTGGGCGTGCTGGATCACCTAGAATAAATGGAAAGAACAAAGTTAATGAAAACTTTTTAGTATGAAACAGAGAGTGGAAAACACCAAGTATTAGGAGTTTACCATTATAGAATGTTGCACCATCAAAGCAAAAATTTCATATTCGCTGACCTCGGCCACGCGATTGAGGTCGTTTGGAAGGAGCAGTGCAGTTGAGAGGGTGACACCGACCTCAATGTCGGCAGCACTATCACCAGTCCTAACTGGCTTGTCCTCAATCGTAATGGATGGGGCCCAAGGGTCATCGGCTTTAATTGAACCTGAGATGGTTGCAGAGTCCGACCTCGGCTTTTTTGACCTGGTAGATTTACATAGGTCATCCTCAGTAGGCCTCTTCTCGACGACAAAGGTACTCTTCTCGCCCTCGGCCAATTATGAAATCGGCAAGGTATCCTCAGAATTGATCTGAGTTACTGTTGCCTTTGCTTGGGCCTTCTTCAACCTCTTTGGCTTTGGTTTGGGCTGGGACTGAGAAGGTGAAGATTGGACCGTGACAATATTAGGGATGTCGGCTAGAAGGTCATTAGCAACAGCCTTTTTGCGACCCATCTCGTCGGCGACAACGGCGACAGTGACTTTAATGCTGAAATAGATGGCTGGAAGAAAAGTCGGTGGGTTGGCTGGATTGTAAGTCGACGACTCTATATTTTGGCGTCTTCGGCTATGAGTTATGCCTACTGGTGCAAGCAGACATCGACGTTAGCATTAAGAAGGTGGAATCAATTGTGGAGTAGAGGTTGATGGCTACTCTGCTGGGTCAGATGTTGAGGCCTGGTTTGGCCTTGGTGATGAGGTAGTTAGGGGAGTTGTTGCTAAGAGTGGAGACTTGCTCTTCTTTGGGACGTCAGGCAACGTGGATTTGTAAGTAGGGATGCTGTTCAGCAGTAGAGGTGCCTTGCGCTGGTTAATAGGCAAGTCCAGCAGCCTCTTGAAGTCTTTGCTAGAAAAGAAAGTCTTGCGGAAGTCTTTAGGTGGCTGAGGAAGGACCGCAAAGTACAAACAAATGTTAGAACATACAAAAGTATCAGAATAATAAAGACTTGAAAGCAAGTAAAGCAACTCTTGGCTCTTACCATTTCCTTCTTTGAACACTGTTCGGCTTAAGGGGTAGAGGTGGAGGTCATCAGCTGGTGGGAACTCCCAGTTGCCTGAGACGATCAAATAATCGTCTCCAACACCCTTGTTGGAATCAGGGAGGTCGGCGATCAGTTTGTATTCGGTCGACCTCGGCTTAAGGTAATAAATGTAGCCTTTTTTTGACTTAAGGCCACATATGGTATAGCAGTATTAGATGTCGGCTAGAGTAATCCTAGCATTTTCTCGGCTGGCTAGGGCAATGATACCGTTAATGACTCGGTAAGTGTTAATAGCTAACTACATTGGGTTCAGTTTGTAGTAGTGAAGGACTTGGCGGAAGAGAATGTCAAGAGGGAACCTAAGCCCACACTTAAGAAATGCCACTACAGGGAAAGGCATGGAGTCCCCATCAGGCATGATGGAGTCCTTCTCCCTAGCCAACCTAAGGTGGACATCGGCAGGAATGACAAACGCCTGCCTGAAATATTCTAATTTAGTCGGGGTGTCTACCCTCTACCTGAACATACCCATAACGTCGGCTAAAGGCGGACGGTGTTGGATTTTAGAAGGAAGTGGTTTGTTAAAGGTTGAAGGACCTCAGCTAAAACCTAAGTGGGTGCTGGGGCAAGATTTTTTGAAGATCTAAGGGGAATTCGTTCCAATTTTTCCTAAAGAATCGGAGTTCTCGGGCAAATCCCAAACTAGAGTTACTAAAACAGGAGGATTAAATGCAAGAATCTGGAAAAGATAGCAAGAAAATAGAAACAAGAACATGATTCAGACTCAAGAAGACAAACAAGAATTCAAAGAACTCTAAGTAAAGACTGTGCAGGTGTGCAAGGTCAAGAACAGTGGCACAATAAACAAGTGTATGAGTGATGTGTGCATAAAGGTCATGAATCAAAAACAGTTTGAACAAACACAAAATTGCAAGATAGAACATGCTCAAACATGCGAATGATAAAGTTTAAAGCACAGACAAAGATTGGAAGAATATGAAGGAATTCACCATGGCAATAAACAAAAGCAACGGAGTTTGAAACTAAAAAGGGGGGAAAACAGTGATTTACCGAAAAAATGATGCCAATATGAGACTCGCCAAAGTCTGACGGTGGAAATAGGTAGAGCAAAGCGGAGAGAGCTTCGTCAGAAGAGACAAACAGAATGATTACAGAGAGCTTCGAAGGAACGAAAATGGCAGTTTGAGAAATTTCTAGAGAGGCTTAGAGCGGAGAGAGAAATTGTGTTTGTAAAAGTGAAAAGATGGAGGGAGAGGGCGAAATTTTGTCAAAAACACGAAAAGGCGGCAAACCACAGTGAATGTGCCTTGGACGACGTGCCTATCAGGTGGTGCACGCAGAAGCGACGTGACCTGATGGCGTGTGTCAGGTACGGTTCAATAGGAAAGAAAAGTGTGGCAAAAACGGTTGAGTTACTATGCGTGACAGCTCATACGTGTGTAGAAACTCTTGGAGTTCTCAATTTAATGAAGCAGAAACCTCGGCTATGGAGATGATCTCGGCTAAAGAACTTGAAAAACTTTTTCTTAGTTCTAAGGCATTGACAAGACAGACTACAATTCTTGGTCATATGGAGCTGACGAATGATGGCCTCGGTAATGGAGGATAGAGCAAGATTAGCTGGCGTGCTATATGGACAAATGATATAGGTTCCATCACCTCAAGATGCCGAGGTAATAGAGCCCAGAGGGTAGTTGTGAGGACATATTTTTTTGAATGACAACACTTGGCCAAGGTGGCACTAAAGTGCCAGCCGAGGTGCTACGTGTCCTAGTCATGACGCCGAGATGATCTCGACTAGGCCGAGGTTATATGCGGAGATACCAGAATCTGAGATGAACAGATAAGGGATAGGAGTTCTAGAATAGGAGAGGACCTCAGTCCGGATAAAGATAAAGCTCTTAGGGAGTTTATCTCTATCTATTTGAGAGTCCAGGATAAACATTGAACCAGAGTCCATTGAAGCTAGGCTTCTATCGGGATCAACTCAGTGCTAGCTATAAACGTAAGGCACCCTCGTGGATCTAAGATACACTTTTTGTATTCTGGCTAGGGAGTTAAGCACTAATTACTATCTGTGAGAGATAACTGAGTACCGACTTGATCGTTGGAGTGCCCCCGGGTGGACGAACCACCATCGGAATCTCATCTTTCCCTGATAGGGCGTTCGGGTGCAATGTATTCTGCCGGTGTTCTCCAGCTAAGTACCTGTTTGGCAGTGTGGTCAGAAATCGACACACACAAGTAATATTCAATTAGTATGAGATTTGGTGAAAATCATATTGGTTATCTTGGTTGAGGTAGAACAAAGTTGATTGAAGGTTTTTGTGAGTTAAAACAGTTGAAAAACTAATTATTAAGTATTCTAATATGTTATTTTTATACCTCAAATTGATATGTGAGATATTTGATTTGTAAATTGTGGGTGTGTTTAAATTGGGGGTTGATTAGCTATAATCTTGCTATTAAGTGTACTTTCTGTATAAAGAAAATTGCATGTGAGTATCTGAAAGTGAGAAAGCCCCAATTTGTGAAAAGTCCTAAATGTTAATGTTTTGGGAGTTGTTGGATTATTGGGAAAAGATTTTGTTTGGTTTTAAAATTGAGGATTTGATTGAAAAACACTTATGAAACTTTTGGAATATTGAGTATTGGTTACTCCTTTGAAATGTTGAGTTTGATTATAAAAGTTTTGAAAATTTGTCTTTAAAATGTAGAATATGGATTGTTTTCAAGTGTTGAGAATCATGGGGGATTCCAAGTTATGGTTGTATGTTTAATTGTATATCCATGTTATATTTTAATTAATGCATTAGAGATAACTGTTTTGGCTATCGGTGGAGGATAGGATTGATTGTTGTAGAACTTGCATGAGACCCAGGTTGATTGAAACTATTTCACTCATGCATTACATTTATTCAAATGTTTTATACTCATGCATTCAAAAGGTTTATTTTGAGAAAAAAAGGGTGAATACCGTGGTGAATCTAGTTAGGAGGTGTGGGTTGTGGTAATTAAGTTGGCCTGTGTGACCATGGTGAAAGTCTATAAAATCACACAGTGAGGTGCCAATCCTTCCGGATAGTACCAGTAAAATGACTTTCGGTAGTGCTTGTATATCCTACTTGCAGACACATACCTAGAGATTCCTAGTGTGTGTATTTACCGCATGTTTTCTGCGTTGAAGGAAAGACATACATATAACTCGTATTATAAACTTTGGCATCGCATTCATTTTGAAAATGATGTTTTGTTGACATTCACTACAACAAAATTGACTTTTCACGGCACCACATCCACGACATACAATGAATGCAAGCCGTAATTTCTCATTTTTACGACTTGCTTTTTTTGTATGTCGTAAATAATAGACTAACCACGACGTATCTATTATGCAGGCCGTAAATGGTAAAAATGATAATTTTTTTACGGCTTGCATTGCGTGCCGTAATTAATAAAACTTTCTACGACATACATATAGCATGCCGTTAATACATCAGTTATATACGGCACGCGTCTGCCAGTCATTAAAAATAAATCACTTTTTATGACTTACTATGTAGGTCGTGAATGGTATGTCACTTTTTATGACTTACTATGTAGGTCATGAATGATATCCCAAAATAAAAAGCGCCAAAACCCAAATTTTTTGGCGCCACTTATAAAAAAAAAAAAAAAACTTAATTTATTTTTCTATTATAAAAGAGACTCATACAATTCAAGAAAAAAGAAAAAAAGAAACAAAAAAACACAGAGTTTTAAGAAGAGAGGGAGACCTAGGTGAAGGGGAAAATTTTCTTCAAACATTGCTTCAATCAATTGAATCGGTAGAGATCCATTGACGCGTCTGCTTCGACTGCTTCGACTTGGATTTGGCTTCAATTTGTAATCTGCTTGGACTGCTTCGACTGATTCGACTGCGACTGCTTCGACTTCGACTGGTAAGGCACTCTCTCTTCTCTTCCTTCTTCCTGAAACCCTTGTTTCGTCTCTCTCTCTCTCTCTCTCTCTCTCTCTCTCTATCTCTGACTCTCTCTCTCTCTCGGTATATATATATATATATATTTATATTCCCCTCCTCTCTTCTCTTCTCTGTTTTTCTGTTTGTTTTTACTCTTGTTTTTACTCTAGGATTTTTCTCCCTAAAGTCCACAATTTGTATATGTGAATTACAATATTTCCTTTCAGTTTGCTAGCAAGGCTGAAAGCAAAATCTCTATTTGAGAAATTTTGCCCCATATCAGCTAACAAGAGTTTGGTTGCGCTTATTTGATTTTTTGATTGGTTACTTTGAAGTAGTCCAATTTTTTATTTGAGTAATTTTTTGTGGTTTCAGTTTTGATAAAATTCTCTTAACTAGTTTCGTCATCTTAAGAACACTAAATTTCCATATGGATCTGAATAACATACTTATCCAATAACCAGGGTAATCTTTTCATTAGATTTCTTGAAATAGTTGTTTTTTTAAGAGGCAAGAGTTTTACATATAGCTTACTGATTTTGGATTTACAAGTGGGACAATATTGTAAAAGATTCACAGGGTTGCTTAGTCGGGTTGCTTAGTCCAGTTTTAATTATTGGACTGCAAGGTGTTTCTTTGGGAGAGATCCTCTCAATATTGAAAATGGGTATCAGCATATGGTTAGGTAGTTCACTAAAAATCATTCATGTTGGGCATTTCATAATTTTTCTTTCATGATATCTAATATTATTCATGTTGGGCATCAAGAATTGTTATGTTGGTTGGAGGAGAGAATAGGAGTGAATTGGTCATGAGAATTATGGAATGAGTAATATGACTATTTATTTTTATCATCTTATCTTATTTTATTTTATTATTTAATGTGTCAGTCTAATTATTAGTATTATATTAGATGTATATACATGAGTGGTGGTGCCTATTATACCAATGTTGTGTTGACAAATAAGATGAAAAACATAATATGGTATAAATAAATAAAGTGATAGTGTAGCATTATTGTTATGAAAGAAATAGGGTATATTTTTTTTAAGGATAATACTATGCTCTCTAGGTGAATATGTAAAAAGTGTATCAAATGTGTAAAAAGTATATAAAAATATGTAAAATGCTTTAAGGTATATAACTTTTTTATTATTTTCTTCCTCTTATTGGAAAAATTATCAGTTGCTCTTGGAGCAACATTCTACCCTATTAATTAATAGATCTTATATTGTCTCTTAAAACACTCACATAAAATTGCCTCAATAATACTATCTAACTTCTTAATTGAAAATTCTATTAAGTTGTCATTAGTACGACTTTATTTTTAATAGGTAAAAATTTAAAGAGAGAGTAAAGGGTTGCCTTAGAGGTCATGCCATGGGTTGTGCACAAAATTATGATTCTTGTTCTTTTGTGGTATGATAGGAAGTGGGGTTATGAAAGCACACTACCATTCACGAAGTATTAGTGCAGATTTTTGTTGGTTTTAGTTCTTTTAGATTAGCTGAATATTCATAGAAAATGCAATAATATATTTTTTTAACTTTTCGTATTTTTTGGTGTGCCTCATGCAGCTATCCTTTTGTCTATTGATCACAAACCTGATAGATCTAATGAACGCCAAAGAATTGAACAAGTTGGGGGTTTCATCATTTGAGCAGGTAAATCATGTCTTTCATTTCCAACTCTGTCTACGTGTATCTGTTTATGGTGTGTAGTTGTGCTATTTTGCTTGGCCCTTTTCTATTTTGCTGGTTTACATCAATGAAAATATCATGGGCAAAGCATTAGAACATTGGTTCTTGTGACCACAAAATCCATTGTAGCAGTGGTAAATGTACTGGCATGGCATCTATGGGATATGCAAAGGTCAAAAAGGTAAAAATTTGTTCTGTCAAAAGAAGATAGAGAACTGAAGGTGATGATTTGTTGAGAAGGTCAGTACATGTCAAAGAACTTGCTGTGTATGTCAACCTGTCGTTTGTGTAGGACCAAAAATAATCATTTTGCCACATCTTTACCCAAAACAAGAACCCTCCCATTCTTGAATTATATGTCAATACAAACTTAGAATGATAGATATGATGGAAAGATTGCAAACAAACCATGGAATTTGATATCCTTGTTCTTATCCGTTTGCTTCTGTTGAATTCACAAGTCACCTCCGCATTGTACTAGGATATTATTTTCTCTTTTATATGCTATTTGATTTATGAAATTCAGGTAATGCATCAAAATGCTTCTTGAATTTAAAAACATATGTTGTTGGGCATGTGCAAAGACAAACTGAAACATGCATCAGGAAATTCAATTAATTAGTTTTTTTTTTTTAATTTTTTTTAAAAAAGAAGAAGAAGAAAAAAAAGTCTTAAAATAATGTGTGTTAAGGCAAGTAACAATGTTTGAGTTGATGTGAAAGATATTCTGGTTCTTTAGATCAGTTGACCTCCAGGAGCATTATCTGATTTCCTACTTAATTGAGTTTTTTTTTTTTTTTTTTTTTATTTTTCAATTTTTTTTTATTTTAAATTTAAAAAGAAGAAGAAGAAGAAGAAGAAGAAAAATCTTAAAATAATGTGTGTTAAGGTAAGTAACAATGTTTGAGTTGATGTGAACTTATTTTTAATTAATCATGCATTCAACTCAAGTGATTAAATATGATAAAAATGAAAAGTATAGAAAGTGAAGTGAAATAAAAAAAAATTAATTTACCATATGCCTTTGGGTAAGATGAGAATTTAGGAATTTTTTTTATTTATAATTATCAAATTACCGTTAACTTGTTTAATTGAATTACACATTATTTATCACCTTTGACATCTTCATTAAATCATTCATCATACATTGATCGAATATGAAATATTAGAATGCTATATCATGAATGAAGTAGGCTATTATTATTGATTTACGCTTGTTGAGTCATGTTGGTAAACAAATTGTTGGGCCAATAAGGTAAGTAGTGAGAAATGATATTAGAGCTCTGATTGTTTAGAAAGTGAGATCATAAGTTGGTTTATGGGCAGAATTGGGTCACTAGTTTAGAAATTAATTAAAAATATTTGAGTTAAATTTAGCACAAGATTTGATTTGATTTGATTTTTTTTTTTGATAATAAATTTAGCTCCCTGAAAGAGATAAGTATTTGTGAAGACCTTTTGATAATAAATTTAGCTCCCTGAAAGAGTTAACTCACTCCTTCCATTTTACTATTTTCAGGTAGTAGGGCTTGAAGGCCTAGCATACTTGTGGATCTTGTATATATATATGAAGACCTTTTGACACATTGGGTAATCTCTTTTGACCCATGATGTACTTGTGTTATTTTAGTGTTGTAATATGATATACTTGTGATTCATATAATGGAAATGCCAATGTTGGGATGTGTAGAATAAATGAAAACTGTATAAAAATATATCAAAATGTACGAGAATATGTAAAATGTGTACATAATATGATATACTTGTATGATTTAATTTTTAATGAACGTTGTTAGCAAGACCCTTGGTATAAATGTATTCATTTTATAATAGTGTTATCTATTTATGATACATCACACAAAAAAAGTGTTATCTATTTATGATTTTGTAATAGTGTGTGAAGTTTTCTTTGTCATGCAGACAAGAAATGCAGCAGGGTTAGTTGCTCCAGCTATTGCCGCGGGTTTATATGCCTTAATACATACATTGGGCACCCTCGTCACTGTGATAGGAGCAAGTGGATTTGCTACAACTTCAGCTGCAATTGCTATAGGAACTGTTGTCAGTAGTTTTAGATAATCTCTTAATAGTTGTCGATATGTTTAGTAAGTTAGATATGCATAGTTTTGGATAGTTTAAACTTTTTGTACAGTTTAAAACTTAAGGATATAATTTTTAAATGTTTAGAATGTATAGACAATTGTTGAATGTTTATAATTTATGAATATAGTTTTTTTTGATGTTTCAAATAATATTTTGGTGGTTGATTGATATTTTGTGATGCTTATTTGTAATATTTGTTAGATTGTATAAAATTGGTCAAATGGAATCTGCTGAATTTAAAAAAAAAAAAAAAAATTGCATATTCTACGACAGGCATAATAAGTCGTTGTATTACATATTTTACAGCGCGCAATCAGCGTCGTTATTTGTCTCACCAATTAACGGCGTGCAAAAGTAGTCATAGAAAAAGTATCAACGATGTATAAAATCTGCCGTTAAATAGTTTTTAACGACGTACTATAGCATGTCGTAGAAAAAATAATAACGACGCACAAAATCTGTCGTTAAATAGTTTTTAACGGCGTACAAAGCATGTCGTTGAAAGTGAATGACTTTCCATGACTGGTCATAATATGACGTGCGTCTGCACGTCGTAAAAGGGTTTTTACGGCGTGCATTGCGCGTCGTAAAAACCCTTTTTTTGTTGTAGTGATTGAAGCATATTTATTTATTTAAGTTAACTAGTTGTGGTTAATTAAATAAATTGGATTTAAGGGATTAGGTAATAAAATCGTAATGTTATGGCATGATATGATTTTGTGTATATGTATGGTATCACTATATCACTATATCCGCATGTCTTTTAACGTTATAATATGAGATTACTTCGTGAGCTAGTAATTTGCTCACCTCTACCTATATATGTGTACAAGGAATACTTTGCGGATTTAAAGACCAAACAACTGGTTTTACCACTTCATAGTTGTAATGTAGTGATGAATTGTAATACTTCACTTGTTTACTTGACTGAGTGTCGTTCTTTGTAAAGAGTAGTGCCCTTTCATTTATTGTAAGCTTTGGGGCATCCTATTTGAAATGATTATGTAATATTAATTGAAACACATGGAGAGTGGGTTTATGGTTTCATCCATAGTATTTTCTTACATAGACTTGTGAAAAGTAAAGAAAATGGTTGATGAAATAGATTTTTATAATTAATTGAGTGAGAATGAGGGTATCTTTCAAAAACCTCACGCTTAGGTTAGTTAGTTTCTGCCTAATTAATCTTTGAAAAATCGGGGCATTACAATGGGACACAGGATAATGGTGGGGATTCACAAATGGGTTTGAGGGGAACTTGTCATGCACCTTGGAAGTCATTTTCTCACATCTATCTACTTTGGTCTTGTTATCTTTCTGCGAGGGTGCGCAATGGGGAACTTGTTCAATTCTGGAAGGATCTTGGGATGGGCTCCTCTTCCTTTGCCTTGGATTTTCTACATTTATATAGAGTGGCTCGGTCTCATAATTGTTCTACTGTTTCCATGGCTTGTTCTTTTTTTGTCTCTAATCTCTTGGAATTTCAATTTTTCTAGGAATCTCAATGATAAGGAGACTGTAGAATTGACATCTTTGTTGTCAAAACTTGATCATTTCTCCTTGGTTCCTCTTTTGGAGGATAAGAGGATTTGGGCTCTTCATTCATTAAGTATCTTTTCTTGCAAGTCCTTTTTTGACAAAATCATTGATAATTCTCAAGTTCCTTAGTTTTCTTTTTGTAAAAGAATTTGGAACGCTTGTGCTCCTCTTAAGCTGAGGTTTTCACGTGGTCTTTGGTTCAAGGAGGCATTTTGACAAATGATACATTGGAAAAAGGAGACTTTAATCGTTCTCTAAATCCTCAATGGTGCATTGTGTGTCATAAGGATGGTGAGTCCTTGGATCAGTTATTTTTGTACTGTCCAGTTGCTTTTAGTTTATGGCATAGATTGTTTCTTTTGAGGAATGTATTGTGGGTGCCCCCAAAAGGTAGTGTGCATATGCATCTAATCGACTTTCACATTTTGCGAGGATCGAAGAAGGCCAAAGTGCTTTGGGTTTGTGCCGTCTTTGCAACTTTTTGGATTTTGTGGTTGGAAAGAAATGCGCGGATTTTTGAAGATATAACTCAGGATGTGGATTGTTTCTGGGATAAAGTTTGTCACTTAACTTCTTTTTGGGCTTTGGTGCATCCTTTTGTTAGGGGAATTCCTTTGTTTTTGTTAGCTAGGGATTGGTTGTCTGTGTGTGATTTGTAGATTTTGGTGATGTAGTCTTTGTTTGGGTTCTATATTTTCTTTATTTGCTTCTTTTTGTAGAGGATACCTTATCCTAATTTGTTCTTTTTGGTTAATCAATAAAAATTTGTTGTTGAAATATATATATATATATATATAAACTATAAGTGTTAATTTAAAAGTGTTTTCTTGAATTTAAAAAAAGAAATAGAATTATAATTAGTTTTTGTTAATATTGATTGTTTGTGGATGTAATATTAATCTAGATAGCAAATAAAAATATATGAAAATATATTTTATTGCCATGTCCTCGCTGTGTCTGTGTCCCTATTTTTTTGAAATAGCCATGTCCCGTGTTTGCTTCCGTGTCCATGTTCGCATCCGTATCCCTGTTCGTGCTTCTTAGACGGTGCATTCAGTCCACAAACTACATGGGGGTTATGTGGTCATTTCCAAACGCTAGGGGGTAAATTGCACATGGCCCAAACCACAAGGGGGTAAAGTGAAGTTTGTCCTAAATTATATATCAATGCAGACTGTTTGGCCCTAGCTATGGTTAATGGTGGATACATCTCTAGTGGGAGATTTTAATTTTTTTGAATCTAGGAGTCAATCAATATGTTTCAAAACTTTGATAGTAAAGAATCAGAACTTGGCTATCATCATGTGGAAGATCTCTTAAAAAAATCAGACCTTTGAAATTTGTTGGAAGAATTAAAAAACCTGGAAAAAGCACGATACACAACACAATGAAGATATAACACTAGTTGAATAGAAAAATATCAGTCATATAATAATCTTCGTGTTCCACGTTGCTTGAAATCATAGGTTTAGTGTCGGAGTAATGCTATACAAATAAAAAAAATTCATACATTATTTTCATACATAATGATGTGGCTCATTATGGACCATTTACTTCAAAACAAAACACCATTGAAGATAGATTTATTTACAATAATGGCAATGCCATATCATTCTTGTCAAGTTTTTTGTCTGAATTTTATGTTTGTTTAGTATTTTCCTTAGTGTTGCCATGCATACTATTGTATTTTGTTATTCATTCCAGAAACACTGAGCTATGGGCTTCATTCATATTTCTTTCATGTATGATGATTGGTTTTTGAAAATTTTATTTCAAATATGCATCGATGATAATGTTCTGAAGTTTTTCAATTAAGGACAATGCTACTTTAGCTAGAAACAAGAAAAGGACTGCAGAACTAAGAAAGATGTTGTCAAGTTAACTAAGAAGCCTAGGTGATCTTTTCATAGGGATATTCCTGGAAAGAAGGAACCACTCCTAGGTCGTGTTTTGGATCATGGAGTCAGGTGGGGATTTGGAAAATGCGAGGAAAATGTGAAGCAAATATAACCTAAATTTTTTCTCCATTTCTCTCGCATTTTCGTTTCCCTTTCCAAACTCCTACATAAATCCATGATCCAAACACTGCCATAAGGTTGCAAGTAACATCAAGTCTGACAAGGTTTCTTCATGAGATCCTTTACTGAAGTACATTCTAATGGTGATATTATGCACCACTCAGTTTTAAAGGGTAAACCAACATCTTCTACTAGCATGAGAGATACTCTAACGAAGTCAATTTGAATTCCAAATGTTGCATTTGGTTGGGGATTTGGAAATGGAAAGGGAAAGGGAAAAGGGAAGGGAAAATGTAGGTGAAATGTGAATAAAATATACCTAATTTCACCAAGTTTCATACACCTTTTCCCTTTCCTTTTCCCTTTCCAAATCCCTTCCCAAATCCCTCACCAAACACAATGAAAGGCTTGGCAAACAAGGTACTGATGAGGTTGCCAGTTCTATCCAAGCAAACTTTTTGGTGTGTGAGCATATTGAATACTACTTCATGATGTTTGTAAATGCAGTGCACTTTGAAGAAGATCACTGGTACTGCTTCCATGAGAAACATGGATTTAGAGAAAATGTGGTTTGATGTTGTGCAAAATACTGCTTTGCCATCTTATTTAACTGTAGAGACAAGAAAAAACAAATAAATTTTCACATGCAGGATGTAGGCTGGGGTGTGAAATTCTTTTTCCTTTCCACAAGAACCAGGAGATTGGATCTAGCCATAAGAAAAATGCTTGGTATAAATAACTCACTTCTTGGTCTTCGACTATGATAGCCTCGACCTTCGTATGATTACATTATATTTTTTCAATAGGTTTAATTGCATGATTGTGTGTTTAATTATGTGTTACATGTTTAATTTTGTATTTATCTGTTATTTCATGGAATATTTGTTCACTTATCGACTTAGAATCAGAAATTGAATGCCCAAGCGGCTTCGGAAGCCAAAATTGACTAGCCCAATAGACTAATTAGAATATTTAGAATTTTATGGCAACTTTTGGCAAAATTTGATTTGGACCAAAATAATTAGAATAAACTGATTGAACTTAGTTAGAATGAGCCTAATTAATTAACCTTAATGAACTTTGATTAGGATAAGTTAATTATACTCTATATAAGCTTAGCACATGTTTTGAACTCACTTATACAAACACATGGGCTGAGATTTTGAGAGAGTAGGAAGCTAAGCTCTACATTTAGAGAGAGAGAGAGAGAGAAAAAGGGGAATTTAAAGGAAATTGTAGAAGATTTGAAGAATTGAGCTAGTCAACACTTGAATTCACATCCTAGGTATGGAATTCCTCCTTAAATGTTGAAAATAAAAGATGTAGGTCTTGAATTCAAGAAGTTATGAGTCTAGTTGCATGTAAGTAGAAAGGATTGACTTGATTATGGAAGAATTGAGTATAATTGCATACATGCATGCATAATCCTGTGAGAATATATATTGTATATTAGAAATTAGGCAAATTTCCTTTTCTTTGTATTTCCTTTTTTCTGTCATAGATTAGGGCTATATAATTGATGCACTCTTTGTAAACTTTACACAATTGAATATACAGAAATTCTTCAGAAACTTACATGGTATCAGAGTCGTTCTTTGATCCGAAACCCTAGAGTTGTCTCCATTGCTCTCTTGTTCGTATTCGTGCTTGCTTCTCCCAGGCTCATTCTGGTTCGACTTTGGTGTGCGATTGTGCCTCGTCTCAGTCAACCCATCTAGATTTCTTCTCTGTTTGTGCTATTTGGTAGTCGCACCCATCCAACGGTTTGACCCATCTAGTCATCGGCTTCTCACAGCTTGTCTTCTCTCTGTGGCTCTCCTTCGTGGTCGACCCATCTTGGTTTTGCAAGACTTCGATACGTCTCTAGTTCAGTCTGTCGAAACCCCTAGTTCTCTCTCTGATTTGAAGCTCTCTGGACAAATTTGGCGACCTAGCTGATTCGCAAGTCTTTGACTCGCGACTCCTTCTCGCTGCTCTCTGCCTCGCGATTGTCCTTGTTGTATGGTTCTCTGGTTACTTCGTCGCATCTGTTGGTTGCATCGAAGTGAATCTGTTTGAGGCTGGTTCAACACAACCTGGTTGGATTTTGCATATGAAATCCTCTAGTATTTGACCCATTGGATTTTTCCATATGAAATCCTCTAATATTGGATTATTGTCATATTATTTTCTGATATTACATTTAGACCTCATACTCTTTTGGTTCTTACATTGTGATTTTGGATATATAGGTTTATTACATTGTTGCCCCATTAGTTTTCAGTTTATTATGATGATGACAGTTTTAGCTTTTGTAAAACCCAAGAAAGGGCTCCTTGCTTCAGATGAGTGTGCCTACTACCATCAAAGGGGTCATTGGAAGAACCATTGCCCAAGAATGGATGTTTGTTTGTTCGGTCTCCTACCGATTTTACTACATCTGCTCCAACTCCTGATCCTGACTTGACTTCCTTGACTGCTCAGATTAGTCAGCTTCAGCATATATTGTCTAACTCCCAGCTATCCCCATCTACCTCCATTGTTTCCTCTCTTCATTCAGGTTTGCTTGGGTCTTCTTCAGGTATCTCTTCGTCTGTCTGGCTTTTTGACTCTGGTACCTCTCATCATATAACTCCTCATCTCTCTTTACTTTAAAATTGTATTCCCTCTCCTTTTCCTATTACTGTTAATGCTGCTAATGGGTCTGGTATGTCAGTTATATCTATTGGGTCTGTCTTACCGTCTGCTATGTCTGATGTCTCTATTCCATTTGTCCTTTATGTTCCTCAGTTATCTGTTAGTTTATTATCTATCAGTCAGCTTGATGCCTCCGATTTTGATGTTATCTTTTCTTCTTCTATCTGTTCTGTGCAGGATTGGATGTCCAAGTAGCAAATTGGGACTGGCCGCAGAGTTGGAGACCTCTATGTGGTGGAGAGCTTGCATCTACCTATGATAACTTCTCCAACTGTTTTTCCTCTTTTTAGTTAAATTCTCTGTCAAATCCTTTCTACTTGTGGCATTCTAGATTAGGGCATTTGTCTGCTGATCGCTTACAGTCTTTTGCTCAATCAGGTATATTAGGTAAAGTTTCTCCTAGTGAACTTACTGAATGTAGGGGGTGCAAACTTGCTAAAATGACAACCTTACTGTAACAAGCCCGCGAGGGGACCTCATGGGTTACAGTTCGGACTCAATTTTGTCACGGTTCTTAATCTGAACCAAAGAGTCCAAATCTGGCAAATCGTTTTGAGAAAACAGATTTTTTGAAAGAAGTGCCAAACATGGACTGCTTTGCCAGATACAGAGTCGCCACCTAAATATTTTTTTATGGGGAAATTTAGGAAACCCTGACTCGGTGCCAAAGGCCACGTGTCCGTCATCACCAAAGGTGCCTCGGCTCGAGAGCTTGGGTACGATTGGGGAAGGTCAGCTATGAGCACCCCCTCTCGCCTGATCCGAAGATCGGCCTCTACTAACCGTGATATCTTGTTTTGAAAACATTCCATGTCCTTATTCCGGTTATTAGCCTAGAATTACTATGTTATGCGCACAGCAAACAAGTATAGACCAAATCGCCCAAATTGGAACAAAACATTTTATGTTTGTTTTGAAAATGGTTTACTACTCGCAAGTAGACTAAAATGTAGGTTTTGCCACCATCGAGTGGGCTTAAAACTCATAGTTTTAATGCATTATTCCAATTTAGGTAATTCAACCTCCACCCACAGGCATTCAAGCAGTTATATCACGTAAGCAGCTAGCCTCATGGTAATCATGCTGTTATGGCGACACTCACACGCATGCGAGGATGCTAAAGCATAAAAGCTTACCTAGTACTCCAAGCCAAAATAGAAGCTAGTCAGTAATCATATGCATGATCCTAGCTCATGTTAAAATGGCTAATGCAACACATGCAAAATGCAACTATAATAGGCTCGGCTATCCTAAAGATGGTATGCGAAATGCTGCAATTAACAGGTATTCAACTTGGAATTGAAATACAAGTGCAGTTAGTATGATGTACCGAGTCCGGTGCATGTAAGACAAATGTATGGATGCACGCATGTATAGCATAAGGTATGCTAAAATAAATATGTCCTAATACTAACCATCAAAAGCAGGTAAGTAAAAGGGAGAAAGAAATGGGGGTTAGAAGACATGCACACGCGCACCCACACTTATTACAGATTCGCCCTCGCTCGGAGGGACCAAAAGAATATACAAATTTAATTAACCTACAAGCTAATTAATTATTACAGACCACTTAATTAATTAAGCAAATTAACTAAGCTAAGAAAGCAGTAAAGGCCTCGGGAAGAGGGTCCAATGCACGTGTGCTCGGGTTTGCTCGGAAATCTATCGCCATGCACAAGTTTGCCTCTGTTTTCCCTGCTCTGCTCCTCTGAAAATTGCACAAGTCCCAGGGAGCACTCTATGGACACTGTGGAACACCACCGGCTAAGACATAACACCACCGGCCATGTCCGGATGGTCATCGGCCATCTGTAAAGTCATCGGCCAAGAATGGATGGCCGGTCGGCAGTATAGATGGCCGGCCGGCCAAAGCTTCCTGCAGAACCTATTTTGACAGCAGCAGAGGGCAAAACGAGGCACGGCAATGCATTTCAAGCAAATGTGTGCACCACCACACTCCATATCATGTTTAAGACTCAAGGGGGTATGGTGCTCGACCCTCGGACCACCAATCACGCATTTCAATGCAGGATGGCCCAAGAAGCCAAAGTGTGCAATTTCAATGTGGAATGAAGCGCACATAAACAAACAATGAACTCAACCTCTATCATACTCAATTCAAGAGGCAAAGTATGCATGCCAATGTAATGCAACCTAGGCATGTGAGCTAAGTGTGCAACATGATCATGCAAATAACAAAACCATGTGCAATGGGCCATGAACTAAACAAGTAAGCATGCAAGGCATATAACATCAATGTTAATGACACACATGCAACAACATGAAAGGCATAACACATGTAAATATGCAAATCAACTTAACACAAGAAGCATGCCAAATGCGATGACACTTAAACATGGAACATGTTAATAGACTAAGCACCTAAACATACAAACATGTATAGCGTGCAACAACATGCTAAAGGGATGGTCTTAAACTAACTTGGACAGCTCTCTACTAGGTCCAAAACAGTGGCCAACATGCTCAAGAATGGAAGCCAAAACACATACAAATAGGCATGCATGCAAGGTCCAACACTTAAGCACAAAGAAGCAACTTTTAAACACATTTAAAAGAGACTATTATGGACAAATGGCAAGCACATTAAACTCTGAAAAATACATGAGGGATGATGCCAAATCAACCTATCAATGCAAGCAAGGCATGCAACTATGTCCAAAACTCAAGGCAAGCCAAGGGGCTTAAACCATGGCTATATGAAGCAAGTCCCAAAAGGCCGAGGGGACTCAAAACAGTCCCAATGTAGGTCGAGACAAGGCCCAAAACACACTTAGATGGCGTCTAAATGGTCTACACAAGGAAGCATACACAAAGGTCCAAACATGGGACATGAAACACCAACCTTTTAAAGCATTAAAGGGGCATCAAATGCAAGCATACGAGCATGGAGCAAGGACTGAAATATCATAACTAATGGTGCCAAACCACTGAAATGATGCAAATAGAGCATGGTAGAGGAGCCAACACTCAAGGCATACAAGCTAGATTACATGGTAGCTATACAAAGCAAGTCATGGATGACCCAAACAACCAAAATCAAACCTAAATCATGCCAAAATATGCATAAAAGCTTCACAAAGCTAAGCCAAAATCATGCTAGAAACAAGGCTCAAAGCACAAAGCATGTTAAGGCAATTTCATGGCATTACAAGACAAGTATGCTAAGCATGCATGGTGTGTCTAAACCAAGTACAAACAGTGCTATATCATGGCAAAATAAGCACAAATAACACTTAAGACATGGCCAACATGAACTCAAGAATGGTGCTCACACATGAGGCTAAAATGGCACTTTTTGAAGACAACAAGGAAAGGGGGTGGCCCTCTCCTTCTTAGGACCTTAAACCACCATCCTCACCACTGCAATCCCTCAAGATTTCAGTGGTGAGGAGGTCCAAACAAGGTGGTCCCGAAGCTCACCAAAAACACACAAAAATGGGGCCAAACAAGGCCTAAGAGGGGGTAAACGACCCCAAACACAAAAGTGGTCTTAATGAAGTATCTTAAACACAAAAAAAAAAAAAAAAAACAGAACTTTTTTATGTTATACACAAAGCTCAAATCAGCAAGCAAGATAGGCTAAAAGTGTGTGCAAAAACGGGGAATAAAGAGGGAAAATGAGTTACCTTTGTAGCCAAAAGGGGACAGCAGTCTCTTGGTCCAAAAAAACAGTCCCTTAGCCTCTGAAAATAGCCTCCAAGCCCCTTTGGTTGATGATGGAGGTGTTGTGCTAGGAGGTGTAGTTCAAATGGCCAAGAACTAGACCCTTTTGCACCCTCTAACCCTCACAAATGTAGAGAGAGAGGGAGATATAGAGAGAGAGTGATATCTATGATATATATCAAATTTTCTAACCCTTGAAAAGGAAGGAGAAACTCTCCTTAGATAGGCCAAGGCAAGGTGCCAAGCTTCTAAGAGAAGCTAAGATAAAAAGGGTCAAAGGGTGCAAGCTTCTAAGGGAAGCTAAGCAAAGGGGCCAAGCTTCTCTTAAAAGCTTGAGCAAAGGGTGCAAGCTTCTCTAAGAAGCTAAAAAGGTCAAGCTTCTTGGAGAAGCTAAAAAGGTTCAAGCTTCTTGGAGAAGCTAAAAAGGGTCAAGCTTCTTGGAGAAGCTAGAGCAAAGGTTCAAAAGGTTCAAGCTAGAACCAAGGGTTCAAAAGGTTCAAGCTTCTTGGAGAAGCTAAACCAAGGGGGTTCAAAAGGTTCAAGCTTCCTCAAGAAGCTAAAACAGGGGGTTCAAAAGGTTCAAACCCCCCTCAAGAAAAGGTCTCGGCCAGAAAAGGAGTCAATCGACCAAAGTAATGGTCGGCCGACCAAACAAAGTGCCGACCGGCCATCACCAATGGCCGGTGGCAAGAAAAGAGGGCCGGTGGCCTCAAGCCATGGCCGGTGAGGTGTTGGGGTGGCCAACAAACCATTCCCTGCCCTCAGAAGCAAAAACACAAGTCGGGAGGTCTTAAGGCAAGGCACGCGGCCGAAACCTCCGAGAACTCGAGACGAACACGAACATGGATGATCACCGAGTGTTCAAACGGTGACGTCCAAGTCTTGAGGACGGTCAAAAATGGGGTGTCTACACTTACCTTTTCGTAAAAGTACTTCTATATCTGATACACCGTTTTCTGTAGTTCATACTGATGTTTGGGGCTCTTCTCCTGTTCTCACCAAAAGGGGTTCTGCTTACTATGCGTCATTTGTTGATGACTGCACCCGTTACATTTGGGTTTATCTTATGACTCATAAGTCCGATTTCTATCAGATCTACCGTACCTTTTAGTCCATGATTATTACTCAGTTTGGGTCTACAATTAAAGCATTACGGTCTGACTTGGGTGGGAAATATTTTAAAAATGAGTTCTGTGAGTATTTGGCCAATTTGGGTACCATTCACCAAACTTCCTATACAGATACACCTGCCAAAAATGGTCGAGCCGAGCGTAAGCACCGTCATCTTCTTGAGACCGCTAGGTCTCTTCTTTTCTCTACCTCAGTTCCGACTCCATTCTGGGGAGAGGCAGTTCTTACTGCTGTTTTTCTTCTCAACCGCATGCCTACTCCCATTCTTTCTGGTCGGTCTACTTATGAGGCTTTGTTCTCCCAAATTCCTAACTACTTCCTTCTTCGTGTGTTTGGGTCTACATGTTATGTCCTTCTTCCTTGCAAAGATAGGACCAAACTTAGTGTCCGGTCTGTCCTCTGTGCCTTTTTAGGTTATAGTCCTACTCAGAAAGGCTACCATTGTTATGACCCTATCTCTCGTCGTCTTTATGTCTCTCGTCATGTTGCCTTTTTCGAACGTTTGTCTTACTTTCAGCTTCTCCCTCTCACTGGTCTCATTTCCAAAGAAGATTTGGTTCACATTGACCCATTTCCTTCTGAGGTCCCGTTTGATGAGTACATCTCCACTGTTCTTTCTGAGGCTATTCCGACTTCTTCGTCTGCGTCACCCATGGCTCCTTCTCATCCTTCAGCTTTTGCTTCCCCTCCGTTGTTGGTCTATTCTCGTCGTTAGGCTCCCCTACCACCAGTTGTCTCTACTCCTGTTGCTGCTCCTTCTGCTTCTGACGACTCTGATCCTACTGCACACCGATATCCTACTCGTGAGCATCGTCTTCCAAACAAGTTGAGTTGGTCTAATACATGTTTTTTTGCTTCCTATTATACTTTTTTGTCTGTTATTCATTCTTTTTCAGAACTACAATCTTTCTCAAGTGCTACAAAGCTCGTTTGGTTGCCAAGGGTTTTTCACAGGAGTATGGTATTGATTATGAGGAGACCTTTGCCCCTGTTGCCAAGATGACTATTGTCCGTACCTTGATTTCTATTGTTGCTGTTCGACATTGGCCTCTTTGTCAGATGGACGTTAAGAATGCTTTTCTTAACAGGTATCTCACTAAGGAGGTCTACATGCGTCCTCCCCCTGGTCTTCTCCACTCCTTTGGGAAGGTTTGTCGTCTTCGGCGTGCTCTGTATGGTTTGAAGCAGTCTCCTCATGCTTGGTATGATCGCTTTCAGATTGTTATTACCGAGCTTGGGTTTTATCATTCTGCTTCCGACTCTGCTTTGTTTCTCAGATATATCTCGGCTAGTTTTGTTGTTGTCTTACTCTATGTGGATGATATGATCATCACTGGTTCTGACTCTTCTGCTATCTCTGAGGTCAAGCAACATCTCTTTCATACATTTGGAATGAAGGATCTGTGTCCATTGCGATATTTTCTTGGTATTGAGGTTGCCTCTTCTCTAAAAGGCTATTTTCTGTCTCAGGCCAAGTATGCTAATGAGGTTATTCACCGTGCCGGTCTTACTGATACTAAGGTTTTTGATACACCTATTGAGCTTAATGTGAAGCTTAACTCTACTGATGGTGTCCCTCTGGATGATCCCACGGTCTATCGTAAGCTGGTGGGTTGTTTAGTTTATTTGACTGTCACTCGCTCTGATCTTGCTTATGCTATTCATGTGGTTAGTCAGTTCATTTCTGCTCCTCACTCTACCCATTGGGCTGCTTTGGTTCGTATTCTTCGCTATCTTCGGGGTACCATCCTTCAGGGCTTGTTGTTGTCATCTACTTCCTCTTTAGACTTGGTGGCCTATGCTGATTCTAATTGGGCTGGTGATGTTACTGATCACAAGTCCACCTCTGGTTTCTGTATGTTTCTAGGCGATTCCTTGATCTCTTGGAAAAGCAAGAAACAAGTTGTTGTTGCTCACTCTACTGTCGAAGCTGAGTATCGTGCTATGGCTCATGCTACTGCTAAGCTTGTTTGGCTTCGTTGTCTTCTCTCTGATTTGGGTGTCCCTCAGTCTTCTCCGACCTCCCTTTATTGTGACAATCGCAGTGCTATTCAGATTGCCCACAATACTGTCTTCCATGAACGGACGAAACACATTGAGATTAATTGTCACTTTGTCCACCAACATCTGCAGTTTGGCTCTATTTCACTTCGTTTTCTCTCATCAGCTTTGCAACTTGCGGACTTCTTCACCAAGACTTATACTACCGCTCGGTTTTAGTTTCTTCTTAGCAAACTTTTAGTGTTTCCTATTAAAACACCTTGAGTTTGAGCGGGGGTGTGAGAATATATATTGTATTTATTGTATATTAGGAATTAGGCAAATTTCCTTTTCTTTGTATTTCCTTTTTTCTGTCATAGATTAGGGCTATATAATTGATGCACTCTTTGTAAACTTTACACAATTGAATATACAGAAATTCTTCAGAAACTTACAAATCCTTCATCTTTGAGTTCAAATTTCTATGAATTCTTACATGCATGGGACTTCTACATATTTATTTGAAGAGTTGTTCATGTTTTTACACTTGTCAAGCCATTTGATCAAGTCTTGAAAGGATTTGAAAAGAAATGAGGGCAATACATGTCATGCATGGTTCCAACTTCATCATTTAAGTTTGATTTTGAGAATTGGGGTCCATGATTTTGAGCAATTGGTTTCAAATTGACTACATTTCCAAGTTCTAAAATGTTTTTCCAGGTTTTTGTACCAAAAATTCAAGTTTTGAACCTTTGTATATCAAATATGAATTCTAAACACAATTATGGAAATTCCAGAATTTGACCAATCTGCTCGAGCGAAGAAAGTGTCGCTCAAGCGGGAAAATCAAGCTCCCAGAAGTTTTTACAAATTTTACAGACCGCTCGAGCGACCAAAGTTGCGCTCGAGCGAAGACCCTTTTTACTCAGTCTTCCACTCGAGCGACCGTCAAGCTTCTATCGAGCAGAAAATTCATGCAACCAGTACTTTTACAAACCGCTCGAGCGACAGAAGTTGCGCTCAAGCAACCACCCTTATTTTTGAACCCTCGCTCGAGCGGAGATCTTATTTTTAGCAAAGTTTGACAAACTCTTTTAAGTGCATACTTGCATCCTCATGTCATTTCGAGTACTCTTAAGCACCAATTGAGCTCATATGAGCATGGAATGAGTTAGAAACACACGAGGGAAATTTAATTAAAGCGGAATGGTTATTGAATGGTACTCCAACTGTAATTTTTTTTGTTATGTGTTTTGTATAGGTGGATGTCCAAGGCCTAGTGACAACATAACCCACTGTGAGTGATAACTTTATAAAGATATGTTCAAGTTATGTTTATTTTCGAAAATATTATTGTCATTGAAATTGATATATAAATGATTGAATGGTTTACTTGTCCTTAATGAATGAAGATCCATTTGAATTTGTCATCGTGGCATCCTTTAATGAGACCCTTGCTTGGGGGAGACTAATACCATGGCCCATTGACCCTTGATTGGGGGAGATTAATACCATGGCCCATTGACCCTTGCCTGGGAGAAACAATACCATGGCCTATTGGATAATCGAAACATAGAGATCTCTGCTATTAGATCTTCATGGTCATATTGAATATTGAACATTGACTGACCCTCGCAGTCCCATTGTTATTAAAGCATAAATACTTTATTAGATGTGCCACATGATTTGAATGAAATGGTTATTGATGCCAAGGTTGACTAGATATGTGAAAATGACATTTGTAATGATATTAAACTTCATTCACATAACCTCTTTATTCTGTTATTACTCATTGGGCGTTAGCTCACTATTTATTTGTATATATATGTAAGTGTACAAGTTGAGCATCAAGGATAGAGACCGCCTCGGAGTCACCCTGTGGTTAGCCTTTTGTGGAGCTCCCGAGATGGAGCCAACTTGGGCTCGTGAGGAGCCAAGCAAAGTCTAAACCCCTTTTTGTTATGAACTCTTAGTTGATTTTTGGTACAGGGGTTTTTGTGTATGTAAGACTAGACAAGTTTGAATTTGTGGGCTGAACGTTGTTTTTTGAATGGCTGTATAGTGTTAATGTGAACTCTTTTCATATATGCAGAGCTCGATGGACTGCTTTGATATTATAATTTGCTTCCGTTAAGCCCCATAATTCATGTTACTTTGATTCTGTTAATAGAGGCCATAGTTAATCAGAGATTACTGGCCAGTTATGACACTAAACCTCACGACCCTCTCAGTCATTATGAACACCCCTGATTAGTGCAATGGGATGTGTCTATTTATCTATCTCTTGACTCGAAATCGAAATGGGAGCA
Source organism: Camellia japonica (assembly GCA_030407325.1). Taxonomy (NCBI): domain Eukaryota; kingdom Viridiplantae; phylum Streptophyta; class Magnoliopsida; order Ericales; family Theaceae; genus Camellia; species Camellia japonica. The sequence continues at coordinate 171,791,144 of JAPPVO010000019.1, forward strand.
GGTTTGAAAAAGGATCTTAGAGTGTCTAGGGTTGGGCCAGGAGGGTTACAAGGAAGTTTAGAGTTGAGTAGTCACCCTATGATCCCAAAACAAGGACAATCTGAGAACCAGAAACCAAAATCCATGTAATTTTATGTTTTATATGGAAACCTATTTGCCAATCGTTACAACATTATTTGATAGTTGACTGTCAATCTTTGCTCATTAATTTTGGTCAGGTGGTTACGTACTTTTTGAAGACAAGCATGAAATCTAAATGGTTCAGTGAGTTAACAAATACCTAGGTCCATAAACCTTGCTACTCGGGATAAATCAATTCAAAGCCTTGGAAATGTATTTGGGGCAGGAATGAAAAGGAGTAAAACAGAAACAGGGAGTTGAAGATTTTATTTTCTTTAATTGATCATTCTAGTATATCCGTACTTCAGAATTTTTCATCTAATTGCGTGAGATTGTGTTATTTTTTAAAAAACTATTAATTTATTCTTAGGTTGTGTTTGTTGTGATATATGATTTCCTTATGAATATTTAGGCTTTTGCAGTGATTAGACATAGTGGTATATTATATAGGGCTGATCCTGAGGAAAGTTTAGCAAACAATCTTCACTTGCCAAAGAAATGATCAATTTGTGGATTCAACATTAATTTCGTGAACTTATTTTCATAAGGGGTACATCAATTAATCTTACGTGTGTGGTTCATCCATGTTTTTTTTTGAAATCTGAACATATGATCAATGCAAGTGTTGGAAGAGTTCCAAAGTTTGCCTCACCCAAATCTTAAACAGGAGAACAAGGTCATTTTGTACCCAAAATTTTGGTTCCACAGGGTGTCTTTTTTGAAATAAGATATCCTTTTGCCCCCCTTAATGTTCACAAATTTCTTCCCAAGTCTCCGTTAGTTAACAAACCTCTGTTTTCTCTGTGTATATGTATTCTTAAAAATTTGCTACACTTAAAATTTGTACAAACTTATTATTTCAACAAACTGATGTGTCACGTTTACTGCATTGACCACATCATCAGCCTCTAATTGGAAAAGAAAATCTTTATTAACTTGACTCATCAGTTTGTAATTCTTTATTTTTTATGTTTGGGTACGTATGGAATTACTCTATTTAGTTTTTGTACAACTGTTATTTAACTAAAACTCTGTTCACTAATTTGAGATTGTATTGTGACAGTCTACAAATCTAACACATCCACAAAGGAATCCGAGGTAAGGAACTCTATTTACTTCCATGTTTTTGGCATTAGCTTCAATCCATCAACGCTTGCTCGAGAAAAGTTAATACATTGAATTGACCTTATGGACATGTAAACACCATGATAGGATAAAAAAGGGATGGGGGGTTGCCATCGTATTTAGGGCTGATACACATAGGTCGTGTTGATGCATGGCCATTTGGAGGGGCCATCAGGAAATGAGCTTCTTGTTCTTAGTGAAAAATGGCACAAGTCGTCAAACTCGAATGTTTCAGCCTCAGCATGATTTACCAAAGTGCTAACATTCGAGTTTGAGGGCTTCAATGATCTTTTCATTGACATGATGGTACTATGTATTAATGATGAAAACACAAGTGCACACAAAATACTTGGCACTACAGGAAATTCAGCCATTAGTGACGTTTCAAAAACGTCACTGTATAGCAAGAAAATGCCGCCAAAAGTTGTAGCACTGCTTATCCCAAACACTGATGAAATGGCTGTCGCTATAACTTCCTGGAGATTTGAAAACACCGGTAAAAACCTATAGGAGGTGTTTCGCTAAACGCAGCTAAAAACATTCCAGCAACATCAATTAACACTACAGTGGCATTTTAAAAAATACCATCGTAGCTTCTTTTTTTTAAAAAAAAAATAAAAACAGGGCCTATGAAAAGATCATTCACATCAAATCTCCATAAATTCTCATTCAAATTCAAGAAGCATCAACCAATCAAATGGCTTACAAACAGTGATAGTATTCAAATTTTAAAAAACCATATCCCACGGTCATATAAATTCCAATTCAAGAATGATCAATCAATCAATCAACTGATTGTTTATTACATGAACTAAAATTGTCCTAAAACTTCATCCATTGCTTATGAATTTACACAAAACATTCATTGATTAAAAAGCTAAGATCACAAAACTATTTCAATGAGAAAAAGAATTATTTCTCATAGATGAATTGAATATAGCTAAATTCCCAGCTTTCTAAGATTTCACAATTTCCACATAGCTTGCTTTAAAACATAAAACACCTGCAGATCAAAATGATGAGAAACAACAAAACAATGGAGTGAGTAATATTTCCCATAAAAAAAAAATGGAAACAAACAAAAATGAAAACAAAAATGAAAGCAAAGCAGAAAGCGAAGATGTACCTCAAAACCCCGTTATGCATTCCAAAACTCCAACCATCAGTGCCAATAATATTGCAAGTTCTTTATACAACTCATCAGATGAATCAACGATGCTGCCTAAGATATTAGAGACCACGAGGAAAACCAATCACTTTGTTTGGTTTGGAATTTTCAAAAATAGTTTTATGAGTTTATAGTCCATTTTTTTTAACATTTTAATCCATTTTCTTTTTAAACTTTTAGATCTATACAGTTAAAAAGTACAATTTTTGTGCAATGTTTTTTTAACACACTGAATTGACAATATCAAAAGGCAATCTTGTAAATCACCTTTAAACCCACTCCAACCCCATCCCCATTAATGCTGTGTTTGGTTGGGGGATTTGGGGAGGGATTTGGAAAGAGAAAGTGAAAAGGTGTGTGGAACTATATGAAATGTAGGTATATTTTTTTCACATTTCACTTACCTTTTCCATTTCCTTTTCCAAATCCCTCCTCAAATCCCTTAGCCAAACACAGCATAAAGGACATACACTGAATAAAATATTTTACCCAATCCAAAAATCGCAGCTTGTTATTTGAATGGTGTACATGCATGAAACTGGTAAGGTCTGTTAGGATGTAAGGAAAAAGCAGCAAGTAAAATTTGTAAGCTAAGCATCCAATCATCAACCATTATGTAATTGAAGCACCAAAAAGGGAACCATTTGTACACTAGAGTTCCTATACACTCTCATTTACTGCAACAGATCACAAGGGGTCCAGAACAAAACAAAAGCACTAACAAAACTTGGGTGTCAACAAGCAGACTACTGTCTAACCAACACTTAAACTGAATTGATCACTAGACTCTCTTGCTTGCAGAACTGCCTTTAACCCAATTTTGTACCTCAACTCATTTTTTAGATTTACTCGTAGTAGTCCAATACCTTAGTGTGTAGATCTCTGCTGTTGATCAATTAATATGGTCCGAGGACCCCCTGCAAAATGGATCCCCATAAGCATATTATAAAAAAAATAAAAAAAATAAAATAAAATAAAATGAAGTAAACACACAAAAGCAACAAATAGAGCTTGTAATGAGCTAGCCAGAGAATACCATTGTGCTTCTATCTCTCCTCTTTAAGGACCCACCAACCATAGCAAATATAGAATTCTAAACAAGTGAAAGCCTATACATGAAATAGAGCAGCATTAAATATTTAATATTCTTCACAAAAAGAACATTAACACACATTGAAAAAACATGAAGTTAATGATTCCATGGACGTCTATGACAACAAAAACAAGCAAAAGGCTTGGATGCAAAAAGTTACATTCCACCATCAAATCCATCTAGAAGCTTCCCATTATAGACAAGTTTAATAAGAGAAGTATAAAAATCCAATATAACCTGTCCAGTTCTATGCACCATGTGACATCTGTTTTTTAAATATGGTTTCAACAAATAATTTGATGGTATAATAATTGTGAAGGTTATATAAACAATATGCCCTGTATCGATATTCTGAACTATTTAGCTAGTTTGAATAGAACTCACAATAAAACTTAATCATGGCAACAGATAGTATACCTAGACTAGGCTATGTAGGTTGTGACCAGTGACTAGGAAACATTCTACTCAATCACCATAGTGGCTGGTCATACTGCTGGTGCAAGCAGTTACTTTCAATGTTTCACACAATGGGTTGTACTCTGATTGTCCAAATTTCAGCCCAAGTGCTAGTAAATAATATTCAACTGACAAAAATATATTACTGAAGATTATTGGCACGGTGAAATTTATCAAACATAAGTCTAACACAGTCATGATTTACCAAAGGTCAGCACTTTGAAAGAGAATCAAGGGGACAAAAACAAAATCAAAAATTCTAAAAAGAAGATCAACATTGCTTCTGATTTTACTTTGTTAAGAATCTAAGATCAACCTTGCTAGAAAAACATTGCACAGAGGAGCAAGGGACAGAAGTGTTGGAGCTTCAAGTTTAAAGTTACTTGACTCGAGGTTGTAGTCCTATTATAAGTCCTACATCTTTGAGGCTTCAAGATCTTTGGAGGGACAGAATATTTCACTTGATTTTCACTTGAGTGCATAAGTTTTAAAAATAAATCATTATTGAAATCTATATACAATTCTACGTGCATATATATACTTCAATAAATCAAAGTGAGACTGACATTAAAGGATCCATATTGCTTACCTTGCTACTGTGTTGATTACACCAATAGCGACCAAGGAGTACCCACGTAACTGAATGAATCTATATCTCCTCCCAATAAATATATACAAGGAGAAGTTGCCAAACTAGAAAGCTCTGCTGATATAACCGAGCAACTCAAGAATGAGGTTCAATTAAAGAGAGAAAAAACCAGATCTGACAGAGCAATGAAAAGAATGAGAAAGGTTTGATCAGAGAGAGAGAGAGAGTATACCTGAGAAAAATGGTCCCCTTTTCACATAGGGCGCACCTGATACTTGAACATGATCGGAGACTTTGATGTTCAAACCCTAGATACAATCCTTTGCCATCATTGCTGCTCGATGAGAGAGAGAGAGAGAGAGAGGGAAAATGAATAAATGATCAAGAGCTTCCAGATTCCTGGCTGGAACCTGTGTAGCTTTTCACTCCTCCAGGATTTCTGTACACAGACTTCATCATTCCTGCTGCTTCATCTCCGGTTGATTTTTTATCTGATTGAGAGATATAATTTAGAGAGATAAGGTAGGCTGTTTTTAATTTTTTTTTCCTGCCAAAAGGCTGTTTTGATCTAAACGTCAGGTTAAGAAATTAGAAAGACAATCCAACAACTAAATCGGTGTCGTATCATCATGGGGCTAACACAGCATTTTCTGAATGACATTGAATGCTTGGCATTTCACAAAAATGCCAGCAATAAAACGCCGTCTTAAACCTTTTTTTCTTGTAGTGTGTATCAGCTCCTCATGCTAAGCATGCAAGCTTTACAATAGAACTCGTGTCAATAGTTTCATGGTCTCTGCAAATGCAGTAAGAAGGGCTTGAAAATAGGAGAAACCTCGGATGGATGAAACCATACGAAGAGCTTTGTTTGCCAATAGGCTTAAGGAAAGATGTATGACCTTTGAGGCTTACATGAAAGAAAAGTACACGGTAGGTCGCTTAGCTTAGCCCTTTGAAAAGTTTCATTGACATCATATAACTATTGTTTAGTGGCCATTGTTACTCACCATGAATTGATCAACATGATCACCAAAAATCACTATAATTGTAAAGAATCAGATAAACATTTCAAAAGTAGATCAAATATAACCAAATATGGGTAAAGGGGAGTATGAATTATATATATATATGGCTATAACCAAAATTAAGAAGAAACAAGAGCCAACTAAAACCAAAAAGATAGAATTTGGGACCTCTTCAATCCAAGTCTAGAACCAATTTGCACGATTGAAGAGTTCGCCCTTGGCAACACCTGATGTTGTACAAACACACCCGCAACCTCCATAGATACAAATGGAACAAAGTAAAACTCGGATAAAAGTGGAGAGTGAAAAGTATATTCATACTTTTTAAATCAAACCAATAAAAATTAATGAGTGTCAGATTTTCAAGTAAGAAGTGAAATCCAACTAGAAATTTGTTGAAGTTATCAACAAAATGAACATAGAACGAGTATCAATAAATTAACTAATAAAAAAAGCATTTCTTCCTTGTAATTTAAAAGCACCTGAAATAGATGAAAGTAGTATTAAAATGTATATAAAAAAAATGTAAAACTATTTTGGAATGCATAAAAGTTGTTATGAAATTCAAACTTTTTTCACACTTTCTTTCTTCTATTGATAACCATATGGGTTGTCATTAGCATGATGCTTAATTATTAGTGTGTTGAGGAGAATTACAAGAATGACTATGAACAAGATTGGTAGATGTAATTATGTAGAGTTCAAAGTGTATTGTTATGACAAAGGAAAATTATATTTGCATATAAATAGATTGTAGAATGAATCACAGAATAATCATAAGAGGTGAGTTTTGCCACACATCATAGAACTCACACCTTTCTAAGTGTTTTTATGATCCATTCTGTATATATTTAGCAGTGCTTAATGACATAAGTGAGGATTCTGTTTCACTTACCAGTAAGTTGTAGAGCTTTGGGAGTACACTTCACTATAGTTAGTTCAGTTACAGATCTATTGGGTTTGTGTCCTCTTCAAAGCTGCCACTTCCAGTGGGTGAGATGCCTCATTGTTGAGGTCGAGATTTGCAGAGTCAACTGTTGGCATCCCATATTGGTTTGCGGAAGCATCTTTTGGAACAAACTTCTGAGGTCGTTTGTTGAGTTGGTTTATATCGAACAATACTTCTGGGTAGTGGTTGGGTTGCACCGATGACATCAGCCATTGGCCTTAAACCTTTTGCTATTATGGTGAACCTTGAAACTACTACTTTCAGCGGGTTCTATTTCTGCTGGCTCGCAGTCACTGAGATCATCATGTCTTCGCTTTGATGTACCAATAGCATCTTCTTCTCCTGCTCTTACTGATGATCTATTAGAGTCTCCATCGAAGACACCTAAGTTGAAGTTGTTAACATCATACCTGTATATACTATTACTCACTGCTTCTTCATTATCATATTCCTTGTAGTATACCAAACGAACCCCACATTTTGTTACCCCAGCATGCATCAAATTAAACTTGTCATCGTCCTTGTATCCCATACATCCATCTGTGATGTCAAAGTCATCTTTTTTGACGAAACTAGCTACAAACTCAATTCCACCCTCATTCAATTCATCCATCTCCAATTGATCTAAGTCCAGAAAATGGCGGAGATATACCCAACCCACACTGTCTTAGATTTCATTACACAAGTGATGTACAGAAGGTAACGTGTGAGGTGCTTCCCAATGCTGACCTAAACACCAATCTTGAGCAATGTATCCTCTATTATTTACATTTTAATGTGGTCCCTTCATTTGCTATTAGCATTTTGGATGAGATAGGCCACGTGCGACTCACGTGGGCATTTAAGCAATTCTAACCCAAAAAGGAATGAATGAATTATATAGGTGATCACTATAGTTTCTTTTGAATTCCACTTTCGCCCTTCTAGTTTCACATGTGTTGTTTTTATTTTTAGTTTGTCCAAATGTAACAATAATTGATGGACGCACTATATTGAAAAGTAATTGAAGTATAGGGTTTAAGTTGATGAAATCAAAATTATGGAACCAAAATGAAATCTATCTAAAATCATAGAAACCAATGTTGTAATTTTCCTAATAAGTATATATATAGAGAGAGAGAACTTGAAATTGATTTGAAAGTAATATATCTATTAGGATGTTGCTATGCTTATTCTTAGCCAGTTTGCAACAATTTGTGAACCAAAATCCATCAATTTTGTTGTATGTGGATGGACTTGATATTGTTCTTAACGACTCACAATTGCATGCAGTAAGAGTTGAAACAGTTGATGCAAGCTCTAGCAATTCTTGGAGCATCTTGCAGCCGATCACCGGCTCATATTGAAGGTTGGAAAGTTGGTTGATGCTTGCAGGTAGACTCTCAAAATCATTTCCGCTTAGACCTAAACTTTTCAATGAGTGTAACAGGCAAATATCTATGGGGATCGATTTTAGATTGTAGTCCTTGACATTTAGTCTTGTTAAAGACTCGAACCCCGACAGTGTTGGCAGTTCCAAACTCATAGAATTCTCTCTGTGTCTTGGTAAAAACAATGACAAGAAGAAAGAACTCCATGAACTAGATGTTGTTCTTTTGTTGCATCCTTGAAAGGACAATGTTTCAAGGTTCTTCAGAAGTACAATAGAGGTTGGGGTTTGTCTAATGGCTGTGCAATCTGGATAAAGCTCCTTTAAACAGTCAAGAACACCCAAGTCTTCTGGCAATGTTTCAAGTTTTGAGCAACCAGAAAGTATTAGGGTTTTAAGAGACTTCAGTTGACAAATGTTAAACTTTTGAGAGTATATTATGCCAAATACTAAGATTATCTTCAACCATCTTCTAAATCCCTTTTATAATGGCTTTATTGGATGACCGATCCTTCCTCCACACATGAGGATAGGGTCGAACTACACGATCAAAGGAGGTCAGGTTGCTTCACGGATTGTTGAGCTAAGGAGAGACCTGGATACTATTATCTAGGAGCACAACACTTCTTTAAGTATTCTCTTCTTGTACAGATGGCTTATAGATGATTGTAAGCCTCTTTGTTTTTAGAGTTCCCATGGGCATATATATTGCTGAGTCGGGAGGTTTCTTAAATCCTTACTTCAGAATCATATCAGAGAGCTCAAGACCGAGTTGAGGAGTCAAGCCAATACAAAGCAGGAGAGAGATCTATTTTCTAGAGTCACAGAATTAGACCCTCTCATCCGCAAAATTGGGGTGGGATATATGCGCAAATCCTCAGCATCATGGTCACATTCCTTCTTTCCTCTTCCTTAATTAAGAGGTCTGGGGATTTTCACAAACAATTAAGAGGCCTTTGCTTGTCCATTAGCTTGAGCATAATAAGGAGTAGATTTAGTTATGCTTATACCAAAATTCCAAGCAAAAGTTTTTACTAGACCACCTTTGAATACTATTCCATTATCGATAGTGATAGTTTAGGGAATGCTAAACCTATGAATTAAATCTTCAATAAAGCTAATTACCTCACATTGCTCTATAGATTTATAAGGTTTTGCTTTAACCTACTTTGTAAAGTAATCTATAGCCACTAAAATGAAGCAATGATGCTTCAAAGATAGCGGGTGAATCTTTCCAATCATGTCCATCACCCATCCCCTAAAGGGCCAAGACTTGATTATTGAGTGCAGTTCATATGCTGGCACATGCCTAATCATTCCATGTTTCTAGCATGCTCTATACACACGACCATACTATACACATCCTTAGTTACACAATTTTCTTATTTAATTATCACTAATTTTTTTTCTTTAATTATGACATTACTTTGAGATATTTGGTTATGACTTTTTGTGTTTGGCTATGACTTTTTATTTTTTATTTTTTATTTTTTATTTTAGTTACGATTTAAAAAGTATAAAATTGTAAAATTTTTCTTTATAGTTATGGGTTCCATATGGTACATGTAGTCTTTCACTGTTCTTAATAATAAATTTAGTGATGGATTATGCTCAATTCAAAGTCTAGAAGTTCACAATTTTCACCCAACCACAAGTGTGCCTAGTCAATCCACCTTGAAGTCATTCTAGTCAATCCACCTTGAAGTCATTTTATTCATAATGAAGGGAGGGACTTGACTAATTAAGCCCATGACTGTAGGCTGTGGCACCCACTTGGGGACTAGGAACCTTAAAACACAAGGGTGCCCATCTCTCTCCATTCCCTACCTTCAAAGTCTCCTACTTGTCTTTTGTAACTAAAACACAAGGGTGCCTAGTCAATCCACCTTCAAGTCATTCTAAACGCAATCTTGTCTTTTGTAACTAAAGTAGCTCCCCCACTACATGTGAGTGATGTTTGAAACTTCTCTCTCTTTCCCATTCTCTCTCCCCCTCATGGAAACAAAATCCCGGGTGACCCCCCAACATATCTCATTTCATTAGCTATCACTGAAATGTTAGGAGAGAAATATATCTCATTTCACATTGTTGTCCCCTCTTTTGTGCTTCCTAATCTTCTACATCTAACATTAAATGCCACTTGTTAAAGCTTCATGGAAAAGATCATTGGTTTGGGCCTCATTCCACCAATCATTGGTCTATTTGGTACAATTTAAATAAGTTATTTATAGCTTAATTTTTAGTTTGGACGTCTTTGTTAAATCGTTTGGTGCAATTTCTACTTACAACTTATTGTACAGAAATAATTTAAATGAGATGATCATCTGAGAATTAGAAGGGGGATACTTTTGATTTATGCTTTCTAATGATAAACTTTTAGCTTATAATAAGATGTACCAAACAGACCCATTGTTGTTGTTATTATTATTATTAGTATTTCTTTTTATCTTTTATTACTATAACCCAAATTCTCTCTAATTCTGACGGTCTAGTTGGGCTCGTGGGGCACACTATGTATTTAATTTTAATGATTTAATTCATTTCTTTTGTAAGTTACTGTGTCCAGATCATTTATAAAAATATAATTTGATACGATAGTTATAATTATATTATTCTATCAATTTTCTTCTTGTTCTTCTTCTTCTTAAAAAAATAAAATAAAAAAAAAGATTGTAAATATGAGTTTAAAAATAGACCGTTAATGTTTTGAAGACAAATATAGTGAAAACAATATGAGTACAATTAATAAATCAGTCTAATTATTTTTATAAATAAACAAATTAGATTATCAAAATGAGGTCAATGGTGACTTTGGAGACAAAGTTGGGCTCTTATTCTTACTAGTTAGAAGTTCATTACTTAATACATAGATTTTTTTTCTGAAGACAAGAAAGTAAAAAATTATTTGATTACCACTCTAGTAGGATTACAGGTGATTTGTCTTACTCTGTCATATTCTTATTATTTTTCCCATAACATGTTATATCATTAAAATCAATGAACAAAAAAATATCAGACATATAATAATATAATGGAATAAACAATATTTTTCTTTTGTTGATAAAAAAAGAAAAAAAAAATTCAAAAGACTTCAAAACAAAGACTTTTAGAAAAATTGCCATTAAAATTATTAAGAATGAAACAATTTGATGTAAGGTTTATATACAGATCTAAACTACAAATGATATTTCTTAACAAAATTCTAAATATATAATATTATTCACTTTGTTTGGTTGAAATTTCTTGAATTCAATTTTCTGAAAATTAAAATTTTATTTTCTATTTTTCATTTTATTTTTGTTTTTAGTGAATTTTTTGACAACATGCGGTTCAATATGTATTCAAAGAAAGTATTGAAATAACAATGCAGTTTGAATGATACGCCGAGCCTTGGTGCATGCAATACAAAATGAATGTATGCAAGCATAAGGTATGCTAATTGAAACGTGACCCTAATCTAACCATCAAAAGTGGTTAAGTAAAAGGGAGAAAGATGTGGGGTTGGAAGACATACACATTATTATATTGTGCTCTCATGAAGAAGAGTCCGAATGAATAAAGCAAAGCTAGCTAGTAACTAATTAGGGCTAAGCTAATTAAACTAATCTAAACTAATTATTACAAACCAAATGAAATAAAAAGCTAAACTAATTACTTAATTATTACAACACTTGAATGAACTAACTAGTAAGCTAACTAATTAATTTATGATGCAAATGTAAGTAAACTAAGCAATTAGTATTTCTAACTACGCTGCCACTACTCTGCCTCGGGAAATGGAAGATGCACATGCTCAGATACCACCCGAAAAGACCTCTGTTTTGCTCTCGAAAGCCTCTATTTGCAAAGTTGAACATTTCCAGAACCATTCTGCTCCATCTGACCAAAATTCTACTGAGGTTTGCATCAGTGGCCAGCCGGCCATGGATGAATGCTGCCGGCCATCTACCGGCCAAGAAGGTGGCCTACCGGCCATCTATAGTGCACTGCCGGCCACTGATGCACTGGATCAGCATGCTGCAACGGAGTACAAACAGAGCAAAAAGAGGGTTTTTCCAAGGATTGTCTGCACAATTCACCTCTCCTTTTCATGAATAAATCTAAGGAGTTGTGAATTTAAGCCACAAACAACCAATCTAAGAAATTTCATTGCATGATGGCTTGTGATTCAAGGTGTGCAAGCTCAATGAATGCAAAACAAGACACTCAACAACCATCACCCTATCATGCATGATCAAGGGCAATGGAGACCTAGGAAACTTAAGACCTTTCATCACTATGAGTATGAAATGTCCCAATTTTCCTTATGTTCAATTAACGTCCGATTGAACACACAACACACAAGTTATTATCTTGTTCAATTTCAGTCCCAAGTTGTTAGTTACTCATTTTAACTTACCAACCATTCTTTAATCCAATTAAGTCCAAAAAGTGAATTAAAGTCCTCTAATGGAAAGAAGGCTCAAAACACAAGTTGCTTTGGGTATGAAACAAGTCTCATACCGTTGGTGATGAACCCCCAAAGGGATTAAACTATTAAGTATGAAACCTCAATTCCACATTTAGGCACACAAATGACTTGAAACAACTTTCAAAGCAAAAAGAAAAACCAAGAAAGGAAGGAGGTTGCATAGGTGATTAGTGCTGAAATGAAGTGCAAAACAAAACCAAAGCATGCAATCAACTCAAACAAATGGTGCCTAATGGCCTAAAACACCAAGCTTGTGAGGACTATTACACTACAACCATACAAAACAAGGTCCAACTGACCCAAACAGCCCAAAACAGAGCTAAAGCAGTCCAAAACAAGGGCAAAAACATGCTGGAATATAGCCACAAAAAGCTAGAAAAACATGCTAACACATGGAGTTAATTAGGCTACCATACAAGACACAAGGTGGGGAGGCTAACCCCTCCAATTGTGGACTTCAAAACATGTTTTTTGCCACTGAAAATACTCTGAAATTTAGTGGTTAAAAGCCCCAAAAAAGATGGTTTGAAAATGGGAAACAAAGGTGCAGAAGCCTTAAAAGCAATGAATATAGAAGGGTGAGATACCCCTAACCTTAAATGGCTTAAAACACCAATTTCAGCCCATTAAAACAGAGATTTTTACGGCTCAAAAATAGCCCAAAAATAGTGGGAAGAAATAATGAAACAAGTATACTAAAACAAGTTAAGAGACAAGTATTATACCTCTTGAAGCCAAGCACCACTCTAGGCACAAACACAAGTCAAAACCACCTTCAAGAGCTCCAACAAGACCTCAAGGGACCTCAGCTCAAAGGTGATCAAGTTTGGTTAAGGATGTGTATGTAAAAGAGTGATATAACTAAGCAAGTATGCACAAAATTGTAAGAGAGAGAAATCTAGAGAGAGAGAGAGAGAGAGAGAGAGAGAGAGAATTTTTGAGTTTGAAATCTTCTAACCTTAAAACATGAGAGAGGGACTCCCCATATATAGAAAACATGAATTCTATACAAGGAGATCCAGCCCTCCATGTGTGGACAAATGCAAGCATCTGTGCAAACAACTGGCACAAAATATCTGCAGGAAAACACTGGTGGCCGGATGGCTGGCAAGGCACATCAATGGCTGACAAACCAGAAGCTCTGGCCGACAGCCTTCATAGATGGCCGGTAGGCCACCAGAGACTGCAAGAGGGAAAGACCAAGACATGGTCCAAAAAGAAGACAACATGGATGCAGAGTTTGAAAGGCTCAAACCTGTGGCGTTTTGCTGAGGACTTCAAGCGCTCGGCGAGCAATCAGACTCATCATCGGAAGTACTTACAAGAATATACAAGTCTTGAAGGGTCGTAAAAAATGGGGAGCCTACAGAGCCCAAATTGCCTGGAAAATTGGGAAGGACAGCAAAGCTCAAATATGCACTTGTAGGCTCGAGGGTTCAAAGTACCAATAAAAAGCTCCATGTGCAACAAGATAAAGGCCCACATATCCTTGTGCAATGAATTGGAACACTATTTGTCAGCCAAAAATGTCCTCAGCCAAGCTGGTCCTTTTTTGGCTTCGAAGGGACAAAAAAAGGTAGCAGGTGGAGAAATAGAGAGTTGATGGAAAAAAGTGAGATAGTAGGCAAAAATAGAGGGGTATAGGGAAATCCTAGCATATTTTTCTCCATAGGTGGTGGGATCTTGAACTAAGAATTTCAAACACGTGGAGTGTAAACTAGTAAAAGATGCAAAAAGCTAGAGCTGTAGTACCCAGAAGGGGCCTCCTTGGTTGACATCTAGAGGTTTCTTACAAAATTGGGAACATGCCCTATAGACATGGCCTAAAACGTAAGGAGCCAAGGCTATGTTCTTCTTCGAAGCAAGTGCTTTGGCAAGTGGGCAAACTTAGGCATAATCCGCTGGGATGCTGTACAGAAGAGAAACTTACATAGCCAATATAGAATGAAAGAAAAGAACTCTCGGTCATCTACAGAACCTACCTTCTTATTCTCAAATTTTACAAAATCACTGAAAAAAGAGTTTAATGGTGGAATCGTGAAATTGACTGGAAGGTGTGGATAACTAGGCGTAAAGGGAGCACCAAGTGGTGAGAGCCCTAGGAGATGGCAAATGTCAAGAATGGTGGGGGCCACCATACCACATAGAAACTGGAAAAACTTGAAAGCCCAGTTCCAAAAACAAAGGGCTGTAGGAATCAAAAAAGGATCTTCGAGAATAATGAACTTAGAGAGAGAAAGGGCATCAAGGATGCAGAGCTCTTGCAGGTCCCATTCTCTGGTGGACACAACCCTATCATACCATTCCTCTTAGTCGACCCTCAACGTTGGCCAGCAGCGGTGGGGCCGATTCATCCTCCAACTGCCCCAGTCAAGCCCCCCTTCGTAGAGAAGGCAGTGATCCTCTAGACAAGGATACAAAGCAGGAAGTTGGGCAGGGGCTTCTCTAAAGATAGGTCCCAAAACGTATTTCTGTTGTTCACTGTGGCGCGGAATAAAAAGGCTCCCATCTATGGCACTTGGTTCAACAGCTTTGAATTTAGGTATCTCCTCCTCGATATATCACTTCAAAGCCACCGTCAGGCTTATGCACTCAATAACTAGCACTTTCAGAGAGGAAGACGCCATTAGTGAGGAGTGGAGGGAAGAGCAAGGAAAATGAGTGTGAGAATGGTATGGGTTTAGAGTCGACAACAGTGAAGAGTGGGAAATATTGGACAAGTGAGTGGGTTAAAACGCGAAGAGAAGGGGTTTTAAACCTTGCTATCCAAAAGTTACCCAGTTAGCCTAAATAGGTCAAATAGACCTAAGACAATCACTTGATTGTTTTGAGACCCATGTGGATTTAAAGCCTTTGTTTTAAAAGCACCAGAGATCTTGAAAACACAACATGGAGAGTCTCCTTCAAGAGTAAATGTTAAGATGAAAGCATAGTTCAAGTACTCAGCTTGGCTTCGAAAATGGTTAGTTGGCTTCGAAGCCAATTTTCAAACACTTAGCTCAGCTTTGAAAATAGGTGGTTGGCTTCAAAGGCAGTCTTATACCTTAAATTCAAGCATAGTTGAGATTTGTTCACTTCAGCAATCCTGGAGGTATGCTTTTAAACTTTCCAACAAAGGAAATTTCCTTCGAAGGGATCTTGGTAGTGACCTGTGATTAGAATATGGTTCTTGCCTATTCTTTCAGCATAAATAAGCACTATGGAACTAGTTCTTGGTTAAGCAATATAGAAAGACCAAGGACCAAAGGACTTATCTTGCACTTTTGTGTAGATAAGACCATTCAAAGGTGAATTCTTAAGAGAAATTTCATGTTTCAAAACACCTAAGCTAGGCTTTGAAGCAAGATTGGTTAGTTCAAAGCTATTATTTACACAGATTATACACAGATTATTAACCATACGATTGGAGTGTGAAAACCCAAGATAAATATGAACACTCTGAGAAATTCCATGCTTTGAAGTACTTAAAACCAAACATCAAAGCAAGTTGGTTGCTTCGAAGCTGTTATTCACAGATTACATAGACAAAATAAGGAATAAAGCCATATTCACCATGCAATCAATCACATAATTGGAATATAAAACTAGATCATGAAATATGAGATTTGAAGAACTCAGTTTTATTGATATGCAATATGTACATTGGAATATAAACCTACTTGGTTACATTCTTAATTTTATAAAAATAAAGAATAGACAAAGTCACAAGATCATGAAACTGACCAGCAAAATTCAATAAATACATACTCTTTTTCTAGCCTATCATCTATCCTATCTAAATTTGGTTTATCTAACTGATGAGCCCTTAGTTGGAAGAAGAGTTGTTGGGCCTTCATTTCAAGTTCTGTTTGGTTAAGAGCCTTCTCCGTTTTATCCATTTCTCCTTCCCTATGTGCATCGCCCATAATGGCATCTTCTCCATGCTCTGAGTTGTGGTTCTTGAAGTCTTCATATTCTTCAAGAAGATTCCCTGCTTCGTACTAAATGTGAATACGGGCAGCAGAGGTGTTCTCCAATAACTCACTGGTAATAGAAGCATTTGTGTGCTAGTTGAGTAGAAGAGGAAGTTGATCTAAGAAAGTATAAAGCTCTGCCTGGGCCATAGGACTGAGGATGTGGCTTCGAGAGATAATATCACAAGACCGTAATAAATTCTTGTGAGAAATGTCATCTCACTATTGGTAAGTAGTAGGAGGAACTGGAGCCTGGTAGGAAGCAAAATGTTGGCTCTCAAAGAGGGCGAGTTTCAGTTTTTCGACCCAGTTAGGATTGGGGGCAGGGGTGGAGCAGTTAGGTCCTCTCCAAATGAAGGTAGGAACTCAGGCTTGTTCACACATTCTAGCCGATCGGAGGAGCAAAGTTTTATTTTTTTGGCTAAGAGTGAATGATTGATTCCCAAGGATTCAACATAGTGTGCAGTCCTTCGCACTATTCTGGATGGCAAGGTGGAAGTATATCATGCCGAAAGCAAGTTGTCCTTAAGGCTGTGAAGACAGTCGAAGGAAACAAATGAATAGACTACAGAACTGCGCGTGGAGGGATGAATTACAGTGGGGTCATCAAATTTGGGAAATCGATGGTGAATTTGTTCTCTTGTTTGAGGTTGAGTGGATGTAGGCCAAGAATCCCAACCAGTATTTCTAGAAGATGATGAAGCAACCTCATCCCATACGGAGCAGATGAAGAGCATCTAAGATCCATTTGTGCAAATGTTTGGTCCAGAGGTTCATATGGTGCAAACGCTTCCATAAGTTGTATAAATGGGGGAAAAAATATGGGGTGTTTGATAATATGATTTAGTATTTAAAATTGAATGTATTAAGTAATAATCAATTAAGTTCGTTTGACAATCACAATTGATATCACTTAAAAATTTAAGTCTCTTAAAATATTGGCTAAAACTTAAAATTTTTTAAAATCATTTAAAACTTACTTAATTCTAACTGAATTTATAAATATTAAATATAAGTATCGATATATACTATTATAAATTCACCACCACCATCACCATTGCTACCGCTACTACTACCACCATCACCCCCATGCCACCGTCATTACCACTAGTACAACTGCTACCACTACCACCAACACAACCACCACCACTACTATTATCGCTACCACTGGTCCACCACCATTCCATCATCGCCACCAGCACCACAACCACCACCATCATAGCAACACTACTACTACCATCGCTACCACTACCACCACCACCACTAACATGATTTGAAACAATTTTCATTAGTAAATTAGAGGCTATCGACAACATCAGAACTGAAGGTTTTGGGTCATTGTAGAAAAAATTAAATGTGATTTTTTTCTATATTTTTATATAATGATTTTTTCTACAAATGTTATTTTGTCAAACATAATACACACTTTATTTTAAGGACAATCTCCAATGGATTAAAGCTACACAAAGAATTAAGGATAGAAGAATGGCTGTGGGGTGGGATGAATGCAATCTGTCAAGGCATCATAGATATTTCGTAGGAGATGTGACGATATCTAACCATATATGTAAAAGGAAGGACTGAGTAAAAAATAAAATAAAACAAAATAAATTTTTTAAAAAAAATGCTACCATAATTTACCTGTTGATTTATGATTTATCCTGGAAGCTTCAACACATGTTTGTACATAAAATTATCTTTTGCAACAAATGTGAATGAGGCTCCATGGTTAGACATTTGGAGATGGTAGAAGCTACTAGGAAGTTGGGGTAATTAATAAAATAAAATAAATAAATGAAAGGGAGTGGAAAAGTGAGGGAAAAGTCGTGGGATGGGCATGGGGACGAAGATGCCAGGAAAGTGTACTTTTTTATTTTAGTTTTTACTAAATTTATAAAATGTATTTCTAAAATTTAAGTGGGTCATTTTACAATATATACTTTTTCAGGTGTGTACTATATATATATATATATTATGATAATTTGTGATATTGATATCACAAACGTCATGAATGATCAAAGGCAATGGAGACCAAGGAGATTGGCTCATTTTATCACTTTGAGTATGAAATGCTCCAATCTACCTTGTGTTCAATATAACGTCCGATTGAACACATGCAATGAAACACAACATGCTTAACTTGCTCAAGTTTTACTTGTCATGTTTTATTTACTCATTTTAATTACCGATCTATTCTTTAACCGGTTTAGTCCAACGTGATTGTCCTCTAATGGAAAGAGAGCTTAAGCCACAAGTACCTTGAGCATGAGAGAGGTCTCATGCTGTTGGTAATGAATTCCTGAGCGAATTAAACCATTAGGTATGAGGGTCTCAATTCCACACTCAAGCCAACAAGAGGCTCAAAGCCACTTTCAAAACAAATTAAAGAGTGAAGAATAGAGGGAGGTTGCAGATATTTCAGTACTGAAATGACATGCAAAATGACACTAAAACATGAAAACAATACATGCAAGTCATGTTTAAGAGCCTAAAACATTAAGCTATTGAAGCCATTGCACTACAACCACACAATACAAGCCCCAAAGGACCAAACTAGCTCAAAACAAAGCTAAAACATGCCAAAACAGTGGCTAAAACATGCGGAGAATATGGCACAAAATGCTAGAAAAACATGTTCACAAGTTAGCTTGCAAACTAGACTCAAAACACAACTCTCAAAAGCGATGAAAGAGTGAAACAAATGAGCATGTGACAGAGCTGTATGATGCTGAAATGACATGAAAAATGATGCTACAACATGCAACTAACTCAAGCAAATCAAGTTTGAAGGCATGCAACACCAAACTAGTGAAGATCACTACACTATAGGCATGCAATACAAAGCTCAAAAGGCACAAACACAACAAAACAGTCCTAAAACAGTCTAAGAGGAGTCCTAAAACATGCTTGGAGTGAGCTAAAAATAGCTAGAATAGGAGGCCAACACATAGCACAAATTAGACTAGCAAGCACAATTGCACTACAAGCATACAAAGCAAGCCTCAAGTGACTTAACCAGCCCCAAACAAAGGTAAAACAAGTCAAAATAGTAGCAAAAACATGCTGAGATGAAGGTACAAAATGCTAGAAAATCATGCTCACATGTTAGGCTACCTAGGCTTACAAACAAGACACAAGGAGGGGAGGCTACCCCCTCCTATTTTGGACCTCAAAACATTATTTTGACCACTGAAAATCCCCTAGAATTCAGTGGTTAAAAGAGCCAAAAAATTTGTTTTAGAAAGTTTTGAAAGATGGCACAACAATTTAACAAGTAAGCTACAAGAAGGGCGTATAACCCCTAACTCTAAACAAATCTCAAACCCTCATTTTAAACCATAAAAAAAAAAAAAAAGATTTCAGAGGTCAAACCAGCCTCAAAACAATATGCCAAGATGGCAAAACAAGTGTTTAAATTAAGCTTGAAATACAAGAGTTCTACCTCTTGAAGACCAAATGCAATTTAGGCACCAAAATCAAGCCAAACCAAGCCAATACTCTCTTCTAGAGCTCAAATAGGACCTCAAGCAACCTCAACTCAATGGTGATCAAGTTTGATCAAGACCTTATATGCAAGAGTGTAGAGAATTCAAGTTACAAGGCACAAAATATCTAGAGAGAGAGGATTCTAGAGAGAGAGGGAGAGAATTTTTTTGTCTTAAAAAATTTCCAACCCCTCACATGCAAGAGGGGGCCTCTATATATAGAAGATACAAAATCCCCTCAAAGAGATCCAGCCATACACGTGCAAGCAGATGGTTCAATTTGTGCAAACAACTGGTACAAAATATCAGAAAATATCTACTGATACATTAGTGGCCTGCCGGCCATCAGTTATGGCCGGCAAGGCACATCAATGGCCGGCAGGCCAAATGCCATGGCCGACAGTGCCCAAACATGGCCAGCAGTAGCTCAAAAACAATATGCTGAAAGGACCTAAATATGTTCCAAAAATGAGACGGAATGGATGCAGGGTTTGGAAAGCTCATACCTGTGGCATTCCGCTACGGATTTCGAGCACTTGACAAGCAATCAAACTCATCAATGGATGTACCTGCAAGAACATCCAAGTCTTGAGGATGATCAAAAATAGGGTGTCTACAGTTGCCCCTCTTTAACAGAACTCAGAGTCACAAAGATGACGTGCGCGAATGTCAAAGCCCAGAGATGACCTATTTTGACAAGGCCGCAAGACTTAGACAAACATTTAAGATAAGAAATATAAAGTGGCGCTCGTAGGCTGGGGCAAAATGGAAATGATATGCACGATGCAAGAGCAATAACTTATTATCATGCAATAAAGCTATAATGAAGCATTTAAATGCAAATGTTATGCAAGGAAAACGCCATATTTTAAGCAAACCAACAAGGTACAATAATCTCATACATGAGAAGAAGTAAGCAATTAAACATGTTGCGCATGAGAATTACAAGCCGAACCGCATTTCATGCAGAAAGGATGTAAGAAAATTATGCAATCTGCGCTACATGCAGAGAAAGGCTAAGAGCAACTGTCGGGCGCACCCGAGGTCTCAAACAAAAACACATCCTAGCGCGTCACACGCGAGAGGAGAAAAGGATGGGTGCAAACACGAGAGGGTGGTATAAACATCGGAGCACGTCCCAATGTTTCTAACCAAAACAAGGTGGTATAAGCATTGGAACACGTTCCAAATGCTTCTAACCGAGGATGGTATAAGTGTCCGAACACGTTCCAAACACTTCTAACCGGGGATGGTATAAACATCGGGCACATGTTCCAATGTTTCTAACCAAAGAGGTGGTATAAGCGTTGGAACACATTCCAAACGCTTCTAATCGGGGGTGGTACAAACATCGGGCACACGTTCCGATGTTTCTAATCGGGGAGGGGTGGTATAAACATCGGGCGCACGTCTTAATGTTTCTAACCAAAGAGGTAAGTGGTGTAAACACCGGGCATACCTGAGTGTTTCTAACCAACAAGAGAGTTTGAAAGACAGGAATGGTCTCACTTGGAATTCCTCGAAATGAACCGTACGTACAATATTGTCTGGTTGCGCTAGCTTTGAATGAACCGTACATACAATGTCGTGCCTGTATAAGAAAGACACTTAACAGGTACAATGCAATGAGAATGCATGTTCCATGCAAGACAAATAACCATGGCACGATGTTAGAGGCATGTTTCATGCACGACATGCAAGAAACAAAATAGAAGCATATTCTATGCGACGTGAGCAAAAGCATGTTCTATGCAAAATAATCAACAATGCATATTTAATGCAACATGCATACTCTTTGCAAACATGGGGATGTATGTTCTATGCAACAATTCAAAACGCACGTTCCATGCAACGACAAAGAAATGTACATCTTATGCAATGACAAAAGCGTACTCAATAGAGACAACTCAAAGGCAGCTTCTGATTTACCTCTCAGGAGAGTTGCAGTATGTTAAAAAGGATACACCTTGTTTATGTTGATGAGCAACGGTCATCGCGCACTGGAAAGGCAATTTTGAGCTTCCGTGAAGACATTCTGAGTCAAACATTGAACATCCCTTGCACTTCTTGGAATACCAGGACACAAAACAGAACCAAAAATGCAGGGGAGGCTTGTGGACACCTACTAGCCACCAAGGAATGCCGCCAGCCACCTGCCAGCCATTGGTGTGCCCTGCCAGCCACTAGTGCACCACTGCCGGCCATCGATGTGCCACTGCCGGCCATCGACGGCAGATTTGGGCATTTCGGTCCTTTCACCCTTGGGTCTTTAAGTACACAACTCTACACTTCATTTCCCCACAAACCCTTGCACGAAAATGACTTCCTTCTCTCTCTAGGTGCTCCTTCTCTTTAGATCCACGCTTTCTACGCATTTTCCAACACCTAAACAAACTTTATTCGCTAAATCCCTCTAGTTCTCTTCACTTTGAACCGATCAGAATTTGATTTTGACGCTTTTTTTCTCATTTCCGCCATTCTAGGCTCATTCCCCTCGAGTTTCTCTCAAGGTTTGTACACTTTTCCCGGCTTTGACTTTTTTGACTTTTTCTCTCTACTAGGGTTGACCTTTTCAAGGTTTCACCCTTTTCTTCATTTTTCATTATTTTGGTCATCTTGCACCTATTTCAGATGGCAGACGATGTTCCACATGATGAGGGACTCCTTGAGCTTTCTCCAGTGGATTTTGAGGCGGACTTGGAGCCATTGCCGCTGAGCATACGCCCCTTTGATCCAGCGAGGTACCATCCTCAGACTTACATAGTACCCACTGTGGAAGGCATCAAATCCTTTACTGATTTTGCTGAGGACGCACCAGAGGACCTCCTATTGAGAGAGCCAGCATCTCATTTGTCGGCCATCGCCGTAGAGGTACGAAAACTGTTTTTCCACAGTACTACCCATAACTACTTGCATTTCTTGCACTATTTTGAACTGATTACATAGACTGCCTTGATCTAACTGTACTATCATCATTGCTTTATATTCAACTGCACTTTTATTGCCTGACCTAATTGCATCTCATGCATTATCACAGGGCGGATCCCGCTCCTTCAGAGGCTATGGCACGACAACCGCTCGAGGCTGGTACGGTGAGCTCCCAGTTGGGGTTTGCGACATTATTGATGAGACAGGCTTCGGTCTCCTTTGCTCCAGCCTGACTCGAGTCACAGCGAGCCGTCCTCTCTTAGGGGCTCTTGTGGAGAGGTGGTGGGACACCGCCAACTCCTTCCACTTTTCCATGACGGGGGAGATGACGATGACCCTTTATGACTTTGCCATGATCACGGGCTTAGGCGTAAGGGGTGATCCGATTCCTCTCGACCCTGATATAGGGGAATGAGAGGCAGCATAGGCTACACTACTTAGGGCACATCCACCGACACTCCGGTCAAGCATGGTCCAGTACAGTTGGTTTGAGGAGCAGTTCAGGGGGACTGAGCTCAAGACGATCAAGGAGATAGAGCAGTATGCCAAAGGCTTCCTTATGTTCCTCTTCGGTACCATCTTGTTTTCAAACAGGTGGAATACTGTGGGCCTGTATCTGCTGAGTACCTTAGTAGTGCTCCATTGAGTTCAGTTCTATGATTGGGGCGGAGCCGGCCTTACCACTTTGTGCGGATACATGAGCTCAACTTCTTGCATGAGTGGGAGCTTGATCGGAGGCTATTGGCGGGCTTGGGAGGTGCACAACTCAGTTCCCCCTTTTCCCTTTACATTTTCTGCTTAGCATTTCTTGCTTTACATTTGTTCAACATATGTACTTTCTGTCCTGCATTTTCTGTATCTGCTCATGCACTGTATGTTTTCTGCTTTGTATTTTCTACATCTGCTCATGCACCGTATTGATCACATATCATCATACTTTCCCTATAGCTATGGGTGTACGCATACTTCCTCGCTCTTGCTCTAGAGCCTATAGAGGAGGTTCCAACGACAGTCCCGATTTCTCAGGTGTACAATGGCCTGCTCCGCCGTAGGACCTGGGAAAACTTCATGTTTTTCCGATAGTATTTTGATGTGGTCGCGACGCACAAGGTAATCCAAAACAAATTCATCTTACTTTTCAACCATTTAAATCCACACATTAACGATTAACAGCGATTAATCATCTATTCATTTCCATTTCAGATCACATGGCAGCCCTAGGCCGTGATATCGTCATGGCTCCGAGCCCAGTATGATACAGTTTAGATCATCACTCGCCATCACATTCTTCTTGAGGGCCCAATTTGCCGTGCCTGGTTCTTGGGCGAGCATTTCGTGTGCTAGTCTTTGGGCCTGCCTGACCCATTTATACCGATGGCACCTCCAGTGTCCATGAGAGAGACACACAGACTGTCTACCGATGAGGTGATCTTGTTCATGGTAGGGTTGGAGGCAGATTACTTCCGTGTAGAGGGCGATTACGCGACCTTCATCCAGACACACCTGATGCCGCCTCTGACCAGTGTTCGTGGGGGCGAGGAAGTGAGAGCTTCTGCCGTGAGGGTGGCACGGAGAGTAAGTTGGGCGAGCACGGCCCGCGACAGAGGGATTCCCTAGGCAGAGCGGAGGGCTGGTTAGCCGGAGCTTCCGATCGAGCTGACAGGTTGGTGATACTCTGGAGTGGCTTACCAGATTCTGATCGAGCCTCCGTTGCCTAGTCACAAATATGTTAGGGCGCCTGATGTGCCTTCGGTTTGTACTTGAGTTTTCATTTCATTTTGCATTCTTGCTGAGATACTCAAACTTTCATTCATTCCAGATACTAATCATTTCAAATTGCATTTGCAGCCCTCCACAGAGTACGTTGAGGGGTTACTCGAGATATTGGCCTCATTCGAGGGCATGATCCTGAAGAGGGAGTCGGTACTTGGCTTCCATGGCATTGCGGTAAGACTTTTCAGTTTTCTTGCATTTCGATTATCATATCTCTGCTGACATACTGAAACTGGCATTTCAACTGAACGCTTGATACACTGCTTGCATTGATCACATCCGACACACTGCATTCTCATATTGTATTCATACTCTGCATATACCTATTTTGCACACCACTTTTGCATCTGATACACATCCTGTGGCTGACATATACCAACTACCTTTTCAGGTCCCATCCTTGTCGACGACAGTAGCGACAGTCGCAGCAGGACCTTCAGCACCTTCTCCAGCGGCAGAGAAGAGAGGGAGACAGGCTCCATCATGCAGTCGATGAAGAGCTAGAGGCACCCATGATAGGAGTGGCCCTTTAAAGCCCATCTTAGGCGACGATGATGATGAAACGAGCGAGGATGAGGAGGCGGTGAGTCCACAGTCAAAGTCATCTGAGGACGGAGACGACGATGCCGGCTCAGATTCCGCTAGTGGTGAGGCTACAGAGGCAGAGGAGGGCTCCGATTCAGACTCTAATTCAGATTCGGACAACGGCGTCGATGGAGATAGTGCTTCAGAGTCCACTCGACAGAGGAAGAGGACTAAGAAGGCCTCTCAATCCTGAGGTGGATGGCACCGATTTAGATGTTTTTTGCTTAGTTTTCTTTTTGCTAGTAGTATTGGCACTTTGTACAGCTCAAACAAGTTTTATTTCTGTAAAAACTTGTACTCTTTTGCAAAAAGTGACCATGATTGGAATGAAAACAACTTTTGATCAAAAAGTGTTATATTTTGCATTCTGAACATCGCATAACATTGCATAGCACAAAAATGAGATTGGCCTTGATTGAAAACTGCACATTCGATTAGGATTTGTCTTAATCAGGTAATGAATCGGCCAACAACTGAAAAGACAAACAGAGTAAAACAACTCGATAAGCAAAATAATAACTTTACGATCAATGCAAATACAACTCGATAAGCAAAATAAGGACTTGAGAAACAACACAAATACAACTCAATACAAAAATACAACTCAATAAGTAAAGCTAAACGAATACAACTCAAATAAGCATGCTCAAGTCCACAGAGACTCAAAATAAGACCTCAAAAGACGAGACTAATAGAATACAATTGCTACATGCAACTGGATCTTCACAAAGGAGGACAATGGGTAAAAAATGGAGGTTGCCGGCTATGAAGGATGGCCTGCCAGCCATCTATTCTCTCTGCCAGCCATCAATGTGCCCCTGCTAGCCATTGATGAGCCTCTACCGGCCATCAATGTGCAGAACCACCGAAACGTTGACATCTGGCCTCCACTCACTGCCTTATCTTTTACAAAAGCTCCAGCTTCATGGTTTCTTCATTTTAGCTCTAATTTCATCACTTATGGAGCCATTTTCTGCCAAAAAGTTCTCGAATTGGATTGCAACATTAGATGGTTCGAAAAAGCTGAATTTCTAGGGTTTCGGGATAAAATTCCCGTTGAGTTGTACCCCGCTGTGTTTTTCATTCCTTCATGCCACGGTTAGATGTTGGAACCCAGTTACACATGTGTTTAGCTTTGGGGGACAAGAGCTATGCCCCACAATTGAAGAATTCCAAACTTTAATGGAATCCCGGCGTGACAAGGAGATCTTACCTCAGTCGCGTTTTGGTCATATCCCAGCTCTTGGAAGGATGTGTGGGCTCTCTTCTCATGAGGCTCGATCCTTGGTACACAACAGCGAGTTGGACATTCCCAATCTCATTCATCGGTTTTTTGATGCCGACGACCATGTCGATTGTCTTTGGCAAAGCTTTTGGCAGCATGCCCTCTACTTGTGCATGTTGGGTCATTTTCTACTTACCCCTTGCTTTGGAGGGTCTAGCGTTCGCTTGATTGAGGTAGCTTAAAACTTGAAAGAGGGCAAGAGCTGTATTGGCTTGACATTAGCCAAGACTTTGATGGGCTTGGACGCCTTCCATCGCCGGGAGACAACCAAGTTCGCAGGAAGTCCACTACTCTTGTAGGTAATGTTTCCCACCATTCTCATATGTGTTTCTCACATCACTCGGCCCTCAGGCTCTATTTTTCTCTCAAAACCCTTTTTCACTTTTCTCTCCTCATACACCTCTCCATACTTTAATCTCTCTTATTTTTCATCCCTCCCCAGATATGGTTGATGGACAGGTTGAAGGTAGTGGACTCTTGTCTCGCATATTCAGCGTGCAGCTATTTCTTTCGCCCACGGCTAGCTGATTTCCCAAACGAGGGGTGGTGGTGCCACTGGATGTGTAACAGGTCTGCTGTTGACATTGCTTGGCATTGTCCCTGGTTTAACTTGCTCGAGATGAGCTACAGCATGTCTCGATAATCTGGTATTCAATTGATTGGCCTGACACACTGTGTCTTCTACTTTCCATTCCGGTTCCACCGTCAATTCGGACATGACCAGACTTGCCCAAAAGAGGGGGTAGAGTACCTGACTTCATTTTTAATCCGAGGTTCACAACTAGCTTGATATCCTAGTGCTTGGAGGACAAGAGAACTTCTGGCTCCCGCTCCTAATTTCAGTTACGCCCTTTCTGGCGAATGCATAGCTTGGCTTGAAGATGAGGCACAATCCGGGCCTACTTTAGCATCTAAAGCTTCCACAAGCTCCGGGAGGGAACGAAGGAACACCTGACTCATCAATTCCCCAAGTTTATTGCTTTAATCTGTACTTTCAAGTTTTCCTTTTGAATGTAATAAAAAGCAACTTTGATATGTATCACGAGTGAGAGAACTCTGTATTGAAATCAATGAAATTAGAGTTGTGGGTACTGAAAATTTTCCTTTTGGTCTAAAAATGGTCTAAGTTGTAAAAAGATTAACTTGAACAAAATTAACTTTTATTAAAACTTTTTCAAAACCATTTTCGATAAGGATTACAACTAGACACAACCAGAACCTATCCTGAAGATGTACAACCCCGAATCCAACAAATGGAAAGTTGCCGCTTGTTTGAATGGCACTGCACTGCACTGTAACCAGCTTTCATAGCGGAATCACAACCAAACTCTCGAATGCAGAAAAGACAAAGATGACCAGAACAATCTCATGGACACAGTTGATTTGGAAGGGTTTATGGCTGGACTTCAGAATGAAGTTGCCTACATATCCCGAAGATGGGAATCAAGCCTTACGTAGTTCGGTTGGGGTTCACTCGTGTATTAACACTCTCCTTTTGGTCTCTAACTTTTGCCAAGGCCGCCCTTTCCGGGTTTTCAACCTTGCGAGCTCAGTTTTTCTTTTTTCTAATTTTTTGTGCTCTAACTTTTGCCTAGGTCATCCTTTCGGGTTTTCGGCCTAGCGAGCCTCTCAAGGGTAGTATGTTTTTAACTTGTCCATATTGATTGGTTGGGAGAACTCCAGGCCATCTAAGTCCATAAGAATGACAGCTCCACTTGACTAGATTGATTTGATGATGTAAGGACCAGTCCAATTGGGTCTGAACTTGCCCCTAGGGTCATGGATAGGAGCTTGATTATCTTTGAGCACCAAATCCCCTTCTTTCAGATTCCTAGACTTAACTTTTTTGTTGAAAGCCCTGGCGATTCTACATTGACAACCTTGGATGTAGTACAGTGCTTTCAGCCTCCTCTTGTCGAACAACATTAGTTCCTTGAACCTGCTCTGTTGCCAATCTACTTCTGCTATCTGGCATTCAGCCATAATCCGCAACAACGGAACCTCAACTTCAATCGACAGAATAGCTTCCATCCCATAAACCTGGGAATACGGAGTTGCACCAGTAGATGTTCGAATTGATGTCCTGTAGCCCCAGAGAGCAAATGACAACTTGTCCGGCCAGTCCCTGTAGGTTTCCACCATCTTTTGTAGAATATGCTTGATATTCTTGTTGGTGGCCTCAACAGCTCCATTGGTTTGCGGCCGATATGTGGATGACTTATGAAAAGCCACATTGTATTTCTCCAACATGTCGATCACTTCTTTCTTGAAGTTGGAACCATTGTCTGAGATGATCTCATTCGGGACCCCATAACGACAGATGATATTATTCCTAATGAACTTGGCTACGTGCGATGCCTTCAGCACTGCATAGGATTGGGCCTTGACCCACTTTGTAAAGTAGTGTATTCGGAGTAACTGCCCCAATGACGTCAATTCCCCAGACTAAAAACGGCCATGGTGAAGTCATGTTGTACAGCTTCGACGGCGGGATGTTCATGCGATTTGCATGAATTTGGCATTTGTGGCATCACCGAACAAAACCAATACAATCCTCCTCCATAGTTGACCAATAATAACCCTATTTGAGAATATTTCGAGCTAGCATCACTCCTCTCATGTGCGATCCACACTCTCCTCTATGAATGGCTTCCATTAGGTGCTTTGATTCTTCTGCATCAACACATAATTTATGCATTCTCAGATGGCCCCGTTTGTATAATTTACCCCTACAGATGATAAACTGAGGAGCCATTCGTTATATTTCCCTTTTATCTTTGGCATTTGCCACGGGCAGATAAGCTTTCTTTTCTAAGAAGTTCCAGATGTCATAATACCAGGGGTCCTGATCTTGTACTTCATCTATGACGGCGATCAACTCATAGACCGGCACATACCTCTGTTCAATAATGATTGGACACATCCGGACTCCCAAAGGGATGTCTATCATGGAAGATAGAGTTGATAAAGCGTCCGCAAACTTGTTGTTCTCTCTTAACAGATGCGTGAAGGTTAGCTTCTCAAACCTGGGAATCAGAACATCCAAGTTTAGTGATAAACTTTCATCATTTCTTCCTTAACCTTCCAGTCTCCTTTTGCTTGAGACACAGCCAGGTTTGAGTCCCCAATGACATCTAGCCTTTTTGCCCCTAATTCCAGGGCAGCTTCCAAGCCACTGATACATGCCTTGTATTCTAATTTGTTGTTCAATACCTTGAACCGAAGTTTGAAAGATAAAGGTATGTGAGAATTGTCGGGTGCTATCAACAACACCCCTATCCCATAACCATACTGGTTAGATGCTCCGTCAAAGTACATGGTCTAAATCTCTTCCTCGAGCTACAGAATGGCCCCATCTAGGAATAGATACTCTACTGCTTCGTCTCCCTCTACTGGGTGATCGACTAGGAACTCTGCTACCGCTCTCCTTTTCACAAACTTGCGAGTCACGTATTTCAAATCAAATTCGAAGAAAAGAAGCAACCAACGGGCTAGCCTACCTGTAAGCGCTGGTTTCTCGAAGAGATATTTGATGGGATCTAATCCCGAAACCAGAATTACGGAGTGAGCTAATAGGTAGTGCCTCAACTTCCTGGTAGCCCATACCAAGGCTAAGCAAGCCTTCTCCAACGGAGTGTAACGGGTCTCATATTCCAATATCTTCTTGCTCAGGTAATAGATGGCCTTCTCTACTCTATCTTCGGATTCCTGCGCAAGCATGCAAGTCGTGTCAGTTACTGATAGATACAAAATCAACGGTTTACCCGGCTCTGGCGGTGACAACACGGGTGGATTCTGTAGATACTGCTTGATCTGCTCAAAAGCTACCTGGCATCGGTCATCCCATTGGAATTTATTTCCTTTCTTCAGGAGACCAAATAGTGGTTCACAAGTCAAGGTTAATTTTGCAATAAATCGTCTTATGAATTGCAATACTTAGGATTAAAACGTATAAATGGAGTAGGAAATCCCTACCTCGAAGCAAAGAACCCAAAAGAAGAAGACGAAGATGATAGCCCAAACTCCAAAGTGCTCCAAATCCAAGTTTGCTCAGATTAAATGAAAGCCCTCACTCTCCTCTACCTTATTTGTAAAGCAACTAGGGTAAAAACACACCCTAACTAGATCAATCCTAGGAGAGAAGGTGTTTAGAGAAGAAGAGAAGACGGAAACTAGGGTTTTAGAATCAAAAGGGGCAAAAAAAAACTGTTTTAAAATACGCTGCTGCGTATTTATACCTGATAGGCTCGCTCGAGCGAAGACATGGTCGCTCGAGCGACCAGACATAGAAAAACGTCGCTCGAGCGAAGAAATGCTCGCTCGAGCGAATAACAAACCAGCTCGCTCGAGCGAAGAAAGCTCGCTCGTGCCCACAAACACTGCTTTCAGGTCTAAGTACTGGACGCGAAGCTCGCTCGAGCGAAGGGACCCTGGCTCGAGCGAAGGACCAAAATCAAAGACCTCGCTCGAGCGAAGAAGAGCTCGCTCGATCGACCAACCCAAAAACTGAACATGAACTCTTGGTTTCAAACCCAACCAACCTGCCCAACAAATCCTATAACTCAAAACTGAAGAATTAAAGGACAACAACAACAACAATATGATAATATAATCTACGGAACATAAGTCCGGATACAATAATCAAATGGGAAAAGACCGGGGTCGCTATAACCTTGAGCATGAGAGAGGTCTCCTGCTATTGGTAATGAATTCCCGAGGGAATTAAACCATTAGGCATGAAGGTCTCAATTCCACACTCAAGCCAACAAGAGACTCAAAGCCACTTTCAAAACAAATTAAAGAGTGAAGAGTAGAGGGAGGTTTAAGATATTTCAGTGCTGAAATGACATGCAAAATGACACTGAAACATGAAAAGAACACATGCAAGTCATGTTTAAGAGCCTAAAACATTAAGCTAGTGAAGCCATTGCACTACAACCACACAATACAAGCCCCAAAAACATGCTGACATGAAGGTACAAAATGCTAGAAAATCATGCTCACATGTTAGGCTACCTAGGACTACAAACAAGATACAAGGAGGGGAGGCTACCCCCTCCTATTTTGGACCTCAAAACATTGTTTTTACCACTGAAAATCCCCTAGAATTCAGTGGTTAAAAGAGCCAAAAAAGTTGTTTTAGAAAGCTTTGAAAGATGGCACGACAATTTAACAAGTAAGCTACAAGAAGGGTGTATAACCCCTAACTCTAAACAAATCTCAATCCCTCATTTTAAACCATAAAAACAGAGATTTTAGAGGTCAAAACTAGCCCCAAAACAATATGCAAAGATGGCAAAACAAGCGTTTAAATTAAGCTTGAAATACGAGAGTTCTACCTCTTGAAGACCAAATGCAATTTAGGTACCAAAACCAAGCCAAACTAAGCCAATACCCTCTTCTAGAGCTCAAATAGGACCTCAAGCAACCTCAACTCAATGGTGATCAAGTTTGATCAAGAACTTATATGCAAAAGTGTAGAGAATTCAAGCTATAAGGCACACAATATCTAGAGAGAGAGGATTCTAGAGAGAGAATGAGAGAATTTTTTTATCTTGAAAAATTTCCAACCCCTCACATGCAAGAGGGGGCCTCTATATATAGAAGATACAAAATCCCCTCAAAGAGATCCAGCCATACACGTGCAAGCAGATGGTTCAATCTGTGCAAACAGCTGGCACAAAATATCAGAAAATATCTACTGATACATTGGTGGCCGAATGGCCAGCACGGGTTCATTGATGGCCGGCCGGCCAAATGCCATGGCCAGCAGTGCCCAAACATGGCCTGCAGTAGCTCAAAAACAACATGCTGAAAGGACCTAAACATGGTCCAAAAATGAGGCAGAATGGATGCATGGTTTGGAAAGCTCAAGCCTGTGGTGTTCCGCCGCGGATTTCAAGCGCTTGATGAGCAATCAAACTCATCAATGGATGTACCTGCAACAACATCCAAGTCTTGAGGATGGTCAAAAATGGGGTGTCTACAACAACCCCAAAAGAAAACCTTAAAAACCTCAAAGTAGATCTCCAAAAACATAATCCTAGTTTTGGACTAAAACTAGTACTTATAGAAAACTGGGACAAAGAGGCTCGCTTGAGCGAAGAATCTCTCGCTTGAGCGAGGAACCAACTAAGCGTGTTTTCTTTAAGTGGCTTCGCTCGAGCCACGCAACCTGTGCTTGAGCGTAGACACATCCTTCGCTCGAGCGAGGACTCCTTCGCTCAAGTGAGAAAGGCAAAAAAACAAAGGAAATTACAACTCGATAAAACATGTCTGTTCACAGGTTTGACAGGACTAAGGGACCTAATAGTTCCCACCTTCTCTCTTCCTTACCATCAACCTCCACAAAACTCCATGCCATGGTATCATCACCAAAGAACTATCACCGCATTCCATGACCACCCACCATCTTCACCTACCATACAATTTCACCATAATTGACTAAAGCTCAATTCTCAAACCTACTACCAAACATAATAGTCATATGTATGTATATTTGTGTATGTATATATATATGCATACAGAACCACCCTTGTCTTAAACCCACTGCCACCATCTATCACCGACTAGTTCCAAAACTTTCTCATGAAATACATCTAGCCTTCATCTCTACCTATGTAGCACGGACACAAAGACGTGATACGACAAGGACATGACACGGACACGCCGACACATTAATTTTCAAAAAATGAGGGACACGACATGCTAAGGACACGTTAAAAATATCTATATTTATTTTTATGATATACTTCATATATATAAATAATTTTTTAAATTATGAAAAAAAATATAATTTACTATTAACTAAAAATTTAAATATTATAAAATTACCCACACTCATTTGGCGCACAATGATCAATATAAAAGAAAATATAAATATACATATTTTGAAATAGCTATTTTGACCATTTAATTAGTTGGCGGATGCTAGCTGTTTTGACCCTTTGACTGGTAGGTGAAAAGGTGAGGTTTATTAGCTGGTATGGGGTAGCTTTCATGAGCATTAACCCTTTTCTTAGAAGACAAAGTAAACAAACATTGGTTATAGTAGGAACAAAAGAAAGCTTGGTGTTCTTGTTTCTCTCTCTCTTCTCTATGTTGCAGCAGGATGCTTTCTTCTCTTTCTCATCCCTGTGTTGCAGATGGATCTTGTAGAAGCATTGGTTTCATTGCAGTAGAAATTTGTTTTCTTCTCTCTCTCTTATCCCTGTGTCACAGATGGATCCTGTCTCAGGCATGTCTCTAAACAGAGACTATGGAGCTTCGATTTGGGGACTTCTCTTTATTTTCTTGCTCCTCCCTCTCTGAGGCTACAGTTTTGAAAAGCTTCAGGCGTGTCTCAAATGTATTGATAGAGTGTCCAGACGTGTCTGAGATGAAAAAAAAAAAAAGAAAGAAAAGAGGACACGTTAGATGGCGTGTCAAAGATGTATCTATTGCGTGTCGGTGTCCAACACATGTCGAACTCTAATATGTAGCCTTGGGAAGCGTGTCGGTGCTTCATAGATGTCACACCCCAAATTCGGGCATGACCGGTCGTGGCCCACAGGAACTTAGCCCAAGGCACACGTAAGCCTAAACACGAATCCATAATCACATTGAACAACTAAACACTAGTCCAATAACAAATAACCAAAACTCAATCTAGTGACATGCCACAATTATTAACGGCAAAACCAACCGTAATCAATACCACCCAAACTTATGGGATATAAACAGCCCACATATCAAAAATGATCCTAAATGAAGATATTTTTGTGTCTTTTGCTCATTGAAGAATCATGGCCAGTGACATATTCAGAAAAAGGAGGGCTAATTGCTGTCTTTGTCCTCAATGGTGTATCATGTGTAGGAGGAGTAGGGAATCTTTGGACCATTTATTTTTGCGCTGTCAAGTGGCTTTGAATCTTTGGTAGATGTTCAATAGTTTGGTTGATACTCTTTGGGTGGTGCCAGGCGCTTGTGTTGAATTGATTTTAGATGATTCAAAGGTAAAAGGAGAGGGTTGTGGTTTTGTGTGGTTTTCACAATCTTTTGGGTTATTTGGTTGGATATGACTGCGAGGAATTTTGAGGACAAGTTTGGAAACTTGGAATCAATGTGGGATAGTGTGCTAGTTGGCATCATTTTGGGCCTCCATTTCGCCGGCATTTAAAGGGATCCCATGATTTTTGATTTCTAGTGATTGGAGACTGTTGGAAATGGAAGAAAGTAATTCTTCCTAGATATGGCTGAATTCTTTGGGATATCACAGCTGTAAATATTTAGATTTAGTTAATACTATAGAATAGGAAAGTTTATATTTTAATCAAAATTAGTAGCTAATCAGTCCTAAGAATCAAGAGCTAATTAGTAGCTAATCAGTCCTTAATTTTATGCCTTGTATCTCCTATAAATAGAGGTGTTGTATACATTGTTTAAAATATGAGCATAAGAACTATTATTCTTTCTAGCATTCATGGTATTAGAGCTAGGGACTTATTCTCTGATCCTTCTGAGTTAATCTTAGAACCTGCTATCCGTCATTCACCATGTTAGAAACCACATCTGAATCCACCGTTACTGCTTCACCGAAAAACATTAAGAAACATGCCTCCAACACTAATTCTCACTCGGTGCAAATCACCAGGATTAAACTCAATGGTGATAATTTCCTGTGCTGGTCTCAATCAGTTCGGATGTATATTCAGGGCCGAGGAAAGATCGGATACTTGATAGGAAAGAAGGTGGCACCAGCAAAAGAGGACTCGACATATGCTACCTAGGATGCTGAAAACTCCATGGTCATGACATGGTTAGTGAATTCCATAAAAGAAGACATCAGCTCTCCAACTATATGTGCTATCCAACAACCAAAGAACTCTGAGATAATATCACCCAGATGTATTCGGATTTGGGAAATCAGTCCCAAATATATGAGTTGACAATTAAAGTTGGTGAAATTTGTCAAGGAGAGGACAGTGTCACTAAGTACTTCAATTCTTTGAAAAGGCCGTGGAAAGATTTGGACATGTTCAATGATTATGAGTGGAAGTCAACAGAGGACTGCAATCACAATAGAAAGATGGTGGAGGATCACCGTATCTACAAATTCCTTGCCGAGTTAAACATCGAATTTGATGAAGTTAGAGTGTAACGCCCTCATAATTTAACCCATAATATATACCATTAACATGCATTGATAAAAGAAAACCAAATCATCATCTCATCCATCAGAGTAATCTTATTGGAAGACATTACATGTAATAACGAAAGTAAATGCCCTATGGGCTTACATCTTTCCAAGCCAACACTTGGACACAAAAATATGAGTACTAACTCATTTACACATTAAGCCCTAGGCTTGAGTTTACATGTAACATCAAATTAAAACAAAACAAATAACTAATCTAAACAGAGTCTTCAACTCTAAATCCTTCCAAGCTAATTCCTTGGAGGTAGCCCATCACCTGAACCTGAAAATGATGTTCCCATATAGGGTGAGCCACAGCCCAGTAGAAAAATACTAAACCAAATATAAGCATTGAATAAAGCAATAGCATTCAATAGATGGTTAACTCAAATATCAGTTTCACTTTCCATTATTTATTCAACTTGTCATTTTTAACAATATGGCTCAGAACCTGGCCAAACTATAACAGCGAACTACACATCACATTAACATTACTTCCAATATCAACAAAACAAATGAGGCTAAGGCTCATATCAAAATACTTCATACTTCTCATTTGATACACATTTTAGTGCTGTATCCACAACATATAGAAACACTTCTATAAATCAATAAGCACACATAATAGTGATGCTAATGGAGTCCATCCCCTATCTCCTCCCAAACAAAATCCGGTTTAGAGGTCCATCCCCTATCTTCCCCTAAACCGTGGAGTACATCCCCTATCTCCTCCCAAACAATATGCATATGCAATGCTCAATCAATACACGTATTTCTGTATTAATTCAATAGTCAAAATTAATGACTTAACCAAATTGATTAGTTTCAATTTTCCCTAATCCACATGCAATGTCTACAACAATCACGACTATCCTCCACCGATAGCCCAAAACAGTTATTTCTAAACAAGAAATAAACATATCAACAGTTATAATCTCAATAATTCAGTAGGCGAGTGATTAAATTATTCAACTACACCATTTAGACTTATAATTGTCCAATTCCATGAATTCAATTAAATTCCCCAATTTTCCTTAAATTAATTATACAAATTAATTTATTAAAACATTTAGGGTTTTTCCCAAAATTACCAAATAACCCCCAACATATCAAAATTCCAAAACTTAGAACAAAGCCTATAATATGGAGTAGGAAATCCCTACCTCGAAGAAAATAACCTGAATGGAGAAGACGGAGATGAAGGCCCAAATTCCAAAGTGCTCCAAACCACCAAACGTTCAGATTAAATGGAAGCCCTCGACTTACTCTATCTTTTTAATAAAGGATCTAGGGTAGAAACACACTCTAAATAGATCAAACCTAAGAGAGAAGGTGTGTAGAGGGAGAGAGAAGACGGACCTAGGGTTTTGAAATCAAAAAGAATGTGAAAAAGTGATTTAAAACCCGCTGCTGCTTATTTATACCCGACAGGCTCGCTCGAGCGAAGGATTGGTCGCTCGAGCGACCAGACACAAGAATGACTCGCTCGAGCGAAGGAAATCTCGCTCGAGCCAACAATACGATGCTTCAGGTCTGCAACCCAGAAGCACGCTCGAGCGACAGAATGCTCGCTCGAGCTAAGGACTCGAAACTCGCTCGAGCGAAGGAAAGCTCGCTCGAGCCAAGAAATACAGCTCTCAGGTCTATACTAGACGCAATCGCTCACTCGAGCTAAGAAACCCTAGCTCGAGCCACAAGACACAAAACTCAATCCTCGCTCGAGCGACCAAACTCTCACTCGAGCGACCAACCCAAAAACTGGACAGCAACACTTGGTTTCCGAACCCAACCAACCTGAAACAGACCTGCCCAACACATCCTATAACTCAAAAAGAGAAAATAAGGACGACAACAAGAATTATACAATGACAGAATCTATGGAACCTAAGTCCGGATACAATAATCAAATGGGAAAAGACCGGGGTCGCTATATAGAGGGAGAATAATTGGTCGTCAAATTCTGCCTCCTATTGGTGATGTCTTTGCTGAAGTTAGGAGAAAAGAAAGCCACAGGAATGTGATGCCTGGGAAAAAGGGAGCTGCTACACCTGTAGAAAACTCGGCCATGATTGCATCAGATGCAAATGCAAACAAGGTTTTTAAACCACGGTAGAATGAAAAATCTCGAGTATGGTGTGATTATTACAATAAACGATGCCATACCCGGGAAAAATGCTGGAAGATCCATAGGAAGCCTGCAACTTGGAAGAGCTGCAAATCAAGTGACAGACCAATTCATGCATCCTACTATGCCAACGATGTTGAAGTAAGTCTATTTAGTAAGAAGCAGATGGATCATCTTCTTAAACTTCTAAAATCCAATTCTTTATCTAGCACTCCTAGTGGTTCTCTTGCATAGATAGGTAGCAATCCTTATTCTCTATCTTGTAGTCAAAATTCTGTCTCTTGGATCATTGATTCGGGGGCATCTGATCACATGACTTCTTTTTCTTCTTTATTCAATACTTATTTATCTTGTTCTGAAAGTGAAAGAGTTAGGATTGCTGATGGCAGTTTCTCACCCATTGTAGGAAAAGTTCAAATAGAAATTTCAGAAAATATTAGTCTTCACTCTATCCATCATGTTCCTAAACTGGCCTGCAATTTGTTGTCTGTCAGTAAATTATTCAAAACTCTCACTGTCGTGTTTTTTTCTTTGACTCTCATTGTGCATTTTAGGACCGGAACTTGGGAAGGATGATTGGCAATGGTCTTTACTACTTTGATGATGACATATCCAGCAATAAAACAACTTAAGACTATGGTTGTGGTATTAGTTCAATTTTGGCTCACGAGCAAATATGCTTTGGCATTTTAGACTAGGACATCCCAGTTTTCCATATCTTAAACATTTGTTTCCTAACTAGTTTAAAAATTTGGATTGCTTGTCTTTTCAATGTGAAAGTTGTTATTTATCTAAAAGCCATCGAACTACTTATCTTACAAAACCCTACCGTGCGTCTAAACCATTCTACTTAATTCATAGTGATGTGTGGGGTCCCTCCAAGGTTACCACCATGACTGGCGTAAAATGGTTTGTAACTTTTATAGATGATCACACTTGCCTTTGCTAGGTTTATTTGATGAAAGACAAATCTGAAGTAAAAAACGTGTTTCAAGATTTTTACAAAATGGTTGACAATCAATTTCATTTAAAAATCAGTATTTTTCGATCTGATAATGGAAAAGAGTACTTCAATGAATATCTAGGGAATTTTTTATGGGAAAAAGGTATTTTTCATCAATCTACATGTCGTGACACTCCTTAACAAAATGGTATTGCTGAAACAAAAAATACGCATTTACTAGAAGTAGCCCAAGCCATAATGTTCTCTATGTATGTTTCCAAATATCTATTGGGAGATGCCATTTTGACAGCCTCTTATTTATTTAATAGAATGCCTACCCGAGTTTTGCAATAGGTCACACCCTTAGAATATTTCAAAAAAACCTTCCTTGATTGCAAAATTAATTCAGATTTGCCTTTAAAACTTTTTGGGTGTACTGTTTTCATTCACATGCCCAGCCAATTTCGATCCAAACTTGATCCTAGAGCAAAAAAATGTGTTTTCATTTGGTATGCTCTAAACAAAAGAGGCTACAAGTGCTATAATCCTCAAACAAAAAACAAAAAACAAAAAAAAAAATTGGGTGAGTATGGATGTCTCCTTTCCTGAAACTCAGTCCTGTTTTACCAAAAATTCTCTTCAGGGGGAGAAAGAGAGAAAGGAAGAAAATTTTTGGCAGACAACTTCGAATCCCTTACCAAATCTTATTCTCTTATCTCCATCCCTTGTTTTTGCAAAACAAGCACATAAATAGGGTGTTCAAGATATGGAGAACGAAGGAAATCCCAGGCCAACTTCTCCGAACACAGAAGTCTCACAAGTAGGGAGAGAAATACTACAATTGGAACAAACTATTCCCGAACCTAAGTTTTTTGTTTATGCTCGGAAAAATACTCAAAGAAAAAGTAAAGACCATCCACTCTGCCACAAAGCCAATCAGAATCTCTTGAAAAATGTCCCTTAAGTAGTTTAGGTAATCGTAATCTAGTTCCTCCTTCATCTGTCTCTACTTCATCTCCATTTCCTTCAGCGGTTTTATCTAATGTTATACCCACAGATTGTGATCTTCCTATAGCCATTAGGAAAGGAGTTCGAAAATGTACCCAACATTCTATTGCGAAATATTTATCCTATGATAAACTTTCCAATAGTCGTAGAGCATTTACTTCAAAAATATCTAACATGTTTGTTCCTAGAACTATTAAGGAAGCCTTGGATGATCCTAATTGGAAATCAGCAGTTATAGAAGAGATGAATGCTCTGGAAAAGAACAATACTTGGAAGTTAGTGAATCTGCCTAAGGACAAAAAGACAGTAGGGTGCAAATGGGCATTTACAGTGAAGTGCAAAGCTGATGGTAGCGTAGAAAGATATAAGGCGAGACTCGTGGCAAAAGGGTTTACACAAACCCTCGGGATTGACTACCAAGAAACCTTTTCTCCAGTTGCCAAGATGAACTCAATTCGGGTTTTACTATCACTAGCTGTTAATTACAGTTTGCCTCTACATCTACATCTACATCATTAGATGTAAAAAATGCCTTCTTAAATAGAAATCTAGAAGAAGTCTATATGAACCTACCTCCAGGTTCTGAGAAGAAGTTTGGTGTAGATAAAGTCTGCAAATTAAACAAGTCTCTATATGGCCTCAAATAATCCCCAAGGGTGTGGTTTGAACGCTTTTGGAAGGTTGTAAAAAACCTTAGATATAGTCAAAGCTAAGCAGACCATACTATGTTCTATGAACACTCGAGAGAAGGTAAAGTAGCTATCTTGATTGTTTATGTAGATGACATAATTCTAACAGGTAATGATAGTATCGAATTGGAAAAATTAAAGAAGAGACTTGCTAAAGATTTCGAGATAAAGGACCTGGGAGCACTAAAATACTTTCTTGGAGTGGAGTTTGTTAGATCTAAGGAGGGCATTTTTGTCACTCAATGCAAGTACACACTTGATTTGCTCAAAAAAACAGGCTTGCTTGGATGTAAAGCTGTTGAAACACCAGCCGAGCCCAACTTGAAGCTACAGCATGCTAAAATTGAAGACGTGGTGAACATAGACCAGTTTCAAAGACTTGTTGGAAGATTGATCTACTTATCTCATACACGTCTCGACATAGCATTCACTGTAAGTAGAGTAAGCCAATTCATGCATTCACTAGGATAGGAGCACTTTGAAGCAACAGACAGGATCCTAAGGTATCTAAAAGAAACTCCTAGTAAAGGTTTGATAATTAAAAAACAAGGACATCTTCAAGTGGAAGTATATACAGATGCGGATTGGGCTAGAAGCATCACTGATTGGAAATCTACCTCAGGCTACTGTACCTTCGGTGGAGGAAACTTGGTTACTTGGTAGAGTAAAAAACAAAAGGGTGAATTACACTAATAGTCCCTATAGTTTGGGGCTTGTGTCACTTTGGTCCTTGACTTTTCAATTGTGACACATTTGTCCCTAAATTTTGAATCTTGTTCCAAATAAGGACAATTGAAGATATCATTAGATTTTTCAAGGATAAAATCGTCAATTTGGTAAAATATAAACTAATTTGACAAAAATAAATGTCAAACAAATATTTTTGAATTTTTAAAAATTATTTCTACCCACTATGTAAAATTGATAAATCTTTTAGACATTTATTTATTTTTTTTACCAAATTAATTTTTATTATATGTTTGGATGATGATAATGTAAAATTAATTTTTAAAAATTAATCATGTCATTTTTATTAATTTTTATCAATTTTACATAATTTTATCATTGGTGGATAAAAATAATTTTAAAAAAATAAAAAATATTTTTTTGAAATTTATTTTTGTCAAATTAGTTTATATTTTATTAAATTGACGATTTTGCCCTTGAAATTAGACAATGGTATCTTCATTTGTCCTTATTTAGAACAAGATTCAAAATTCAGGATTAAATGTGTCTAAATTGAAAAGTCAAGGACCAAAGTGACATGAGTCCCAAACTATAGGGACTGTTAGTGTAATTTTCTCAAAACAAAATGTAGTGGCTAGAAGTAGTGTAGAAGCTGAATTTAGATGAGTGGATCAAGAGCTTACTGGAAGACTTAAAAAATCTAAGAATGTTACCAATGGAAGTGTACTATGACAATATCACCAGGATATGGCTGAATTCTTTAGGATATCATAGCTGTAAATATTTAGATTTAGTTAATACTATAGAATAGGAAAGTTTATATTTAGAATCAGAATTAGTAGCTAATCAGTAGCTAATCAGTCATCAGAATCAGTAGCTAATTAGTAGCTAAACAGTCCCTAATTTTATGCCTTGTATCTCCTATAAATAGAGGTGCTGTGTACATTGTTTAAAATATGAGAATAAAAAAAAATTATTATTCTTTCTAGCTTTCATATTTGTGATGTATAGTTCATTTTTTTCCTGTTTGACTTCTTGTTTTTGTTGATTGTCATTTCGAGAGACTCCTAGTAAATTTTTTTAAAAAAATATATATAGCAACTGCAATGGCAGCATTTAGAGCAGCTCTCAACTAGGCTTCATAAGGTGTATCTTGGCGAATGGTGGGATGTAGTAGACTGGATTGTAATGGAGAAGGATGTGAGCAGCTCATATAGGTGCTTGGATATTCCAAATGTTGTTTAGATTATCGATGAGGACACTCCTCAGTAGCAGTGATGTAGGTTTGTCAGGTATCTGCACAACAGAACACCACAAATCTAAGCAGATTCGAAGGAAAACAAAAATCAAATCTACAAAAAGAAAAGTGAAGACGTGGATTGTTGTAATAGCATGGGTGTAAAACTTATACTCCCAGTTGTTCGATAGAATGGTCTATGTCAATTTTTTTGTTGGTGGTTTGGTCAATTGTTTGCAGTTAGCTTGTTTGGGTGTAAGGTAGAACTTGTCCTGACATAGTTAACTGGCATAATAAAATAGCATAGGCCTGTCAACAAGTCGGATTGGCTAAGATCTGATCCAATTTGATTAACCATTAATCCGAATCCGAATATGAAAAATCAGATTACGCATTGTCCAATCTGATCCATTTTAAACGGATATCCAATATGTATAATCTGATTCGTACTGTACCGATCCGATCCTTTTTTTCTTCTTCTTCTTCTTCTTCTTCTTCTTCTTCTTCTTCTTCTTCTTCTTCTTTTCCCTACCGTGTTTAGCCAGCCATATAAAGTTAATAAAATACCAATTATAAAAAATAAATAAAAAATTTTGTTCGTAACATCAAATTTTGAATACTTTACTACTCATAAGTTTATACAAAACTATTTTTTGAAGTATCTAACACATTCAATGCTTTTTTTGGAAAAGAAAAATGCTAAATCATTCAATATCTAACGTATAAAAAATAATGCACCTAACAACCAAAATAAAACAGTAAACATTTCAATATCTAACTCATTTAAAGATAAATCATGAAACTTAATATTTTTTCTGCCATCTAGCTCATTCAATGCTAAACCATGGCAACCATAGACAAAAAAAATAAAACAGTTATAATAGTTGAGAATTGATTTATACATTTATAACCATATTTCACCGCAAAAACAAAATAAAGTAATTAATGACAAATTATCCACAAGCTTCCCCCAAGTTAATTGTCTTAGACTTTCTTTGTATGCATTTAACTGACTCCTCCATCTCTTTCTCCATCAACAACATTATGAAGTCCTGCACAACTGAAATAGTAAATAGTTCAATTGAACTTGGGTTCAAGGATAAAACAAAAACAAACCCTTATAATTCCAATGAGATGACAGTAAAAAATAAAATAATAAAAAAGAATAAAAATAAAATAAAATTATGTGTAGATAACTTCTATCACAATGCAAATGACATATCAAGTGATTCAATCCATCTATTTTTCTCAATTCGACTCATATAGATATTTGCATAGACAGTGTAGATATCTAAAAACTTTTTTTTTTTGAGTATTTTTCAAAACCATGCAACAACAATGTTAAATACTTCAAAAAGTGTGATGTTGCCATGTCATGCACAACAACTAAATTGAACTCCAAAGAACCAGGTTTCAATCCAATTAACTCCAGATTCTACTAGTTAAAATTCATTCCTAATAGTCATAGAAAAAAAGAGAGATCTATTTCACCATTCTTCAAATCTCATCTCAATTAATTCTAACTATAGCAAACAATAAACTTTACTATTGCTGTGATGCTTCACTACAAAAACATAATAGATGCATTGTGAGCCACTAGGACAATTCTGAAAACCATCAAAAATATCCAAGGACATTCATAGATAATTGAGGAATGACCAATTATAAGCTATATGTGACTATGCTTTGAATTATCATTATAATCATCTGAGTTAAATGAAGCCATATCCTATTATTAGGAAGTGGGTGATGGCCATCCAAACAACATAACTAGACTAATTCTGTTGAAGGCCAAATCAATGAGGAAAAAAACCCTTCTCTCTCTCTCTCTCTCTCTCTCTCCCCCCCCCCCCCTCCTTTTTTAAAATTCTTTCTTTGGGTGAGCAATGAAAAGCATAACCAAACAATGGAACCATCATATCCACAACAATCATTGTCAATACAAGTATGATGATTGTTGAACTCCATAAACTACAGTTGAAATAGCATGAGCAGAACAAAATTAATAATTTTTTGGGACAAGAAAAGCGTTTTATTTAGGAAGCAAAAGGAAAGCCCAAAAGAGGGAAGAAATATACTGACCTACATGTGACAATTAAGCAAACAACAAAAACTGCACCTGTTAAAGAATCAAACAGACTTG
Source organism: Camellia japonica (assembly GCA_030407325.1). Classification (NCBI taxonomy): domain Eukaryota; kingdom Viridiplantae; phylum Streptophyta; class Magnoliopsida; order Ericales; family Theaceae; genus Camellia; species Camellia japonica. The sequence continues at coordinate 171,835,525 of JAPPVO010000019.1, forward strand.
ATCAATGCTTTTAAAAGGTGGGCAAAACTATAACCTGACAAATGCACATCTGTAGCATTAAATTAGGTTTCATTATGGTTGATTAGGGGTGATAAACGAACCAAACAACTCAAGCTCGACTCGTGTTTGGCTTGTTATTAGCTCGTTCGTGCTCGGTTCGTTAAATAAACAAGCCAAGCTTGAACACAATTTAGAGCTCATTAAAGTTTTCAAACCAAGTTTGAGCAGTTAATTGCTCATTCGGCTCGGTTCAATAAGCCTAAAATTATATAAAATATTAAACTGCTTGAGCTCGGCTCGATAAAAGTTTGTTTGAGATCGGTTCGAAAGTTTAACGAACCAAGCTTGGAAAAATTTTAAAGCTTGTTAAAGTTATTAAACTAAGCTCGGATAGTTAATTGTTTGGTTCATTTATCACCCCTATGGTTGATAGCCACTTATGAAATGGTTAGTACTGAAATTCATTTGATATCAATCCAGTTGCGAGTTTTCAAGTTCACATGGCTTGAAATTCATTTGATAACAAGCCATGTCTACGATGTATATCTATGTGTATGAGAGAGAGAGAGAGAGAGAGAGAGAGAGAGAGAGAGAGAGAGAGAGAGCAACTCCTCAAAATATTGCTCCACTTCTGATTTTTGTTAGGCGTAAATGTTAGAAGCACGTTTCTAGTCATACCATTTATGAAAACTAGCCAAACTTTCTTGTTTCAAAGAACTGGCAAGCAATTGACTACCACTTTAGCTACTATTTTCAGAAACAAGTGCGATGGAACTCATGGAATCAGAAGAATCACTCCTATACTCATAAAAAAGATCAACAAAGCCATTATGGATCCTCTGAATATGCTTATTAGCATCAGCACCATAAATAAGCCCAAAGCAGTATTCCACCAAGTCTAGCTTGTAACAGAAAACAAGCATATATTTCAAGTCACTCAACTGGGTTTTTTCCCCATCAAACCAATCTGAATCTAAAGACAGAAATAGAGTCATGCAGATCTTACAAACACACACAAAAAAAAAAAAAAAAAAGAAAAACTAGTTGACATGAACAAACAGCCTTAAAATTCATGGGCTTTTTAGGTTTATATACAATGATTGAAACTAGAAAAAGATCCAACACAAAAATAACAAGAAAAAAACCAAATTCATCCATCTTTTTGCACATAAAAAATCCTCAAATAAAGCTAATGTAGACTAATATGAAACCAATTATGTTACAGAGCTCGTTACCGGGAGCCTTAAAATGTCCCAGAGCCATGGCGCAATCAACAAATCAAATTCCAACAAAAATCACAATGAACAAACCCACTTAACAAACTGATCAAACACACACAAAAACTGATCAAACCCACTCAACAACAATCACAAGCAACAAAACTCACTTCAAATTTATCATAACTATGGCAAACCCACTTGAGAACAATCAATATAAAGCCAAATCCATTTCATTGAAACTAAAACCTAGTTAAACTAACACCCTAATATTGGGGAAAGCAATGGAATTCACAGAAAATTACCGACTCTGAAAAATAGACTGATGTTTGATGTCTGACTCTGAAAGTTGCACTTGCTTCAAAGTCTCCAAAATTCGAGTCACAATCCAAGATGGTAATTTGATGATGATCAAACTCAAAGAAATTGTGGATGATAGACGTCACAAATGATGATGATGATGATGATGATATGAGTCAATCTCCAAAGAAATCTCTTATGGTGATTCGATGAATCGATCTCTGGAGAAATCGCATGAGAGAGACAAGTGTTTTGATATTTCTAGGGCAATTGTTCTACTTCTCAAATGGGCTATAATATCGGATTCGGGTACATAAATGGACCGGAATTGATTTATTCAAATCTGGTCCATTAAATTTGGATCTGGCGAATTCGGGTTACACAGATTATCGGATCCAAATTTCCACAAACAAATTGGATTAGGCGGGTTGGATCTAAGTCATACTCAATCCGTTGCCAGGCCTAGAATAGCAATACTCAAGTTTGTGGAGGTCAAGCTAAAGACCAAGCAATCGATTTAGCTTGACCATTCCCATAATGATTTGATAACTATTGGGAGTCAGCTACATTGGATTCAAGTTCCAATGGCAGAGGCACTCTCAAAGAAGTGGATGAAGAGGGAGCCTAACACTGGCCTCCACGACGGCAACTAATGGGACATGTATGAAGTTAGGACCCTCAACCTTGAAGTCGACATGACTGTTCAAGCTGACATCGGCATCAGGGGGAGTCTAATATAATTTTGCAGTGGTCATTGACTCTAGCATGTACTACAAATGCCCTATTTTTTGAAGAATGAAGAAACAATGGACAAATTAGATAATACAAAAAAATGATAAAATAGAAGAGATCTAGAACCTATAAAATGGAACATCTAAACTAAAGGAGTTAATTTAAGGGATAGACAATAACAGATGCAAGAGGTATGTAGCTTGGAGTAGAGTGACAATGGTGGACGGAAAAAGTGTGAAAAAGCCCGAAGGTGCAAAGAGTAAAGGTGAAGAATATGAAGTAAGAAATAGAAGTTTAAATAAAGAAAAAGTAGAAGAGAGAAAAGAGTAATATTGGTGTCGCCTGAAGTGCATTGTACCCTATACATGTCCTTCCATGATGCACAGGCATGATGATGCACAAACAATAACAGGATGATACATCATCAATGCAACAGAATCGTCAAAAATAAAGAGACTGAAGCCCAACATTATCTAACACCTTTATAGTTATAAAGATGCTTTGTAGAGAATGATGGGCAATTGATAAATTTATGAGAATATGTTTTCAAATATATTATTGTTTGTTGTTTACAACATTCTGCCACAGACATTGCTTTTACCGTTGGAATGCACACTCATCGCTCCATTTTTAAGACTCTTTGTATTAGTTCATCTACATTTTGTTGTTATTTACTATTGTTACATGTGTAAAACAATTCCATGAAATGTGGGCGTTTTTCTTTTGATTTTGCTGTAAAGTATCTTGGTAAGCTTAATTTATGGATGTGTCTAAGTGTGTTAAAGAAGTACCAATATTTGACACATGCTCAACACAAGTACAACTCCTCTATAAAACTATATGTGTTTCTTATATCACATTGCTAGGGTTATGCATCCCCATTAGGATAAATCCAACTGAATGCTTATGTGTGATAATAACACAAATAGTTTAAATACACATAGGGAATGCAATGAATAACAAAAAAGTCCAGGAATAGGTAGATAAAGTTTAAAAATGTAAATAGCATTATGATTGTGAAAATTATGAACTTCTTGTCTTAAAGTTGATCATTCAAGTGGGAGTTGGAATTTTGGTGAACGTCATTGGATTTTCTGTTGATTTTCTTTCTATTGAATACATATCATGTTGCATTGCATTCATTTGAGCATAATGGCCAGGATTAACTATGTAAATTGCAACCAACATTTATTTCATTTTGTTTACACTTTAAGTGGTAATGGCTAATTTAAGCATTGTGAAATTTGTTTGAATTTGTCTCATGTATGTTTGAATTCTTATTTGATTTGAACTAATGATCTGTCAATTATGTGTTGCTTTCATTTTTGTTGTTGGCCATAGGCATAAGGCAAGGTTTATTCAGCAAATCATGAAGGAGATTGCAAATAAATTGAATAGAACAATCTTGAGTCTGCCCCCCTACCAAATTGGAATTGATTCTCGTGTAGAAGAAATTAATTCTTGGTTACAAGATGGATCAGCAGATGTTGGCATTGTGACAATATGTGGGACGGGTGGAATAGGGAAGACAACCATTGCCAAAATAGTTTATAATCTAAATTTTGACAGATTTGAAGCTAGTAGTTTTCTAGCGAATATTAGAGAAATATCAGAACAACACAATGGCTTGGTTTGTTTGCAAAGAAGACTGCTTCAGGATATTTTGAAGGGGAAACAAAAAAAAAATTGTAGTGTCCATGAAGGTATTGTTAGGATTAAAGATACTCTATGTTGTAAAAGAGTTTTGCTTGTTCTTGATGATGTGGATCAAATGGACCAATTAAATGCAGTGCTCGTAATGCAAGATTGGTTTTATCTTGGAAGTAAAATTATCATAACTACTAGGCGTGAGCACTTGATGAAGGCACAAAAACTGTACAAGTTGCACAAGGTTAAGGAATTAAATGATGATGAATCACTTGAGCTCTTTAGTTGGCATGCCTTTCGACAAAACCACCCCATTGAAGGTTACGAGGAGCACTCAAAAAGAGTTATGAGCTACTGCAGAGGGTTGCCTTTAACCCTTCAATTTTTGGGTTCTTCTTTATTTCAAAGAAATTCAGATGTATGGGAAAGTGCATTAAAGAAATTGAAAGCGATTCCTGATAGCCAAATCCTTACAAAACTTAAAATAAGTTTTGATTCTTTGCAAGATGACCATGACAGAAATTTGTTCATAGATGTTGCTTGTTTTTTTGTGGAAAAAGACAAAGATTTCACAATTATAGTGCTAGATGGATGTGATTTCTACACTGAAGTAGAGATTGACAACCTCATTTGAAAAATCTAGAAACCCTAGATTTTAATTTGTGATTATGTATCAATAATAAGAAAAATATAACAATCCCAATCAAACAATCAAAAGAAAGAGACACAAAGATTTTACGTGGAAAAACCACAATTGGACACCTTCCAATTGTGATCAAAAAACCACGGGCAACTGCCACAAGAACAATCCACTAAGAAGATTTAAAGGAATTACACAGGTATACTCTCAATTATCTAGCGAATTCACAACGCCTAATTGAACCAACCTCTATGTGCCTCTTCAAACCCCATCTTCAGCACAGAATTGTCTTTCTGATGAGCCACTCCGGATTCCACCAAAGCTTCAGGCTCGAATTCTTCAGAATTCACAATTGAAGAACAACTCTCTCTTTTGTGTATAACAAACAAACCTTTGATGTACTCTCTTTAAACCATGAGTTGAATACTCAATAAAACATCAAAGAAAAAATAACAAAATATCCCCAGATATAAACCTTTAAGAACCAAAAAGAAGATCTAGAGGACTTCAATCAATTGCTTAGTTTTGGGAGAAAACCAAGTATTTATAGAGAACCAAAAGTAATCCAAGATTGGGAAGAAAACAAACTCCTTGAGAAATCCGGATTCTGAGGCTCGCTCGAGCGAAGCTTTCCTGGCTCGAGCGAGGAGAGTAATTTTCATGATTTCTACTAGTGCCCTGGCTCGAGCGACGGATCCTTGGCTCGAGCGAGGAATACACTTCTTCAGGTTTTTGTATGGACGCAATCCTTGGCTCGAGCGAGCATTCCTTTGCTCGAGCGAGAAAGTCTTAGCTCGAGCGAGCACTCCTTGGCTCGAGCGAGCAACGGCTGATATGCAATTTTGAATGCAATTTTGAATTTTGCTCAGCGAAGTGGCAATCTTGAAAGCATTAACATCACAAACTTCTCCGCAAAGCTCGATTCGGGTTGGATTCGCATCTAATAAACTCATAGCCTCACTGCAATAAAAATGCGAATAAAATTACAACTCAAAAGAGTTTTGTCAAACGGGATTGCCAAGAATAAAAACCTAACAATCTCCCCCTTTGACAATGCCGTGACAAAACACAACTAACAAATAAAATCCTAAACACCCCAACCCATTACAGCCAACAAAAAACAAACTTCTTTCTCAAAGTCAAGATCTCTGCAAAACAACTATCAGTGCCACAATCTCCAAAACAAATATTAGTCCCATAAGAGTATATGAAAAACAATATAAGACTATCTTGAAACATGAGATGAAAAACATGAATAACATGAAGATGCAACTTTGGAGATTTTAAGAACATGTAGCATGAAAACCTGAACCCGACACATGGCATAAAAACATGAAATCCTAAGACACATGAAAAACAACTTTCTCCCCCTGTTTGAATTGACAAAGGAATCTCAAATAACAAAATCAAGATCAAAACCCACACAAGCAATGATATAATGATGTAAATATCAGGAGCATGCAAGAATGCAAAGCAACACACAAAACAACTAAAGCCAATCTTCCTTACCAAACAAATCAAAGTGATCATGCGAACAAACTTTTGTAACAATAAACCAAACTCCCTCTTACTAAAAACAACCACACACACTGAAAACAGTGAACAAGAAGAAAAAGACAAAAAATAATATGGTGGAGCAAGCAAGGAATTTCAGATTAGTACCTTAACACACACAAGACTATCCAAGAAGCACAATTACTTGAAAACACAATGTGCACAGCCTCTAGAAAATTCCTCATAAAAAAAAGTGATGTAATATGTGAAAAGCATAGATCCCATGATAAAAGTGTGTGTGTGACTCTTGGAGTTCGACAAACACTAGATTCAATTGGAGTTCGACAAACACTAGATTCAATCCTAGTAGTAATATAAAAGTTGGACCTCCGACAAGAAAATCTGAGCACAACTAAGGAAAGTCAAACCACTAGGAATCAAGGGGTATTTGTTGAGTAAAAGCGGAGGCTCCCCCTCAATCAATGAATCATTTATTTTTTTTCCTTCTTTTTTTTTTCACATCTTTTTCTTTTCTTTCTTTTGCACATTTTTTTCTTTCTTTTGCACATTTTTTTTCCTTTTGCACATTCTTTTCTTTCTTTTGCACATTCATTGGCGGCTGACACGCTCAAGAGTATGGAAACCGAACCAGAGAAGCATGGAGATAATAATGATGGCCTGGTTGGTGACTCTGAGGTAGCCTTTTCCTCATGGCTAGACTACAAAGAACAGAGGGGAAAGCCGTGGAGATGCAAAAAGATGGAAGGTGGTTAAGAGACTCAACATCACCCATGATATGCTAGTATAGGTCAATTCCTCTAGAAAAGCAAAAGATACAATGCCAGAAGTCCATGAAAAAAAACACTAAGTCGGAAGACTCCGATATTTGCTAATCCAAGAGTGTGTACAGAATGAGACATACTAATCAAAGAACACACACTCCAAAATGAGTAATGACCAGAGAAAGCACACACATGTTAACATGTAATGGATATTCTCATTAATTCTGTAACGCCCTCAAAATTCAACCCATAATAGATAATATAAACATGCATTATTATATTAAAACAATAATATAAATCCATCCATCAGAGTAATATGAAATAAATATCAGAATAAATGCCCTACGGGCTTACATCTTGCCAAGCCAACACTTGGACACAATTCACTGAGTTCTAACTCAAAAACAGATAAAGCCCTAGGCTTGAAAGATTACATTGTTCAAATAAAACAAATAGAAATAAGACAAGTCTTCAAATTCAATTCCTCACAAGCTAAGTCCTTGGAGGGAGTGAACCACCTGAACCTGAAAAATAAAGTTCCCATATAGGGTGAGCCACAGCCCAGTAGAGAAATACTAAACCAAACATATGAATTAACTAAAGCAGTAGTACCCGATACATGGTTAACACAAAATACTCAATTTACGGTATATTGACACGAATGTCTACGTTGTCTATGACACATGGTCTATGACACCTTTTACTTTCCATTTACACAGACATGGCTCAGAACCTGGCCAAACAACTCAACGAGGATAACAAATCAGGCTAAACCTTATAACATAATAAACACACATGCTGGTGTTATATCAATCTCAATCAACTTCACTTCCATACTTCCCAACTGACACACATGGTGGTGATGTATCATATCAACAATAATAGAAATATATCTATTAATCAATAAGCACACATAAGAGTGATGCTACTGGAGTCCATCCCCTATCTCCTCCCAATAAATCCGGTTTAGAGGTCCATCCCCTATCTTCCCCTAAACCGTGGAGTTCATCCCCTATCTCCTCCAAATGAAATGCATATGCAATGAAACACACAATTGCCATGTACAACACGTAATCAATACAAGTAATGTTCTGTATTAATTCAACTGTCAACATAAGTGACATAATTTCAGTTATACCTAAGCCGCATGCAAGGTCTACAACAATCAATGACTATCCTCCACCGATAGCCCAAAACAGTTATTTCTAAACAAGAAATAAATATAACATTGAATATAAAATTAACATTTTCATAGGTAAGTATTTAAACTACCCAACTATATCATTAATCTCACAATTTCCTCAATCTCATGAATTAAACTAAATTCCACATTTTTCCCTTAAATCAATTATGCAAATTAATCTAAGCCAAAACCCTAAGGTTCTCCCAAAATTACCAAACTACCCCCATATACCAAAATACCAACACTTAGGTTTAAAACATATAAATGGAGTAGGAAAATCCCTACCTCAAAGAAAGAACCAGAAAAGATGATGATGAAGAAGATGCTCGAAACTCCAAAGTGCTCCAAACTGACAACTGCTCAGATTAAATGGAAGCCCTCACTCTCCTCTATCTTATTTGTAAAAGAACTAGGACAAAAACCCACCCTAACTAGATCAAATCAAGGAGAGAAGATGAGTTGGGAGAGAGAAAACTCGTAACCTAGGGTTTTATAAACTGAAAGGGGCTGAAAAACTGTTTTAAAACCCGAAATCACGATTTTATACCCAGCAGTTCCGCTCGAGCGTACAAAACACCGCTCGAGCGCACACTCACAGACTCCCGCTCGAGCGGACAATACCACGCTCGAGCGGCGTATGCACACTCCCAGCATCTCGACAAACCAGGTCCCCGCTCGAGCGGCCCAACTCTCGCTCGAGCGTCCAACCCTGCACAAGAAATACTGGATGGGTGTTTTCCCCGCTCGAGCGCCAAAACCCCCGCTCGAGCGGACAAGCCAAAATCTGGGCAACTAGTTTTGGTTCCTAAGCTCAACCAACCTGTTCCAAACCCGCCCAAAACATCCTATAACTCCAAATAAGAAAATATAAGACGACAACAATCATTACACCAAGATAGACTTTACGGAACCTAAGTCCGGATACAATAATCAAAAGGGAAAAGACCGGGGTCGCTATAAATTCCAATATGCACCAAGGACATCTCAAAAAAATTTCAAGCTTGCAAAACCATACTAAGGAAATCTTTTTGGGATTTTTTTTTTTTTTAAACAAAGCAAGACAAAAAAAAAAACAAACATGCACACATTTTTTTTTTTTCAAAAAAAAACACACAGAGACCCAAAAAAAACTAAAAAGAGTAAACACATTAACACAAGTCAAGTTTTCTCACCCAAATCTTTTTGGTCTTAACAAAATCAGGTCTAGCGGTCTTGGTAAGTGTCATGGTGTTGTGAACACCCTCATGAATCTTGGTATTCCACCTAGACAAGTAAGGTTGTCTCCTAACCCAAAAAGTATTCGAATTTCTACCCTTTTGAGACATTCTGCCATGCAACTTATAACAAAAAGGGCGAATATGACCATGCATACCACAATGATGACAAATAAAAACAGGGTGTACCTTCTTTTCTTTTACCTTACCAACTCTAGGGAGTTTGAGAAGTTTTTCCTCTTGTTGAATCTTTTGTCCTCCCTTTCCTTGAGTTCTTGTATCATGAGATGTGGAAGCACTCTGTTTTTGCTCTCTCTTATCTCCAAAGCCAATGCCACTCTTGTCTGAACATATTTGTTGAGACCCAATGATATCCTCCAAAGTCTTTGATCCTTTGTTCCAAAGACTAATGGTAACCATGGCAACCTTGAGCTCTTCCTCTTTCTTGATCATCAGTTCTTCCAAAGCAACTTGAGACATCTCGAGAGATTCAATCTTTTCTTCATACATGGCATGAGTTTCCTGTAGCTCATTCCTCTCTGTCTCACAAGTCAACAGTTTTGCACAAAGAACTTGTTGATCATCAGCTATCTTGATGGCATTGATCCTAGCCTCGGAAATCTCCTCTTTAAGTTTGACATTCTCACATTCACATGCTTTGAGTTTCTTTGTGAGTTTGTCATTCAATTTGAATAAATTAAGAGACTCCTTATACAGCTTTTCATAGGCTTGCTCAAGCTCGTCATGATCACTCTCTGAGGATTCATCATCAGTAGTATTCTCAACTGACCTTTTCAGAGACTCTGTTTGTCCTTCAGTTTCGGAAGCCACCATGAAAGCAATGAATTGCTTATGTCCCTCTTCGCCTTGATCTTTATCGTCACTTTCGTCTTCATCAGATTCTGATTCATCATCCCAAGTGACAGCGAGGGCTTTCTTTTTCTTCAAACGAGTAGGGCATTCTTGAGCAAAGTGGCCAAAACCTTGGCATTTATAGCATCGGACTCTTTCAGAGTTCCCTTGTATCTTTCCTTTCTCCTTCTTGGCTATAGAATTAATTTTGAGTTTATCTTTGCCTTTAAATTCATGAGCATGAGTAGAGTCCAAAAGATTAGGATTCGTTTTCAAAAAAGATTTTTTAAATTGTTTAACAAAAGCATCCATAATCTTAGAATCTATCTCACAGTCCTCATCAGAATCCTCTACCACTTTATGAGCACTACTAAAAGCAAAATCTTTTTGTTTCTTTTTGAAATTTCTATGTGCCTCATAAGTTTGGAGATTTCCAACCAAGTGATCCAGCTTGAGGTTGTCAACATCTTGAGCCTCCTCAATAGCCGTAACTTTTGGTTGGAACCGATCAGGCAAGGATCTCAAAATTTTTCCCACAACTTTGGATTCTGGTATTTTTTCACCTAAATTGAAGCTGGAATTAACAATGTCACTCAACTTCACATAAAATTCATCAAAGGTCTCACTATCTTTCATTGAAAGGTTTTCGAAACTAGATGTGAGCCTTTGAAGTTTTGAGCGTTTAACAGAAGGAGTGCCCTCATGAATAGTTTGTAAGATATCCCAAGCCTCTTTTGCGACTTCACAATTACAAATACGGCTAAACTCTTCAGGTGTGACAGCGCAAAAGAGAGAATTGATAGCTTTACTATTCCAGCTACTATTTTGGTAATCAGTTGTGTCCCACTTATCAATTGGTTTGGGGAAAGTTACTCCATCAACAGTAATTGTTGGTTCAGTCCACCCATTCATGACGGATTGCCAAACTTTTTCATCAATAGATTTTAAAAAGATCTCATCCGAGCTTTCCAAAAAGAATAATTGGATCCGTCAAGTAGGGGTGGTCGAACCATAGAATTTCCCTCACGAATTGAATCCATTATCACAAATCAAACAAGATCTCGTTCTAAAAAACAAATTTTTTAAAAAAATAGAGCGTTCTAAAAGAAAATCTTTTTAAAAAAATAGAACGACCCGCTCTGATACCAATTGAAAAATCTAGAAACCCTAGATTTTAATTTGTGATTATGTATCAATAATAAGCAAAATATAACAATCCCAATCAAACAATCAAAAGAAAGAGACACAAAGATTTTACGTGGAAAAACCACAATTGGACACCTTCCAATTGTGATCAAAAAATCACGGGCAACTGCCACAAGAACAATCCACTAAGAAGATTTAAAGGAATTACACAGGTATACTCTCAATTATCTAGCGAATTCACAACGCCTAATTGAACCAACCTCTATGTGCCTCTTCCAACCCCATCTTCAGCACGGAATTGTCTTTCTGATGAGCCACTCCGGATTCCACCAAAGCTTCAGGCTCGAATTCTTCAGAATTCACAATTGAAGAACAACTCTCTCTTTTGTGTATAACAAACAAACCTTTGATGTACTCTCTTTAAACCATGAGTTGAATACTCAATAAAACATCAAAGAAAAAATAACAAAATATCCCCAGATATAAACTTTTAAGAACCAAAAAGAAGATCTGGAGGACTTCAATCAATTGCTTAGTTTTGGGAGAAAACCAAGTATTTATAGAGAACCAAAAGTAATCCAAGATTGGGAAGAAAACAAACTCCTTGAGAAATCCGGATTCTGAGGCTCGCTCGAGCGAAGCTTTCCTGGCTCGAGCGAGGAGAGTAATTTTCATGATTTCTACTAGTGCCCTGGCTCGAGCGACGGATCCTTGGCTCGAGCGAGGAATACACTTCTTCAGGTTTTTGTATGGACGCAATCCTTGGCTCAAGCGAGCATTCCTTTGCTCGAGCGAGAAAGTCTTAGCTCGAGCGAGCACTCCTTGGCTCGAGCGAGCAACGGCTGATATGCAATTTTGAATGCAATTTTGAATTTTGCTCAGCGAAGTGGCAATCTTGAAAGCATTAACATCACAAACTTCTCCGCAAAGCTCGATTCGGGTTGGATTCGCATCTAATAAACTCATAGCCTCACTGAAATAAAAATGCGAATAAAATTACAACTCAAAAGAGTTTTGTCAAACGGGATTGCCAAAAATAAAAACCTAACATCATTGATAGATGCCTGTTAATAATTGATCAAAAGAACAAGCTGATGATGCATCAATTGCTTCAAAATATGGCACGAGAAATTGTATGACAAGAATCAACCGAAGAACCTAAGAAAAGGAGCAGACTATGGCATCATAAGGATGCATTCAATGTATTAATTGAAAAGATTGTAAGAATTGTGCTATTTCATGTCTATTTGTATATGTTTTTTGCCCATGTGCATACATATCTAGCCTTTTTTTCTTGAATTTTTTTTTTTTTATTTATAATCAGGGGAGAGAAACAATTGAAGGCCTCATCCTCAACATGAATGGGTTTAACGAAGAGGAGCCATCTAGTAGGGTAAATAATTCAAAAAGACATCATTCTAAATATTTTCATGACAACTCGTCATTCCTTTATAAAGGCAGTTCATCATCATCAAAGTGACGTCGTCTAAGCTTCTCTTGGCTCTCCATGAATTCTTCATCAACAGAATCATTTCCAACATCTAAAGAAGTAAATATACACACTGATGCATTTTCAAGAATGCAGAGATTGAGAATACTCCAGCTCTATAATGTACGGCTTACTAGATACTATGAAGAATTTCCTAAGAAGTTAAGATGGCTTTGTTGGCATGGGTTCCCTTTAAAATCTATACCCAATGATTTTTGTTTGGAGAGCTTGGTTGCACTTGATATGAGCTATAGCGAGTTTGGAATGGAACAAAGGTTTGACAATAATTTTTTTATTTTGTTTTTGTTTTTTGATTGTTTTTAATGTCATGGGGATTGGCATGAATATCCATGTAAACTAATTTCCTATTTTTTGGTGTTAGTTGCTTAGATTATTAAAAACTCTCGATCTCAGTCATTCTCATCGCCTCACCAATACACATGACTTCTCAGAACTACCTAATCTTGAGAGATTGTTTTTTAAAGATTGCATAAATTTGATTGAGGTTCATGGATCCATTGGAGGATTAGGGAGACTTGTTTTGTTAAATCTAGAAACTGCAAAAACCTTAAGAAGCTTCCACACAATATTGGTCACTTAAAATCCCTTGAAAAAATCTTTCTCTCTAGTTGCTTAAAGCTGAATGAGTTGCCTACAGAGCTGGGTAAGATGGAATCTTTGAAGGTGTTCGAGGCAGATGAAACTGCCATACATCAGTCACTCTCTATCATTGGTGAGGAAAAATGATGGGGTTCAGTGTTGCGGTCATGGATGTTGACACCAAGAAAGAGTCCTACATCCATTAGATTTTCATTGGCTTATTTATCACGCTCATTAGTAAGCTCAAGTCTTGAAGACTGCAATCTGTCAGATGATGCTATTCCAAAGGATCTTGGTGGCATATCCTTGTTGCAGCACTTGGATCTAAATAAAAACCCCATTTGTTATCTACCAGATAGTATCAGGGGCCTTACTGCACTCCAGAAACTTGAGCTAGCACATTAATTGCACAAAACTCCATTCACTTTCGGAGCTTCCAACGAGTTTAAATAACTTAAATATACATAAATGCAGTTCGTTGGAAATGGTAAAAAATCTTCCAAACCTATTGAAATCACTGGTACTGGCGATAACTTCTTGTGATAACCTAGTTGAGATTTAGGGATTATTCAAGCTAGTACCCATAAAGAACATTAATGCAGAGATGTTCAATAATATAGGTTGGTCAACTTGGAAGCAATGGGAAAGGTCGAGGTGACTTTATTCAATGTCATGACAATAGGAATAGTGAAAGTTCCCCTTCAGGTGCTTCTTCTTCGTCTTCTTCTTCTTTTTCTTCTTCTTCTTCTTCTTCTTAAATGCTAATGATATGATTTCCGTGGCGCAGGGACTTTATGAATTTATTATATTCAACACTTCTCTTCCTGGAAATGAGGTTCCAAGCTAGTTCAGCAATAAGAGCACAGGATCCTCAATTTGTTTGAATGTGCCTTCACTTCCTAATCTCAAGATCCAAGGCTTGAATGTATGTGTTGTCTATGAGCAAACATATGCAAAATCTGATGCCCGAATAAATGAGTACTTCGATAATATTTTTATTAGAACCAGCAATAAGACCAAGGGTTTTAAGTGGATCTATAGTCCCACTTTTGTGGGACTTCCAAAAGACAATGAACATATGATATGGTTAAGCCATTGGAAGAACGGGTATCAATTGGAAGGTGGCGATGAAGTGGATGTCACAGTGTTTTTGTGGGCTTATATGAAGCTAAAAGAGTTTGGCATTCAAGTTATGTATGAGCAGGAAGAGACCAATACCCAACAGGGAGACTTGTATCCTTTTTTTCATAATGTTGTCAACAAAGATTTGTCGGCATATCAAGTCAGCACAGGCATGTACTTCCTCTGCCATCATGATTTTGACATCTATCAAGACTGCTCAAAAAGTGGTGGCTGGACTTCCAAAGGCTGGTAAATACATACTTTTCACCCCTATAGTTTGACCCAAATTTTATGTAGTTTGCTCACTATTGCTTCAATTTAAACAATTTGGTCCCTACATTTTAAATTCAGTTTCAATTTGGTTCTTTCGTCCAAATATGTGCACCTTGGGAGACTAACACTATTACAAAATTGTTAATTTCAACGTTGGAAGGACCAAATTGAAATTGGATTTAAAGTGTGGGGACAAAATTATTTAAATTAAAATAATAAGGATCAAAATCAAATTTAGGTCAAATTATAAGTGTGAAAAATATAATTTTTATTTTCTTCCATTCTCTGTGATATTATGGCAACTTGAGAAAGGCTTGGCATCTTATCGAATTATGTTTCAAATGTATTTTTGAGATTTGAATTGTATTTTGGAGCGGTATTCGTTCACTAGTATACCTGTTAAAATTAATGCCATACTTACATTGGATACATTGGATATATTGCATGCATTGGATATATTGAGTTCATACATTCTTCGTATTCATGTATTTTATATTTATTAAGTACATTGTCTAGATTATATTCATGTAACTAGTTAATTGCAAGGTTGTTTAGGTTTATGGATCTTATTCATTGAACTTATGTATAACCTTCTCTATATAAAAAGATGTAAGCCTATGGGCAAATGATATGAATAATAAGAGAGAAAAATTCAATCAAAATAATAGTTCATTCAAGAGAGAGTTTTATCAAAAGCTAACATAAGTGGTATCAGAGTTTTGGTTGGGTCAAGAACAAGATGGGCATAGAGATCAGATACAAGAAAACAAGCCCCGAACAAGAACAAATCGACGTCCATGGCGAATCCCAACAACCAAAATGTATCTACTCCTATCTTTAATGGAGAAAATTTTGATTTTTGGTATGTGAAAATGAGAACTATTTTTGTCTATACGGATCTTTGGGATCTTGTTGAAAATGGGTTCGAGGAACCTGAAGATGAAGGAGCTTTGACAAATCCCCAAAAGAACCAATTAAAAGAGCAAAAGAAGAAGGATTCAAAGGCTCTCTCTTTTATTCAACAAGGAGTTTTAGAAGCAATCTTTCCAAGAATTATCAATGCAACAAAAGCGAAGGAGGCATGGGATATTCTTCAGAAAGAGTATAGAGAGAACTTGAAGGTAAGAACCATCAAACTTCAATCATTGAAAAGAGATTTTGAAAATTTAAAGATGAAGGATATGGAATTGTGGAAGGATTATTTTTCTAGGGTTATGGAACTTGTAAACCAAATGAAAATTTATGGGGATAATATTACTAATCAAAGAGTTGTTGAAAAAATTTTGATAAGTTTGCCGAAGAAATACAATCCTATTGTTGCTGTCATTGAAGAAACTAAAGATCTTGCTGATTTGAGTATTGAAGATTTGACGGGTTTGATTAAAACATTTGAGCAAAGGTTGAGTAGGCAATCTGAAAAGTCAATTGAAAGTGCCTTTCAATCCAAGCTTAATGTTAGTAGCTCTAATTCCCAAGGAAGAGGAAGATGAAGAAATGCAACTGGAAGAGCAAGAAATGCAAGAGGAAGAGGAAGATCTAATTTTCAAAGAAAGGAAAATGAAGAGTCCACTCAACAAAAGTGTGGAATTTGCAACCAAAGCAATCATGTTGATAAAGATTATTTTCGAGGAAAGCCAAAATGTTACAATTGCAACAAATTTGGGCATGTCAAGAAGGATTGCCAAGTCAAGAGCACTCAACAAGCTAATTTTTTCGAGGAGCAAGAAAATGAAGGGCACATGTTCTATGCTTGTCACAAGGCATCAGATCAAAACAAGGATGTATGGTTTCTCGATAGCGGATGTAGCAATCACATGACAGGAGATGAGAGCATTTTTGTGAAAATGGATGCTTCCTCTAGTTCTCAAGTAAAAATGGGGAATGGTGCCTTAGTCCAAACAAAAGGAAAATATACTATTGCTAAAGAAATGAAGATGGGTACAAGATTCATTTCCGATGTTCTCCTAGTTCCAGACTTGGAGCAAAATTTGCTAAGTGTTGGACAACTTATGGAGCATGGATATCTTGTACACTTTGAAGACGATTTTTGCAAAATTTTTGACAAGGGGGGAAAAGCCAAGTTGTAGCAAAAATCAAGATGGAGAAGAATAGAAGTTTTCCTCTCATTTTCCATATAGCAAAAATGCAGCTTTGAAGATGGATGTGATTGATAATTCATGGCTTTGGCATAGAAGATTTGGGCACTTGAATTTTCAAAACTTAAAGCATCTACAACAAAAGAATATGGTTTTTGGGTTGCCAACCATTCATGAAGTGCAACATATTTGTGAAGGTTGTGCACTTGGAAAGCATCACCGGGAGTCATTTCCAAAGGAGAAAGCATGGAGAGCTAAAGCACTATTAGAGCTTGTCCATACCGATGTGTGTGGACCCATGGATACACCAACTCATGGAGGTAACAAGTACTTCATTATCTTTGTTGATGATTTTACTAGAATGACTTGGGTGTATTTCATTAGACAAAAGAGTGAAGTTTTCTCTATCTTCAAGAAATTTCAAAATCTTGTTAAAGACAAAGTGGTTGTTTGATGAAAGTATTGAGAAGTGATAGAGGCGGAGAATACAACTCAAATGAGTTTATGAAATTTTGTGAAGATATTGAATGGAAAGGCAATTGACTGTTGGGTGGTGTGGCGGAAAGGAAGAATAGAACCATAGAGGATATGTCCAAGTCTATGCTACATGAGAAGGGGCTACCCAAAAATTTTTGGGGTGAGGCCGTGTATACATCAGTTTACTTGATGAATAGATGTCCTACAAAAGCTCTTAAGGACAAAACTCCATTTGAAGCTTGGAGTGGAAGGAAACCATCGGTGAATCACTTGAAGTTGTTTGGTTGCATTTGTTATGCTCATGTTCCAAAAGAAGTGAGGCACAAGCTTGATGAAAATAGTAAGAAATGCATCTTTGTGGGTTATAGCTCAAAATCCAAAGGCTATAGACTCTTCAGTTTGGATCAAAAGAAGGTGATTATTTGTAGAGATGTTCTCTTTGATGAGAAGGCGTCTTTTGATTGGAAGGAAAAGAAAGTCCAAGATCAAAGCATTGCTTTCAATGAAGAATCGGAAAGTCCACAAGTTGAAGATGTTGCAACTCTTGAATCTCCACAAAGAGTGTCACCAATTGCTAGTTCACAATCTTCTCCAAGTTCAAGTTCAAGTTCTTCATCTCCAAGTTCAACTCCAAGAAATATAAGGAGTCTTAGTGATGTGTATGCAAGATGCAATTTATGCATTGTTGAACCTGAAAATTTTGAAGAGGCAATTAGAGATGAAGCATGGAAGAAAGCAATGGAAGATGAAATTCATGTGATTGAGAAGAACAAGACTTGGGAGCTAGTGGAGAAACCGAAAGGAAAAGAAATAATTGGTGTGAAGTGGATTTTCAAAACAAAGTTCAATCCAAATGGCTCTATTCAAAAGAACAAAGTAAGACTTGTGGCAAAAGGGTGTTCATAACAACCTGGAATTGATTTCCAAGAAACTTTTGCTCCTGTGGTTAGACTTGATACAATTAGAGCCATCATTGCTTTGGCCACTCAAAAGGGTTGGTTCTTGCACCAACTTGATGTAAAATCAACATTTTTGAATGGAAAATTAGAAGAAGTGGTGTATGTTGATCAACCTCAAGGCTTTGTTGTCAAAGGTAAAGAAGATAAAGTGTACAAGTTGAAGAAGGCTTTATACGGCCTAAAGCAAGCACCCCGGGCATGGTATAGTGAAATTGATGCTTACTTCAATGAAAAGGGTTTTCAAAGAAGCAAAAGTGAGCCAACTTTGTACATCAAGAGGCAAGGTACAATCGGTATTCTCATTGTTTCACTTTATGTTGATGATTTGGTTTTTACCGATAATGATGTAAAATTGATTGAAGATTTTAAAAGGGAGATGATGAAGAAATATGAAATGAGTGATTTGGGGCTATTGCATCATTTTTTAGGCATTGAAATCTACCAAAACAATGGTGGTTTTTTATTTGCCAAAAGAAGTATGTTCAAACACTTCTTGAGAAATTTAAAATGAAGAATTGCAAAGCAGTTGCTACTCCCTTGATTGTGAATGAAAAGTTGTCAAAGGAAGATGGAAGCAAAGAACTGAAGCATCTTGTTATAGAAGTTTGGTTGGAAGTTTGTTGTACTTAACTGCCGCAAGACCGGACATCATGTATGCTACAAGTTTATTGTCTCAGTTCATGCACAGTCCAAGCCAAATTCATTTTGGGGTTGCAAAAAGAGTGTTGAGATACATTCAAGGTACACTTGATTATGGAATTTTTTATGAGAAATTTGTTGATGCAAAGTTACTTGGATTTTGTGATAGTGATTGGGCCGGATGTGTTGATGATATGAGAAGCACTTCTGGGTATGCATTTTCTATTGGATCGAGCGTAATTTCATGGTCATCCAAGAAACAATAAACTGTGGCACAATCATCTACTGAAGCCGAACATATTTCAACATCATTGGCAACTACACAAGCAATTTGGCTAAGAAGAATTTTGGATGATTTTGGTGAGAAGCAAGGTGAAGCTACTCCAATTATGTGTGATAACAAGTCTGCTATTGCTATGGCAAAGAATCCCGTCTACCATTCTCGTATCAAACACATTGCTATCAAACATCATTTCATTAGAAAAGCTATGGAAGATGATGAGATTCAAATCAAGTATTGCAAGACTGAAGATCAAGTTGCAGACATCTTCACCAAAGCTCTACCAAGAGACAAGTTTGAAATTTTTAGAGAAATGTTGGGTGTCACACAATATGGCATTAAGAGGGAGTGTTAAAATTAATGTCATATTTACATTGGATATATTGCATGCATTGGATACATTGAGTTCATACATTGTTTGTATTCATGTATTTTTATGTACACGTATTTTATATTTATTAAGTACATTGTCTAGATTATATTCACGTACCTAGTTAATTGCAAGGTTGTTTAGGTTCATGGATCTTATTCATTGAACTTATGTGTAACCTTCTCTATATAAAAGGATGTAAGCCTATGGGCAAATGACATGAATAATAAGAGAGAAAAATTCAATCCAAAATAATAGTTCATTCAAGAGAGAGTTTTATCAAAAGATAACGTACCTGTACAAAGAGAGGCAAATACCATTTTAGGACACCAGAATTGTTTCATTGAACCATGGGTATCATTTTCCAAACCATATACATATAAAGGCACAAGAATTGTTTGGTGCTTTGTCAAAATAAAGTCCCAATCAGTTTCTTTTTGGTTTTCTATTCAAATCTTTTACTTTGTTTCATTGAACCATGGGCCTTCATTAATTCAATCTAAGTTTATGAATAATATCGGTTTTGATTTTATTTTGAACCTTCCTTGAGATTGCATTTATGTTTTTGTTTGTTCATCCATTCACGAGCCACATCAACATCAGTTTATATATTTACATTTAGGCTTGAACTAGAAGTGGTTAATTGTTTTGTGATAGTTTTATTCACTGCATATTATAAAGTTATGACATTTTATGGTAAAAAAAGTCAACATTTTGTCTTTATGTAAAAAATTTTGTAAATTTTTGTAATAATGTTGCGAAGGACACATACCACATGCATGATGAGGCATTGTAACCTTTCTTTCAAGTATGATTGTTAGTTACATGTAATTCACCTAATGTTTGTAATCAGTCTCACTACAAGAAAATGCACTTTTGGCGACTAAAGTTTTAGTCGCCAAAAGTAAGGTTTTTAGTCGCCAAAGCCTTTTCCTGACTAAATATTTTGGTCGCTAGATTTGTCGCGGGAAAACAGTCGGGGAAGGTTTTGGCGACTAAAAAAAATTTAGTCGCCAAAAGTCCTATAAATGGCTAGTAATGTTTTAGTAGGGAAAAGTACGAGGTATTGGCGACTAAATATTTTTTAGTAGCCAAAAGTCATAAATTGGCGACTAAATATTTAGTCGCCAAAAGTTTTCAAATAAAATTAATTTTCATTTTCAGCGACTAAAACTTTTAGTCGCCCAAAGTATCATTTATTATTAGCAACTAAATGTTTAGTCGCCAAAAAAATTAATTTTCATATTTTTTTTTAGCTACTAAACTATTTAGTCGCCTAAAGTCTCGTATATTTTTTATTACTAAATTTTTAGTCGCCAAAAAATCTTTGGTTTGTTTTTGGCTACTAAATTTTTAGTAGCCAACAAGTTTTATTTTGTTTTTTTGGCTACTAAACATTTAGTCACCAAAAACTTTATTTAGTGTTATTTTTTTATTATTATTATTAATTTATGCACAACCTGTATTTATTTCGTGCAACCTGCACCCTGTATATAAACAAAACAATACATATGTCTATTTCTATTTCACTTACAACCATCGAAAAATTTGGTCTTGTAACATCAAATTCTATACAAACCAAATATATTCTAACCCAAAATAATAATTCCATACAAACAGATAATCATACAAAAATGATGTCCTCCGTATACGAAAAAGAAATATCCACTAGTAATCTATACCACCAGAAAATAACTTCATCTCTGTTGGATCAACAACTATTGCAGTAATTGGTAGTGGAAAAGCTCGAGTTTGTAAAAGTCTTCCAGTAACAAGGTCCCATACCTACAATACGAAAATAAGTCATTTCGAGAAACAAAAATACTCATGCTAGGAAGATATTATTACGAAACATTTAACATAATTAAGTAACCTTGCATGTGCCATGGAGGGAGCTTGATAAAAAAATTGAACTTGAGCCACTTGATGCAGTTAATAGGCCCGTTATAGAGGATGAAAGCTCCAACGAAAAATTTAGTTTTAAAGCCACAGTCCAACAATCGGTCTCGTCTACCAAACTTCCACCAAACAATGTGATTACAAAGTCAGTTATTTATTTTCCCTGAAAAATAAAACTAAACGACATTCAAATACAAACATTAAATTGTTGAAGAAAAGAAGATTCGCTTTTTTTACCCGATCATAGGCCAAATAATGATCATGCCGTCTTCTGAACCAGAAATAAGAAATGAATCATCACTGGAAAATGTCAAGTAAGTCACTGATTTTTGATGTGCACACCAAGTGCTGACCAATCTCCCATCTGAAATCTACAAATTACCATAACATTGTATCGGTCATTGAGAGCATTTTTTTATAGTCATCAAAGCCACCACTGA
Organism: Camellia japonica; assembly: GCA_030407325.1. Lineage (NCBI taxonomy): Eukaryota > Viridiplantae > Streptophyta > Magnoliopsida > Ericales > Theaceae > Camellia > Camellia japonica. The sequence goes on from JAPPVO010000019.1 coordinate 171,857,376, forward strand.
ATCAGATTTTACCAAACAAAAGATGGGCCACATTTTGCTCTTCCATATCAAGCAAGCATCAAAACAACAGAAAAATAATTATATAACATGGGTTTCCAAGCCATGATTACATGGACTTGAAAAGGGTAAAAAAAAAAAAAAACTACAAGAAAGATAAAAATAAATGAAAGCAATGCTCTTGCAGAGCCATGAAGGCACTAAGGGCATCTCCAATCTTGCACTCCAACCTATATCAAACTCAAATACTCAAAACCCCTCTATTCCTTGACCCAAGCGTCTACCAAATTTGAGTTTTACTCCGTTTTTTACCCAAATCAAGGGAGACTCAAATGTTCTCTCTTCTCTTTTCTTTCTTTCTTTTTTTTTTTTTTGGCTCTCAAATTTACCACTTTGCCATTAGTAAAGCTTTTACAAACTTATGCTGAAATCAGAGTTTGTTTGTTGGAGTGGTTCATATAAAATAAATTTTTTACTCAAATTTGAGCAGGGGCTGGAGATGTAGCCCAAGTATAGGAACAAAAAAAAGAACTTTCCATTCTAAATTTAATAAAAGTATACTTTTCCCACATACAACATGAAAAAGATCAAAGAAAAAGCAAAAGATAACCACAGAGGGTAGAGGATGAACTTTTATCTTCACCGGAAATCAAATTTGGAACAGACAATTAAGTTATAAGGCCATTACTAGAAAATCTGCCAAATTTTTGGCTTGTAATTCCAATAACTGTAATAGCTTAGTATCTTTCTTTATGCATTTAATTCTAAGAAACAACAAAAATAAACAAAAACAAAAAATGAAATCATCCCAAATAGAAACTGACCTTCATAGTTTATACCAAAAGGAGAAAGAGTTGCAGGAGAACCTTCTAACAATGTCAAAACCAACAATCCCACTCTCCACAACATAAACCCACTTCTTTCCATTTTCTATTCTACATACAGTACAACAGTACCCACTTATCAAGGCCACCAAAACAAACCAATCCAGAAACCATTAACATGAACTAACAACCTCTACATTATTGCCTTATCCAAACAACTCTCTAACAAAAAGTTAGCTCTTAGTATCAAAAACCCATCAAGCAAAACCCACCATTACTATAACATGAAGTAAAACCCTTTCAGATTCAGTCTTGGAACTCAAAACTGCTCTTCACATAGTCCACAAAACTTCATAAACTCCAAGACCCAGATGCTAAAACTCCACAAAACAAAGACCCATATGCAAAAAATTAATTTTTGCACAAGTATACACAGCTTGGAGCCAAATGGGCAGGGTTTGGAGTGGGAAAGACAACAAGAAGGAGAGAATTTTCTCGAGAAACAAGCAAACACTAAGCCTGAAATTCCGAGAACCTAGAGATCTGGGAATGCTGGGCTGTGATTTCTATGTGTTTTGTAATCGATCCCCACAAATTCCATGTGGGTATGTTGTTGCTTTTTAGCCCTCTCTCCCTTGCTCAACTCTTAACTCTTGCAACCTCCACCTATGAAGATTTTTTTGGCTAAGAACATGGACATGAAGATTTTTTTTTTTCTGTTGATAAATCACATGTACATCAAGATATTAAAAAAATAGGAAAACTATTAATCCAATTTGGCCTGTTTGTTATGCTTTTCTGTTGATAGTAGTATGCTCTGTTTCTGCTCTATCTAGGAGATGGTAGTTTGTTTGTGTTGGCTGGCTTGGTGTAGAGGTTCTCCTCCATTGATTTCTGTTCTGTACTCTGTTTGATTCTTTTCATCTTTTTCAATAAATTTTATCATTCACCAAATAAACAAAAATAAAAGAATTAAAATGGAAAACCAAGTTATTGCACACAAATGGATAGATTCCACACTATGTCAACAAAATATCAAAAAAAAATTCTTCCTCTTTCTACTTATGCTTCTAATTTTGTACGAGTACAAAGACAAATTTAGTTTCATAAAATGAATTTCTACACGGTTCTCATCTCAATAACTACATCCCCATAAATATCGAGCAAACAGTACATGACAACTTAGGAGGAAACAAGATCACACAGATTTTGATAATAAATAGATAAGAATGATATAATAACCTCTTTGTGTATAGCGCCTTTGGTTCTAATTCTTTTTGAATTTTGTGTTTTAAATGTCTAAATAAGGTAAGGAAGATGTACCTTTTGGGATCTCCGTTGAGCCTTCTGCAACCCCTTTCTCTAATCTCCATAGAAGATAATTTTTTTCATCAGTTTCCATGTCAGCCTCAACCAATGGTGCTGCAACAGACAAAAAAACTTTCTTATGCTTCATCAACTATAGGTTTCTTAAGAAGATCCACAATGTGCTTGTAACTACTTATGCTATGTGCTAATTTAAACACACTCAGATCACAAAATCAACTTATGCTAATAAATCTCACGTATTGTATTGGATGGAAAAATCCCCCGGAATCCAAGACAATCCAATCTTGGATCCTTATGCCATTGCCATCGAAGACTATTTCCTTGTGAAGCTGACATGCCAGACTGATCAACAGCACCTCCACAGCCAATAGCACCTCCCCTCTCGCTCTAGCAGTCATTAGAAATTACAAGACAAGTTGCTATTTCTTTAATATTTGAGTTTTTGTCTAATGCCGCTCCCCCTCTTGATCCTCATTGGCTTGAATAGATTCATTGGGCTATGAATCCCAAATACTTGAGTAATCTACTCAGGAATCTCACAATCAATAAGTTTGACAAAGAAGGGCCTGTTAAACATTCTCATTAACAAGTTTTGCAAACCAAAGCAGCAAATCAAAATAAATTAGGCTCCATTTGGATATGTAGGTTTAAAATGAATGGATTTGGTATTAATTCAACGTAATATTCTAGGTATGGATCTAAAATATAAATTTGAGAATTTTAGATTAATGGATTTGAAATAACTAACTGAACATGGTTATTTGAAATCCTTCGATAAATGATTATTCTCCGCATACAAAAATACTAGCAAAATGCATTTTTTCTATCTCTATGCATCCTTCACTTTAGAATTATCAATCTATGTCCACTAATCAATCTTCTTACAAATCTATAAAGCTGAATATCAAATCCCTTCATTTAAAATCCACACACTTATCAACATTCATTAATTTTGATCACTAAAATTTGAGCCTGTTCTAATTTCGTTTTAACATTTTGTCAAACACATGGTGAGAAAGAGGGTGGAAAACAACAACAATAAAAAGCATAGACCAAACAACAACAACAAATAAACTACCAACAACAACAATAGTAACATCCTCACACACAAACTAATTGATTAAAAGAAAATTAGAATTGAATGGGAGTACAATTAAGAATCATTATGTAGGACAATAGAAGAATGAATTGGATTTAACAGGGTGTGCTCCAATGGTTGAGAGAGAGAGGGAGGAAGGGGAAGAAGAAAGGGAAATACCAGGGTGTGCTCCAATGGTTTTTGTGAGCGAGAAATAGTGAGAAAAAACGCTGCTCTTGGGGAGATGGGTTGTACCGTCGCCGGTGAGGAGGTGGTCGTACCATCACCGGTGAAGAGGTGGTCGTATCGTCGCCGGTGAGGAGGTGGGTGCTCGTGTGCGACAGTGGTGGCCGGTAGAAGGGTCGCCTACGATGGATTGAGAGATAGAGAGAGAGAGAAGATCGATGATGAGAGAGTGAAATAGGAGAGGGCTGTGGAGGGTAATTAATTTAAGACAAATGCCGAATAATTTTATTTTAGTAGCCAAAACGTTAACCAACAGCGACCAAATATTATTTTAGTCACTAAAAGTAATAATTTAGCGACTAAACATTTTAGTCGGTAATTAATTTCATAAATATGGCCAAAAATTGAAATTTTCCCTCAAAATATTTTCATTCTTTGGCGACTAAAATATTTTTTAGTCGCTAAAAATCAATTTTTGGCGACCAAACTTTTGGTCGCTAAAAGTTTGAAAGTACATTTTTTATTTTTCAATCGGCGACTAAAAAATTTTAGTAGCCAAAACTATCTATACAGCGACTAAAACATTTTTTAGTCGCTAATTGTGGCCTTTTAGCGACTAAATTTTTTTTCATCGCCAATAATCAATATTTCCCGACTAAAAAAAAATTAGTAGCTAAATATTAAACATTTGCCGACTAAAAAAAATTTTAGTCGCCAATTCGACATGTTTTGGCGACTAAATTTTTTTAGTCGCCAAATTTGGTCGCCAAAAGTGTATTTTGTTGTAGTGTCTCCAAACTTATTTCAAAACTTATAAATACAACCATATCAAACTTGCTTTGTAGTTATTGTTGGGTAGGTTGGGTGTGATTTCTTTGGATCGGTTGCTGGGACTTGTAGATATATTTTTCTTATATTTGTAATTATCATCTTATTAATTGGCCCAAAAGAAAAAAAATTATAATTATTCAACGTTAACTATTTATTATTTTTATTTTTGAACTGTGTTAACCCGTTATTTCACAGTATTGAATGCCAGCTTTATATTGCTTTTAGTCTTGAAATGTGCCTCCATCACTAGTTTTCTTGCCATTTTATGCATTGTGAAACAAAAGTAACGCAATATGAAATTATGGTTCTTATTTTATAAACCTAGTGATGTGTAAAAAAAATAATTGATTGATCAATTAATTATCTTTTTGACACATCACTGAGTCTATAAAATGGATCTAAAAAGTAAAATTGTATATCATTTTTCTTATTTTTTATTTATTTTATTTTATTTTTTTGTAATTGAAACATTCAGAGTAATAGGAAGGAGAGAGAATCAAAGCATCTATCTAATGAGTAATGATAAGATGTGAGTTACACCATAAGAGCATCTCCAACTCTTTCATATTTTCTTTTATCAAATTTATATTTGATGAAAAGGTATTAAAAAATTATGAAAATATTAAGTTTCATGAAAGAAATAGGAGGAAAGAGTTCAAGAAACTTTTAGAAATAATCTAGTGTGGTAGATAATAAAACAATAAAAGAAGCTGAGTCCTTTAAGTTTGTAAAAATCATAAAGTAGCCCTAGGTAATTTAAAATAGTTTCATAGTTAGACTTTAATTTTAAGTTTTAAGTTAAGATTTGAATTAATTTTTGTAAGATCCTGTGAGAACTTCAATCTTGGTATTAGAGCCTAGAAATTGAATTTAGGAATAATTTTAAATATGAAACTTTAATGTTTAATGCATGATGTAATAGATGTAAAAACACGTTATACATCTTGATTAATGTAAGTATTTTTTAATTTTAATGTCTTAGTATGTAAATATTATAAATTTAGTTATATCTTATAGTGCTCTATGATTAAGAGGTTGTAACTTAGTGTATGTGATTGCACAACATACAACAATATACCAAAAATTAATCTAAAGGTGGACAATCTTCATGACCATCTTCTCAAAAAAATTTCCTAAAATGTAGCATTGCTGAAAAAATTATCTCCAATCCTTTTATCAAATATGTATCAAATTAAAGGAGTCATTTTTTTTTTTATCAAATTGAGAAATCATCATATCCTTCACAAAAATTTGAATTTGATGAAAATTTGAAAAGATGAAGTATTGGAACTGATTTTTTTTTCCATCAAATTTGGTGAAAAGTAAAATTTTCAATAAGATAGGAATTTTTAAAACTATTTTGATGAAAATTTAATGAAAGAATTGAAGTAGTTCATATTAAATTAATTTTTTTTTTACTTAAATTTATCAAATTAGATGAAAAATTGATGAATATTTGAAAATGCTCTAAAAGAGTTGAATTTAAATAACACAAAAGCACCTGTCAATATATTTTTAATTTAAAATATCATTATCACATTATTTTAATTAAATATATAATATTTAAATTATAGAAGAGTGCTATTTTTTTAACCTAATACTTAATGGACTTAGACTCTCTTCAGTTCATTATGTGGACTGAACCGTCTTGTTCGAATTTATGGAGTCTATCACAGGTCCTATTTCGATGATACGAACCGTTTAATGTGTAAAATTCATTGAGTATTTCATTCTTACAAGAAATTACATTGATCAGATGTCGATAGCTACTTAATTGGATCAGATTACTGTCCACAATTTATTTTAAAAATCATATTTACTGCTGACAGAAATATGATTTAATCAAGTGGCTATCGATATCTGATTAACGTAATTTTATATAGAAATGGAGTGCTTGGCGAATTCTACACATTGAACAGTTTGGATTATTGAAACTGGACCTGTGATGGGCCCCATGAACCCAACAACACGGATCGAACTAGAGAGAAACTTGGTCCATACTTAATTAACTCTAATGATATCACTGTCATGTTATTTTAATTAAATATATAATATTTAAATTATAGAAGAATGGCATTTTTTCCAACCTAATACTTAATTAATATGCTAATCTGCCTGCTCGAATGGCGGCCCATTTTACTAAACTAATTGTAAAATTAGAAGACACGCAATCGACATTCCTAACAATTGTCTAGATAATTGGAGAAATTTTGGTATGCTAATAGGATATCACGTGATACTATCTTCTACTAATCACAAATGTATATGTTTCTTATTTTTTCTCAAACACCTAACATAAATGTAATAGATCATATTGTCAACTCTATTCACAATAGTAGAAAGTATCACATGGTATCTATCCTATTAACACCTAAAAATTCCTCAGATAAATTAAAAGAAAAACAAAGACACAATTAATAGAAGCAAAACAAATGATAGAACAATTATCAATACATAATACACCATCACAATTTGTTACTAGGGCAAATTACACCAGAGGTCCCTATAGTTTTTCTCAAAATTCATTTTGGTCCTCGATATTTCAATTTGAACACATTTGTACTCCAAGTTTTGGTTTTGTGTCAAATAAGGAAAATTATGGATGGAAATCAAGTTTTTGGAAGAAAAATGGTCACACGCATTGCACATGAACATCTTTTGAGGACAAAATAGTACTTTTATCATTCCCTTTCTATAATTCATCTTCTTTCTTTCTTCCACCATCACCACCCATAACCATCAACGACCACCTGTAAACATTGCCACCCTATGCATAGCCACCAACCACCACCAAAACACTTTCTCTTCCACACTACCACCTCATCAAAGTAACTTAAACCAGCAAAAAATCCCCCCAAAACTAGTAGCAAATCTTGTTACTCTACCAACCCAAATTTACCTTCCACTACCCTTGAACCACCATCAGAGCATCACTACCAAACTCTCTCCACCCTGCCACCCTCACCACCCTAAATCCAACTTCAAATCCTCTCATTGAAATTTGCCTTTTCAATGAAGCAAACCATTGTCCAATTGGTCATTAACAATGACCAATTTCAACAAAATGTGTTGGCATGAAGATGGGTGGTCTGCGCAAGGAGGTAGGTAGGGTGATTTGTGCAGAAAGGGGTTGTGAAATGGTCTGCGTGTAACAGTTTGTTTGGGGGTGATAGCTCGAGCGGTTATTTGGTCGCTTGAGCGAAGATGCGCAGCTCCCAGTATCTTGCATGTTTGTAGATGAGACCTCTCGAGCAATGGAGTGGTCACTCGAGCATAGAATCCATGCTCCCAGCATTTTTACTGTAGCTCTGTAAAACTTATGGAACATTGCATTTACCACTCGAGCGGTGAAAAGTTTGCTCGAGTGGCCTGGTCGGGACATCTCGCTTAAAAGTCGATCAAACACTCTTTTTTCTCACTTTTTCCAATTCTTCTCTCTCTCTCTAGCACCCTTATTCCGAAACCCTAGCCCTAAACACTTGATTTTCCTTGATTTCTACCAAGATCCACCTTAGATCTTCAAAGAGGGTTGAAGAACAAGCCTAGATCAAAAGCATTACTGATTTTTTTCTCATTTCTGGAGGCTTGAAATTAGGTATTCAATCTTAAGGTAGGGATACTTTGAACTTGATATATTTATGATTTGAGATATATATATATATATATATATGATATTTGTTTAGTTATAGTAATGTATGAGATGATTTTGTGATATAAAGTGAGTTTGTTGAATAAAAAGAGATTTTCCCTATGTTCCTTTAAAATTTATGCATATCCTACTTAATTATTGTTAGAAATTGTGAATATTGACTTTTTATGTGTAAAGGAGGGAAAAGCCCCATTTTTTTAATTTTTTTTTTCTAAAAACCCTATTTTTCAAATTTGATTTAATGATGGGTTTGGACAAATTGATTCTTAAATCTTAAAATTGGGTGAATGATTATGTAAATGGTGTTGACATATGTGATTATTGAATTTTATTGGATATATGTATCAAAATAGAGGAATATTGAGATTGCGGAAAATGGTAGGATTGTAGAAAAACTTTATTGTTGATACAATTAAATGTTGTTGTGAATTGAACAAACCTTAGGGAAATCAGACATGAAAACTCATGCATCATGTGCATTATAATTTCCTCATGTGACTTTTCAATCTTGTGGATGTTTGGAAGATGTCAAGGGGGTAAATAGCATATGAGTCCAGCTAGTTGAGTCGGATTTTGGGAATTGAGTTGTGTGTTGTATTTGGTACCCACGAGGGGAGTCAAGGTGGCCAATTGCCCTGTCTGCGCATATTGCCGGACAAATGTGGGAAAGGTTTTTGGGTGTTCATGAGTCTGCCATTTATAGAGTTAGCGAATGTGGAAAAAACTTGATTTTTGCATGTGCACAACCCTACTGTTTCAGGAGTCGACGAAAGTGGAGAGGGAAAGGTTTGAGGTGCCTATCGCCCCTCCGTTATTAGAGTCGACAAACGTAAAAATATTTTCTGTATACCAATCTATATATGTATGCATAGTTTTGCAGCTCTTGCTTGGGGCGTCATAGCGTATTTACCACCCCATGTTTGTAGACAAGACTTTGAATAGAAATTATGCATTGAACAAAATTAGGTTTTAAAAGAGAAGGATGAATCTTATTCTTACAAGTGCATGGCATGATCATATGCATCTCAATTATATATATATATATATATATATAACTTGTCAAATGCATTACCTACTGAGCACTAGCTCACTCCAAAACTAACCATCTTTCAGAAAACAATGTGGATGCACCGCCTAAATGATTGGCTTGAGGAAGAATTTTTGGACGAGGGCACGGAAGCTCTCTTTTTATGTTTTGTGTTAAACCTCAGCCTATTCTTGTTTGGGAATTTAGACTTCCATTTTTGTGTATTCAATGGTGCTCCTTGAACATATGTTTGCCTTTTTGGCTCTTCCTTTGTATTATCTCTTGTCTTTTGAACTATTATTATTTTATTGATAGATGTAATCAAACACATGATGTAATACTGGATTAGTTCAATGGGGAAGAGATAGTTATGAAATTTTATTAATGTCGTTATGGACTTACTCTCTCTCTCTCTCTCTCTCTCTCTCTCTCTCTCCCCCCCCCCCACCCTTATGTTCGTTACACCCAAGTGAGTTTATTTTGATTGAGGTAACTTAATTTCTGGAGTGTTACAATTTGGTATCAGAGCTAACCGGGTTTGAATACCTGGAGCTCGTGGGAGGTGGCTTATGCCACAATGGGTTATCACGTTAGGATGTGAAGTTAGTACATTATGTGTTTATGTGCTTATGTGCTTATGTGACTATATAGGTATGGGGTGCAGTTTCTAAAATATGATTTGCGTCCATCACACTTATCGAAGTCCCTATGGAAAGGCACTTGATCAATGCTTTTTACACTTGGAAGTCCTTAAGTGACGTGGAACGAGTTAGTATCTTAGGTGAATAATCCGTATGTGCTCTATGTGTTTATGTGCTTACGTGCATTGCTTTATGCTTGATGAATATATCGATAGGGTTGTAAATATTTGGTGTGACGCATGCGTTGGCATGTGGGTGCATGAATTGTGAGTTAATTCCTTTCTCTCTTACTTTATATAGGATGTCTAGACATGGCAGAGGCCGTGTTAGACCTCCCCAAGGTGGTCAGGGTATTCTGGCCTAACAAGATCTTCCTCCCGAAGAAGAAGAGGTAGGACAAAACAATGTGACCATTCCTCTGGCCCAAGATGTAATGGGGGCACTAGCTCGAGAAATGGTCGGGGCTCTTCAAGAGTCCATGGACATACTCCGAGCCGAGCAAGCATCAAGGACAATAAAGTGAGAAACTCGAACCTCCTCCTTGAAGAAGGAATTCTTTCGCTCCAACCCTGCCGAGTTTAGTGGTGGGTCCGATCCCAAGAAGGTGGATGAATGGTTAGAGCAAATTTTTAAGTCCTTTGAGATTTTAGACATCCATGATGAAGAGCTCTGAGTAGCATTGGTGGCTTATCAACTTAAAAAGGAGGCCATACAATGGTGGAAATCTATTAAGATGAGGGATGAGCACACTTGGAAGGCATTCACCCATGCCTTCCAGGAGAATTTTTTGCCTCCCACCGCTAGGGAGAGGTTGGGGAAATAGTTCGAGGAGCTTAGACAACTTGATACACTAGTGGTGGAATTTGAGGCCACTTTTACTAGTTTGGCACGCTTGTACTCGAGCTTGTAGCGATCGAGGAGCGTCGATGCTTGGAGTTTGAGAAGGGATTGAGGCCCAAGATTTTTGTTAGGTTTTTATTCTTGGCAATCCCATTTGACAAAACTCCTTTCAGTTATACTTGTTTTCGCATTTTTTATTTCAGTGAGACTTTGAGTTTTTAGATGCGAATCCAGCCCGAATTGTGCCTTGCAGAGAAGTTTGTAGTGCTAATGCTTTCATGATTGCCACTTCGTCGACTATGACGGGGATCGAGCTGCCCAATCAGCTCGCGGGGGTTGCCTGTCCGCTCGAGCGGAGAATCCTTGGTCTTAGAAGTTTGATCGCCTGCAAAAATACTGGCAGTTGTAAATTTTTGCTCAAACGGAAATTCCTGCACTCTAGCATCGGTCCGCTCGAGTGGCCTTTCTGGCACTTGAGCGGAGATCGCGGAACAGATTGCTATAAATATGTGATTCAGTCAGATTTCAGGATTTCGCTTCCAGATCTTCTTCTTGGATATTAGGGTTTATATCTGGGGCTATTTTGCTAGTTTTCTTTGATGTTTAGTTGAGTATTCAACTCATGGTTTAAGAAGTATAGTTCAAATGATTGTTTGTTTATTCTATACAAAAGAGAGAGTTGTTCTTCGGTGGATTCTGGAGAATTCGAGCCTGAAGCTTTGGTGGATTCTGGAGTGGCTTATTGTCATGATTCGACATTGGCATTGTGGATTCAACGTTGGGCAAGTCCATTCTGAGGTGAAGACGGGGCTGGAAAAGGCACATAGGGGTTGGTTCAATTTGGGTGTGGATTCGCTAGGTAATTAAGAGTATACCTGTGTAATTTCTTTATGTCTTTTTAGCGGATTGTTTTGTGGCTTTTGCCCATGGTTTTTTTTATCACAATTAGAGGCGCTCCATTTGTGGTTTTTCCACGTAAAACCGTTGTGTTGATTTGTCTTTGATTGTTTGATTGGGATTGCTATTTACTGATTAAAATTGATACATAATCACAAATCAATATCTAGGGGATTTCAAGATTTTTCAATTTTGATGAAGGTGATGGGCAACATGTACAGAGAATATGATAGGCTAGTTGAGGATGTGGCACATGTAGAAATCATGCTAGAGGTTGAGGAATCGAGGTTGAAACATAATAGGTCAAGCTATGTGGAATCCCTAGGTGACACGAGATCCTCTAAGAAGTTCAGGTCTTCTTCTTCTTCTTCTTCTTCTTCTTCTTCTTCTTCCTACCAGTCTTCACTCTAATAGACCAAGTCTTCGGGGTCTGTTTCTATGAGGAGTTTGGGGAATACGGGTCCTAGTTGTATTACTTGTTTCAGGTTTGGCTAGCAAGGCCACAAGGCATCAGAGTGTAAACAGAATCTTAACCAACAACAGTTAGCTCGTTCTCAGAGCCAATCCCAGGGTAAGGGTCAATCGCCTGCATGTTATCATTGTGGACAATCGAGGCATATGATGAGGTCTTGTCTACAGTTAGTTGGAACGGGGAGTGTTTCGGGGTCCCGACAGTCTGTAGGTCATCAGGTAGGCCAGGGTCACAGACAGAATTATTAGCTAGTTTAGTCTGGGTAAGCATCTAGGGCAGTGCTAGGAGCCACATCTGCACAGTTAGTGCAACCGACCTACATTCCGAGGGGTAATCGGAGCGAGCAGAGGCCACAAGGGCAAGTCTATGTTGTCACTGCTTCTGAGCAATCTTCTGGACCATCGGTGATGAGAGGTACATAGCTTATTTCTAATACCTGGTCCAATGTATTAATAGATATAGGAGCATCACATTCATTCATAGCACCTACATTTGCATCCATATTGGGCTTAAAGATCAAATGACTACAGTCTTCACTTATGGTAAAGTCACCAATTGGGGTTCATGTAGTCTTAGACTGAGGGTGTCAAGAGTGCATGATTGAAGTCGTTGATCGTGAACTTCCTTTCAATGTTGTATTATTAGAGATGTCGGGTTTTGACATCATCCTTGTTATGGTCTAGTTGTCTTCCTATCGTGCCATCATAGATTGGCAACGTGGAAGAGTTATTTTGTGCATAGCAGGAGGGGATTGTTTTTATTTTCTTGGGGATAGGACTGATGGTGGGTTGTCATCGTTGTACAATCCATGAAGTTGAGGCAAACTTAGTTTTCTTCTTGCAACCATTGTAGATGATGGATGTGATGTGATTCGGGGGGTATTTCCTAGAGTGTTGTGTGGATATTCAAACGTTTTTCCTAAAGATCTCACTGAATTGGCACTTCATCACGAGGTTGAGTTTTCTATAGATTTGGTACCTGGCACGGCACCCATCTCCATGCCACTTTATAGATTTGCACCAGCAGAGTTGCTTGTTTTGAAGGACCAATTACAAGAGTTTCTAGACAAGGGTTTCATTCGCCCTAGTACCTCGCCTTAGGGAGCACTGACTTTTTTTACCACGAAGAAGGATGGTTTGTTGCGGTTACGCATTGACTACCGCAAGTTAAATAGGGTCACGGTTAAAAATAAGTATTCGTTGCCTAGGATAGATGATTTTTTCGATGAACTTAAGGGTTCCCAACATTTCTCAAAAATAGATTTGAGATCAAGTTATCATCAGTTGTGTGTGAAGAAGGAAGATATTTTGAAGACGACCTTTCATACTCGATATGGCCATTATGAATTCCTCGTGATGCTATTTAGTTTAACCAATTCCCCTGCCACTTTTATGGACTTAATGAATTGATTTTTTTAGGATTTTCTCGATAAATTTGTGGTAGTGTTTGTGGATGACATTCTTATCTATTCACCTTCTGAGAAGGAGCATGAAGAGCACCTTCGTATTGTCTTGCAACTGCTTAGGAAACACCAGTTGCATGCTAAGCATGAGAAATGTGAGTTTTGGCTTTTCGAGATGAAGTTCTTGGGCCACGTTGTCTCTAGGGAGGGGGTTATCGTAGACTCTTCAAAAATCAAGGCCCTGCTAAATTGGGAACGACCTAAAAACGCTTTCGAGATACGTAGCATTTTGGGTCTTGTTGGGTATTATAGGCGGTTTGTGAAAGACTTTTCTACCCTAGCATCACCATTGATCAAACTAACCAGAAAAGGGGTAAAATTTGTTTGAAGTGAGTCTTGTGAGAAATCCTTCTTAGACTTAAAAGCTAGATTGACTTCTACACCAATTCTAATCATTCTGGAGAGAGGATTGGGTTACACCGTATATTGTGATGCTTCTATAAAAGGCTTGGGATGTGTTTTGATGCAAGAGGGAAAAGTGGCGGCATATGGTTTACGTCAGTTAAAGACTCATGAGAAGAACTACCCTATGCACGATCTTGAATTAGCCGCTGTAATTTTTGCTCTAAAACTTTGGAGGCACTATCTCCATGGGGAGAAATTTGAGGTGTTCTTGGATCATAAAAGTCTTAAGCACCTATTCTCACAAAAAAGATTTGAACTTATGTCAGACAAGATGGATGAAATTCATGGAAGATTATGATTTTGAACTGCATTACCATCTGAGGAAGGCCAATATGGTGGCCGACGCCTTGAGTAGAAAGTCTGTGGACATCGTTACTAGTCTTGCCATGAGAGAGTGGAAGATGTTAGGTGATCTAGGTGAGTTTGACTTACATCTTGGTGAGTCTCTTGAGCAAGCCACATTGTTTCCAGTTCTTGCACAACCCACACTTGTCTCACGGGTTATAGAAGCACAACAGGGTGATGTAGAAGTGAAGGCAATTAGGGAGAAAATCTTGCAAGGAAAGGAGGAAAAAGGGTTGAGAGTACATTCTAATTCAAGTATTTGGTTTGTAGACTACTTTTTTGTACCAAAATCATGTAAAGACGAAGTACTCTGGGAATTTCATCACTCTCGCCTTACGGTACATCCGGGAGGCACAAAAATGTATCGTGACCTTAGCCATTAATTTTGGTAAAGAGGTATGAAGCGAGATGTAGCCTTATTTGTGTCCAACGAAGCACCAAAAGCCAGCCGAGTTATTACAACCTTTGGCGGTAGCCGAATAGAAATGGGAACACATCACAATGGACTTTGTTTTGGGCCTTCCTAGAACTCAGAGGGTAATGATGTGGTTTGGGTTATTGTGGAACGACTGACTAAGTCAACTCATTTTCTCATTATGTGTATGAGCAATTCAGTTGATTACCTAGTTGAACTTTATGTTAGGGAAATTGTTCGGCTTCATGGAGTTCCAATGAGCATCATCTCATATAGAGACTCTTGCTTTACTGCACGATTGTGGCAAAGTTTACAAATTGTCATGGGCACTCAGTTGACCTTTAGCACTGCCTACCACCCTTAAACTGATGAATAGTTTGAGCGCACTATCCAAATCTTGGAAGACATATTGAGGGCTTGCGTACTATACTTTAAAGGCTCTTGGGAAAGATATTTACCTTTAGCAGAGTTTGCCTACAATAACAATTTTCAAGCTGGCATTGGGATGGCACCTTTTGAAGCCTTATATGGGCGTCCGTGTAGGTCACCAATGTGTTGGACCGAGGTGGGGGATTCATCCATGCTTGGGACAAAATTGGTTCGTGAGACCACCGAGAAAGTAGCTCTCATTCAAAAGAGATTAATTACGACCCAAAGTTGACAGAAAAGTTATGTTGACCGAAGAAGGAGATCTCTATCATTTGAAGTGGACGATCATGTGTTTTGTAAAAATATCGCCTAGGAAGAGTTTGATGAGATTTGGGCAAAGTGAGAAATTGTCACCTAGATTCATTGGTCCTTTTGATATCATCAAATGGGTGGGAGAAGTAGCTTATCGTCTCGCCTTACCACTGCAACTATCTGGGATACACAAGGTGTTTCATATTTCGATGCTTCGCAAATATGACCCTGATCCTTCCCACATCTTAGATTGGACTAGTCTTGAAGTAGATAAGAACGCTTCATATGAGAAGAGACTTCTGAAGATCATAGACTCCCAAGAACAAGTTTTGAGAGGTAAGACTATCCGTTTAGTGAAGCTATTGTGGCACCGTCATGGAGTGGAAAAAGTTACTTGGGAGCGATAAGCTAAGGTTCGAGAAAAGTATTCGAATTTATTTGATAGTGTGTAATCTTGTTAGATGAATGTGTTCATCATAACATATATCTTGATTTATGGAACGGAGTAATGTAAAAATGTTGAATTCCTTGTTAACTTGAACTTTTGCATTTTGATGAGAATTTTGACCTCAATTTGGGTTTCAATTGGTAATGTTGTGATGACTGGAGTTATTGTTATTGTAGTTTTCATTTTTCTTGGGAATTGTTGGAGTTGTTTTGGCAGGAATTATGAAATTTCAGGGACGAAATTCTTTAAGGAGGATAGGTTGTAACAGTCTGTTTTGGGTGATTACTCGAGCAATCATTTGGTTGCTCGAGTGAAGATGCGCAGCTCTCAGTATCTTTCATGTTTACAAACGAGATCGCTCGAGCGATGGAGTGGTCGCTCGAGCATAGAATCCAAGCTCCCAGCATTTTCACTGTAGCTTTGTAAAACTTTTGGAACATTGCGTTTAGCGCTTGAGTGGTCTGGTCGGGACAACTCACTTAAAAGTCAATCAAACACTCTTTTTTCTCACTTTTTTCCAATTCTTCTCTTTCTCTGGCACCCTTGTTCTAAAAACCTAGCACTGAACACTTGATTTGCCTTTATTTCTACCAAGATCCACCTTAGATCTTCAAAGAGGGTTGAAGAACAAGCCTAGATCAAAAGCATTACCAATTGTTTTCTCATTTTGAGAAGCTTGATGTTAGGTATTCATCATTTGCCTTCAATCTTAAGGTAAGGATACTTTTAACTTGATATATTTATGATTTGAGATATACGTGTGATATTTTCTTAGTTATAGTAATGTATGAGATGATTTTGTGATATAAAGTGAGTTTGTTGAATAAAAAGCGGTTTTCCCATGTTTTGAAAAAAATTATGCATATCCTTCTTAATTATTGTTAGAAATTGTGAATATTGACTTTTTATGTGTAAAGGAGGGAAAAGCCCTAATTTTTTTTCTTTCTAAAAACCCTAATTTTCATGTTTGATTTAATGATGGGTTTGGACAAATTGACTCTTAAATCTTGAAATTTGATGAATGATTATGGAAATGGTGTTGAGACATGTGATTATTGAATTTTCTTGGATATATTTATTAAAATAGATGAATATTGAGATTGTAGAAAATGGTGGGATTGCAGAAAATCTTTATTGTTGATGCAATTAAATGTTGTTGTGAATTGAACCTTAGGGAAATTGGACTTGAAACTCATGCATCATGTGCTTTATAATTTCCTCATGTGACTTTTCAATCTTATGGATGTTTGGAAGATGTCAATGGGGTAAATCGCGTATGAGTCCGGGTAGTTGAGTCGGGTTTTATGAATTGAATTGTGTGTTATATTTAGTACCTGCAAGGGGAGTCAAGGTGCCCAATTGCCCTATCTGCGCATACCGCCGGATGAATGTGGGAACGGTTTTTGGGTGTCCACAAGTCTGCCATTTATAGAATCGAAGAATGTGGAAAAAAAACTTAATTTTTGCGTATCCACAAGCCCGCCATTTCAGGAGTAGGCAAAAGTGGAGAGGGAAAGGTTTTGAGAATCTGATGTGTTTGACGTCTTTAAAAAGTGGAAAGCTTTGGTTGAGAATAAGACAAGTTCAAAATTCAAGTGTCTCAAGTCCAACAATGATGGGAACTACATTGATGGCACTCTTGAAAAATATTATATAGAAAATGAAATTCAGCACGTGCTGAAAATTCCAGGCAAGCTACGACAAAACAGCGTGGCAGAACACATGAACCGAACAATCTTGGAATGTGCTAGAAGCATGAGGATTAATGTTGGGTTGGAAAAACAATTTTGGGCAGATGTTGTGAATACATTAGCATATTTGATTAATAGAGGTCCTTCAGTACCCCTGAATTGCGGAATCCTAAAAGAATCGTAGACTAGTAAAGAGGTAAATTTGTCACATTTAAAAATATTTGGTTGTATCTCTTATGTTCACATTGATTCTGATAAAAAAAGTAAGTTAGATCTCAAGTCTTGTAAATGCATCTTTATTGGGTGTGGTTTTGATAGTTATGGGTACCATTTTTGGGACATGAAAAATTGAAAAATAATTAGAAACATTGATGAGGTGTTTAATGAGTCTTCATGTACATGGATAGGCTTGATGAAAAGACTAAAAAATTTGAAACGGTTGAACTTGAGAAGATTTCTAATAGTGATGTATTAAAACCTCAAGACACCAATGTACAGTTGGTAGGGGTACTCGCGGATTGGTTTTTGATGGTTCGGTTTGCGGCTTGGACCAGCTCGCATGTTTGCGGTTTGGAAAAAAATTAAACCCGCAACCATCCAAAATGCAGATTGCAGTTGTGCGAATAGGATTTGTGGATGTGCGGCAATTGTGGGCGGTTTACGGATTGGGCTTTTCCTTTAAAATTTTATTTTTTGGCTTATTTTGTCCCATTTTTTAAATATTCTTTTTGGGCCTCGACCCCCCCTTCTATTTTTTAAAAATTATTTTGGGCCATAAAATCACATATTTCTTATCAAGAAATCATTATTTTCCAAATGATTTATCCCTAATAAATTGTAGCCCATCTATCCAATTTACTTCCAAAAAGACACAAACCATAAGCACAGGCTAGGATTGGTCAATTGATTCACATTCACTTTTGTAGAAAAGATATATGCTAAACAATGTATACAGATGCGGGCAGGTGAGTGTGGGTGCGGGTACAAACCACGACCTGCCTGCAACTTGCAAAATAAGAAAATCCAAACTTGCATCCGACCCTAACGATTATGTGAAACTACCCAAAAAGGTGTGGGTGGTTCTGGTTGGGCTGTTTTTCCTGGTCAAATAACCTAATGCCTAACCCTAACAGTTGGCACTACCCATTGAGATGCAAACTCCTAAACCTTTTAGGAGATGGACAAGTGAAATGAAACCTGTTGATTGTTATTCTCCTTGCTGACATTATCTATTGTTAACTGATAATGATGAACCAAAATGTTTTGAGAAAGCTTTACAGGTTGAGACGAGGGAAAAGTGGAAGCTCGTAATGGATGAGATGGAGTCTCTCGTGGTGAATCAGACTTGGGAACTGGTACAATTGCCCAAAGGTAAATATGCACTGCACAATAAATGGGTTTATCGATTAAAGGAAGTACCCGATAGCACCAAACAATACAAGGCTAGGATGGTGGTGAAAGGTTTACAACAGAAGGCAGGTATTGATTATAACAAGATTTTCTCTCTCGTGGTAAATAATTCTAGAATTCGCACCGTATTTAGCATTGTTGCAATTGAAGACTTGCATTTAGAGCAGTTAAATGTTGAAACTACATTCCTTCATGGTGATTTGGAAGAGGATATCTACATGCATCAACCCTAGGGCTATGAGGTGATTGAGAAACAAAATCTAGTATGTAAATTGAAGAAGAGTTTGTATGGGTTGAAACAAGCACCTAGAAAATGATATATAAAATTTGATAACTTCATGGCAAGTATAGGCTTCCATTGGTGACATGGTGATCATTGTTGTTATTGTAAAAAGCTTGACACTTCATATTTAATATTTCTATTGTACGCAGATGATATGCTTGTTGCAGGTTCAAGTATGGATGAGATTTTGAATCTCAAAGAGGAGTTGTCCAAAGAGTTCGCAATGCAAGATTTGGGTGCAACAAAACAAATCTTGGGGATGTGAACTAGTAGGGACAGAAGGAACAAAAAATTTAAGCTATTACAAGCCGAGTACATTGAAAAAGTACTCAACAGATTTAGCATAAAGTGTGCACAGCTTGTAGGCACTCCATTAGCAAGCTACTTCAGATTGATGAAGGAACATGGTGCAACCACAAATGAAAAGCGAGAATACATAGCGAAGGTATCGTATGCTTTAACTGTTGGCAGCCATGGTCAATACAAGACCAGACATTGCCCATGCAGTAGGAGTTGTTAGTAGATTCATGAACAATCCCAAGAAAGAGCATTAGGAAGCTATCAAGTGGGTATTCAGGTATCTTAGAGATATGAGTGATTTGGCTCTCTCGTATGGCAGTTAATTTTTATCTAGTGGGTGACATTGATAGTAGAAAAAGCATAATAGGGTATGTGTTAACTCTTGGCAGTGCTGCAATAAGTTGGGTCTCTCAGTTGCAAAAGATTGTGATTATCTCATCTCAACCACATAAGCGGAGTATGTTGTAACTATAGAAACTTGCAAAGATATGATATGGTTACATAGTTTCTTAGGTGAATTGGGAAAGACGTTTGATGACTGCAAGTTGTACAGTGACAATTAAAGTGCAATACATCTTGGCAAGAATTCTGCATTGTATTCAAGAACAAAGCAAGTTGATATCAAGTACCATTTTGTTCGTTCGCTCTTGGAAGATGGCAAGTTCAGCTTGGAGAAAATCTACAAAATTGAAATCCTTGTAGATATGTTAACCAAGGCGGTTATAGTTGAGAAGCTAAAGCTATATGCACCTTCAGTTGGAATCAGCACGTGAAGTTGATAGTTCGAGTCATTGCAGTGTTCTGTAGAGTTATGGGGTGAAGACTGTTTGTGTCTTGATCAGTATCCAAGTGGGAGATTGTTGTCGGTGGATCCTGAAACAAGACTAAACCTAATTAGATAAAGAAAAAGAAACAAGGAAATTAGTGTTTGGTTAGATTTGGACTAAACTATTTCCTTGTTGGTTATGGCTTTTCCTTCTTAGTTTTGGTTTTGGTTTTGATTTCCTTATTAATTTAGGATTGGGTTTGAGACTAGCCTATAAATACACCCATGTTACTCTATATTTTCTATTCATTAGTTTTGTGATCTTAGAGAGCGATACACAATAGTGAGGATAAGAGATGGATCATTGTAGAGAGAGAGAGTTTGTGAGATTGAATGTGAGAGACTCTTGTCACTTCTTTTATATTGATCTTGGTAAATCCGCAGTGACTTTGTGAACTTAGCTAAAAATAGGAAAATATCTTTTAAAACAACAAAAAAATTATTTTTACTTTTCACCAATATATTTCATTAACCACTAAAACAAATCAGTCATGAGACCTTATGCCATAAACATCTATAAAAATAGACTATTCACCAATTAATCCATTATTAATAGCTAGTACCCAAATGACTCTGTTTTTCTATTTCAAAACATTTTTTTTTTGGTCTATATTATTATGTCTCAAAATTTTTATGTGATTAAACAATTAGAAGTGATTTAGGAATTGGACAGACATTTACGAACATGTAAGAGAAAATTTCATTTTACCTCTACACATTATCTTTTGAACATCAATTAGACATCTATGTTTTTATTAATATCTTAATTTTACACATAAAATTCTGATTTAGATTAATGCGAATTTTGCCATCACATACCATTTATAATCAAACAAAACCTTTATTTTAACTCCCAAACTATGACTCTGTTTAGGGGCTAGGGATAGTTTGTGAGGGTAAAATGATCTAATTGATTTTTGAGAGATAATTTTTTGGGCAAAATCGATTTATTATAGACAACAAGTAATGGTAGGGGTTACATTAATACAAATCAAAATAATTTAGATGTAAAATTGATATAATTAAAATGATAGATCTGTAACTAATTTTCAAAAGATAATTTGAGATAAAATGGAAGAAAAATGTTTCATCCCCAAAACAAGACAGCCCAAATTCTTCCCCGAATGACGTGATTGAGCCCGCTTGAAATTCTACCCCATGTAACAAAGATAGTCAGTAAACACCTTGTTTTGACTGACCTTAAGATTTCTAGTGTTTTTAGGCCTTCCGATGATGAAATGATAATATCTCCATCTTCGAAACATTGGAATTTGCTTGAGGTTACTATTATACCCCATTGTGGCCTAAAAATGACCTTTTTGAGAAAATGACCAAAACACCCCTGAACCCCTTTTTTTAAGCCAAAAATCAATTTCCCTACTCTAAGAGATAGAGGGAAGCCTGATTGCACTTAGATTGATGATACTTTTCAAAATTATTGATTGGTTTTATAAAAAATATTGATCAAAAGGAAATTCAGGGTTGCTTGGGCCATAGGTAGGTAAAAACAATGCAAATCCAAACCTAGCCATACAAACCCACACCTAGCCATGCACAGTTGACATGTGGACCATTGGCCCTATGTATGGTCGAGCGTGCCTTGTATGGCCACACTTCTATTGTGCATGCACACTTCATATGTGTGGTCTCATTTTAGCTCGATAGACAAAAATGGAAACTTTGCAAGGTTGTTAATCCAGCTTTAGAGGAAGGCGCTAGGGAGAAAGCGATGGCTAACCCTAGCAGCCTCCATTGGCTTTCCCCCTAGGATAGGAGTGTTTATAAAAGCACCCCTTCCCCCTATTTCAAGGGGTTAGCAATTTGAGAACTTTTGAGAGCATTTGAGAGCTTGTGAGAGAGAGAGAGACCCTCCTCCATACCCTTAATTCCGAAAATTCCTTCAACCTAATAGCAACCTAAGGCAATCAAAATACTCTAAGGCTTGGAAAACTTGGACTAAAATCGGAAGCTAAGCTTGAGAGAGGCTTGCAAGCAAGAAAACCTTTGCTCTCCTGCACTTTTTTTCTTATGCTCTTCGGTTTAATCAAGCTAGTGGGTAAACCCTCTTCTTTTTTCTATTTTCGTATCTCTTTTGATCTTTATTTCAGTAGTTAATCATAAATAGAGTTTCCATTCATCATCTTATCATGTAGTTTGCATATTTCATCAAATTCTTCGCCTTTTTCACATGATTTATTTATTTCATCTATAACAACATGTTTATGACAAAATAATCATATAATATCCATGCATAAAGCTCATTTTGAATCATGTAAATATTCTACATGCTTTTTCTTTTACTTGTTAGATGTTATTTTGTGCATATTCATCATTTTGGTAGTATCAAATCAAGCTTAGGTTCATGTTATGTATGATTAGATGCATATTAGGTCATGTTTAATTTCGAGTCTTGCATGTAAGATGCTTGAATGGGCATCCAGGTAGTTTTTTTAATCCTCATAGCATATGCTTATTCCATGCATTGTCCTTTAAATTATGTAAGTTAAATGTTTTTCTATACAAAATTGCATGTTTTGAGTGTTTTCATGATTATTGTTTGACTTAGTTCATGTATATGATCGTATCCTTAAAAAAAAATCTATTTTTGGTAATAAAAATCTTTATATTTTGGAAATGATATGATTTTATTCATAGAATCTAATTTAGATGATATTTATCTTTCAAATAATGCAGTTCTAGGTTAGTAAAGGATTCTAAGTTTAAAAATTAACTTTGTGAATAATTAACTACTAAAATTATAAAATAGAAAGTTAGTAGAGGCCAATTTTTAGATTGAACACAAGGAGGTGCTATCATTCAGTGACCTTTCCCTTTGTAACTTAGCTCCCAAACCGGTATTCTCTGGTTATGACAAATCTATCCTCACCATAGTTTCAATTATTAAAGGTTTCTTAATTTTCTAAAAAATTAAGTGATGATGCTATCAATATTTTTTAAAGCATGTTGGCACAACACTTGTATGAAACAGGTCTAATAACCACAAAGACATGGAGCCCACAAAGTCAAAATACACTGATAGCACTTCGCTCAAACTCTCTCTCTCTCTCTCTCTCTCTCTCTCTCTCTCTCTCTGTGTGTGTGTGTACTCTCTACTTAAACTTTCTCTCCATTTTCTTGCCTTCATCTCTCATCTCGCGATGGCAATACCACCGACTATTGCGACGATGAGTTTCGACCTCTGACCATAATGATGACAAGATCCGCAGCAACGACGATGGAACTGTCGTAACAACAATGACAACGGCGAATCAGAAGTAAACTAGAGAGAGTTGTCGGCAAGAAAGTCACCGTGGAGAGAGTCTATTTGCACCTATTTTTTGTTGGTTCTTGTCGACAGGTGGACTAGTTAGGATACAACATGTGGCAAAATCAAGTGAGGGTTCAATAGTTGCGAAAGAGGGTAAGTGATAAATAGTGCTGGTGATGGAGCAGTTACTGGCAATGATCATGGACTCAGTGGGCAGCCCTTCAAGAGGAAGCATGAACGGAGTGGGAGTCTTTCTCTATCGAAAGAAGGTTAGAAGGGCTTGTAGGCATGTCATAACTTGAAGAAGGGGCAGTCCTACAGACAAAAGGGAAGGTCTAATGTGATTGGAAGGCCTAGAAGCCAGGAAGCAGTTGCAGATTGAGGAGATCATGGGGGTGTGGGAAAGAAGAAGTATAAAGGTCCGAAATTTACAAAGAGAGGGGACATCATCAACAACACAAAGAACTAGTTTTAGACCTAGCATAATCTAGGAGTAGCTTTCTTAGTTTAGGAGTAGTTTCTCTCTGTAATTTGTAATCTTCGTATACATTGGTGGTTTCATCTTGAAATCATCTTTAGTGTGCTTTGTGTACTTTCTTTGATCTTGCTGATTGTAACTTTTGTTCAAAAGAAGTCCGTGTACTTTCAAGGCATTTGAATCAAAAACATAGTCACATGATTACTCTTGTGTGGTTGTTTAGTTAAAATTATTGTTTAATTCTTGTCGATTTTTATTAACAATTTTTGGCACGCCCAGTGGGACCTTCTTGCATAATTTGGATCAAAAAATGGTGAAGGCAAAGAAATAGGTTAATAAGCATGTTGAAAAGAGGCCTGTTGAGTTTGAAAAGTAGAAGGTGGACCAGGGCTTGGTCTTGGCTGATGGTGGTGGTGTTCAACATGTAGGCCAAGTAGTGGCCCAGAAAGGCCAGATGATTGGCCAAGCAGTGAGTATAGAGGGCCAGACAAGTGGCCATGCCAAAATTCCAACAGGGGTCTTGGGGGCTTAGATAAGAGATACACTGGCAAATCAGTCATTAGACGAGAACCATATTCTTCTGGGAGAAGTGAGGAGTGTGTTGAAAGCTCCATCGATGGAGTATCCAAGTCAGAGTGAAGTAAAAGTACAGAAGACAGAGGTGCACACATGCTGCCACCAACTGGCATGCCAAACCAGCCAGTTGGTGAGCCAATGTTCTTTTATAGGGACCTAACTACTAAAGAAAGGATGTATGAGGGATTCCAAACCCAAATGTTAAAATTCAACGAAATTGGCTTGGGGGGCAACTTGGGTCAAATGTTTTTTTTCTAACCCACTATATGGCCAAAAAAGAGTAGAAAATAGAAATTTATTGACACATAATTTAATGGGTATCCTAATATTAGGTCAAGAACTAATATGGTTATTGAAAATTATAATCAAGGGTTTGAAGATGTTGGGTATAGAGAAGTTCCTAATGTGGGTTATGGAAATAAAAAAATCAATAATTTTGGGGATATGGGTGTATATCCTGAAGGGCATAGGCCTGACATGTACCATGAACCATTTGGTAATGGCCCAAGGCCAAGAGGTCCAGCACCCTCTTTACATGTCAACAAGCAAGAGCCTTTTGGACATGGATATGGGTGGCAAAATGTTTTCAATCATGGCCCTTTTGAGCATAACTATAGGTATGGGGGCAAAATGCTTTTAATCATGGTGATAATTTTCAGAGGGACCAGATCATCCAAATTGTTCAAGACCTTTATGGTCCAAGGATGAGAAAGACTGAAAGGCCTAGATTTAGGAAGCTATACCCACAGTGGGTAGATAAGGAACCTTTTCCTAGAAATTATAGAGTGCTTGAGTTTTCTTTGTTTCATGGTGAAGAAAATCAATCAACAATTGAATACATAGGGAGGTTTACTTTACAATATGGAGAAGTAGGAAATAATGACATACTAAAATGAGGTTGTTTCTACATTTCTCGTGTAGAACTGCTTTTACATGGTTCATTAACTTGGCCTACTAATTCAATCCGTACTTAGGTAGAGATGAAGACCCAATCTCATGCCCAGTTCTACAGAACTGAGCCTGAAGTAACTTTAGTTGATCTGTCTGAAATGAGGAAGAAGTTCTCTAAGAGTGCAGAGCAATTTATTGATAGGTTTAAAAGGGCAAAAAACAGGTGTCGAATATACATGCCTGAAGTTGAGATTGTGAGAATGGCCCATAATGGGTTAGAGTTTGAATTAAGAAGAATTTTGAGCGGATGAAGTTTAGAGATTTGTTTGAGTTGTCATCTAGGGCGACAAGATATAAATCAATACTTAGAGAGGAATGGCATAGAAATGCAAATTCCTATGGGACTTATTTCCAAGAGGTTGATGTAGAAATAGAAGTTGATGTTGATGTGGCTCAAGTAGATGGAAAAACATTAGTGGTTTGTGAGACTTTGAGGAAAGTGGACAAACCAGTGAACATGCGAGCAACTCAGCCAGCCAACATTTAGGCAGCATTCTTTTGATTTGTCTAGAGCTGATGCTATTTTTGATGAGTTATTGGCTAATAAATTTTTAACATTGTCCCATGGACATGTAATTCCAAAAGAACAAGACAGAGTAGGAAATGAATATTTTAAATGGCATAATACCAACAATTGTGTAAGTTTAAGAAATTGTGTGCAGGACTTGATACATAAGGGACTGCTGAAATATGCCGAAAAAGAGAAAGGAGTTATGGCAGTGGACAGCAATCCCTTTCCAGAAATGGCACCGGTCCATATGGTATTAGCTAGCATTAAAAGGAAGGCACCAAACCCAACTATTCTGTTGTCTGACTTGGAGAGGATTCACAAGGAGAAGCAAGAAAAGGAAAAGAAAATGACAGATGAGGACAAGTTTTTGTGCTCAAGATGTGGGACTAAAAAGGAAAATTGCAAGCAATTTGGCTGACAAGTTGAAGGAGACTGTGAAGAATCACGGCTTAAGGTTTAATACCTTAGGTGAAGGTGACCTTCAGATTTTCAATAGAGACAAATTGTTGTTTGATGGGCAAGACCCTGGGATCTTTGGGCTTGTCGACAGGTTATATGGTGAGGAGGATGATCCATTTTTGTTCAGGTGGCAACATGTGTATCCTTCTTTTCATGGTGTAGAAGGGGTCAGAGTTAAAGTAAGATAGTTGAAAGATCAGAGGCCATCTAGTGGCCCTAGTCATGTTCATAGACCAGCATTTGTGCCAAGAGCATTTCAAAGGCCATTTATTGGCTAGGGTCAAAGGTTTTTCAGGCTAGGGCAGTTTCATGGCTAAGGAATGAGGTTTCTACTAGCTTATCCCCCAGTGCAACCAAGGATGGTGAAGCCACCAGTGCCTAACCATGTTGGTTGGCAGGGTGTGATACATCTAAAGTTTCCTTTGTCAAGGTGGAAGCCTATGGGTCTATAGACATCCCATTTTTGACCACTCTTAAGACTTGGGCACTTCAGGTTAATCACTCGATGATGAAAGTTGTGCTATGCAAACGTTTGATTTCTTCAGCAAGAAGAACTTCTAAATCGCAACCTTACACCCCATTTTCGACCAAAACTATTTTAGACCTTAAAACCCTCTTTTTCAAAATATTTTTCTAAATGTTTCTACGATGTTCCGAGATTGGCATTACGTTTAAATTATTGCACTTTTTGGTAAACCGAGTAAGGACAAAGTGAAAATAAATGAAAGGGAGGTGAACTCTTTGAAAAATCTTTAAAACAATTTATTTATAGGTTTAGAGTTGAAGAAAATAGGAGGAGATGGAAAAAAAAAACTAGTTGGGGAAATGGTTGAGCATGAACCATTAAGAGAGAACTGAGCAGCCTTCACTATATAGGCATATCTCTTTGCACACTTAGACTTTAGTCGTGAAGCCACCACCATTGGAAAATGGACTTCCGAGGCTTCAATTTAGACTCAAGAATCTCCTAAAGACGAGTCCGGATGAGGGAGATATGGCCGTTGGAAGTTGGGCATCAATCCATTGAGAGATAAATGAGTAGCCTTCACTAAAATAGGAATATCTCTTTGCACACTTATCATTTAGATACGTAGCCACCTCCATTGGAAAGAGACTTCGGGGGCTTCAATTTAGTCTCAAGAATGACCTAAAACTGAGTCCGGATGAAGGAGATATACCAGTTTGAAGTCGAGCTTGAAAACTGATTTTTGTGGCCAGCCACCCACTATTAGTGGCCTTCCGGCCACTTGTGTAAAACCAGATATTTTTGCCAGCTGTTCCTATACAGATATTTCCGACCTAAGAGACTGTTTTTCTATATATACAAGGCTAAACCTCATGCTTTTAGGTTACAAAAAATTCCAAAAGGCCAAATTCTTGAAATTCTCTTTCTATCTCTATCTTGCAACACACACCTTATCCAAAGGACAACCTTCACATGGTGCAACTAGGGCCTCCCTAATAGCAAATTGAAGGTAGCCGGCACAACCAAGGCATGAAACTTGATCTCTTGCTCCGATAGGCCCACCTGGACTCTCACTTGCACTGTACACATGACCTATCTACTCATGTTATCATACATTCGTATTACTTGGGCTGTGGGAACAAAGTCCGCTGGTTTGAGGCCAATTGCATAGGCGGTACGGGAAGGACAGATATTAATGGCAGAATCAAAATCTACCAACACCACCAGCACCCATTTCTCCCTACATTCCACAGATATGTACAACGGTTTATTATGAGTCGAGCCCTCTAACAACAGCTCTTTGTCAGAGAAAGTAAGCATTAGACTGGCATCACTTGGAAAAACCAAACCCACAAACTGCTTAGGCGTGGTGTCAATGGACAATTTAGCCTTATTCATTGCCAACAATACTACCTATAGTGTACTCGTGAGGCCATAAGAAGACCCGAGATGGAGATATCAGCTTGAATTTTCTTGAGTTGTTTCAATGCTGCCTCTTCTTCTAGTTGTTTCCCCTTCTGTTTCTCGGCCTCTTTGTCCTTTCCAGGCACCTCTGCTTGATCTAGGTACGGCGGCTTAAAATACTATCCACTTCTTGTCAGATGGTCTATTTTCTTAGCATACCACGTATTGTCCGGAATGCAATCGCCCCAGTCTTCATCAAAATGGGCCAAATGCATATCAAGAGGTATAATTTTGAGCATCCTTATGCTACTTGTGTTCTATCTTTTCTTATTGATTTTGAAATGTTTTTACACTATTTTTATGGGCTGAAACTTGTGGTTTAAAGCTATCAAAGATGGAGGGGTTAATCACCCTTCTTTGAACCTTGTTCTCTAAGCTTTTGACCTTGTATTTCCCATTCTTTTCTTAACTTTTTTTGAGCTTTTTACCACTGGTTTTCAGATTTTTCCAAAGGCTAAAAATCATGTTTTGAAGTCCCAAAAATGGAGGGGGTTAGCCTCCCATCCTTGTGCTTTTTTCCTAGCTTAATTGCTCCATGTTTTTAGCTTACTCTTTTAGCTGTTTTTCTTTTAATTCTAGAACTATTTTAGGGTAAATTAGGACTATTTTTAAGAGTTAGCTTCATTTATGCTTTGTATTACATACGTGTAGTATAATGGTCCTCATAGGTTTGGTGTTTTAGGCATTAGACACCAACCTATTTGAGTTGATAACATTTATTTCAAGCTTTCCATACTTGTGATCACCTCTAATCATCTCTGCAACCTCCCTCTTTTCTTGGCATTTTATTTGTTCTGGGAGTTGGTTCAACCAATTGATTGTTTAAGCTTGAGATTGAGATCGTTGTGCTTAATGGTTTAATTTCTTCAGGGGTTCATTACCAACGGCATGACATCTCTCTCATGCCCAAAACAACCTTTTGTTTGACACTTCTTTCCATTAGTGGACTCAATCTTCATTATTAGTCTTAATTGACTAATGAATAGAAGGTAATTTAAAAGAGGTAATAAATTGGGATTAAGATAAAGCAAGATAAAAAATAGTTTGGTGTTCAATCAGACGTTAATTTAATACATGGAGACTTGGGTCATTTCATACTTGTTAGTGATGAAACGGTTCAAGTGTCCAAGGTCAACCACTTCCCTTGATCAATCCATGATAGGGAGGAGATTTTTGTTGGTCTTTCCTTAACATTTGTTGAAATTGTGTCCCTTGATTCATAAGTCATCACGTAATGAAATTGCGTCGATTGATGGCTTGTGAATCAAGCCTACGTCTCCTTTGAGCTTTTTGATGATAAGGAGAGGCAGGGTGGACAAACATCCCCTGAGAACACTCTAGTTTGTGCTCTGTTTGTCCTCTGTTGCTGCAGGAAAGAACCAACATTAGTGGTTGGCAGGCCACTTTTACTGGATGGTAACCCACTATTAGTGGCCTACCAGCCAATACTTCTAGGTTGCCGGCCACTTTTTCCAGGCAAGCAATGTCCTTTTTCAAATAGAGTAGAGCAAAGGTTGAGGTGAAAAAACAATGCAATTTCTAATTGAGCAATAGAGGCATTCCGGTAGCAAAACAGAGAGCATTATCGGGTGGAAATCCACATCCATGCATGAGCCATCCCTCGATCCTCGGGATCTGTGAAGTGATGTTGTAATATTAGTATGTTGAGCTTGGAGTAGTAGACTTGTAACTAATTAGTTAGAATAGCGAGTTAGTTTTGTGTTGTACTTAATTAATAAAGTAGTTAGTTAATTTGTTGTTGTAATAATTAGTTAATTAGCTAGTGTAGTTAATTTATTTCATTTGGTTTGTAATAGTTAGTTAATTAGGTAATTAATTAGTTAGTCCATTTATTCGGACCCTCCTGTATGAGGGCAAACATGTAACAATGTGTATTCGGACCCTACTTAAGAAGAGTTGATCACCATTGGCTTGAGGTCCCTTGGAACCTATTTTTGGGCTGATTGAAGGTTGTTTGGCTCAGATTTTGGCTGGTTTTGCTGCTGTCCTTCAAGGTTCTTCAAGGGTAAACACTTGCTCCTTTAAACCTTTGCTTTGCATGCTTGTTTTACCACCTTTGTAAACTATTTTTGGATTGGTTTTGAACTAAAGAAAACTCTATTTTTCAGTCCTAAAAGTGATGGTTTAGGTCTATTTTGTGTTAGGGGGTTGTCTCTCCCTTTTGTTCCTTAGTTTGTATAGCTTTTGAGCCATTTTCTAAGGCCTTTCAAAACAACTTTTCGTGGCCTTTTAACCACTGAAATCAAGAGGATTTTTAGTGGTAAAAACCCTATTTTGAGGTCCCAAATGGGTGGGGGTTGTCCCCCATCTTCTTCTCTTGTTTGCATGTCTTATTGGCCTATCAAATGAGCATGTGTTTCTACCATTTTGAGGCTTAGTTTAGGCACTTTTTTGTGACTTTCAGGACCTGCCTTAACTCTGTCCATGGCTGGTTTGGTCACCTTATGCATGCTCCATGTACTTGTAGTGCAAATCTTGCTTACTAGCCTTGTATGCATGATGTTTTGGCTCATTATTCTAGCATATTTTGGCTATGCTCCAGCATGATTTTATTCATATTTTGGGCTATTTTAGGACTATTTTGGGCTGCCATGGTCATATGACTCATGTTTTATATAGCTATAGTGCAAATGCCTTGACTAGTCTTGAGTGTTGAGACCACTAGCATGCTATATTTGTGGTGTATGCACGATATGGCATCATTTGGTATGAAATTTTAGAGCTTATATCTTTGCAATGCTTCCACTTAAATCACTCTTTAAGTGTTTTTGGGAGTTATGCCTTATATCTTGCTTGTGAGCCAATTTGTGCACATGTTTGTCTAGCCTTTTGAGCTTCAATTCCAGCATGTTTAGGCCATTATTTTGATGTGATTAAGCTCTGTCCAGAGCTGGTTTAGTCCATTGAGCCTTGTATTGCATGGTTCTACTGTTGTGTTCTTCACTAGTTTCAATATTTAAACCTACTAGCATGTTGTACTTGAAGTGTTTGCATGTTAGAGTCTTGTTTATCATGCCATTTTGGCACTGAAAAATCTGCCATCTCCCTCATTTCTTCATTTTTGATTTGTTTTGAGGATTGGTTAGTCTTGAAGTTGTGTTTAATGCTTGGGATTGAAGCTTATGCTTAAATGGCTTCAACCCTCTTTTGAGGGTTACTCCTAGTCAAAGGCATTGGTCTCTCCCATGCCTTAAACCATTCTCTTTGATAGACCTCTCTCTCATTAGAGGACTCTCATATTTGGACAAGTTGATTAATGAATGGATTGGTAATGTTAAAATGTGTAAACAAAATCAATCAAGTAAAATGTGCCAAGATAAGCATGTTGCATGTGTGCGTTGCATTGTGTTCAACCGGACGTTATGTTGAACACAAAGTGAATTGGTCCATTTCATACTTGAAGTAATGAAAATGGGCCAATCCCCTTTGTCTCCATTGCCATTGATTATCCATGATAAGGTGATGGTTCGAGTGCCTTGTTTGTCATGCATTTATTAAGTTTGTGCAAGCTTCACTCTTTGTCCATCATGCATTGAGATGTGTGATTGATGGCTCGAGAGTCGAGTACCACACTCCCTTGAGCTTGAGAAATGATAGGGAGGGTGGTTATGCACACATACCTTGCAAATACATTGCCATGCCTCTGTTAGTACTCTGTTGCAGCAAAAGAAGAATTTGCAGGAAGCAGTGGCCGGTCGACCACTTAGTCTGTCGATCGACCATCAAAGTTGGCCGATAGCCTTGAAATTTGGCTGATAGCCATAAACTCTGGCCGATGGCCATACCTCTTGGCCGATGACCTCTCAAAATGCCCATAAGGTGGGCCAGAAGCATCATGGGAGTTGGCACAATTTTCAGAGGTGCAGAAGTGTGCAAACAGAGGCAACATGAGGCACGGTAGTGGATTTCCAAGCGAAGCCGACCGAGCATGCATACACCCCTCCCCGTAAGGCCATTTTTACTACTTTACTAGCTAGTTGTAGTTAATTACTTGTTTTGTAATTAATTAGTTTAATCTGTGTTGTAATATTCTAATTAGCTTAGTATAGCTAGTTTCAATTTAGTTTGTAATTAATTAGTTTAGCGTAACTAGTTAGTTGATTCATTCGGGCCCTCCGTCGAGAGGGCGAATTTTGTAATAAGTGTGCGTGAGTGTGTGAATGTCTTCTAACCCCACGTCTTTCTCCCTTTTACTTATCGGCTTTTGATGGTTAGTTTTAGGGCATGTTTCAATTAGCATACTTATGCTTCGCATGTTTGCATTCATTCATTTGTCTTGCATGCACCGGGCTCGGCACATCATACAAACTGCATTGTATTTCAATTCCAATTTGAATACATGTATCAAATGTAGCATTCACATGACATCTTAGAATAGCCGAGCCTATTTCTAGTTGCATTTTTGCAGGTGTTGCATTAGCCATCTTAACATGAACTAGGATCATCCATGATTTCTAACTAGTTCCCTGTTTTGGCTTGGCGTACACTGTGAGTGTTTACGCTTTAGCATCCTTGCATGTGTGTGAGTGATTGCCATGACAACATGCTTGCCATGAGGTTATTTGCTTATGCGATATAACTGCCTGAATGCCTGTGGATGAAGGTTGGATTGCCTGAATTGGAACAATTCATTGAAATGCGAGTTTTAAGCCCATTTTGTGAAGTGGCAAAATCATGTTTTCTAAGCCTACTTGAGGGTGGCAAATCTACGTCTTAGCCTACTTGTGAGTAGCACCTTCAAACCATTTTCAAACAAACATGAGATGTTTTGTTCCAACTTAGGCGATCTAGTCTATACTTGTGTGTTGTGCGCATCACTTAGTAATTCTAGGCTAATAACCGGAATAAGAGCACATACGTTTTCAAAAACAAAATATCATACTTAGTAGAGGCCGATCTTTGATCGGGCGAGCGGGGGTGCTCATTGCATGACCTTCCCCTCTCGTACCCAAGTTCCCGAGCCGAGGCAACTTCGGTGATGACAGACACATGGCCTTAGGCACGAGTCAGGGTTTTCTAAATTTCCCAAAATAAAACATTTAGGTGGCGACTCTATATCTGGCAAAGCAGTCCATGTTTGACACTTCTTTATAAAAATCAGTTTTCCAAAACGATTTGCCGAATTTGGACTCTTTGGTGATTTATCGGTCTTGCATTGCACTTTGTAAGATTAGATTCAGAACTGTAACATTGAGTACTGTAGTAGCTTAAGAACAACGATTCGCGCCCTCGCGCACGGAGCGGAGTTTTAGGCGGTCTACAGTGAGTGAGTCCAAAGGGGTTGACAAGTCTATTCAGGTTGTTAAAACTAGTAGTAGTGAGAATGTGGTACTCTAGTCACCCAAACCAGAAGTGATAAGGCACTTGAGGCCTTTGCATGTGAGTGCTTACTTGAATGGTTGTCCTCTAACTAAGGTGTTGATTGATAATGGAGCCATTGTGAACATTTTGCCCACCAGGATTCTGAGTGTAATTGGGAAGACAGTTGATGACTTAATCCCTTCTGGTATTCATGAGTGATTTTTCAAGAGGGTCTTTTGACACATGGGGAGTAATTGCCTTGCAATTGCAAGTGGGAGCTAGAGTTATGGGAGCAACATTTTTTGTGATTGACTTCACCTCAAATTACAACCTGCTACTTGGAAGGGATTGGATTCATTCCAATGGTTGTGTGCCTTTTTTCCTTGATCAGGCTTTAATTTTCTTAACAATAGAAAGCCATGAAGGGCAAGGCATGGAGGTTTTCTAGGCAGAGGCAAATCCATTCAAGGCTGATGTCCACAATGTGGAGGCTATGATGTATGTTGAAGAACTTAGCCCTATTGTGCTAGAAAATGAAGAGTTGAAATCAATGGGGATTGGACTAACCTATGGTCAATTCCAAAAGTTTATTGAGGAATGGTTTGGACAGATGAGTGAAGAAGTGGCCAGGCCAAGTGTCTTGCAAACCAAGCTTGTAGATGAGATACTGATTGAAGACATTACCAAAGAAAGTGAAGAAGAGTGAGAGTGAATTTGATTCTGTTGTAATTAAAAGTACTTTTGTTAGAATTTTTTTTTTTAAAATTTCTTTTTAGAGAAAAGGTTAGGCGGTATGTTTCTCCACTGTTTTTGAGCAGAATGTGTGGTAGATAATAGCCCTCTAGACTATAAAGAGGTACAGTATGAAAATCTAAATGCACCTCCTGCAAAGCTTGATGATATAAGGCTGATGTGCAGGACCCTTTAGAAGAGTTTGATCTAGGAGATGAGGGTTGTAAGAGGCCCATTTATGTAAATGCTTTATTATCTAATGAATGTAAGATCAAGCTAGTTAGCTTGATTTCAGATCATTCTGAATGTTTTGCTTGGAGTTATGATAAGATGCCTAGACTAGATAGCTCTTTGGTTGAACATAAACTTCCAATAAAGTCAAACTATGTGCCACATAAACAACCTCCTAGGATAATGACAAATGAAGTCACTATTATGGTGAAATATGAAATTGAGAGACTTCTAAAAGTTGGTTTCATTAGAACAACTAGGTATGTGAAATGACTATCAAATATAGTTCCAGTTCTTAAGAAGAATGGCAAAATTAGAGTGTGTATTGATTTTAGGAACTTGAATATGGCCACACCTAAAGATGAGTGGCAAAATTAGAGTGTTTATTGATTTTAGGAACTTGAATATGGCCACATCTAAAGATGAGCATCCATGCTAGTTGTAGATTTGTTAGTAGATTCGATGCAAAGCATAAAATCTTATCATTCATGGATGGCCATGCTGGGTATAATTAGATATTTCTTATCGTAGATGATGTTCATAAGATTCCATTTAGGTGCCCAGGGGCTTTTGGAACCTTTGAGTGGGTAGTGATGCCTTTTGGGCTTAAGAATGCAAGGGCCACCTATCAGAGGGCTATGAATTTTATCTTTCATGATCTAATTGGGAAATTTTTGGAGGTGTATATTGATGATGTAGCCATCAAGTCTGATGAATTTGATGAGCATTTGGACCACCTTCGACAAGTGTTCCAAAGGATGAGGAAATACCAGCTAAAGATAAACCCCATGAAGTGTGCTTTTAGGGTGTATGCAGGTAATTCTTTGGGTTTTTTGGTCCACTAAAAGGGGATAGAGGTGGACATAAATAAGGCTAAGGCTAATAAAGCAGCCCAACCCCCATCTAATAAGGAGTTACAGAGTTTCCTTGGGCAAATAAATTTTTTAAGGAGATTCATTGCCAATTTAGCAGGAAAAACTTTGGCTTTTTCTCCTTTGTTAAAGTTAAGGTCTGATAAAGACTTTAGATGGGAAAATGAACATCAAAGGGCATTTGATGCAATCAATGATTACTTATCTCAACCTCCAGTCCTGATACCACCCATTAAAGGGAAACCTTTAAAGCTGTATATTTCAGTAGGAGAACAGTCAATTGGGTGCTTATTGGCTTAGGATAATGAGGAGGGTTGTGAGCAAGCTGTTTATCACCAAAGTAGAAAATTGAATGAGGCAGAGACTAGGTACAACTCTATTGCAAAATTATGTTTGGCTTTGCATTTTACAGCCATTAAACTGAGGCATTACATGCTATCTACAGAGGTTAATGTGATTGCTCAAATTGATGTAATAAAATACATGTTGTCTAGGCCAGTTTTGAGAGGGAGACAGTGAAAATGGTTATTGGCCTTAATTGAATATTGCTTTAGGTATGTACCTCAAAAAGCTGTGAAAGGCCAGGCATTAGCAGATTTTTAGCGAGCATCCATGTAGTCCTATTAAGGTAGATTTGTATGAGATGTTCTCAGTTGAAAAAGAGCCGTGGAAGTTGATGTTTGATGGTTCAAAGACTGAAGAGGGAGTTGGTTCTGGGGTGGTGTTAGTTTCACTCCAAGGATGGGTATTTCAATCCTCATACCAGATGAATGAAACTCAGGTGCTGTCAAATAATCAGGCAGAGTATGAAGCCTTGATTAGCCTTGATTATCGGCCTGGAGTTAGAAAGGAGCCTAAGAATTCCACATTTGAAAGTGTTTGGCGATTCTCAGTTGGTGATTAGGCAGGTGGTGGGTCAATATAAGTGCAATAGTGCAGTGCTTTGAGAGTATTTAGAACAAGTGTTGCAGCTAGTCAATAGCAGAGTTTGAACACATGTTTAGATTTGAGAATAAGTAGACCAACAAGATGGCCCAGGCAGCCTCTGGTTTGACAATTCCAAAGGGTTTCCAAGAAAGGATAGTTAGGATTCAGAAGAGAACAATGCCTTGGGTTAGGTGTCGATAGTTGCAAGGCTTGTCAATATTGACTTTGGAGGTGTTAGAGGATGATTGCACTACAAAAATTTTAGTTTTTTGCGATGCCAAAATGTCGTCGCTAATACTCCTAATGCCGTTTCAAAAAACTTTTAGCGACAGTAAATGACTTTTAGCGATGGCAAACGGGGGGGTCACAACAGAGGGCGTTGCTAAAACCTTTTAGTGACGGCATCATTCCATCGCCTTTTTTTTTTTTTTTTTTTCTGCGACGGGAAATGTTGCCTTTTGCGATAGCATTTTACTGTCACTTATAATATGTAAAAAAACTAACACCTTTTACGATGGCACTATTGTGCCGTCACTAAAAGTTTTATTTGACTGCCGCCAATTTCTTTTGCGACGGCATTACCTATGTCA
Source organism: Camellia japonica (assembly GCA_030407325.1). Lineage (NCBI taxonomy): Eukaryota > Viridiplantae > Streptophyta > Magnoliopsida > Ericales > Theaceae > Camellia > Camellia japonica. Next base: position 171,894,260 of record JAPPVO010000019.1, read on the forward strand.
CCCCAAAAAAAAAAAAAATTTGGCTCTAATGTCTTTTGCAACGATGTGGTGCAGTCGCCAAAAAAAAAAAAACCCTAAAATAAGCAAAATTACCTCAAAACAAACAAACAAACAAAACAAAACCTACAATAAAATTATTAAAAATATTAAAATTACCTGTATTAAATGAAAAACAATTGAAAAAAAAACCAATAATTACATAATAATACAAAAATTCCTGTATAGAAATAACAATTTCTCCGTAATAAAAATATTCTTACATTCATAACTATACATAAGCAAAATTACCTCACTACATAATGTTCCATAATACATAATGTTGTTAACAATTCAAAATAACATAAACCAAAAACAAAAAATTCTTCATCATTCTCCGTGGATAACAAAAACAAAAGTTAGTCACATTCTTCATAGGCATGCATTCCACAAGAAGCAAACTTCTACTCGGGAAATATTTGAAAACAAAAAAATAAAAATAATTAATGACAATATAATTATGTGTTAATATGTTAATTACAAAAAAGATAAAAACATTTAACTACTATACAATTACAAAGATAATTAAGTAAATAATTTTGCCTAGACCGAAATCCGGCTCTAACTCCCAAACCGAGAACCCGATTCGAGTCCCGTCTTCTCCCACAAGTCCCTCATGCCTAGGCGGCCGTGAATGCCAAGTTTCATGCTAATTTGACACCGTTTGGTTATTTTGGGGCGTCAACACCTCAAATTCTAAGTTTCTTAAGGAATTAGTTTGTCTAGACTGAAATCTGACTCTAACTCCCAAACCAGGAACCCCGATTCGAGCCCCGTCTTCTCCCACAAGTCTCTTATGCCTAGGTGGTCGTGTGTGCCAAGTTTTGTGCTAATCCGACATCGTTTGGTGATTTTGGGGCTTCAACATCTCAAATTCTAAGTTTCTTAAGGAACTAGCTTGCCTAGTGTGAAATCTAGCTCTAACTCCCAAACCGGGAACCTGATTCGAGTCTTGTCTTCTCCCATATGTCTCTCGTGCCCAGGCAGTTGTGTGTGCCAAGTTTCGTACTAATCCGACGCCGTTTGGTATTTTGGGGCTTCAACACCTCGAATTCTAAATTTCTTAAGGAACCAATTTGCCTAGAGTGAAATTTGGCTCTAACTCCCAAACTGTAAACCCAATTTGAGTCTCATCTTCTCCCACAAGTCTCTCATGCCTAGGCGGTTGTGTGTGCCAAGTTTCATACTAATCCAACGCCGTTTGGTGATTTTGGGGCATCAACACCTCGAATTCTAAGTTTCTTAAGAAACTAGTTTGCCTAGAGTGAAATCCGGCTCTAACTCCCAAATCGGGAACCCGATTCGAGTCCCGTCTTCTCCCACAAGTCTCTCGTTCCTAGGCGGTTGTGTGTGCCAAGTTTCATGCTAATTCGACATCGTTTGCTGATTTTGGGGCGTCAACACCTCAAATTCTAAGTTTCTTAAGGAGCTAGTTTGCCTAAACCGAAATCTTGCTCTAACTCCCAATTCGGGAATCTGATTCAAGTCCTGTCTTCTCCCACAACTCTCTCGTTCCTACTCGGTTGTGTGTGCCAAGTTTCGTGCTAATCCGATACGGTTTGGTGATTTTGGGGCGTCAACACCTCGAATTCTAAGTTTCTTGAGAAACTAGTTTACCTAGACCGAAATCTGGCTCTAACTCCCAAACCGGGAACCCGATTTGAGTCTCATCTTCTCCCACAAGTCTCTCATGGCTAGGCGGTCATGTGTGCTAAGGACCAGGTTGCAATGGTGTGCCAGTTCAAGTGGGAAACTTAACAATGAAAAATCCTTCGTCTTTCTTTCTAATTATGTAATTAGCCTCTATCCTTTTGGGCTATGTACAGTTAATGTATGGTTATTTTTAGCTTAGAATGCAAAGATACATTTTATACCTGACAAATACAATTTCAAGACAGCCTAATTCACCCCATAAGGTAGTAAAAATAATCCAAAATTTATGAACTTTTCAAATTCCCAAATACAAAACTAATGACTAAAAACAGAACAAATAAAATAAAAAATAAAAAAATAACAACAAAGTGTAAGCAATTACCTTGTTGTTTCCACTGCCAGCACCACCTCTAGTCCTTTGTTCTATACTCACTGGTATCTTTGCAGATCCTATAACCACACAAAAAAATACTCAATCAGATAATAATAATAATAATAATAATAATAATAATAATAATAATAATAATAATAATAATATAAATAAATAAATAAAACATCATCAAATCTTGATCCAAACATATAGCGAATTGAAATGATTGAAATGAGTCAATAGTTTGCATTTGTAATTGTGAACGTGTAAATAAAGAAGTACATAAAAGGAAAACTAAAACAATAACAAGTGCATCACTTTCTGGAATATGCAATGGTAGGTATCTAAGATGTCAATGGTACAAGATCAATTGTTTCAGCAAAAGTGTTCAGAAGATTAACAAGCAAAAATAGATCTCAAAGACAGTGGCAGAACATCCAAAAGTATACATGATTCCAACATTTAAGAGCATGTAGTTAATGAGCTACCAAGAGATGAAACAACAAATTGGTCAAAAATTAAGAAGACCAAGAAAAAAGGTCAATGATTGTTTCCAATCTTGATTGAAACTCAAACCAACTCACATTTGTTTCTTAGAAGGCAAAAGATCATTCATTCTATGTTACATTGCTCTCTTGAAATAGGTAAACTCCCTGAAATTTTAGCTATATTCTGTTCACTATCTTGAAAATTTTTATGTGTAAAATTGCGCGGCATTGATCTTATTATTTTTCTTTGTTTCTTTTCAATGATTTTTTTTCTTTTCTTCAAGACAGTGTTAGGGTTTCAAATGAGCTCGGATTAAAACACTACATTCATCCTGACTACATGTGCAATTTAAAATAAAAAAAAATTCCATATCCCTCGCTAGCATTTTTTTGTTCTCCTCTTCACATATATATTTTCTTTCCCTTTCAAATTCCATTGTGTTGTATCGATCTTTTGAATTTTTTATTTTAAGTACTACTGTAAATTTTCAAAAAAAATACTCAGAATGCATGCAGTAATGGGATATCCTAGCCGCATTCTATGCACTACTGTGAAAAAATTTATGTCGCATTTATTGATTTTCTTTTGACACATTTACTTTCCCTGTCAAATTCCATTGCAAGCTATTGATCTAATTTTCATTCTTGGTTTCTTTTGAACAATTTATTTATTTTTTTTCTTCATGACAGTGTTAGGGTTTCAAATGAGCTAGGATCAAAACATACCAGGGTAGCAAAATACTCAGTCTTTGTAACAGTGGCAGAACCTCTTCTAATAGGGATATTGTTCGTGTCAATTATAATGACTACTAGAAACCATTTTTTTGTCATTTTCACAGACAACAAAGACATGCAAAAAGCTGTTGCTCATTTGGTTTACCTTCTTGCCATTAGCATGGTCCTCAACAATGTTCAACCTGGTATTTCTAGTATTAACCCATTCAAAAACTCAACTCTTGTTCTAATGTTTATAAATTTCCCTTTATGTTTATGAATTTGAAAAGACAAAAAAAATAGAAATAAAAATTTCTTAATGAGTTTTCTTCAACCACAGGAGAGAATGATGCAGCTCAGTGAATCAATGTAGAAACAAAGCAACAAAACACAACAATTTTAGACAAATCTAAGGGTTTCGATTTCCTCCAAACCAATGTTCGATCAAATATGAAATTGCTATCTCATTTTTCTCTCTAGAAGTAGGAATTAGTTACCTGGTGACGAGAGAGAAGAGATTTGGATTTGTGTAATTTAAACTACAGATTAGTTAAGAAAATAATCAGAAATTAGAAAACGATTTATGGATAAAATAATCAAAAAAATCAAAAATTATATACGATTGATTTATACTTGTAGAGAAAGAGAGTGTAGAGAGAGAGAGACAATGAATCAAACTCACAAAGAAATCGGATTCTAACGACCTTTCCTGTACATGTACAAGAAGCAGATATAACTAATGAACCATATTAATGATGAATATAAGTCTCGCGTTGCTCGCTGCTCACCGTCACTCAACGCCGTCGTCTTCTGCTGCTCGATGTCGTCTCACGTTGTCGCTGTCGTCACTCAACGCCATTGTCTTCCGCTGCTCGCCGTCGCTCAATGCCGTCGTCTACCCTGCTCACAGTCGAGAGAGAGAGAGAGAGAGAGAGAGAGGGATTTTTGGTTCATAAAATTAGGGTTTTGAGATTTGGGGATTTTTTGTTGAGGTGGAAAAAACGAGCGCAAATTAGACTTTGTTTTTTTTTTTTGGCAATGTCAAGTATAACTGTCACAAATGAAAATAAACAATGAATCCATGGCTTGTTTAGTAATTTTTTTATTTGCGACGGGGGTATTGCCGTCGTCGATAAGCTGTATTTGCGATGGGAGAAGGTTGTCGTAGCAAAAATAAAAAACTCATTTTTTTGCCAAAAACCTCTATGTCCATTTTGCTGCGCAATGAAAGCTAGGAAGAGAGAAAAACGAAAAATGAGAGAGAAATAAGAGAAGATCAACGACAAAAAGAGAGAGAGAGAGAGAGAGAGAGAGAGAGAGAGAGAGAGAGAAAGAGATGAACGAGAGAAACATAAAAAAAGAGGAGAGATGAGCAAGAGAGACAGAGAGAGACTGAGAAGAGAGATGAGTGAGAGAGATAAAGAAGGGATATGAGTGAAAGGGGGAGAGAAAAAAGAAAGTGTATAACAACCCCGGTCTTTTCCCTTTTGATTATTGTATCCGGACTTAGGTTCCGTAGAGTCTATCTTTGTGTAATGGTTGTTGTCGTCTTATATTTTCTTATTTGGAGTTATAGGATGTATTGGGCGGGTTTAGAACAGGTTGGTTGAGCTTAGGAACCAAAACTAGTTGCCCAGATTTTGGCTTGTCCGCTCGAGCGGGGGTTTTGGCGCTCGAGCGGGAAAAACACCCATCCAGTATTTTCTTGTGCAGGGTTGGACGCTCGAGCGGGAGTTGGACCGCTCGAGCGGGAGTGTGTGAGTGACGCTCGAGCCGGGACTAGGACGCTCGAGCGGGGACCTGGTTTGTCGAGATGCTGGGAGTGTGCATCCGCCGCTCGAGCGTGGGATTGTCCGCTCGAGCGGGAGTCTGTGAGTGTACGCTCGAGCGGGGTTTTGTCCGCTCGAGCGGAACTGCTGAGTATAAAATCGTGATTTCGTGTTTTAAAACAGTTTTTCAGCCCCTTTCAGTTTATAAAACCCTAGGTTACGAGTTTTCTCTCTCCCAACTCATCTTCTCTCCTTGATTTGATCTAGTTAGGGTGGGTTTTTGTCCTAGTTCTTTTACAAATAAGATAGAGGAGAGTGAGGGCTTCCATTTAATCTGAGCAGTTGTCAGTTTGGAGCACTTTGGAGTTTCGAGCATCTTCTTCATCATCATCTTTTCTGGTTCTTTCTTTGAGGTAGGGATTTTCCTACTCCATTTATACGCTTTAATCTTAAGTGTTAGTATTTTGGTATGTGGGGGGGTAGTTTGGTAATTTGGTATGTGGGGGTAGTTTGGTAATTTTGGAGAGAACCTTAGGGTTTTGGTTTAAATTCATGGAATTGGGAATGTTAAATTTACATTCATTGATGTATTTATTTCTTGTTTTAGAAATAACTGTTTTGGGCTATCGTGGAGATAGCATTGATTGTTGTAGACCTTGCATGCGGCTTAGGTATAACTGAAATTATGTCACTTATGTTGACTGTTGAATTAATACAGAACATTACTGTATTGATTATGTGTTGTATATGGCAATTGTGTGTTTCATTGCATATGCATTTCATTTGGAGAGATAGGGGATGAACTCCACGGTTTAGGGAAGATAGGGATGGACCTCTAAACCGATTTATTGGGAGGAGATAGGGATGGACTCCAGTAGCATCACTCTATGTGTGCTTATTGATTAATAGATACATTTCTATTATTGATATGATACATCACCACCATGTGTATCAGTTGGGCAGTATGGAAGTGAAGTTGATTCATGAGATTGATATAACACCAGCATGTGTTTATTATGTTATAAGAAAGGTTTAGCCTGATTTTGCTATCCTTGTTGAGTTTTGGCCAGTTCTGAGCCATGTATGTGTAAATGGAAAGTAAAAGTGTCATAGACCATGTGTCATAGACGACGTAGACATTCGTGTCAATAAACTGTTAAATTGATTATCTTGTGTTAACCATGTATCGTACTATTGCTTTAGTTAATTCATATGTTTGGTTTAGTATTTCTCTACTGGGCTGTGGCTCACCCTATATGGGAACTTTATTTTTCAGGTTCAGTGGTTCACTCCCTCCAAGGACTTAGCTTGTGAGGAATTGAATTTGAAGACTTGTCTTATTTCTATTTGTTTTATTTGAACAATGTAATCTTTCAAGCCTAGGGCTTTATCTGTTTTTGAGTTAGAACTCAGTGAAGTGTGCCCAAGTGTTGGCTTGGCAAGATGTAAGCCCGTAGGGCATTTATTCTGATGTTTATTTCATATTACTCTGATGGATGGATTTATATTATTGTTTTAATATAATAATGCATATTTATATTATCTATTATGGGTTTATTTTTGAGGGCGTTACAAAGTGAGAGACATAGAGAGAAAGAGACACACAAAGAGAGAGAGAGAGACCCATTTCATTTTTTGACTTTTTTCACTTTCAACAACAATGGGCTCAGAGAAAGAAATGAGTGTGATTGAGAGAAATGAACGATTGAGAGAAAAGAGAGAATGAGTGAAGAGAAAGAAGAGAAAGAGAGAGAGAGAGAGGAGAGAGAGAGAGAGAGAGAGATAGAGAGAGAAAGATAGAGAGAGAGAAAAAAAAAGAAGAGAGAAACCAGTGAGCGAGAGATAGATAAATAGAGAGAGAGAGAGAGAGAGAGAGAGAGACAGAAAGAGACAGAGACAGAGAGACAAACAGATAGGAAGACGAAAAAATGGGTGAAACACTACAAAAATTTTATTTTTTTGTGACGGCAAAATGCCATCGCTAATACTTCTAATTCTTCTCATCAAAACAATCTCGTTTTTTTTTTTTTTTTTTTTTTTTGCGACGACACCGATTACCAACGCAAAAACTCTCTTATTTGCGATTGCAGTTCATGCCATTGCCAAAAAAACAACTTTATTTGTGACAGCATAGGTTGCCGTCGCAAAAAATGCGCATTATTTGCGACAGCAGTGTTACTGTTGCAAAAAGTTGCTTTTTTGTGGCAAGAAGGGTGTTGTCACTAAAAACCCATTTATTGGCGACGACAAGTGGTGCCGTCCCAAAAATCACTTTTTGTGACGGTAAGTGATGCCGTCGCAAATGCTTCCCTATTATAAAGCTCATTTTCTTGTAGTGTTGGTGATCACCTCTGATCAAGTATTTAAGTGACCCAAAAACAAAAGTGGATAGAAGGATAAAGTATCAAGCTATGAATTATGTAATTATAGGGGATGACTTGTTCAGAAGAACCTAAGATGGGTTGCATTGTTATGTATTGGAGGATTAGAACATATACAGGGTTAGGCAGGAGAGAAGATGAGATGGCTGATCAAAAGGCATAGATATTTTTGGCCCTCCATAAGGAAAGATTGCATTGATTATGCAAAGGGGTGTCAGTAGTGCCAAAGCATGGTATTATGCAAAAAGTGTCAGCTAGGGATTTGCATTCAATTGTCAAACCTTGGCCATTTAGGGGTTGAGCGATGGATTTAATTGGTCCGATATTTCTACCATCCTCAAAACAACATTCATTCATATTAGTGGTGTAACGCCCTCAAAAATAAAACCCACAATATACAATATTATCATGCATTAATAAAAGAAAACATTTTATTATTTCAATCATCAGAGTCTTATGAAATAAAATACCATAGCAAATGCCCCTACAGGCTTACATCTTGCCAAGCCAACACTTGGACACAATTCACTGAGTTCTAACTCAAAAAACAGATAAAGCCCTAGGCTTGAAAGATTACATTATTCAAATAAAAATAAATAAACAAATCTTCAAGTCCAATCCTCACAAGCTAAGTCCTTGGAGGGAGTGAACCACCTGAACCTGAAAAATAAAGTTCCCATATAGGGTGAGCCACAGCCCAGTAGAGAAATACTAAACCAAGCATAAGAATTAACTAAAGTATTAGCATCTGATACATGGTTAACACACTATAATCAAGTTACAATATTCATGACACGAATGTCTACACTGCCTATGACACATTGTCTATGGCACATTTTACTTTTCCACTTATGGCTCAGAACCTGGCCAAATAACTCAACAGGGTTTCATCTTTTTTACCATTACTTCCAATTCAACAGGATATAACATTTAAGTTAGACCTAATCATAACAAATACACATTTGGATTGTATCAATCATAATCAATTCACTTCCATACTTCCCAACTGATACACATTTTAGTGATGTATCATATCAACAACAAATAACATATATCTATTAATCAATAAGCACACATAAGAGTGATGCTACTGGAGTCCATCCCCTATCTTCTCCCAATAAATCCGGTTTAGAGGTCCATCCCCTATCTTCCCCTAAACCGTGGAGTTCATCCCCTATCTCCTCCAAAACCAAATGCATATGCAATGAAACACACGATTGCCATATACAACACATAATTAATACACAAATGTTCTGTATTAACTTAACGGTCAAACAATTGACCCAATTCCAGCTATACCTAAGCCGCATGCAAGGTCTACAACAATCAATGGCTATCCTCCACCGATAGCCCAAAACAGTTATTTCTAAACAAGAAATAAATACATCAATGAATGTAAATTTAACATTCCCAATTCCACGAATTAAACCAAATTCCACATTATTCCTTTAAATTAATTATATAAATTAATCTAAACCAGAACCCTAAGGTTTCTTCCAAAATTACCAAACTACCCCCACATACCAAAATTACCAAACTACCCCCCACATACCAACATACCAACACTTAGGATTAAAGCGTATAAATGGAGTAGGAAATCCCTACCTCGAATATATAACTCAGAAAGAAGAAGAAGGAGATGATGCCCAAACTTCAAAGTGCTCCAAACCACTAATTTCTCAGATTAAATGAAAGCCCTCACTCCCCTCTATCTTATTTGTAAAGCAACTAGGGCAAAAACCCACCCTAACTAGATCAAACCTAGGAGAGAAGGTGTTTAGAGAAAGAGAGAATTCGGAAATTAGGGTTTTTTGGATCAAAAGGGCTGAAAAACTGTTTTAAAATACGCTGCTGCGTATTTATACCTGATAGCTCGCTCGAGCGAAGACATGGTCGCTCGAGCGACCAGACACAGAAAATCATCGCTCGAGCGAAGAAAAGCTCGCTCGAGCCAAAAACTCGATGCTTCAGGTCTGCAACCCAGAAGCTCGCTCAGAGCGACCGAAGGCTCGCTCGAGCGAAGAACTCGAAAACATACACCTCGCTCGCTCGAGCGAAAGAAGCTCGCTCGAGCCAAGAAACACATCTCTCAGGTCTAAGTACTGGACGCAAAGCTCGCTCGAGCCAAGGAACTCTCTCGCTCAGCGAAGAATCAAAACAAAGACCTCGCTCGAGCGAAGAAAAGCTCGCTCGAGCGACCAAGCAGAAAACTGGACATGAACACTTGGTTTCTAAACCCAACCAACCTGTAATCAACCTGCCCAAAACATCCTATAACTCACAACTGAAGAATTAAAGGACAACAACAACAATAATACAACAATATAATCTACGGAACATAAGTCCGGATACAATAATCAAATGGGAAAAGACCGGGGTCGCTATAAGTGGTCACATATTATATTTTACTAAGTGGGTAGAAGTAGTCCCATAAAAAGTGGTGAATCAATCTCATGTGATGGATTTTATCAAGAAGCACAGAGTGCATAGGTTTGGCTTGCCACAAACAATTACTATCGGTCAAGGGACAGTGTTTAATGGTCATGAAGTGATGGGTTTGCCAAAGAGTATGACATTCAAATGTTGAACTCATCTCCATATTATGCCCAAGCAAATGGGTACGCAGAGTCATCAAACAAAACAATCAAAGTGACACTAAGTAAAGTGATATGAGACAATCCAAGGGATTGGCATGATTATTATATGAGGTTTTGTGGCCTACAAGAATTCAAAGAGGGATAGCATTCAAGCATCTCCTTATGAGTTAGTTTATGGCCATGCTGCAGTGCTACCCTTAGAGGTGACAATAAAGTCTAGCAGGTGGCTAAGCATTATGATATTCCTGTCGATGAGTATGTAGATGCCATGTTTATGGAGTTATAAGATGTAGAGTGCAAAAGGATTGATGCCTTTGATTGTATGATGGCTCAAAAAAACAAGGTTGAGAAAGTTTATAACAAGAAGGTCAAGTTAAAACTTTTTGGTTAGTGTGGAAAACTATCTTGCCATTGGGAACAAATGACCCTGACTTTGGATGTGGTCACCAAATTGGAAAGGCCCCTTTAGGATCCATAAGGGAGGTGCATATCGATTGAAATCTTTTGGAGGCAGCCAGAGGCCTCTTTTGGCAAAGAGGTGGCTGCTTTTTGGCTTTTAACATCTTTTGGCTCACATCACCTCTCTATTTTTTTACACATTTTTTCAAAAAAGGTAAAAAAAAAATCCAAAAAGTTAGTTTTTAATCTACTTCCTAAAACAACCCATAATTAAAAAAATAATCCTAATAATAATAGGGTGAATCCCACATTAATGTTCATATTGACAATATAAATATTCTATGATGTGAACATTCACATCACTAAATTGCTAAGGGTTCAAAAAAATATTTGCAAGGGTAAAATTTTTCATAAAATATCTTAAATATGATAATTAGATTTTGGTGGATTAAATGACTAAATAATAAGACTTATTGATAGAAGAATATATTATGAATTAATTGGAATACAAGTATTTGAAGGAATTTCTTAATAATTTTTTTTTTTATAATTTATAACTAAAAATGATTTAGTTACAATATTTTGTATGTGCGTCACAAATTATCATAATGTGCATATGAAATACACCCAAGAAAAAGTGTATTATAATGACGCCTTCTAAGTTGGAATTATGTAAAATATAGTAAATTTGGTAAATAAAAATAAAATCCCCACTTTCTCAGCATCTTCGTCTAACTTTGTCCATCCCACCACTTTTCCCGCACCGTTTTGACCCTTTCATTTTTTATTTTTTTATTTTTTTATTTTTTTTGGATTACCCTAACTTCCTAGCAGCTTCTTGAAAGCCCAAAATGTCAACAAACAATTATGGTAGCATTTTACGAGTGGAGATCCTCTCCTTGCGAGAGTTTACGAGCGTGTGTCCTTGCAACGGCTGAGATCAGCCGTTGCACATCCAACGGCTTATATTAAAAAAAAAAAATTTTTTGGAAATTTCAGATTCCTTCCGTCCCCCTCTCTCTGTGTCCCTGTTGCAGCAACATGTTCATCAATGGCGGAAAACAAGAGAAATTTCAACCCCACCATTGCCGATGAATAAGCCATTTTGCAGGTTCTAGGAAAACAAGAAAATCAACGTCAATAAGAGTTGTTCATTATTATTTTATTACGTAAAATCCATTTTTTTCTAGTTTTTTCCCCTGTTCTTGCGGAAAACAAGAGAAATTTCAACCCCACCATTGCCGATGAATAAGCCATTTTGCAGGTTCTAGGAAAACAAGAGAAATCAACGTCAATAAGAGTTGTTCATTATTATTTTATTACGTAAAATCCATTTTTTTCTAGTTTTTTTCCCCTGTTCTTGGTTCCTTCATCCTTATTCTTTATGAATTCATCTTCTCCAGTAACTCAAAAAAAAAAAAAAAAAAAATTCGAATCTATTACTAACACAAAGGTTCAATACAATTTCTCTTCTACTTAAATCATCATTTTGTTCCATTGATTCCATGATTTGGAGACAAAATATAGATTGTGAAGATCTGGTAAAAAGAAAAGAAAAAGAAGAAGAAAAAAAATCTAAATACAGGAAAAATATGAGTTTCAGTCAAACGATGGGCATTTCGGTGGCCCGGCATTTCGGTGAACCACATACTGTGTTGTGCTTGCTTTTCTTTCTTCTGAAAAAAGCAAACGGTCCTCTCTTTCTCAAACAATGACTTGAAGCTCTGGTCCTGCAGGTTCGGTTCTGGAAATACTCTTGCACTGTTTGGTCCTTATTGTGATTTGCAAGAACAACTTCTAGATGTGTTTATCTCAAGTGTGGCTCTTTTTCTCATGTCATGAACATGATATTCAGCACTTTCACTTTCCAACCTTTCATCTTCCTTTCTGTTCTCTCCTCTGTTCCTCCACTTTTCCTGTCTTTAATGGCTGCCTATACACACAAAGCCATTAAAAAAAGTTTCAAGAATTTTTAATTTTTAATTTTTTTTTCTAGGTTTGTGATGAACATGTTGCTGCAACAGGGACAGAGAGAGAGAGGGACGGGAAGAATCTGAAATTTTCAAAATTTTTTTTTTTAATCTCAGCCGCTGGATGTGCAACGGCTAATCTCAGCCGTTGCAAGGACACACGCTCGTAAACTCTTGCAAGGAGAGGATCTCCACTCGCATTTTACTCCTTAAAATGTCCATTCACTCGCTTTGAAGCTTCCATGATAAATCATAAATTATGGTAGCATCTCGTCACCTAATTTTATTTTATTTCCTCACCTTGACCGATAGCATTCATCCCATTCCATAGTTCTTCTGTCCTTAATTCATTGTGGAGCTTTAATCCAATGGAAATTGTCAGAGCTCAAGATGCCTCCTCTTCAGATTCTCCATGCAGGATTCCGCACCTTTAGAGATGACGACGAGATTGAAGAGGAGAAAATATTAAGTTTGAGCTGCATAAAGCAATTCAAGAGTCAAGGATTTCAATAGTTGTCTTCTCAAAAACTATGCTTCTTCGAGCTGGTGCCTTGATGAACTTGTGATGATCCTCAAACGTAGGAAGACCACTGGGCATGTAGTGCTACCTGTCTTCTATCACGTGGATCCATCCCATGTGAGGAAGCAAATGGAAGTTTCAAAAAAGCATTCATGAGGCAAAAAAGAGATTCCATACAGAAGCAGGTGAAATAAAAGATGACTGGAAGGGCAAGATACAAGAATGGAGGGCAGCACTCAGAGAAGCTGCAGATTTAGCAGGGATGAATTTACAAAATCAAGCTGACGGGTAATTCCCTCCCATATCCTCTTTTAGCTAAGCATTACTTGCATCATCCTTCTGCGATTTCATAGTTAAAAGTATTTCATATGAGGGCATTCAAATTAAGAATTATTTGATCAAAATTTGTGATGAACATTTTTTTTTTTCCCCAAGAGTTTGGTATCTTTTAATTTTTAGAATATAACCTTTAAATACAGGTTTTAAATTATCCTAGAGCGAACATCCCAGCATCCAACAAGTTGGTTTCTTTCAAGTCGATACAGGTTCACAAGAGTTTTCACAACACACCCAAAAAATTGAATTTCATTTTTTTAGATGCTTTCTCCCTTTTAAGCTATTTGAAAAGATCACATGAAGTTATTCATTTCCAACCATAAATATTTGGATTAATTACACCAAGATAGACCTTCTCAACTAGTAGCCATATTACTTTACCTTTATCTGTAATCTATGAACCTATACATATTGACCCCTTTAATTATACAAATTCACTCATTCTAGAGGTGGTCTAGAAGGGGTGAAAGTGATACACCTTGACGAGGTCAAAATATGGATTCATAATTGAGGGGATAAGTGATATTTACTAATAATTGAAGGGGCCTTCGTATAATTAACCCTAAAAATTTATTGAAAAAAATTAGACTAGTCTTCAAATTTTTTTAATAACTTAGCTTACTATTTAAAAATATAATAATTTAAAAAATATGGCAAAACAGAAAAGCAATTTATATTAGAAAAAAGAGTATTGACCCAAACCATGATTGTGTAAACCCTTTTCTTTTAATCTAGGACTCGTCTAATTGTTTCCACAAAGACAATAACATGCACAGTCATTTTGTTCATTATTGCAGAATGTATAATTATTTCAAGTCATGGCATTCTTATTGGGCTTTATCTTTTCCTTAGGTTCGAGTCAAAATTTATCCACAAGATTGTAGAAGTGGTTGCAGACAAACTAAATGCACAATCTTGGGCAATTCTCCCTACTTGATTGGAATACATTCTCGAGCCAAAAATATTGGTCTTTGGTTACAAGATGGGTCTAGTGATGTTGGTATAGTTGCAATTGTGGGATAGGTGGAATAGGGAAAACAACAATTGCCAAAGTTTTATATAATTTGAACTTCTCAAGATTTGAAGGTAGCAGTTTTCTTGCAAATGTAAGAGAAATTCTAAAACAACCGAATGGTTTACTTCAATTACAAAGACAACTTCTTGCAGACATTTTAAAGGAAGAAAGAAAAAAGTTTTACAGTGTTGATGAAGGAATTGTGTTAAATTAAAGAGCATTACGATGCAAAAGAATTCTTATAATTCTTAATTGATGTGGATACAATAGACCAACTGGATGGCAATACTTGGAATGCGAGATTGGCTTTTTCAAGGTAGTAAAATCATCATAACCACTAGACGTGAGCGGTTGCCAAGGGCTCATGAAATTTGCCACATTCATAAAGTTGAAATTTTTGGATAATGATGAGTCCTTAGAGCTCTGGAATCAAAAAGGTGGTACAATACTGTGGAGGGCTTCCACTAGCTATAAAAATTTTGGGTTCTTCTTTGTCAGGGAAAAGCTTAAATGTCTGGAAAAGTCAATTGGAGAAGTTGAAAGCAATTCCTGATTATCAAGTCGTTGAAAAACTCAAAATAAGCTATGACTCTTTACAAGATGACCACGACAAAAATTTGTTCCTCCACGTTGCTTGTTTCTTTGTTGGGATGGATGCAGATTGGGTAGTTACAATTCTAGATGGATGTGATTTTTACACAACGGTTGGGATTCAAAATCTCATTGATAGAAGTCTGTTAACGATTGACGAACACAAAAAGTTGGTGATGCATCAATTGATTCAAGAAATGGGAAAAGAAATTGTTCGTCAAGAATCACCTAAGGAGCCAGGAGAACGTAGTAGACTCTGGAATCATAAGGATTCCTTCAATGTCTTGATAGAAAATACTGTAAGAATTTACCCTAATCCTTATTTATATTTGTATGTATTTGTGTAGTTATTTACTATAAAAATATTATCCAAACTTAGAAACTTCATCCCAAAAAAATAAAAATTAAAAATTAAAAAAATCATTCATAAGTTACAGTGGTGGTTTTTTATTTGAAATGAAAGTTACATTATTCTGTGTAAGAAATTTTGTACTAAAAATAAATAAATAAATAAAAAAATTATTTGTATAGTATTACCCTTCTTGATCAATGCCATCTCCCTCTCATTCTTTTGTCAGGGGACAAGAAAAATTGAAGGTCTCATACTTGATATGAATTTTTTGGAGGATAAATATGACAAGACAGCCTTTGGTGTCAACAGAAAACGTCATTGTGAAGAATTCTTTACATCTTTGTTGTCAAATATAGGAAATTCATTTAAAAGACATTGTTTTGCATCTTCTGTCGACAGACAGTAGGCACTGCTCTACGAAATTCAGATATGATAGCTTTGGAAGTTGATGCATTTGAAAGGATGCACAAACTAAAACTTTTGCAACTCAACTATTTACAAGTCAATGGAAGCTTTGAAATTTTCCTAAAGGATTACGATGGTTGTGTTGGCATGGATTCTCTTTCAACTCTATCTGCTATGATTTCCTTTGGATAACCTGGTTGTTCTTGACATGCAATATAGCAACTTGAAAAAAGTTTGGGAAGGAACCAAGGTATGTTTCTCAATTGTTTGTTTTCATTTCAATTTTGTTCGATAATTAAAGGAAACAATAATAACCAACATTGTTTTCTATTACAGTTTCTTGAGTCACTAAAAATCCTTGATCTCAGTCATTCCCATTGCCTTTCCAAAACTCCTGATTTCTTGGAAGTACCCAATCTTGAGCGACTAATACTTGAAAATTGTGCACAGCTGGTAGAGGTCATGAATCTGTTGGATACCTTCAAAGACTTGTTTTATTAAATTTTAAAGATTGCAAAAAATCTAAGGAAGCTTCCAAGAAGCATTGTCATGCTACAATTTTTGGAAACAAGATGAGGACGTATATGGATTCTTTAACAAAGCTAATGCAAATGGAAACTGCCGTAAGTCAATTACTCTCTACAACTAAGGAGGTCAAACCATGGTATTCATTCATCTGGCCTTTTCTATCGAGCCAAGAAAAAGTGTAGAATTTCATGGGCTTTTTTACCACGGTATGTGGTACACTTAAGTTTATGGGTTGCAATTTATCAGAGGATGCTTTTCCAAGTGATCTTAGCAACTATCCTCATTGCATATTATTATCTGAGTAATAATCCATTTTGTAGCCTCCGAATTGCATCAGAGGTCTTACTGGAATTCAGATCCTTGAATTAGATGAGTGTAAAAGGCTTCAATCTTTTATAGTGGAGCAGAATTTGAAAGTATTGTTGTTCTCTGGCTGTACATTGTTGGAGAAAGTAACATTCTCATCACTTCCATCACATAGAATTAGATAGCGTTTTATGATGCATATATAGCGTCGAATAATTTGGAAGAATTGTACTACTTCAAATGCAGATTGGATTCCGCTCCATCAACCGTGTGGAATAAATACAATTTGGGAGAATCAATTTGTTGTGAACAAGAACTGGAGACCATTGCTATGTACGACTGGCAAGTGCAGACATAGTTGTTTAGTTTATGAGTGACTATAAGTTAGCACGCATTGGGAATATTGACATGGAGATACTGAATAATTTGGGCTTGCCCAACTTAGGACCATGGGAAGCCAACTGTTGGCTTTTCAAGATGGTACTCAAAGAATCCAAGGAAGCTTCTCTACAGGTCTCTCTCTCTCTCTCTCTCTCTGAAAAACAAATATAAAAATAATAAAAATTTATAATGGTTAAATTATGGTTTTTTGGTACAGGGATGTCACGAAGAACATATATTTTACGCTTATCTTCCGGGAAGCAAGATTCCAACTTGGTTTAATCTTATAATATAGGATCTTATATATTTTACTGTGCCATCGCATTTCAAAATTCAAGCTTGAGTGTGTGTTCTATTTATGCACTTTCCAGTAAGTGTTCTATTTATGCTTTTTCCAATAATCCAAAATATCATGACCATAATTGTAATGCACATACTATTATCAATCAAATACACACAGCCTGATTTGGAGTCATTCCCCATTAGTTTTTTGGCATTCCAGAAGTTGATGAGGATATGATGTGGTTAAGTTATTGGAAGTTTGAAAAATCGTTGGAAAGTGGGGATGAACTGAATATTTAGTGGTTGGAAGAAGATTTTCAAGTGAAGGAAGTCGGAGTCCACCTTGTGTACAAGGAGCAAGAAGAGAAGAGTAGCCAATCAACTAGAGAAGAAGCATCCCAATTACAATCCTCTCTGTGTACAAGGAGCAAGAAGAGAAGAGTAGCCAATCAACTAGAGAAGAAGCATCCCAATTACAATCCTCTCTCTATGATAATGTCGTTCCTGGAAATGCACCTACAGTACATCCGGCGAGCAAAAAACTCTTCCGTCTCGGCAAGCATTGGATGAATTGTTCGATTTGTGATAGTCTACAACCTCAACCATTGTGCACTACCTCGGCAATTGGTTGCTTCGGGATTAGTGAGAAATTGGGTATAGGCAATAATTCTTTCTCTTTCTCCTTATAATTCTGTTATGTTGTATGCTGGATATTTTCATGATGTTAAGGATTTTGAATAACTACTATGAATTACATTCTTTTCTCTGCTTTTGTTGGATCTGTTGCTGGGTTATTTATTTTACTTTGGAAATTCTGATATGTACTTTGGTAATCAGTGGCAGTTTCAAGCATGGTAGAGGAGGTATTATGCTCTATTTGGTTTGGACATGGATATGCTCACTAGGGAGTCAATTCATTCATTGGAGAAGATAGTTTGCTAATGACTTGCTATTCATCTTGGTTTTGCTCTTGTAAGATAAATTGATAGAGATAGAAAGAGAGAGAGCAAATGTATTACTCTGTATTTCAATGTGTGTATTACAAAGAGAACAAGCTCTCTCTTTATAGAGAGCATAAGGCACATGCGCCGAAAGCATACATACTAAATTAATAATATAGCACCGAAAGGTGGGTTTACTTTACAGACATGTACAGGTAAGGAATGCATCTGATATAGTATTATATAAGGGATGCATCTGATAACACTATTATATTAACAGCCCCCTCAAACTCAAGGAGGATAGGTACTAACCAACTTGAGTTTAGAAGAGTAGCAAATAAGAAATAAACTGATAAAGAAAATAAAATTGGATAGTTAAAGATCACACTTTGACAAAAAAAAAGATCTCACTTTTATTGGAAGTGTGATAAAAAAAATTAGATTGATATTTTAATCACACTTAATTTGATTGAGTGTGATAATATTATTTTTTATGTCACTTTTCAATTAAGTGTGATTATATATATATTTTTAATCACACCTTCTAATTAAAGTGTGATTATATACTTTTTAATCACACTTTTTAAACAAGTGTGTGATTATATTATATTTTTTAATCACACATTCTAATTAAAGTGTGATTATTTATATATTTTTTAATCACACCTTCTAATTAAAGTGTGATTATATATACACTACTACTTTTAATCACACTTTTTAATAAGTGTGATTATATATATATTTTTAATCACACATTCTAACTAAAGTGTGATTATTTATATATTTTTTAATCACACCTTCTAATTAAAGTGTGATCATATATACACTACTACTTTTTAATCACACTTTTTAAACAAGTGTGATTATATATATATTTTTTAATCACACATTCTAATTAAAGTGTGATTAATTATATATTTTTTAATCACACCTTCTAATTAAAGTGTGATTATATATACACTACTACTTTTTAATCACACTTTTTAAATAAGTGTGATTATATATATATTTTTAATCACACATTCTAATTAAAGTGTGATTATTTATATATATTTTTAATCACACATTCTAATTAAAGTGTGATTATATATACACTATTACTTTTTAATCACACTTTTAAATAAGTGTGATTATATATATTTTTTAATCACACATTCTAATTAAAGTGTGATTATATTACACTATACTTTTTAATCACACTTTTTAAATAAGTGTGATTATTTATATATTTTTTAAGGTAATTAAAATGTGATTATATATACATTACTACATTTTAATCACACTTTTTAAATAAGTGTGATTGTATAAAATATTTCAAATTGATTTTTATATAAAATATACAATTCCAAATTTTTAATCACACTTAATCTGATTGAGTGTGATAATATTTATTTTTTATGTCACTTCTAATTAAGTGTGATTATATATATATATATATATATATAGGGTAAATTAAATTATGACACCCCTAAGGTTTATGTTTTATTACAGTTCCCCTTCACATTTTGGAAATTACATCTCCCTCCCTGAGGTTTAAAGTTTCATTACAGATTCCTCCCTTAGCAATTTAATTTTTTTAAATGCTAATTTTGCCCTTACTGGGTAAATTACATTGACACCCCTTACATTTTAGAAATTACAATCCCCTTCCTAAGGTTTAAAGTAGCATTACCAATTGCCCCCTCGGTTAGTATTAGTTGGAAAAAAAATTAATTGAAAAAAAATTAATTGGAAAAAAATTGTTAGTAAAATTTTTAAATTTCTGTTTAAAAAACCAATATAAACTTATTTTTTGAATTTACGTTTTTTTCTCAAATTTACAAACTAAGACAACCATTTATAAATCAAAAAAATTATCAAATAATTTTTATGACAATTTTTAAAATTTTTGTAAATATAAATTGAAAACTGAAAACGAAATGGTTACCAAACAGGCTTCAAATGGTAAAAATATCATAAAATTAACAAATAAAATAAGTTACTAACATAAGAAATGACTTATCAAAAGATTCTTAGGCTATGTATGGTTTGATTTTTAGAAAAAAAATTAAAAATTAAAAATTAATTTGGTTAAGAAATAAAAAAAAAAAATATTATCATTTTTATATAATTTTTATCTTTCGAGTGGTTAGAAATAATTTTTTACAAATTAAATTGAAACAGTCATACGTATGTATATAACCTGCTCAAAAATTAAAATTATAATTATTTTTTACCCTTAAATGATAATTATTTTTTTAGTTTTTATTTCTTAACCAAATTAATTTTTAATTTTTAATTTTTTTTTCTAAAAATCAAACCATATATGACCTAAGAATCTTTTGATAAGTCATTTCTTACGTTGGTAACTTATTTAATTATTTGTTAATTTTACAATATTTTTACCATCTAAAGCCTGTTTGCTAAGGTGCCATTTGGTAACACTTACGTTTTCTGTTCTCTATTTATATTTACAAAAATTTTAAAAACTCAAATAAAAACTTGTTTGGTAAAACTTTTGATTTATAAATGAGTGGTCTCAGTTTATAAATTTGGCCAAAAAATGAAAACAAAAAAAATGTGTTTCCGTTTTGAATTTTTTTTTTTTTTTTTTTACCACCTAACACTAGCCACCACCCGCCACCATTTTCCACCACCGTCTTCTGCCACCACAACCACCTACCACACCACCCCACCACCCGCAACCACCAGCCACTACCCATCACCCACTCACCACCACCACCCACCCCTCACACCACCACTCCACCACCACCCACCACCACCACCATCCACCTGCCACCCGTCACTACCATCACCGCCCGCGCCACCACCACCACCCGCCACCTACTTGCCACCACCACTCACTACCCACCTGCCACCACCATCCACCACTTGCCACCCACCCGCCACACCCACCCACCCACCACCCACCTGCCACCACCACACACCACCACCACCACCCACCCACTCGCTACCATTCAACACCCATCACCGTCACACCACCACCACCCAGCCACCCGCCACTGCACCGTCATCGTCACCGTCACCCACTCACTCACCCACCATCCACCCGCCACCACCCGCTACCCACTTGCCACCACCACCACCACCACCACCACCACAACACCACACACCACACTCGCTACCACCCGCCACCTACCACCACCACCACCACCACCAACCCCACCTACCCGCTACCACCACCACCGCCAACCGTCACCCGCCACCTACCTGCTACCACCACCACACCCGCCACCCACCACCACCACCCCACTCGCTACCACCTGCCACTGTCACCACCCACCGCCACCACCACCACCACCAGCTACCCATCACCCATCGTCACCACTTTCCACCACCGTCTTCCGCCACCACTTGCCATTTCTCACTCTTTTTTATATTTTTAAATTTTTTTAAACATTTTCTCAATTACCACCCATCTCCTCTACCACCTTCACCACTACTGCAAATGCCATTCCACCACCATCACTACTTCTACTGTCGCCACTTCACCTCTACGACTACCATCGCTACCACTCCACTACCACCACTACCACTACTACTACCACTACCATTACCTCTTCTTCACCCCTGCCACTCTATTTACACTACCACTACCACAACTTGACCACTAATCTCTTTTGCCATCACCACCACCACCACCACCATCATCTCTTATCCACTACATTCACCACTATTGTCGCTCATTTTCCTTTATCACAAAAAATTAGTTCATGATTTTTAGTAACCAAAAAAATAGGCTGCAAAAAAATATTTTTCATTGATCATAGAAAATTAACTTTTATTTTAGTGGAAAATATTTTTCATTAAAATATTACCCATACTTCTACCAAATAAAAAATAATAATAATTTTTTTTCATTAAAATAAAAATGAAACAAATAAATTTTCAATCTTAGTAACTAAAAAAAAAGAATTTTTTTAAAAAAAATTCATTAACTACAAAAAAAAATTATTTTTTAACAAAAAATAACTTTTTTTAGCTACGACAATTCCCGTCACAAAAAAAAAAAAAAAATTAAATAAAATTTTTTTTTATCCAACCCCCATCTCCCCTCTCCCTTTCTTTTTTCTTTTTTTTTTTTTTTCCATTCCCGCTTTTTTTTTTCCATTCCCCCTCCCTGGGGGCCAAAACCAAAAATCCCTAATATCTTAAGAGGACTTTAAAACCCCAGTACAGTCTAAAGCTAGGGTTTCTGTCCATCTCTCTCGCTCTCTCTCTAGAAAATTGGGGACAATCGTCGAGCGCCATGGTTCGTTTCAAAGCTAAAGCTTAAATTGGGCAGCAACAAATTTCTAGGTATGTTTGTGTTTATGAGTTTGTTTCTGTTTGATTTTTAACTTTCTGATGAATGATTTTGATGCTATTTCAGTTCTTGAGTGACTTTATTTGTGTTGATTTCTTGATTGTAAAGAAAAATTTGTCTATATAACCTGGATTTGTGTTGATTAGCAAATAGATTAACAGCAAAAATGTTATCTTTACTTCGATCAAAGTTGTTATTTCTCTTGAGTTTCAGGGTTTGAAACACGAATCTCTTTCCTTCCATGTGTTAAAAATTAGATTTTGACTTGTTTTTTCAGAGATCTATCCATTAAGAGAGCGATTTTGGGATTTTTATTGCTTTATCTGTCGATTTTTGTTACCATTTTTTGTTTCGTGCCTTTGAATCTTTGTGTTATATATTGAATCTTTTTTTTTTTTTAAATGTTTTAATGTTACTATGTACTTATAAGTTTAGATGGGTATTATTAAAAAAAAATTAATTAATTTATGAGAATCAATACACCTCATAACCCGAGTTAAGTACTCAATGTATGTACGCAGGTTTGGACTTAAAAATAGATGTTTGTTATCTGTCTCTGTATGTATGTTTTGTTAGAAGTCATTGTTTGAGATGCCTTTTTTGAATACTGGAAATAAGTTTGTTAGAGTTTATGATTAGTGTTAAATATTCTCCTTTTTATTTTAGTTTTTGGGTGGAGGATTGATGCTGGAGAATCATCATCTGTTGTATCTTTATTCGTCTCAGAAATAATGATTTTACTAGATTAGAATATTTGGGTGCTAGACAGGATAAGTATGGATTTCTTTTAGATTATGGTTTCTCACTCCAAGGTTGGTATGTATGTATGTATGGATTTCTTTGCTGACTAATCTACCAGACATTGTTGGCAATCTGACCATCCAAGGTTGGTATGTATGTATGGGTTAATATTATGACCACCTGGATCCCCTATCACCTGGAGAATGAGCAATCCTCTTCTAGTTGTTCATAAACCCATCTCTTTAAGCCAGACACTGCGCCACAAACCACAATCACTCAAGTTGTCCCATAACTGGGAAAATGCTACACAAACTAATAAATTTTACAATTTTTATTATTATTAATTAATGTGTCATGCAATAATGAAGTTTTGGAATTGGAGACAAGACTCATTTCAATAACATGGTAGGTGCCACATCAAGAAGTTAAATATATATATATATATATATATATTTGTAAGATTTGTTAGTTTGTGTAGAATTACTCGTAAAGCAATCTCTTCACCAAGACTAAGGTAATTATGGACTCTTTCAGTTGATGTCAGTGTAATTTAGTGTAAATTTAGTAACTTCAGCCTTTCATTACATCTTAGCAGAGTGAAAATTGCTTAATAAATCCAATTAAATTTATGTGTGTGTTTTAAAAGCAAGGACCATTGATCTCCATTGAGTATGAAATATCATCGAATTGGTTGGTAACTATGTCAAGTTGCAGAATAGAACTAGCTTCATTAATTTATTTGTCTATTTTCTTCATGGCTGAGTTAATGAATATTTTTTTTCTCACTCATACTTCTGTGTTTTGTTTAATTTTCTTAATTGCTGTTGCTTATTATGAAAAATTATTTTTAATAGGCCTGTAAGGACGCCACCCTAGTGGTTGCAAATCTACAGAGGCAGCAGGTTTATTCACGTTTGATTGCTTCTGATTACTTGGAAGCTAACTTAGATATCATGGACCATTTAATATCTGGGTTATTTAGCAACTCCTGTGTATGTCTATGTTATTTATTGCATGTAAATTCATTACCTACTTTAATGTTTGTTTAGGTACAAGGATCCAGGCATTGCTTTACATTATGGTGGAATGTTGAGATAGTGTATACATCATCAAAGTGTTGCTTACCAGTGTTGCAAGGTAAGCAGTTTGAAAGCATACATTGGTAATTGATTTTTTTTTTTCTTCTTCTTTTTTTTCCTTTTCCCCTATTTTTCCTTTTCTTTTTTTTTTTCTCCCCTTGTCCTTATAATCAGTCTGTTACTTAAACTATTTTGTTCTATCTTTTTGACATATCATTGTTAATTTGGTTGTACTGGCAACTCTCTTTTAGGAGAACACCAATTTTACCTATTCTGCTGTATTGTTGTCCTTGAGTTAGGTCTCACAGATTCATTCAATAAGAATTTACTGATGAAATGGAAAGGAGGCATTTCTAGTCAATTTCTGAATTTCTTGTTCCTGATGCTTTAATTCTACATCTTGTTTCTCTTTTAATCTTTATATGGTAATTTTTTTGATTTGTTTGGTTTTCTTCTCAGGGGTATGTTTTAAAATCAGAAAATATGAAGAAGTTTTTTGACTATATACAACTTCCAAATTTCGATGTTGCTGCCGATGCTATAGAAACTTTTAAGGTAGTGTTTTCTCTGCCTAGCATTGTATAAATACTTGTTTTGTTCAATTGTAGAGTGTGTTTCTCTACCTAGCATCCCCAATGGTACTTGGTACTGCAAATATTGCGAAACATGTTCCAGAAAGAAATTTGTGGAACACAATGCAAATGCTGTGGCAGCTGGAAGAATCGCAGGAATAGATCCTCTAGAACAGATAACCAAGCGTTGCATCCGCATTGTTGAAACTACAGAGACTGATGTTGGTGGATGTGCACTGTGCAGGTTGTATTCACACTCTTTTTTTCTCACCATAATTTCTCTTTTGAAGCTTAAGCTGTCTCTTAATAGTTTACATAAGCCTTCACCAATAGAAGGTTCTTGAAAATGGTTCAATTAAACAGAAACATTTTTCAATTTGGTTATAGAAATTCTTACCTCCCATGGACCAAACGCATGCAAAAACTCTGTTGTGTGGTGTCTTTTTGCTAAATTCTGCAATTCAGTTTTGTCTCTCTCTTTTATTTATTTTTTTCTTTCGTAATCAGCATTTGTGAGCATATATTTTTCTACACAGATGATGTATGCAGGGGCCATGGTTTCAGCAAATCAGTATTTGGCCCTCAGACAGTTATACTGTGTGACCAGGTATTTCGTTGATATTTTTGTCTTTGCTTTGCCATGTTTGAGTTTCCATGTTCTTTTTTTGGTTCTTAAATACTTTTGATTTTAACAAATGTTTTAAACTCTCTCTCTCTCTCTCTCTGCGTGCTGCCTTTTCTACTTTTAGTGTGAGAAGGAGTATCACATTGGCTGTTTAAAGGAGCATAAAATGGATGATCTAAAGGTCTGCAGATTATTTAACTTCATTTCATCTCTTTGTTTTAGCATCTCTGTATATATGTTTTTTATTTATATTTTTTTAGTACGTCTGTATTATGTTTGTGCATGAATATATTTAGTTCAAGTGGAATTATTTCTAAATAATATGTTGATACCACACATACAATAGGAATTGCCCAAGGGGAAGTGGTTCTGTTGCATGGACTGCAACAGGGTTCATTCTGCTTTACAAAATCTGGTAGTTAGTGGAGAACAAAGTTACAGGACTCTCTGCTGAGCATTATAAAGAAGCTGGAGGAGAAAGGTTCCGAGAGTAGTGCTGATCTTGATATAAAATGGAGGCTTCTTAGTGGGCAGATGGCTTGTGATGACACTAGATTATTGCTCTCAAAGGCTGTTTCTACCTTCCATGTGAGTATATTGTTGGTTGCTATTTTCCAGTGGAATTTATCTTTCTTTCAAGGTTCTTCATGTATGATTAGATTATGTTTGAATGGAACTGTTTAGTGTCAAAACTTCCTCAATCAGTGTTAAGTTTTATGATGTCTGAAAGGAATTGGGGGCCAGGAAATTTGACAATATTTCTGAAGTTAATTTTGAAGCCTTCTTGTGTCAAATCAATAATTAATAAAGAAGAAAAAACGAAGAAAAGGAACAGAATACAAGGCGACCAAAGCTATAACCATCACAACCACCCATGGCATGAATTTTCTAAAAGGACTTTTTTTTATTCAAAGTTTTTACACCAAAAAGTTTGAGGTCCAGCATTTAGGTGCAATATTACTTTGAAGGGTTTAAGTATGAATTAACTTTGTTATTAGTTTTGTGCACTTGGAGCTCTATTATTTTGATACTTTATTTGGATGGTTCCAGCTATCAAAATTGAAAAATTTCTTTTATGGTGTACTTATTCCTTGTTATTTCTTATATGTTAAAGTGGAGTCATTTTCTAAAAACTACTATTGCACCATGTAAATCTGTTTTGCTTGTCGTCATCAATTTATGGATTTCAGCCATTGAGATTTTCACTTATCAATGAGTTAATGTTGGGGACAGTTGGTAGCTGCTGTTTTTTAAGCCTTCCATGATTTTAGTTGATGTTCACTAAATGGAGTCATATCTATGTCGTACCCATATTCTGGATATTGATACTCCATGGATACTCGCTGATACGTCCAATACTTCCTACACATATCTGATATTTAATGTTAATTTTGAGAAGTATTGGATATTTTTCAAACACTCTCGGTCACTATTCAAATTATTATGAAATCGAGATTGTAATAATTTTTGCATAGTATTAGAGTATGATTGTTAGAATAAATACAAAGTAGTTTTTCAATATTTTCTTATTTCTTACCACGAAGAAGAAAATAGTGAAATTAAAGTAGTAGAATTTATCAAATTAACGTGTCCACTGAAAAAAAAAAGAAGGAAAAAAACAAGTAAATTAATTATTTTTTGAGTTCATGTATCATATAATACTAAAAATATTTTAAAAAAATATAATTTTTTTTAATACATCCTATTCATATCCATATCCTATTTTTTAAGATTTTGTCGTATCGCCGTATTCTTGTATCATATTTTGTATCCATGTTTCATAGCTCGGAAAGGGTGTTTGAGAGGAAATATTGGAACATTTCGTCTTGTGTACACTCATAAAATATGAAAAATGGATTTGTTTAAGGGAGGCAGTTGGTTGGAGTGGGACAATATGTTCTCTTTTCAGATATATTTTGCTGTCTAAATGTTTATTCTTGATTACATAGCCCATGGACTAACCCACAAAATCTGTCTTTTTGCAGGCAATATCGATGTTTCTAGTATTCTATGCTATCAGCTCTCCAATAGATGAAGAGCTTGGTCACAACTGATCAATATTGGGAACTGTCCTGTATGTTTTCTTCACCGTGTGGCATTTAAAAGTGTTTTTAAGATATAAATTATTAAATCAATTGAATTTAATTGTAGAATTCTCAGCTTACTCATAGCAGCAAATCTATAGATGTGCTATATTATTGGATTCTATCTTTTACATGCTTTTAGGTACATATTTACCTTTGCCATTGGATCTGGCCCAGTAACTGGTATTATTATACCGAGGCTTAGTAGCAGCAGGATGCGTGGGAAGATCATGAGTTTCAGTTTCTCAGTTCATTGGGTATGTTTCACAAACCTGTCCGATAATTAATGAGAAACAACTATTAATTGTGAAGGGTTGGTAAAAAAAAAAAGTGAAAAGTAAAAAATTAAAAAGAAAGAAATGGTGAAGTTCTAGAGAATGGCTGTTTCTGTCTCATGATTTAGCTTTGCATGTAGGTGTCATAATTTTGTAGACTTGCTCATAAGATATAAATGGGCCGATTAGAATGATATATATATTATTCTGTTTGTCAGGTATTTATGCTAAATTTAATTGAATTACTTGATGCAGGTTTTGGTTGTAGGAGGTGGTGATGGTGGAGTTCTTAGGGAAATCTCTCGCCACAATATTGTTATATAATTCCGAACGCCATAATTAAGTGATCCCATAGTTAAGCTTGAAGTTGCTCTTAAGGTAATTGAAACTTTGTTGCAAATTACTGATCTGCCATAGAGATAGGTCACTGACATAGTTTTATTTTGATTATTTTAAGCTAAACTAACACATTTAAGTGCATTAAATTTTCAAGTCAAGTTTGATATATGTTTTTGCAGATTTTGTTGAAGGAATAGTTGATACGATCGAGCGGTTGATGTTGGGAGCTAAAGATTATGTTGCTCTTCTTCTTTTTTTTTTTTTTTTGAAGACTTGAATTTTTAGTACAGTGTATTTAAAGATGGTTAATGGATTGTTATTATTTTTTTTCATTTACAAAAAAAATTGGTTGGTGCTTGTAATTGATTTTTTTGTTGTAGCAAACTCATATATGATTTTTTTTAATAAATAATTATTTGCGACAGTAAACAATGGTCGCTAAAGTGTTTTTATTTTTTTTATTTTTTTTTTGCGACGGCAAAATAGCTGTCGCAAAAAGTTTTTGCGACTGTATTTTTATTATTTGCGACGGCATGTGACGATCACAAAAAGTATTTTTTTTAGTAGTGAATGTTATTAATCACACTTAAAAGATGTGATGTAAATATTTTTTAATCACACTTAAAAGGTGTGATCTAAATGTTATTAATCACACTTAAAAAGTGTGATTAAAAATGATTCTTTTTAATCACACTTCCAAAGATCACACTTAAAAGGTGTGATCAAAATATTTTAATCACACTTAAAAGGTGTGATCTAAATATTTTAATCACACTTAAAAAGTGTGATTAAAAATGACCACTTTTAATCACACTCCCAAAGATCACACTTTAATAAAACTTAAAAAGTGTGGTTAAATAACATACATCACACCAAAAAAGTGTGATCTTATCTGTTTTTGTAGTAGTGATAATATAATAATAATAATAATAATAATAATAATATAAATAAATAATAAAAACATCATCAAATCTGATCCAAACATATAGCGAATTGAAATGATTGAATGAGTCATAGTTTGCATTTGTAATTGTGAACGTGTAAATAAAGAAGTACATAAAAGGAAAACTAAAACAATAACAAGTGCATCACTTTCTGGAATATGCAATGGTAGGTATCTAAGATGTCAATGGTACAAGATCAATTGTTTCAGCAAAAGTGTTCAGAAGATTAACAAGCAAAAATAGATCTCAAAGACAGTGGCAGAACATCCAAAAGTATACATGATTCCAACATTTAAAGCATGTAGTTAATGAGCTACCAAGAGATGAAACAACAAATTGGTTAAAAATTAAGAAGACCAAGAAAAAAGGTCAATGATTGTTTCCAATCTTGATTGAAACTCAAACCAACTCACATTTGTTTTCTTAGAAGGCAAAAGATCATTCATTCTATGTTACATTGCTCTCTTGAAATAGGTAAACTCCCTGAAATTTTAGCTATATTCTGTTCACTATCCTGAAAATTTTTGTGTAAAATTGCGCGGCATTGATCTTATTATTTTTCTTGGTTTCTTTTCAATGATTTTTTTTCTTTTTCTTCAAGACAGTGTTAGGGTTTCAAATGAGCTCGGATTAAAAACACTACATTCATCCTGACTACATGTGCAATTTAAAATAAAAAAAAAATTCCATATCCCTCGCTAGCATTTTTTTTGTTCTCCTCTTCACATATATATTTTCTTTCCCTTTTCAAATTCCATTGTGTTGTATCGATCTTTTGAATTTTTTATTTTAAGTACTACTGTAAATTTTCAAAAAAAATACTCAGAATGCATGCAGTAATGGGATATCCTAGCCGCATTCTATGCACTACTGTGAAAAAATTTATGTCGCATTTATTGATTTTCTTTTGACACATTTACTTTCCCTGTCAAATTCCATTGCAAGCTATTGATCTAATTTTCATTCTTGGTTTTTTGAACAATTTATTTATTTTTTTTTCTTCATGACAGTGTTAGGGTTTCAAATGAGCTAGGATCAAAACATACCAAGTAGCAAAATACTCAGTCTTTGTAACAGTGGCAGAACCTCTTCCAATAGGGATATTGTTCGTGTCAATTATAATGACTACTAGAAACCATTTTTTTGTCATTTTCACAGACAACAAAGACATGCAAAAAGCTGTTGCTCATTTGTTTACCTTCTTGCCATTAGCATGGTCCTCAACAATGTTCAACCTGGTATTTCTAGTATTAACCCATTCAAAAACTCAACTCTTGTTCTAATGTTTATAAATTTCCCTTTATGTTTATGAATTTGAAAAGACAAAAAAAATAGAAATAAAAATTTCTTAATGAGTTTTCTTCAACCACAGGAGAGAATGATGCAGCTCAGTGAATCAATGTAGAAACAAAGCAACAAAACACAACAATTTTAGACAAATCTAAGGGTTTCGATTTCCTCCAAACCAATGTTCGATCAAATATGAAATTGCTATCTCATTTTTCTCTCTAGAAGTAGGAATTAGTTACCTGGTGACGAGAGAGAAGAGATTTGGATTTGTGTAATTTAAACTACAGATTAGTTAAGAAAATAATCAGAAATTAGAAAACGATTTATGGATAAAATAATCAAAAAAATCAAAAATTATATACGATTGATTTATACTTGTAGAGAAAGAGAGTGTAGAGAGAGAGAGACAATGAATCAAACTCACAAAGAAATCGGATTCTAACGACCTTTCCTGTACATGTACAAGAAGCAGATATAACTAATGAACCATATTAATGATGAATATAAGTCTCGCGTTGCTCGCTGCTCACCGTCACTCAACGCCGTCGTCTGCTGCTGCTCGATGTCGTCTCACGTTGTCGCTGTCGTCACTCAACGCCATTGTCTTCCGCTGCTCGCCGTCGCTCAATGCCGTCGTCTACCCTGCTCACAGTCGAGAGAGAGAGAGAGAGAGAGAGAGAGAGAGAGAGAGAGAGAGAGAGAGAGGGAGAGAGGGATTTTTGGTTCATAAAATTAGGGTTTTGAGATTTGGGGATTTTTTGTTGAGGTGGAAAAAACGAGCGCAAATTAGACTTTGTTTTTTTTTTTTTGGCAATGTCAAGTATAACTGTCACAAATGAAAATAAACAATGAATCCATGGCTTGTTTAGTAATTTTTTTATTTGCGACGGGGTATTGCCGTCGTCGATAAGCTGTATTTGCGATGGGAGAAGGTTGTCGTAGCAAAAAAAAAAAACTCATTTTTTTGCCAAAAACCTCTATGTCCATTTTGCTGCGCAATGAAAGCTAGGAAGAGAGAAAAGAAAAATGAGAGAGAAATAAGAGAAGATCAACGACAAAAAGAGAGAGAGAGAGAGAGAGAGAGAGAGAGAAAGAGATGAACGAGAGAGACATAAAAAAAGAGGAGAGATGAGCAAGAGAGACAGAGAGAGACAGAGAAGAGAGATGAGTGAGAGAGATAAAGAAGGGATATGAGTGAAAGGGGGAGAGCAAAAAGAAAGTGAGAGACATAGAGAGAAAGAGACACACAAAGAGAGAGAGAGAGACCCATTTCATTTTTTGACTTTTTTCGCTTTCAACAACAATGGGCTCAGAGAAAGAAATGAGTGTGATTGAGAGAAATGAACAATTGAGAGAAAAAAGAG
This sequence comes from Camellia japonica, assembly GCA_030407325.1. Lineage (NCBI taxonomy): Eukaryota > Viridiplantae > Streptophyta > Magnoliopsida > Ericales > Theaceae > Camellia > Camellia japonica. Next base: position 171,925,913 of record JAPPVO010000019.1, read on the forward strand.
ATGAGTGAGAGAAAGAGAGAGAGAGAGAGAGATAGAGAGAGAAAGATAGAGAGAGAAAAAAAAAGAGAGAAACCAGATGAGCGAGAGATAGATAAATAGAGAGAGAGAGAGAGAGAGAGAGAGACAGAAAGAGACAGAGACAGAGAGACAAACAGATAGGAAGACGAAAAAATGGGTGAAACACTACAAAATTTTAGTTTTTTGTGACGGCAAAATGCCATCGCTAATACTTCTAATTCTTCTCATCAAAACAATCTCGTTTTTTTTTTTTTTTTTTTTTTTTTTTTTGCGACGACACCGATTACCAACGCAAAAAACTCTCTTATTTGCGATTGCAGTTCATGCCATTGCAAAAAAACAACTTTATTTGTGACAGCATAGGTTGCCGTCGCAAAAAATGCGCATTATTTGCGACAGCAGTTGTTACTGTTGCAAAAAGTTGCTTTTTTGTGGCAAGAAGGGGTGTTGTCACTAAAAACCCATTTATTGGCGACGACAAGTGGTGCCGTCCCAAAAAATCACTTTTTGTGACGGTAAGTGATGCCGTCGCAAATGCTTCCCTATTATAAAGCTCATTTTCTTGTAGTGTTGGTGATCACCTCTGATCAAGTATTTAAGTGACCCAAAAACAAAAGTGGATAGAAGGATAAAGTATCAAGCTATGAATTATGTAATTATAGGGGATGACTTGTTCAGAAGAACCTAAGATGGGTTGGCATTGTTATGTATTGGAGGATTAGAACATATACAGGGTTAGGCAGGAGAGAAGATGAGATGGCTGATCAAAAGGCATAGATATTTTTGGCCCTCCATAAGGAAAGATTGCATTGATTATGCAAAGGGGTGTCAGTAGTGCCAAAGGCATGGTATTATGCAAAAAGTGTCAGCTAGGGATTTGCATTCAATTGTCAAACCTTGGCCATTTAGGGGTTGAGCGATGGATTTAATTGGTCCGATATTTCTACCATCCTCAAAACAACATTCATTCATATTAGTGGTCACATATTATATTTTACTAAGTGGGTAGAAGTAGTCCCATAAAAAGTGGTGAATCAATCTCATGTGATGGATTTTATCAAGAAGCACAGAGTGCATAGGTTTGGCTTGCCACAAACAATTACTATCGGTCAAGGGACAGTGTTTAATGGTCATGAAGTGATGGGGTTTGCCAAAGAGTATAACATTCAAATGTTGAACTCATCTCCATATTATGCCCAAGCAAATGGGTACGCAGAGTCATCAAACAAAACAATCAAAGTGACACTAAGTAAAGTGATATGAGACAATCCAAGGGATTGGCATGAGTTATTATATGAGGTTTTGTGGGCCTACAAGAATTCAAAGAGGGATAGCATTCAAGCATCTCCTTATGAGTTAGTTTATGGCCATGCTGCAGTTCTACCCTTAGAGGTGACAATAAAGTCTAGCAGGGTGGCTAAGCATTATGATATTCCTGTCGATGAGTATGTAGATGCCATGTTTATGGAGTTATAAGATGTAGAGTGCAAAAGGATTGATGCCTTTGATTGTATGATGGCTCAAAAAAACAAGGTTGAGAAAGTTTATAACAAGAAGGTCAAGTTAAAACTTTTTGGGTTAGTGTGGAAAACTATCTTGCCATTGGGAACAAATGACCCTGACTTTGGATGTGGTCACCAAATTGGAAAAGCCCCTTTAGGATCCATAAGGGAGGTGCATATCGATTGAAATCTTTGGAGGGGCCAGAGGCCTCTTTTGGCAAAGAGGTGGCTGCTTTTTGGCTTTTAACATCTTTTGGCTCACATCACCTCTCTATTTTTTTTACACATTTTTTTCAAAAAAGGTCAAAAAAAAATCCAAAAAGTTAGTTTTTAATCTACTTCCTAAAACAACCCATAATTACAAAAATAATCCTAATAATAATAGGGTGAATCCCACATTAATGTTCATATTAACAATATAAATATTCTATGATGTGAACATTCACATCACTAAATTGCTAAGGGTTCAAAAAAATATTTGCAAGGGTAAAATTTTTCATAAAATATCTTAAATATGATAATTTAGATTTGGTGGATTAAATGACTAAATAATAAGACTTATTGATAGAAGAATATATTATGAATTAATTGGAATACAAGTATTTGAAGGAGAATTTCTTAATAATTTTTTTTTATAATTATAACTAAAAATGATTTAGTTACAATAGTTTTGTATGTGCGTCACAAATTATCATAATGTGCATATGAAATACACCCAAGAAAAAGTGTATTATAATGACGCCTTCTAAGTTGGAATTATGTAAAATATAGTAAATTTGGTAAATAAAAATAAAATCCCCACTTTCTCAGCATCTTCGTCTAACTTTGTCCATCCCACCACTTTTCCCGCACCGTTTTGACCCTTTCATTTTTTATTTTTTTATTTTTTTTGGATTACCCTAACTTCCTAGCAGCTTCTTGAAAGCCCAAAATGTCAACAAACAATTATGGTAGCATTTTACTCCTTAAAATGTCCATTCACTCGCTTTGAAGCTTCCATGATAAATCATAAATTATGGTAGCATCTCGTCACCTAATTTTATTTTATTTCCTCACCTTGACCGATAGCATTCATCCCATTCCATAGTTCTTCTGTCCTTAATTCATTGTGGAGCTTTAATCCAATGGAAATTGTCAGAGCTCAAGATGCCTCCTCTTCAGATTCTCCCTGTAGTTATCATGTGTTCTTGAGTTTCAGTGGTGAAGACACTGGCAAGAGGTTCAGTGACCACCTCTACACAGCCTTAAAGTATGCAGGATTCCGCACCTTTAGAGATGACGACGAGATTGAAAGAGGAGAAAATATTAAGTTTGAGCTGCATAAAGCAATTCAAGAGTCAAGGATTTCAATAGTTGTCTTCTCAAAAAACTATGCTTCTTCGAGCTGGTGCCTTGATGAACTTGTGATGATCCTCAAACGTAGGAAGACCACTGGGCATGTAGTGCTACCTGTCTTCTATCACGTGGATCCATCCCATGTGAGGAAGCAAATGGGAAGTTTCAAAAAAGCATTCATGAGGCATAAAAAGAGATTCCATACAGAAGCAGGTGAAATAAAAGATGACTGGAAGGGCAAGATACAAGAATGGAGGGCAGCACTCAGAGAAGCTGCAGATTTAGCAGGGATGAATTTACAAAATCAAGCTGACGGGTAATTCCCTCCCATATCCTCTTTTAGCTAAGCATTACTTGCATCATCCTTTCTGCGATTTCATAGTTAAAAGTATTTCATATGAGGGCCATTCAAATTAAGAATTATTTGATCAAAATTTGTGATGAACATTTTTTTTTTTCCCCAAGAGTTTGGTATCTTTTAATTTTTAGAATATAACCTTTAAATACAGGTTTTAAATTATCCTAGAGTGAACATCCCAGCATCCAACAAGTTGGTTTCTTTTCAAGTCGATACAGGTTCACAAGAAGTTCTTCACAACACCACCCAAAAAAATTGAATTTCATTTTTTTAGATGCTTCTCCCTTTTAAGCTATTTGAAAAGATCACATGAAGTTATTCATTTCCAACCATAAATATTTGGATTAATTACACCAAGATAGACCTTCTCAACTAGTAGCCATATTACTTTACCTTTATCTGTAATCTATGAACCTATACATATTGACCCCTTTAATTATACAAATTCACTCATTCTAGAGGTGGTCTAGAAGGGGTGAAAGTGATACACCTTGAAGGGGTCAAAATATGGATTCATAATTGAGGGGATAAGTGATATTTACTAATAATTGAAGGGGCCTTCGTATAATTAACCCTAAAAAATTTATTGAAAAAAATTAGACTAGTCTTCAAATTTTTTTTAATAACTTAGCTTACTATTTAAAAATATAATAATTTAAAAAATATGGCAAAACAGAAAAGCAATTTATATTAGAAAAAAGAGTATTGACCCAAAACCATGATTGTGTAAACCCTTTTCTTTTAATCTAGGACTCGTCTAATTGTTTCCACAAAGACAATAACATGCACAGTCATTTTGTTCATTATTGCAGAATGTATAATTAATTTCAAGTCATGGCATTCTTATTGGGCTTTATCTTTTCCTTAGGTTCGAGTCAAAATTTATCCACAAGATTGTAGAAGTGGTTGCAGACAAACTAAAATGCACAATCTTGGGCAATTCTCCCTACTTGATTGGAATACATTCTCGAGCCAAAAATATTGGTCTTTGGTTACAAGATGGGTCTAGTGATGTTGGTATAGTTGCAATTTGTGGGATAGGTGGAATAGGGAAGACAACAATTGCCAAAGTTTTATATAATTTGAACTTCTCAAGATTTGAAGGTAGCAGTTTTCTTGCAAATGTAAGAGAAATTCTAAAACAACCGAATGGTTTACTTCAATTACAAAGACAACTTCTTGCAGACATTTTAAAGGGAAGAAAGAAAAAGTTTTACAGTGTTGATGAAGGAATTGTTAAAATTAAAGATGCATTACGATGCAAAAGAATTCTTATAATTCTTGATGATGTGGATACAATAGACCAACTGGATGCAATACTTGGAATGCGAGATTGGCTTTTTCAAGGTAGTAAAATCATCATAACCACTAGACGTGAGCGGTTGCCAAGGGCTCATGAAATTTGCCACATTCATAAAGTTGAAATTTTGGATAATGATGAGTCCTTAGAGCTCTTTAGTTGGCATGCCTTTGGGCAAAACGGTCCCATTGATGGTTTCATAGAGGAATCAAAAAGGGTGGTACAATACTGTGGAGGGCTTCCACTAGCTATAAAAATTTTGGGTTCTTCTTTGTCAGGGAAAAGCTTAAATGTCTGGAAAAGTCAATTGGAGAAGTTGAAAGCAATTCCTGATTATCAAGTCGTTGAAAAACTCAAAATAAGCTATGACTCTTTACAAGATGACCACGACAAAAATTTGTTCCTCCACGTTGCTTGTTTCTTTGTTGGGATGGATGCAGATTGGGTAGTTACAATTCTAGATGGATGTGATTTTTACACAACGGTTGGGATTCAAAATCTCATTGATAGAAGTCTGTTAACGATTGACGAACACAAAAAGTTGGTGATGCATCAATTGATTCAAGAAATGGGAAAAGAAATTGTTCGTCAAGAATCACCTAAGGAGCCAGGAGAACGTAGTAGACTCTGGAATCATAAGGATTCCTTCAATGTCTGATAGAAAATACTGTAAGAATTTACCCTAATCCTTATTTATATTTGTATGTATTTGTGTAGTTATTTACTATAAAAATATTATCCAAACTTAGAAACTTCATCCCAAAAAAATAAAAATTAAAAATTAAAAAAATCATTCATAAGTTACAGTGGTGGTGTTTTTATTTGAAATGAAAGTTACATTATTCTGTGTAAGAATTTTGTACTAAAAATAAATAAATAAATAAAAAATTATTTGTATAGTATTACCCTTCTTGATCAATGCCATCTCCCTCTCATTCTTTGTCAGGGGACAAGAAAAATTGAAGGTCTCATACTTGATATGAATTTTTTGGAGGATAAATATGACAAGACAGCCTTTGGTGTCAACAGAAAACGTCATTGTGAAGAATTCTTTAGCACATCTTTGTTGTCAAATATAGGAAATTCATTTAAAAGACATTGTTTTGGCATCTTCTGTCGGCAGACAGTAGGCACTGCTCTACGAAATTCAGATATGATAGCTTTGGAAGTTGATGCATTTGAAAGGATGCACAAACTAAAACTTTTGCAACTCAACTATTTACAAGTCAATGGAAGCTTTGAAAATTTTCCTAAAGGATTACGATGGTTGTGTTGGCATGGATTCTCTTTCAACTCTATCTGCTATGATTTCCCTTTGGATAACCTGGTTGTTCTTGACATGCAATATAGCAACTTGAAAAAAGTTTGGGAAGGAACCAAGGTATGTTTCTCAATTGTTTGTTTTCATTTCAATTTTGTTCGATAATTAAAGGAAACAATAATAACCAACATTGTTTTCTATTACAGTTTCTTGAGTCACTAAAAATCCTTGATCTCAGTCATTCCCATTGCCTTTCCAAAACTCCTGATTTCTTGGAAGTACCCAATCTTGAGCGACTAATACTTGAAAATTGTGCACAGCTGGTAGAGGTTCATGAATCTGTTGGATACCTTCAAAGACTTGTTTTATTAAATTTAAAAGATTGCAAAAATCTAAGGAAGCTTCCAAGAAGCATTGTCATGCTACAATTTTTGGAAACACTTGATATCTCAGGTTGCTCAAATATTAAGGAATTGCCAATAGAGATGAGGACTATGGATTCTTTAACAAAGCTCAATGCAAATGGAACTGCCGTAAGTCAATTACTCTCTACAACTAAGGAGGTCAAACCATGGTATTCATTCATCTGGCCTTTTCTATCGAAGCCAAGAAAAAGTGTAGAAATTTCATGGGCTTTTTTACCACGGTATGTGGTACACTTAAGTCTTATGGGTTGCAATTTATCAGAGGATGCTTTTCCAAGTGATCTTAGCAACCTATCCTCATTGCAGATATTAAATCTGAGTAATAATCCATTTTGTAGCCTCCCGAATTGCATCAGAGGTCTTACTGGAATTCAGATCCTTGAATTAGATGAGTGTAAAAGGCTTCAATCTCTTATAGTGGAGCAGAATTTGAAAGTATTGTTGTTCTCTGGCTGTACATTGTTGGAGAAAGTAACATTTCAATCACTTCCATCAACCATAGAATTAGATAGCGTTTATGATGCATATATAGCGTCGAATAATTTGGAAGAATTGTACTACTCAAAATGCAGATTGGATTCCGCTCCATCAACCGTGGAATATAATAACATTTGGGAGAATCAATTTGTTGTGAACAAGAACTGGAGACCATTGCTATGTACTGGCAAGTGCGACAATATAGTTGAGTTTATGAGTGACTATAAGTTAGCACCCATTGGGAATATTGACATGGAGATACTGAATAATTTGGGCTTGCCCAACTTAGGACCATGGGAAGCCCAACTGTTGCGCTTTCAAGATGGTACTCAAAGAATCCAAGGAAGCTTCCTCTACAGGTCTCTCTCTCTCTCTCTCTCTCTCTGAAAAACAAATATAAAAATAATAAAAAATTATAATGGTTAAATTATGGTTTCTTTGGTACAGGGATGTCACGAAGAACATATATTTTACGCTTATCTTCCGGGAAGCAAGATTCCAACTTGGTTTAATCTTATAAATATAGGATCTTTAATATCTTTTACTGTGCCATCGCATTTCAAAATTCAAGCCTTGAGTGTGTGTTCTATTTATGCACTTTCCAGTAAGTGTTCTATTTATGCTTTTTCCAATAATCCAAAATATCATGACCATAATTGTAACGCACATACTATTATCAATAATACCACCAACAGCCTGATTTGGAGTCATTCCCCATTAGTCTTTGGCATTCCAGAAGTTGATGAGGATATGATGTGGTTAAGTTATTGGAAGTTTGAAAATCAGTTGGAAAGTGGGGATGAACTGAATATTTCAGTGGTTGGAGAAGAAGATTTTCAAGTGAAGGAAGTCGGAGTCCACCTTGTGTACAAGGAGCAAGAAGAGAAGAGTAGCCAATCAACTAGAGAAGAAGCATCCCAATTACAATCCTCTCTCTATGATAATGTCGTTCCTGGAAATGCACCTACAGTACATCCGGCGAGCAAAAAACTCTTCCGTCTCGGCAAGCATTGGATGAATTGTTCGATTTGTGATAGTCTACAACCTCAACCATTGTGCACTACCTCGGCAATTGGTTGCTTCGGGATTAGTGAGAAATTGGGTATAGGCAATAATTCTTTCTCTTTCTCCTTATAATTCTGTTATGTTGTGTGTTGTTAATGTGTTATATGCTGGATATTTTCATGATGTTAAGGATTTTGAATAACTACTATGAATTTACATTCTTTTCTCTGCTTTTGTTGGATCTGTTGCTGGGTTATTTATTTTACTTTGGAAATTCTGATATGTACTTTGGTAATCAGTGGCAGTTTCAAGCATGGTAGAGGAGGTATTATGCTCTATTTGGTTTGGACATGGATATGCTCACTAGGGAGTCAATTCATTCATTGGAGAAGATAGTTTGCTAATGACTTGCTATTCATCTTGGTTTTGCTCTTGTAAGATAAATTGATAGAGATAGAAAGAGAGAGAGCAAATGTATTAACTCTGTATTTCAATGTGTGTATTACAAAGAGAACAAGCTCTCTCTTTATAGAGAGCATAAGGCACATGCGCCGAAAGCATACATACTAAATTAATAATATAGCACCGAAAGGTGGGTTTACTTTACTGACATGTACAGGTAAGGAATGCATCTGATATAGTATTATATTAAGGGATGCATCTGATAACACTATTATATTAACAGCCCCCCTCAAACTCAAGGAGGATAGGTACTAACCAACTTGAGTTTAGAGAGAGTAGCAAAATAAGAAAATAAACTGATAAAGAAAATAAAATTGGATAGGAGACACTGTATGGTTGTGTCAAACCGTTGTTGAAGACACGGTATGGTTGTGTCAAACTGTTGGAGAAGACACTGTATGATCGTGCCGGACCGTTGTAGCAGATAATGTCGGGACAGTTTGTGGGGTCATGCCGGACCGATGTAGAAGCTAACCGGAATCAATGTCGGGACAGTTTATGGGGTAATGCCGGACCGATGTAGAAGCTGACCGGAATCAATGTCGGGACAGTTTATGGGGTCATGTCGGACCGATGTAGAAGACACTGTGTAGTCGTGTCAGACCGATGTAGAAGCTGACCGGAATCAATGTCGGGACAGTTTACGGGGTCATGTCGGACCGATGTAGAAGCTGACCGGGATCAATGTCGGGACAGTTTACGGGGTCATGCCGGACTGATGTAGAGGACACTGTGTGGTCGTGTCAGACCGTTGGTAGAAACTTTGGTGGTGCACCAAGGTGGCGACTTAGGGAGTGCGACATGAGGTCGGTGGTTCACATGGTGTATAACCATGCTTACCATGATATATGGAGAATACCCCCCTCAAACTCAAATAGGTGTGAATATAGAAATCTATTTGAGGTTGAAACAAAGGGATTGAGGAAGTGGAGCGGAACTGATGGATGAAGTGGAGCGGAACTGCTCAACACAGAGTGGTTTGATTTGGGTGGGGTGTTTTTTTTTTTTTTTTTTTTTTTTTTTTTTTTTTTGAAATGGAAAAAGAAAGATAAAAGAAAATAAAGAAAGTGGGGATTTGAGGGAGGCGGGGAGTGGGGTGCAAAGGGAGAAGATTGGTTTTAAAAAAAAAAAAGAAAGGGGTATGGGTGTGTGCAAAAGGTGGTGGAGAATGGGTTGGAGATGGCGCTTTGTTGCGTTGTGAGATGGCGCATAGGGAGATCTGTGAGTGGGGGTGATGATTAAAACCAGCACATGGGTTGTTGGTGGGTTGGTATTAAAATAAAAAAAAATAAAAAAAATGGATATGTATATAGAATAGAAAATAAAAGAAAGTTGAAGAGAGTGTGAAACCTGATGATGTAAAGTATAACATAAATTAAAAGTATTTGAGAGAGTGAATAAAGAAAAGAAAAGAAAGGTGAGTATTTTTGTGGAAGAAAAAGGAGAGTCGGGGAACATGGGTGATTAAAAAAAAATGGGGTAATAAATAATAGGGGTGATTAAAAAAAGAAAAAGCTGGGGGACAAAAGTGGGTGGTGAATAGTTTGGTAAAATATTTTATTTGAAGCTTGTGTTTGGTGTATGATTGATGGGGACTTGATGCCGATGAGAGAGATGATATTTCGGATGGCAGTGATGCAGCCAATTCAGATAGACCCGGAAGAGGTGAAGCCACCGAAGAGGAGGAACGTGAAGATATCGAAGGATCCGCAGAGCGTGGCGGCGAGGCACCGGAGGGAGAGGAGAAGCGAGAGGATGAGGAGTCTGTAGAGATTGGTTCCGGGAGGGGCTAAAATGGACACGGCTTCGATGTTGGATGAAGCTATTCATTATGTGAAGTTCTTGAAGAAGCAAGTGCAGTGTTTGGAACAAGCTGGCGGGGTTAATAATAATTGTAACAATTACAATAACAGTGTGAGTGTTGGGTTCCAGACAAGGCCAATGCTGCCAAATGTGAATTATTTGAAAGCTTGTTTTTTTTTTTTTTGTAAATGGGCTATGCAGTCTTGATGATTATGCAGCTTTGTAAATGCTGGGCGAATTGCAGAGATTAGTGCAGCTGTTACTGGGTTTGGGAACTGAAATGATGCTGTGAACTGAGATGATGCTGTGAGGGAGAGAAATAGAGGCCGAGACGATTCTCCCATGGCTCGAGCTTCTGCAACTTCAGACCGAGACCGTAAAGGTTGTCAATGAGAACCACCTTGAAGTCTCTTCCTTGGTGCTGACGGCGAGGATGTAGGCGTGGATTCGAAGAGCCGAACCCATGAGGGTGTGATTAGGGATGGTGATAAGGTTGGATTCAAAGAGCCGAACCCATGAGGGTGAAGAGGTTGCTTCGGTAGGGTATAGGTATCGCCGGTGGAAGCTTGATAACGATATGTATTTTGTGGCAGCGGAGTGAAGGTATGTGTAGAGAGGTCCGGCGGGCGGCCAAGGCGAGACTGCCGCCCGCCGGTGAAGCTGAATTACTAGGTTGTTAACCTAGCTCTGATACCATGTAAGATAAATTGATAGAGATAGAAAGAGAGAGAGCAAATGTATTAACTCTGTATTTCAATGTGTGTATTACAAAGAGAACAAGCTCTCTCTTTATAGAGAGCATAAGGCACATGCGCCGAAAGCATACATACTAAATTAATAATATAGCACCGAAAGGTGGGTTTACTTTACAGACATGTACAGGTAAGGAATGCATCTGATATAGTATTATATTAAGGGATGCATCTGATAACACTATTATATTAACAGCTCTTATGCTGGTTCGATTTAATTCTTTAGTCTCTTCAAAGAAGACGTTGTTGTTGATTGGCTAGTTTGGAGGGTGCTATCTATGTAATTTGTTTTGATGCAGGTTGAAGAGAAATTGATTCTTATTATTCCATATCTAATCAATGGTACAGAGTCTCCTATTTATACACCTTCCTAAACTACCTAAACTATACAACAGATATGTATTTAATATTCTAACTAACCATACGAACTAACACACACATGTGCTAATTACTTATAACAGATTCTCTAACAAACTTCCTAGCAACCATAGGGGTTGATAGCAAAGCAGTTGATCTGCATCCTGAGATGATTTGACTAGGAACTGATATTGAGCTGGTGTGATCAGATTGAGTTGAATCTGATTTAATATCCTCAACGTAGGTGCTATGCTTGTTTGCCTTTTCTTTCCAATTATGTTCTTTTTTTTTTTTTTTTTTTTTTTTTTTTTTTTTGGGTTTTGTGGTTAAAGTGTCTGCTCCCATATGGTTTAGGCTATGTAACAACCTAATTGAGGAGTGCCTTTTTTTATAAAGTTTATCCTTAGCTAATTAGCTGGTGTTTGATAAAACTGAATATTAAAATTTTGAAGTTGAACAAATGCTTAATAAAACCTTAAGTGATAAACTCAAATAAGTTGTTAACTATTAGCAAAATAAAATTTAAGATTTATTATTTTCAAATTTTATCATCTAATTTTTATATTGAGGTGGTGATGGTGGACGAGATAGCGAGGCAATGGTTATGGCGATAGTGGTGGAGGTGAGGGGTAGTGTTGTGGTGATGGTGGGGTGGTAGGGGTTGTAGTAAATTCAGTCACTATTTATAAATATTATATTACTTCAGTTTTTCCAAATTTTAACTATTTTTTTTTTTAATTTTAATTTACACTATAAGAGTCAATTAAATTTTTAAATAAATAAATGACTTACTTAGCTCACCGAAGCAGAATCTTACTTAATAGCACTTCTACCTGGACAGCAATAGAGAAATGCTATGGTGTGCGTGTTTTAGAGGTGTGTACCATATGCACTCTTTTTAGGTGTATACCATTTTACCATAGAAAAATGTTAGGGTGTCCATTTTTAGAGGTGTCATATGCACCCTTTTTAGGTGTATACCATTTTACTATAGGAAAATGCTATGGTATGTACTTTTTAGGTGTGTACCATTTTACTATAGGGAAGTGCTATGGTGGTCAGTGAAATTTTTTTTTTTCTCCATATTAAACGATCATTTGTTAATTGGTTTATGAAAATTGAAACACAGTTTTTAATTTGTTACATAAGTTCGGGTTGAAATTTGTCTCTCGAATTGGGGACTTTACTTTTGTAAAATTTAAAAAATAGTAATATAGCTCAGACGCTTATGAAAATTTTCTGGAATGTTTATATATGAGTATATTAAACGTGAAAAAAATTTCAGATCAAAACTCTTATAGATGAATTTTCTAAAATTCCTGGATCGAATGATACTTCGGAGTGGGCTGCTGTGCAGAATTCTGTGCAAAAATGGTCCAGTTTTGTATATCTTAAAAATATTTTCCCATGTCAGAAAATTGTAGAAGTTTTATATGTTGTTTCTATATGAGTCCAGCATGTTGGGTAAAAATTTCAGAATTAAAAAGTGGGTGTTTATTTTATAAAAATTTACGGATTGAACAGCGTTCTATTTGGTTTATAACAGAATTTTGGTGTTGAGTTTTGGGTGTTAAGTCCATGATTTGAGGTAAAACTTCTTGGGTTTAGCTATGTATATATTTGGGTTGTGTTTGGCTCATGTATAGGAATTTAATTCAAGACCTGTGACGTTATAATTCAGATTTATGTATGTAAGTCTTACTCAATTGTTTGGTCAATTTTAATTATGTAAGTAGTGAGGATCATCTTGAGTTCATTTAAAATATTTTGTACTCTAGTGTCAATTCAAAAGTTATTTTAGATTATTAAACTTAATTCATTTTGAACCAAATTGATTAAATTATATCTCACCGTAATCACCTGTTATTATTATTATGAGAGAGTTACGAATATTTATAATGCGCACCATCAAACAAAAAAAAAAATATATATATATATATATTGTAATGAGAAAAATAATATTATTTTATGTTAAAAAACATTAAGGGGTTATTACATGCCAGTGGCATGAGAAAAAAAATACAAATTTATGGAAAAATTTACAAATTTAATTATTAATATTTAAAAAAAAATCATTAATTTGTTATTATTTTTTCAAAATTCTACTAATGTGATATTTTCTCAAATATTGAAGTGTTGTTAAAATAAACTTTTAATTGATATATATATATATACGTATGTATAGATAGATAAATACTTATGTATATATAACATATAAAAATTAATTAATTATCGAAAGGAGCATGCCCACGTGGGCAGCTCCCCCATTTTTTTATTTCCTTTGTTTTGCTTTTTCTTTTCTTCTTGTGTTTTTCCTTGAGCAGCAAAACACTTCTCCTCAGTAAGCATGGTTTGGATTGGTTTAATTAGAATCAATTCCTTATTAATGGTTTTATAAAATTTAGAATCGAATCAATCTATTTAAATTATAAAATCAATCCAAACCAAATCATTTAAATATGGTTCGACTCGTTTTAGAACTATAGCTCCACATAATCTGTTCATAAGAAAAATCATATATAACATTTAAAAAAATAAATAAATCAACCTATCAAAAATTATTCAACATTAATTTGTTAATGATTTTTCAAAACATGATATCTATTAAATAAACATATTATTCAACATGTAGCAAGTATAAAACTCGCATCAAACAAATATGAAAAATCTAAAAACTCTCAAGATATTAATTCGTGATTATGTTTCAATTTAAAATAGTGAATATTAATCTCAATCATACAATCAATGACAAATCAACAAAACGATTAAACGTGGAAAAAATCACAATTGGAGCACCTCTAATTGTTATAAAAAAAACCATAAAACAATCTACTAAAAAGACAAAAAAAAAAAAAATTTACACACTAGTACCTTCAATTACCTAGCGAATCCACGCTTGAATTGAACCAAACCCAATGTGTTTCTTCCACCACTGTCTTTACCTTAGAATTGTTTTGCCCAACGTTGAATCCACAACACCAATGTCGAATTCACGACAATGAGCCACTCCAGAATCCACCAAAGTTTTAGGCCTAAGTTCTCTAAAATCCACCGATGAACATCTTTCTCTTTGTGTGAATAAAAGAATGAAAACAACCCTTCATGTTTGACACTATGTATTTCTTTGATCAATAGATCAACTTCTATACGTCAAGGAAACTCATAAAAAACACTCTGCAATATAGAACACTTTGTATTTTACTCTTTGTTGAGAATCTGGGGGTTAAACCCAAAAAATATCAAATGGCACACCTTATACTAAACAAAGCCGTGAAAGATCCCTCGAGCGCACACTTTACTGCTCAAGTGGTATGAGTAAAGGCAATGCAAACATATAGGCCAACCGATCGATTTCAACATCCACTGCTCGAGCGATAAAACATATTTCCCAGAAGTTCAATGTGTAGGCAGAGATACTAGATGATTCCCTTCACCGCTTGAGCACACAAAAGACTACTCGATCGGTCAAACCACTTTGAATTTCTTCATAGCTTCGGGAGCATTGCCCCTCGACCCCGCCTTGGCGCTGCCCCAGACCCGCCAAGGGGCGCTACCCCCTAAACCCCAGCGAGTTTGATCCCTATACATAGTGAGTAAAGTGGCAAACAAAGAATGCTCAAGATACGGAATATCAGCACAAACTCTTCTACAAAAGCACAAGTCAGATTGGATTCGCATCTAAACACTCACAGTCTCATTGAAACATGAGAGTGAATAAAATTACAATGAGTTTTGCCAAACAAGATTACCAATTACAAAAACCTAACAATCTCTCTCCTTTGGCAATTCTGTGACAAAACACATCGAACAAGGACAAACTTTTTCAAAGTCATGATCTGCAAAACAACTATTAATACCACAAGAGTATATGATAGCATGAAACATATGACAATATGAAAATCTAAAAAGAACATCATGCTATCAAGCACCAAAAATCTTCCCTTCAATCATACTCCCAATTTTTGTCATGAATTGTCAAAGGAAGTTCAATTAACAAAACTAAGGACAAAAGCCACATAAGTAAGGACAAGAAGATGTAATAACCAACAGCATGCAATAAGTAAGCAACACATATCAACATGCAAACTAACACGTATCTACCTCCCTCTCAAAACAAACAACATAACTCCATGCTAAACCAACTCCCTCTCAATAAATAACCTCCTCATCAAAGAACAGCAAGCTCCGAAAAAAAAATAGAAAAGACAAAAGTAATATGGTGGAGCAAGTAAGAAATTTCATATTGTACCTCAAAAGATTTTTAAATTTTATTTTATTTTACTAAGTACAATACATAATAAAACCAAACAATTTGTCTATGTAATAGTGGGAAAAAAATTGAATCTTTGTCCCACTATTTTTTTTTTTTTAAATTTGAATTTTTATCCCATCATTTGAGAAAAAAATTGAAAAAAATAATTTAAGATACATGTACTAGGGGGCAAAAGTGACTTTTTACAAGTTAATCTCATGAGATTGTTATCCCACCATTTGTATCCCACCTCCCCCTAGGACACAACAATACCACATATGAAGGATATGGAGTTTGGTTAGACTTCTAAACCAGCCTACAAATTTTCAACAAAACAATGGACTCCTCCATAGAATGGACATAGAATCCAATCTCACCCTCCAATCCCTCCAAACAAACACCCCTTTTAGGTGTTAATGTTATGAATGAGCTATTGATTCCTTTGGCTAGCCTCACATTTTTATGAAATTCCTTGAAAAATTGTAAGCTATCCTTCTTGAACACCCACCAACACTTTTGGAAACAAGTCATGTTGAATCCTCCAGGAGCCTTGTTTCCATCACAATCTCTAACTGCATCCCAGATCTCTTCATCAATAAACCTTGCTTCTAATCTCTCAACCTCATAATCCTGTCTAATAGAATTGAAACTACCTTGAAGCTTAGGTCTGCGTCTCTACTCCACAGCAAATACCTTCTTGAAATGATTGAAACCTCCTATTTCACCCTCTGTGGATCCTTATACAATACCCTATTCACAGAAAACTGAATTCAGCAGATTTTTATTTTATCTGTGTAATGCCATTATGTGAAAAAAAAAAATGTGCTTTTATCACCTTTCAAACTCCAATTCATTCTAGACTTTTGAAGCCACATCCACTCATCTCTTCTTCTTAGCGACCTTACTTCTTTTCTGATCTCACTTCTTCTATCAATCTTAGCCTCCTTTAAACTTCTTGATTTCAACCACCACGTCACAACCCCATTCCGCCCCTAACAGAATGATGTCGTGATGGCCAGTAATCTGAGATTACCGAAGGCCAACTTACCAAGATTCACACAAACAGAGTATACATATGGGGTGTAACGTCCCGAAATAATCCAACATAAATCTAATACATTAGCCCACGTCCACTAAACGATCTTAACAATACTCCAATCATTATACTATCGGTCAATAAGATTTATACAAAAGTTTCACATGCGAATTATACATTCAATAATATAGAAGTACATGAATCTATAGCATGTAGAGCATCACGTTTCAAAAATAATAAAATACCCTCATGGACTTACAATTTCCAAGGCTTAAGCCCGGTTACACAAAAGTGGCCTCTTGGATCCATACATGAATAGCCCTTGGCTAGCAAAATAAATTACAACAAAATAGAGTCATCTACTCTTCACAAAAATATATCCACGCCCTCAATTCAGCGGGATTACCACATTCTTTCCTGCACCAAATTCCCATAGGGGTGAGCATAAAGCCCAGTAGAGAATCCTTAACAAAGTATATACATTTATGCAAGATCTCCAATGTTAGATGCAAATGCCATGCAATGCCATTTTAAAGGAAATTTCATTTACAAGCTTTCTTGAAATCACTATGTTTCAACAATAATTCGAAACCTCAACAATTCTGAAACTTCCAATTTTATTCAATAGGGCCAGTAAATACGACTCAGGTAATCCCTAGGTTGGTGTCTGCAAGTAGGCTCAACAACCACTACCAATAACCCCACTTTACCGGTTGCTAACCGGAAGGGAAGTGGTACCTACTCCGCGCTTGTTTTCGGTCTTTCACCCCCGACACTCAGGCCAACTTATCAATTTCATCTACACCTCCTAACCGGACTTACCAACGTATTTGCCCCATAACCTTTCCATGATTTCAATCACAATATATCATTCTCAATGAAAGTTTCAATTCTCAAAACAATTTTCATGATATGCAAGGTTTTAGAGATGCCAATGCAACAATTACCATATTACTTCATGTTTCTCTATCTTGATCATAGCTATAACGAATGTCCCATAAAGATTCAAAATTTTTGTTTTCTCCTTTCCATGCAATTCCAACAAATAGCCAAAAGTTTACCATCATTTGTCCATATGTAACAATATAACCACAATTCATGCACTTTCAACATTTTAATCATTTCAAGCCCTAGCAATATGTAGATATCAACTTCCAATCTCAACAATTTTCATAAGTTAATAAATTCTCCATCAATATATCTATAAATATTTGAATAAAACAAAACATTTCCCATCCTCTTTACCTACCATGGTATATACAATACATATGTAAACATATATATACATACATATATATATAATATCAACATGAGCCCTCATTCTTTTTTATTTAAGAAACCCCCAATTTCTAGGTTTTCATAAAATCCTAATATTTCTCATCCCTTTTTAAAACCTCACTATATACCTCAATCTCAACCCATGTAGCTCAATATTTCACAAAAGTCTTTAAAAAGGACAAGGATAAATTTCTTCAACAAAACCCACAATTTCTTGAGCCACAAACCCATTTTCAAAATAGACAAGGATGAACTCACAAAATCAATCAAGACTTGCAAATATATATATATATATATAACTCTAAGTGATTCCCTATCTCAAGTCTTGGAGGAGAAAAGAGATGAAACCCTAGAATGAATGGTGCCAAGAACCAAATCTCCACAGCACACAATATAGCTCTTTAGGAGTTCTATAACTTTGATGCAGAAGCTATGGTTAGATTTCAAATGGATGGAAGAGGATCGAGGATTTTGATCTTGTTTTGAGGTGGAAATGTAGAGAGAATGGAGAGAAATGTATTTTTAGAGAGAGAGAGAGAGGTGTAATGAAAATGATATACAAACAACCCAAATGAAGAGAAAAATAGAGTTTTCGGGCTTAGTCTGTCCCGCACGTGCGGCACGTGCCCCCACACGTGCGGAGCCTTCTTCCCGCACGTGCGGCACTGATCCCCGCACGTGTGGCCCTCCAATCCGCACCTCACCTCGCACCTGCATATAATGCAGTGTGCAAGGCTGAAAATCCCCCACTCCCCGTATGTGCGGCCTTATCCCCCGCGCGTGCGGCCCAAGGCCCTGCACGTGCGTCCCTGGTCCTCCAGCCTAGAATTTTTCTGGTTCGCTTTTAGGCACTCCGGGCTCGACCACGCACTCTCCGAAACAAGTGAAAATCAACACCGATAAAGAAAAACAAGAACGAGGATTAATTCTAGAAAAATCTTTGGACACCACAAACCCAACGAATAACAAGGATTCAAGTCAACCTAACACTCCACAAGGAAACTCAAAGTTTAAACTGAGAAACACGAAACTAGTGCCACACTCGGTCATCACAACCTCCCCACCATAGGAAATTTCGTCCCTGAAATTTAAACAAACTAACCAAGCAAAAGGGTTTTTAGCAACCACAACTTATGCCAACAAAATTCCAAATCACAAAATAAATTTCCAACCAACTTTCACCGTCATTATCATGATTATTTCAAAACAACAATCATTTACAATACGCATAAGAAACGAAGTATTTTAGTAAAATCTCATTCCACCACGACCTCATGCTTAGATTAACAATACATGCAATAACGTATGGTTAACAATTTTAACACCCTTCCCCTCCAACACTACGGAGTATTATAAGTTAAAACTACTAGGCACTTTCAAATAAATCTGGATACTTGGAGCGGACCTCTACTTCCCGTTCCCAAGTTGCCTCCTCAACTCTATGGTGCCTCCACAAGACCTTTACTAACGGTATAGTTTTACCCTATAACACTTGCTCTCGAGTATCTAATATCTGGACCATTCGCTCTTCATAAGAGGCATCTTCGTCTACCTCCAAATCAATCCAATCTAGCACATGAGAAGGGTCGGGTTCGTACTTCCTAAGCATGGACACATGAAATACATTGTGAACCCCTGAAAGTTGTGGCGGTAAAGCTAACCAATATGCCACTTCCCCAATTCTCTCCAATATCTCGAAAGGTCCAATGAACCTCAGAGACAGCTTTCCACTTTTACCGAACCTCATCAAACCCCGCCTAGGTGAGATCTTAAGGAAAACATGGTCACCCACATCGAAAGATAAAGGTCGTCTCCTATTATCGGCATAACTTTTCTATCGGCTTTGGGCTGTAACTAACCTCTTCCGAATGACAACAACTTTCTCAATTCTCTCCCTAATAATTTTCGGACCCAACAACAGTGCATCCTCCACCTCAGCCCAACAAACTGGTGATCTACAAGGCCGGCCATACAAGGCCGCAAACGGTGCCATCTCGATGCTAGCTTGATAACTATTGTTGTAGGCAAATTCAATTAATGGTAAATGCCTCTCCCAAGACCCCTTGAAATCTAGGACACAAGCTCTAAGCATATCTTCCAAAATCTAAATGGTAGACTTTGACTGTCCATCGGTTTGGGGTGATAAGCAGTGCTAAAAGTCAACTTAGTTCCCAATGCCTCTTGAAGGCTTTGCCATAACCGAGCTGTAAAACGAGGATCCCTATCTGATACAATGGTTACAGGAACTCCGCGAAGTCTAACTATCTCTCTAATATACAACTCCGCCAAGTGCTCAATTGAGTCGCCGGTACGCATCGGAATGAAATGCGTAAACTTGGTCAATCTATCAACGATCACCCAAATGGCATCATTGCCCCGCTGCATTCTAGGAAGCCCTACTACGAAATCCATGGTAACGTGCTTCCACTTCTACTCGGCTATTGGTAAGGGTTGTAACAAACCCGCTGGCCTTTGGTGTTTGGCCTTCACTTGTTGACAAGTACGGCACTTCGATACGAAGGATGCGACATCCCACTTCATACCCCTCCACCAAAACTGGCGGCTAAGGTCACGATACATTTTGGTGCCTCCCGGATGTACCACAAGGCATGAATGATGGAACTCCCGAAGCACTTCCCCTCTACAAGATTCAGGTACAAACAAACGGTCTAGGTAACATACACTTTGATCCGAGTGAATGTTCAAACCCTTCTCTTCTTTCCAACTGGAGATTCTATCACGAATTGACTCTACTTCACGGTCTCTTTGTTGTGCCTCTACAACTTTGCTAATCAAGATAGGTTGAACACTCAAAGTAAACAACGTTGCACCCTCTTCGGACTCACCCAAGTGCAATTCAAACTGGCTGATATCCCCCAACATAACCCATTTTCGAATGGCCACACTTGCCAAACTACTCACGGATTTTCGACTTAAGGCGTCAGCCACTACATTGGCCTTCCCCGGATGATAGTGTAACTTGAAGTCATAACCTTCTAAAAACTCCATCAACCTCCGTTGACGTAAATTCAAGTCTTTTTGGGAAAACAAATACTTTAGACTCTTATGATCAGAGAAAACCTCAAACTTCTTGCCATACAAGTAATGCCTCCAAATTTTCAAGGCAAACACTACTGCGGCTAACTCCAAATCGTGGGTAGGGTAATTCTTCTCATGAGTTTTCAATTGCCGTGAACTGTAAGCTACAACCTTTCCCTCTTGCATTAAAACACAACCAAGCCCATCCTGGGACGCATCACAATAAACAGTGTAACCCAAACCTCTCTCCGGAATGATCAACACCGGTGCGGTAGTCAATCCAGTTTTAAGCTCTTGGAAAGACTTTTCACAAGCCTCGCCCCACACTAACTTAACCCTCATTCTAGTCAATCTAGTCAAAGGCGCGGCTAATCTAGAGAAGTCCCTCACAAAAAGCCGATAGTACCCCGCCAATCCCAAGAAACTCCAGATCTCAAAAATATTTTTAGGTTGCTCCCAATCTTGTCCAGAATCTATCTTTAAAGAATCTACAATTACTCCCTCTCTCAACATTACATGGCCTAAAAACTTCACCTCGGTGATCCAAAACTCGCATTTCTCAAATTTGGCATACAATTGGTGCTTCCTAAGCAAATCAAGCACTACCCTCAAGTGAGCCTCGTGTTCCTCCTCAGAAGTCGAATAAATTAGGATATCGTCCACAAAGATGACCACAAAATGATCTGAGTATTTCCTAAAAATTCGGTTCATCAAGTCCATAAAGGAAGCCGGTGCATTAGTCAACCCAAATAGCATTACAAGGAACTTATAGTGGCCATAACATGTACAAAAGGCCGTTTTCTGGATGTCCTCTTCCCGGACTCTCAACTGATGGTACCCCGACCTCAAATCTATCTTCGAAAAGCAACAAGACCCTCTAAATTGATCAAACAAGTCATCTATTCTGGGTAAAGGATATTTGTTCTTGATAGTAACTCGATTCAACTTGTGGTAATCAATACACAACCGCAACGACCCATCCTTCTTCTTTGCAAAGAGAGTCGATGCTCCCCAAGGCGATGTACTAGGGCGAATGAAACCCTTTTCTAAAAGTTCTTGGAGTTGAATCTTCAACTCGTGCAACTCCGCAGGTGCAAACCTATACGGCACTATGGAAATTGGTGCCGTTCTAGGCACTAAGTCAATGGTGAACTCGATCTCCCGGTGAGGTGGCAAACTAGTAAGATCCTCGGGAAATATGTTCGGGTATTCACAAACTACCCTTGGCAACTCAACACGAGTCCCGTCACTCTCACTATCCAAGAGAGTAGCAAGAAGGCCATTAAGCTCGTTTCTACTACGAGGGTCAAATACTGGCGACAAAACCCTATCTACCCGGTCTCCCAGAAAGTAAAAACAATTACCACTTGAGGTACACACTGTGACCCTCTGGCAAAATAATCAATCACTGCTCGATACGAGGACAACCAATCCATGCCTAAAATAACATCAAAACTCGACATGTCCAGTGACAGGAGTCGACGCCCACTCAATTCATAACCACGAGCGGAGACGGTGACTCAACCTTGCCACTTCTAACCCCAATGCAGATGCGAATGCAGCAGATATGAATGAATGAGAGGCACACGTGTCTATCAACACATTAGCCAAAGAGTTACACACAACAAAAATACCTCTCACAACTGAGGATCATAACAATTGCTCTGGCGCGGTAACAGCATACACGTGCTCCTGTGGCCTCTGATCAACCTGTTCATCTCTCAGAGCATAGGCCTGCTGTATTGACTAAGCCGAAATGACTCCCCAATTAACTCGCGAAGTCTGAACTAAGTGAGCCTGCTGGTGGCTTTGAGTCTACCTCGACCCTGACGCGCCAGATGTGCCTCCCAACTGTGGGCAAGCTCTCTTCATGTGCCCTGAATGACCACACTGATAGCAAGTAGGCCTCTATCCCCTACTCTGATACTGACTTTGAGATCAGTTAGGTGGTGGTGGTGGCAACATCTGCTGTCCTCCTTCCTTCTGTGGACATGCAAAGGCCTTGTGACTCGGTTGGCCATACTTGAAGCAAGAAAACCCACTCGGTGTACTCTTCCCTGGGCTCGCATTAGACAAGGGGAAAGTGGATCTAGATTGTTGCGGTTGGGATTGTGATGAAAAGGTGTTTCTACTCTTCTTGTTGGGCCTATAGTCCTCTTGTCACCCTTGGCCCCTAGACCTCGAACTCCGAAGTCTCTCCTCATCAGCCTCCATGGTAATCTCCACATGCGCGGCCGCCTCCACAAGATGGTCATAGTTCCTGATCATGTTCCCGGCAACCTTGAATAATATCTTAGTTCTCAACTTCTTCTCAAACTCAATGCAACGGCGCTCTTCCGTCGCTACCAACTCCGGCGCAAACTGAGACAAACTAGAAAAGGCTGCTTCAAACTTGGCCATGGACATATTGAATTGCTTGAGGTCTTGGAACTCCTGCCTCAACCTCTCCCTAGCAGTGGGAGGCAGGTACTTGTCTTGGAAAGCCACCACAAATGCTTCCCATGTCGGTTCTATTCGGCCCTTCGCATACTTCTACCATTAGCCCGCATCCCCCTTGAGGTAGTAACTCGCAAGAGTCACTCTAAGTTCACTGTCTTCTATGTGAAGCATCTCGAATGTCTTCACTGTCTATTTGAGCCATTCATCTGCTTTCTTAGGCTCGGGGCCACCATGGAACTCATTCGGCTTGGCCTGCAAAAACTCCCTCGTGAGGAAACTCGCCCTTGTCTCTACGGCATTGTCCCTAGCTTGGTTCTCCGCCCTTAGTATATTCATAGACTCCTTCAAGGCCCCCGCCATTTCTCGGGCTAGGGCCCCCATTGCGGCTTGACCCGCTTGCCCCGGTATCTCAGCTTGCCCCACTTGTTCGGTTATATTACCTTGGCCTAACAACTCCTCTTGCACCGGAACCTCATGGGCCAGTACCCCATGCACCATGCACACCTCGGCGACCCCTACCACGCCTTCCACCTCTACCTCCATGAGTTTGACCCCTTCCTGGCATCCTAATTGAGATTCAAGATAAACAATTTAGCACATAATTCCAAATTTGCTTGCAACTTGCCTCACACGTTAAACTACAACAATTATATATATTCTACCACACAAACAATTTAATTCACTCCACATAAGCACTTAGTCACGTAAACACATACGAACTACCCTTTTGTGATGAGATTCGTCCCACGAAAAACCAAGAATTCTTAGTAGAACGAGTATTGATCAAGTACCCTTCTAATGAGACCTCAAGGAATCTAATAAGCGCAAATAACATCCCAAAAGTCCAATCCCATAACCATATAGTCACATAAGCATGTTATCACATAATCATGAAAAACAAAACGTTTCCTAATCATGCGAAATCAACCCACTATGGCAAAACAATCACTTCCCACGAGCCCCAAGTATTCAAACCCGGTAGCTCTGATACCAAGTTGTAACGTCCTGAAATAATCCCACATAAATCTAATACATTAGCCCACGTCCACTAAACGATCGTAACAATACTCCAATCATTATACTATCAGTCAATAAGATTTATACAAAAGTTCCACATGCGAATTATACATGAATTTATAGCATGTAGAGCATCACGTTTCAAAAATAATAAAATGCCCTCATGGACTTACAATTTCCAAGGCTTAAGCCCGGTTACACAAAAGTAGCCTCTTGGACCCATACATGAATGGCCCTTGGCTAGCAAAATAAATTACAACAAAATATAGTCATCTACTCTTCACAAAAATATATCCACGCCCTCAATTCGGCGGGATCACCACATCCTTTCCTGCACCAAATTCCAATAGAGGTGAGCATAAAGCCCAGTAGAGAATCCTTAACAAAGTATATACATTTATACAAGATCTCCAATGTTAGATGCAAATGCCATGCAATGCCATTTTAAAGGAAATTTCATTTACAAGCTTTCTTGAAATCACTATGTTTCAACAATAATTCGAAACCTCAACAATTCTGAAACTTCCAATTTTATTCAATAGGGCCAGTAAATACGACTCAGGTAATCCCTAGGTTGGTGTCTGCAAGTAGGCACAACAACCACTACCAATAACCCCACTTTACCGGTTGCTAACCGGAAGGGAAGTGGTACCTCCTCTGCGTGTGTTTTCGGTCTTTCACCCCCGACACTCAGGCCAACTTATCAATTTCATCTACACCTCCTAACTGGACTTACCAACGTATTTTCCCCATAGCCTTTCCATGATTTCAATCACAATATATCTTTCTCAATGAAAGTTTCAATTCTCAAAACAATTTTCATGATATGCAAGGTTTTAGAAATGCCAATGCAACAATTACCATACAACTTCATGTTTCTCTACCTTGATCATAGCTATAACAAATGTCCTATAAAGATTCAAAATTTCTGTTTTCTCTTTTCCATGCCATTCCAACAAATAGCCAAAAGTTTACCATCATTTGTCCATATGTAACAATACAACCACAATTCATGCACTTTCAACATTTTAATCATTTCAAGCCCTAGCAATATGTAGATATCAACTTCCAATCTCAACAATTTTCATATGTTAATAAATTCTCCATCAATATATCTATAAATATTTGAATAAAACAAAACATTTCCCATCCTCTTTACCTACCATGGTACACACAATACATATGTAAGCAAATATATATATATATATATATACATATATATAATATCAACATTAGCCCTCATCCTTTTTTATTTAAGAAACCCATAATTTCTAGGTTTTCATAAAATCCTAACATTTCCTCATTCCCTTTTAAAACCTTACTATATACCTCAATCTCAACCCATGTAGCTCAATATTTCACAAAAGTCTTTAAAATGGACAGGGATAAATTTCTTCAACAAAGCCCACAATTTCTTGAGCCATAAACCCATTTTCAAAATAGACAAGGATAAACTCACAAAATCAATCAAGACTTGCAAAAATATATATATAACTCTAAGTGATTCCCTACCTCAAGTCTTGGAGGAGAAAAGAAATGAAACCCTAGAATAAATGGTGCCAAGAACCAAATCTCCACCACACACAATATAGCTCTTCAGGAGTTCTATAACTTTGATGTAGAAACTATGGTTAGACTTCAAATGGATCGAAGAGGATCAAGGATTTTGATCTTGTTTTGAGGTGGAAATGTAGAGAGAATGGAGAGAAATGTATTTTTAGAGAGAGAGAGGTGTAATGAAAATGATATACAAACAGCCCAAATGAAGAGAAAAACAGAGTTTTCGGCCCCAGTCTGTCCCGCAAGTGCGGCACGTGCCCCCGCATGTGCAGAGCCTTCTTCCCGCACATGTGGCATTGATCCCCGCACGTGCGGCCTTCCAATCCGCACCTCACCCCGCACCTGCATATAATGCAGTGTGCAAGGCTGAAAATCCCCCACTCCCCACACGTGCGGCCTTATCCCCTACACGTGCGGCCCTGGTCCTCCAGCCTAGAATTTTTCTGGTTCGCTTCCAGGCACTCTAGGCTCGACTGCGCACTCTCCGAAACAAGTGAAAATCAACACCGATAAAGAAAAACAAGAACGAGGATTTATTCTAGAAAAATCTCTAGACACAACAAACCCAACAAATAACAAGGATTCAAGTCAACCCGACACTCCACAAGGCAACTCAAAGTTTAAACTAAGGAACACGAAAACTAGTGCCACACTCGGTCATCACATGGGGCATACATGTGTGGAAGCAATAAATTAAAATCTAATTAGTCCATAAGAGCTATGCATAGATTAAATGAAATTACATACATATTAACATGGTTTTACAACTTGAATACAAAAAATAAAATAAACTTAATAGTACATCTTGATCAAAAGGCTTCTTAAGCCCAAACACACAAGGCAAATGATCTACAAAGCTAAGATGCATAACCTTCAAGATGCTACAAAATGTAAACCAAAGCATCTTCCAAATAAAGCTTAGACGACATCGCCTTCTTGTTCATCACCTACATATATATATATATATATATATATAAGGGAGACAAGTGAGCTAAAAACTTAGTGAATGATATAAGTAATAAAGGTTTGAATGAATGATATCTGAGATTTTATCAAAACAATACATATCATAGCTTGTAACAAAATCAAAGGATGAACCAAGTTCATCAATCAAAGGCTTTCAAAGATTCAAGAGATGTTTACTAACATCTACATAATACAAAGGATTCATTGACAAAATAAAGAAATAACTAACCAGGAATCGATTAGACAAGCCCAGCCATCGGTGGCAAAAGAGATATCTCAAACAAATGTACTAGTTGCATTAAAGTCCCTTGGCACATAAGGACCTTTCAAGAATGTCATCAAAACAAACATAATACTTGATACAAAAACTAAGGGATAATCATTCATGTTTGATCAAATACTTTTCCAAAACAAAGAAAAGCTTTTATCAAAACATTATAATATAACTTTATTAAAAATATCACTCACAATAGCTCTTTGATTGAGGGGATTAAGGCAAAGATCCAAGACCTACAAGTACATAGTAATTTCATTGAATGCACTTCATGAAGGTAAGAAGATATGCTCAAAGATGGTTATGAAATGCACTCTCAAAACAAGCTTCAAATGAGTGAAACAGATCCCAGCATTTCCTTATAAAACCAAGTCAAGACAAAGCAAAACATTTGCTGGGAGGAAAGTCAATGTTTTTCTTCTTGGAAAAACATGCTTGGTACAAACTAGGTCTCAGAATGGAGATGAGCAGGGCCGAAATGGCTAACTGGGTGAACTTGGGAGGTCTTAGCCGAGGTTCCACACCTCTTGGCTGAGTTGTGGTCTCCTTGGCCGAGATGTGGGCTACTTATCTGGGATATTGCAAGGTGTCGACAAAGGTGTACAGTGGTCGGCC
The DNA here is from genome assembly GCA_030407325.1 of Camellia japonica. Taxonomy (NCBI): domain Eukaryota; kingdom Viridiplantae; phylum Streptophyta; class Magnoliopsida; order Ericales; family Theaceae; genus Camellia; species Camellia japonica. The sequence continues at coordinate 171,953,444 of JAPPVO010000019.1, forward strand.
TAGGTGTGCATGTCAGGTAGACTAAGGTACAAGTGATCATGCAAGGTAGGCCAAGGAAGAATGCAATGCTTGGCCTAGGTGTGGAAGCTAGACAAGAGTGGGTCTTGGTGATCACAGTTAGGGAAATAATGAAGTCTGGAATTTTGGGTTTCCTCTAGAGAAAATGAATATGAAGAACATAAATGCTAAAATCATAAATTCTTATTCAAAATCTAAGATTTCATGATATGAGTTCAAAAACATGGACCTGGGTATCTATACTTGAAGATTTCAAGAAAACAAACACAAAAACATGAAACTTGCTACAACCTTTGCGATCAAAACAAAGCTTTTCTTTAATAACACAAGAACATCACTTTCTCTCTCTAAAACAAAACTTTAAATCAATGCATGGCTCATGAATCTTGTTAGATCATGCAATGTGATTAGATTATTATAAAAAACAACAAAAGTAGATCAAGAATCTAACCTCAAAACACAAATCCAAATGGTTCAAGGTCTGCAAATTAAGCTTGGAAATCTAGTTCTCTCACTCTAAGAACTTCTTTTTCTTCTTCCCATAGCTTCTCTCTCTTCAAGGCAAAGGTATGACAAATGAAATGGGTTTCTCAACAACTAACTGACTTAAACCCACTACTGGGACACGTGGCATCATCTGATCAATCTCTTCAAAAAGGTGCCAGAATGAAAAGACAAGAGTAGGTCAAAGTGTATACAACAAGTAAATTGGCATAGACACTCTGACAAGGCAAGGATTCTGGATCAAAGCATAGGCTTCAGACAAGTGAAACGTAATTGAGGTCTTCCTGATCTTGGTTAAGAGGAGTAACACTTGGCCTAAGTATGACACACCTCGGCCTGGGTTGTACAAGTCAAGGAACAAGATTGCTAGGTGTTGGCTAAGGTGCACAACAAGGTTGCAAGGTTCAAGGATCAAAGATCTCGGATGCCTAGGTGATGCACATCTTGGCCTAAGTGATGCTTATCTCGGCCTAGATGATGCACATCTCGGTCTAGATGATGCACACCTCAACCAAGGTGCAAGGGTGAAGGTAGAGGTCAACCAAGATGGTTCCAAGATGATCCTAGGTGTTAACACTCAACGACCTGGTTGTAGCGCCAAAATTTCTCCAACATAATCTAGGTACATCGACTAACATTCATTGATCAATAAAGTTTGTACAAAATAGTCCCACAAGTGAATTATACATTCAATGACATTACATACATGAATCTATAGGATATGGAACGTCAAGGCTTATGCCCGGTTATACAAAAATAGTCTCTCGGACTCAAACAGTTATAGCCCTAGACTTACAAAATACAATCACAACAAAACAGAGCCTTGTACTCTATATACATATATCCACGCTCTAGATTGGCAAGTTCACCACATCTTTTCCTGCACCAAAATCCCATAGGGGTGAGCATAAAGCCCAGTAGAGAAATCCTTAACAAAGTATATACATTTTATACAAGTCCAAAGGAATGAGATGCGTATGTCATGCTATGCTCTTTTGAAAAAAGCTCATATTCTTCTCATCTTTTGAAAAAACATCATGCTCAATGATATTATGATATATTCAACAAATTTAAAGTTTATCAATTTAATACACGGGGCAGTAAATACGACTTAGGTAATCCCTAGGTTGGTGTCTGCAAGTAGGCATAACTAGCACTACAAAAAAACCCCACTTTACCGGTTGCTAACCGGAAGGGAAGTGGTACCTCCTCCGCGCATGTTTTCGGGCTTTCATCCTGGACACTTAGGCCAACTTAATCAATTCCATCTACACCTCCTATCCGGACTTACCAACGTATTTACCCCTAAAACAGTTCAATAAATTTCATTTCTCAACATTTCTTTCTCAATGCAAGTTTCAAATCCCAAATTCAATGTTTACAATAAGCAAAGTATTTAGGGTGTTCATGCAACAATAATCCATGCAATGAAATAATCAATCGTGTAATGAGGTGATTATCCATATGATGCATCGTCCTACCATTCACAAACTTTCCCACAAATTCTCCGTTTGTGATCACAATTTCCACTTTTCTTTTCAATACAATTCCATATATATAACATATGTATTTATATAGCTATCCAAATGTAGCAACAATCCCACATTTCATGTATCCTAAACCTTTTGTTATTTCAAGATTATATACACATATACTTAAACAATAGATTCCAAGAAAATTTACTAATTCACATATACTAAGAAGTTTGACATTTTGCATCCAATATCATGAAATTTCCACTTGAACATTCATTTAACACAAGTAAATTCATAATTTCTCAACATCCACCAAAACCCCCAAATTTCTAGGTTTTTCACCCAAACAATGCTTTTCTTTATTTCTTGGTAAAATCTTACCAAAAACATCATTCTTAAATCAATGTGATTCAACTCCTCGAGAACATCTTTTTAAAGAGAGCAAGAGATAAACCCCTTTTTCAAACCACTAATTTCTTCAGCCAAAGACAAACTTTTAAATCCAACAAGGAGGAAATCTCGAAATTGACTACAACTTGCAAAAACATATATATAACTCCAAGAGAAATCCCTACCTCAAGTTCTTGGAGAGAAAGAGAAGAAAGCCCCAAGATCAACGGTGATAAAACTCGATCTTCACTGCACACAATGAAGCTTTAGCTTAGCTCTCCAACTTTAATCAAAGGACCAAGGTCAAATGTTTGAGGATTTGGAGAAATCAAGGATTTAGTGTGCGTTGATGTAGGAAATATAGAGAGAAGGAGGAGAAAAGGGTTTTTAGAGAGAGAGAGAGGTGTATAAAATGTTATACACTCAGCCCAAAGAAGGAAGAAAAAGAAAATTTTTGGACACAGCGACTCCTGCACGTGCGGCACTCACTCCCGCATGTGCGGAGCGTGCTTCCCGCACGTACAACCCTCATCCTCCCACGTGTGGCCCTCCCAATCCGCACCTCCTCCCACACCTGCATATTGTGCAATGTACTAGCCAGAATTCCTCAGATTCCCACACATGTGGCCCCTCTCCGTACGTGCGGCCCAAGGCCCCGCACGTATAGCCTTGGTCCTCCAGCCCAGAATTTCCTCGGCTCAAACCTTGGCACTCCGGACCAAACCCTTACCCTCCGAAACAAGTGGAATTTAACACTAGAATAAACAAGAATGAAGTTTTGAGAAAAAACTCCCAAGCACAACAAACCCAAATGATTAACAAGATTTCGAGTCAAACTGACACCCCAACATGACCAACCCAAAGTTAAACGAAGGAAAACAAAACGAGTAGTGCACTCGGTCATCACAACAGCTGTAAGAGGTTCAAAGGTGTGACCTAGGTGTGAGGTAGCAATGATAGATGGCCTAGGTTCAACACACAAAGCAAGGAACAAAGCATGGATCTTATTCTTAGACAAAACACAATAGCACAAAACAAGACATGCTTCCATACTTACACAAAATGTTAAAGTTCATAAGATGTAAGCTTAAGAAACCAAAATCATATAAATTCTCATGAACATGACTAAGGCAAAATGAGGGTTGTTATACACCAGGTCCAATTTATGTTGCTCATATTCAACTTTTTTCAGTGCATGTGTACCATTCCCAAACAACTCAATATTCCACTTTTTCAATTTCATTCTGAGATCCAGAATAACATAACCAGCCCATCCACTCATGACAAATTCCTTCCTTGATTTTTTTCACCACTTCTTCAAATTTGGGATGTAAGGTCCAGGCGTTTATAAATCTGAAAGACCTCGGATGCCAATCCCTCCCATCTTCCATCATAAGCAAAGGACTATGATCAAGTACACCCCTTTCCGATAAGACCTATCTTTGCTTGAACCTCTTCTATATGACTCTGATCTTAATGTTTCCTTGACAATTGCCCTCACTAATACCTCTTTCCTCCAACTCCCCGTAGCCATTGATCCTCCATTGTTGCTCTTTTCTTCATTATTTGTTTCTTCCTCTTCTTACTTGGTCGTCTTCACACAGATGACCTCCTTTCCTTTAAGCCTGATTGATTAGATTAGATTGAATACAAACAAGACAACGCTTCTTTCATCAGTTGGGTTCTTCAACACGAATTTAGGTTGAATGGATACAAATGTTAGGTGTGTTCCCACATGGGCATGTGTCCTCTAACCTAACTCATTACTAATAATTTTGCTTCCACTAGGCCCAATCCAATTATCCTCCTTTTGAGCCACTTCTAGGATCATTTCTAGTTCAATCCCTTGGCTGTGGGGTCTAGATTTGCTCAAACTTCTCATAAACCCCTGGATAACAATTTCCCCTTCAACCTCTCCATCTTGATTGATTAAGCCATTGGTTTAAATTCAAATCCCCTCAATTAATTGATGATATGCATGCTTTGACCTTTGGGTCCCCAAGCATACATGTTCAAACTCCTTCACTATCGATGTAGAGTAATCATTCCTCTCCATTTTATTGGTTTTGATTGTGCCACTTTCCAGTTCATCCCTTAGGAGATATACCACCTCATCTTTCTTTTCCACCTCATTTTACACCGTGTCATCCACCTCAGCATCTTCTTCATCTGTTTGACTTCTATTAGCAACCGTTTGGTTTTGCACTCTATTGAAGCTACAAATATCGTCCTTTCTTGAATGCATATCACACTGGCAAGATTGAGTAATGATTTTATCTACCATCATTTGTTCTTCACCACTCTCGCTGGATGCACTTTGTCCGTACACCTCAGTTGGATTACTTCGTTAAATAGAACTTGTTAGGTTTTTGTAATTGGCAATCCCATTTAACAAAACTCCTTTCAGTTGTAATTTTATTCGATCATTTATTTTAGAGAGAACGTGAGTGTTCAGATACAAATCCAACCCGAATTGTGCCTATGCAGAGGAGTTTGTGTCTTGAGCTTTTCATGTTTGCCACTTCGTTGACTATGTACAAAGTTTGACCACTCGAGCAGTCATTTGTGCGCTCGAGCGGTAAAATTAATCATCTAGTATCTTTGCCTACAAACTAAACTTCTGGGAAATATGTTTCATTGCTCTAGCGGTGTAGTATGCACTCTAGCGGTCTTTGCATCTCAGTTTTCTATAAAGTGTGCCATTCGTTGTTTTTACGGGTTTAACCTGTCCAATTTTTTAGAGAGAAAGAAAAACAAAAGTATGATATATTCGAGGGTATTTTATAAGTGCTTCCATGATGATTTGAGAGTGATCAATGAATCTACAAGGGCCATATTGATTTTATCAAGGGGTTATTTTTTATGTTATGTTCACAAAAGAAAGAGGTGTTCTTCGGTGGATTCTAGGGAATTTGGGCTTGAAGCTTTGGTAGATTCCAAAGTTGCTCATCGTCGTGGATTCGACATCGGCGTTTTGGATTCAATATTGGGAAAGACAATTCCGAGTTGAAGACGGTAGTGGAATAGGCACATCAGAGTCAGTTCAATTCGGGTGTGGATTCGCTAAGTAATTGAGGGAACACATGTGTAATTCTTTTTTGTCTTTTTAGTAGATTGTTTTGTGGCTTTGGCCCTTGGCTTTTTTTTTATCACAATTGGTATTCACTGTTTTAAATTTGAAACATAATGACGAATCAATATCTCATGTTATTTAAAATTTTCAATTGGTATCAAAGTGGGTCACTTAAACTTTTTTTTTTTCAAAATTATTGGAGCAAGATCTTGTTTGATTTGTGATAATGGATTCAATTCGTGACAGAAATTCTATAGTTCGACCACCCTTACTTGATGAATCAAATTATTCTTTTTGGAAAGCTTGGATGAGAGCGTTTTTTAAATTTATTGATGAAAAAGTTTTGCAATCCATCATGTATGGGTGGACCGAACCAACAATTACCATTGATGGAGTAACATTTCCCAAACCAATTGATGAATGGGACACAACTAATTACCAAAATAGTAATTGGAATAGTAAAGCTATCAATTCTCTCTTTTATGCCATCACATCAAAAAAGTTTAGTTGTATTTGTAATTGTGAAGTCGCAAAAGAGGCTTGGGATATCTTACAAACTATTCATGAGGGCACTCTTTCAATTAAACACTCAAAACTTCATAGGCTCACTTCTAGTTTCGAGAGTGACATTGCAAATTCTAGCTTCAATTTAGGTGAAAAAATACCGGAATCCAAGATTATGGGAAAATTTTTGAGGTCCTTGCCCAATCAGTTTCAACCAAAAGTTGCGGTTATTAAGGAGGCACAAGATGTTGACAACCTTAGGTTGGACCACTTGGTTGGAACTCTCCAAACCTCTGAGGCACACATGAATTTTAAAAAGAAACAAAAAGATGATATTGCTTTTAGTAGTGCTTATAGAATTGGAAAGAATTTTGATGAGGATTGTGAGGCTGATTCCAAGATTAGGATGTTTTTGTAAAACAATTTTAAAAAGTCTTTTCTGAAAAAGAAGCCTATATCAACTCATAAATCCAAAGGCGAAGATAAGCTCAAAATTGATTCTACAACCAAGAAGAGGAAAGGAAAAATACGAGGGAACTCTCAAAGAGTCCAATGCTATGAATGCCAAGGATTTGACCACTTTGCTCAAGAATGCCCTAATCGTTTGAGGAAGAAGAAAGTTTTCGCTATCACTTGGGATGATAAATCAGAATCTGATAAGGATGAAAGTGACAACGAGGCTCATGGTGAAGAGGGGCAAGAACAATTTCTTGCTTTCATGGCAATTTTCAGAGTTAGAGGACGAATGGAGTATCCTAAGAGACCGGTTGAGTATGTCACTAATGATGAATCCTAAAGGAGTGATGACGATGTAGATGGTGAAGAGCATCAACAAGCTTATGAAAAATTGTACAAGGAATCTCTTAACTTATTTTAATTGAATAGCAAACTCATTATCAAACTCAAAGCTTGTGAAAGTGAGAATGTTAAACTAAAGGAGGAGATTTTCAAGACTAGGAATGATGCCATTGAGATCTCTAATGATCGACAAGCTCTTTGTGCGAAACTCTTGACTTATAAGATAGATAGAAATGAGTTACAGAAAATTTATTCAACATATGAAGAAAAAATTGAAACTCTCGAGATGTCTCAAGTTGCCTTGGAAGAGCTAGTCGATCAAAGACATTGGACAATATCATTGGGTCTCAACAAATGTGTTATGACAAGAGTGACCTTGGCTTTTGTAGTAACAAAGAGCAAAAATGGAGTGCATCTATATCTCATGATACAAGAACTCAAGAAAAGGAAGAGTAAACGATTCAAAATGAGGATGGACTTCTTAATCTTCCTAGAGTTGGTAAGGTAAAAAAAAAAAAGATACACCCTGTTTTTATTTGTCATCATTGTGGTATGTATGGACATATTCGCCCTTATTGTTATGAGTTTTATGGAAGAGTGTCTCACAGAGGTAGAATAAATTCTAATACCTTGTGGAGAAAGAGACATTTCATTAGTTGTAATGAGCTTAAGGGTCCTATTAGACCTCATTATTTTGATTTGCTTGAGACCAAACATGAAGAGAGGTTGTGTTTGCCTAGACCTAGGAATAGGAGATGTTGGAAACCATGGGCTCCCATTGAAGAGGAAGGGAACCACAATGTCAAGACACCACCCAGGAACCCCAATTCTCACAGCTTTATACTAAAGCAATTTGGGTGAGAAAGCTTGACTTGTGTTAATTTGTGTATTCATTTTTTTTTTCTCTTTTTGTTTTGAGTTTTTGTTTGTTTGTTTTTGAGTCTTTTATGTGTGTTTGGTCATTTCTTTCTTGCTTTCCATATATATATATATATTAAATAAAAAATCTAAAAAGAATTTCTTAGTATGGTTTTGCAAGTTTGAAATTTTTTTAGAAGTTCTTGGTGCATATTGGAATTGATGACAATACCCATTACATGTAAATATGTGTGTGCTTTCTGTGGTCATTACTCATTTCGGATTGTATGTACTTTAATTAGTGTGTTTCATTCTGTACACACTCTTGGATTAGCAAATATTGGACTCTTCCGCGTAAGTGATCAAAGTTCTCTATGGATTACTAGTAGTGTTTCATGTGTTTTTCTTGAGAAATTGACTAGTACTAGCATATCTTGGGTGATGTTGAGCCTCTTAACCTCTTACCATCTTCTTGCACCTACACTGCTTGCCTCTTTGTGTTTATAAGTCATGGCATGAGGAAAAGGTTACCTTAGAGTCACCAACCAGGCTTCACTAACTTTTCCATCCTTCTCTGGTTTAGTTTCCATACTCTTGAGTGTGAAAGCCACCGGTGAGTGCGCAAGAAAATTGTATACATTGTTTGAAAGGAAACATTCACATTTACTCAACAAATACCCCTTGATCACTAAAGGTTTGACTTTTCTCGGTTGTTCACATATTCTCTTGCAGGAGGTCTAGCCATCAGATCACTACTAGGATTTGAATCTAGTATTTGTTGAACTCCAAGAGCCATACACACACTTTTATAACGGGAACTATGCTTCTCACATGTTGCATCACATTCTTTCATGAGGAATCTTCTAGAGATTGAACACATTGTGTTTCCAAGTAATTGTGTTTCTTGGATATTCTTGTGTGCTTTAAGGTACACAAATCTAAAATTCCTTGCTTGCTCCACCATATATATATATATATATATTTTTTTTTTGTCTTTTCCTTTCTGTTCATTATTTTCGGTGCTTGTGGTTGCTTTTAATGAGAGGGAGTTTGGTTAATCATTGCAGGGGAGCTTTTTTAGCATGGACTTATATTGATTGATTTTGTAAGGTAGATTGATGTTAGTTGGTTTGCATGTTGTTATGCACAGCTTATTTATTGATTATTTCTCGCATGCTATTGATTATTACAACATGTTGTCCGTACTTGTGTGGTTTATACTCTTAGTTTAGTTGACTAAGCTTCCTTTAACAATTCATGACAAAAATATTTTTGACGGGGAGTTTTTTGAGTGTGTCTTGCATGTTTTTGTAATTTCTTTCTACTCATGCTTCAATATAGTGTTGTCATATGTCTATTGCTTTCATATACTCTAGTGTTACTAATAACTATTTTTGCAAATCATGGCACTAATAGTTGTTTTCAAATCTTAACCTTGAGAAAGCTATCTTGGTTGGTTGTAATGGGTTGGGGTGATTAGGATTTTATTTGTTAAGTGTGTTTTGTCACGGAATTGCCAAAGAGAGAAATTGTTAGGTTTTTGTAATTGGCAATCCCATTTGACAAAACTCCTTTCAGTTGTAATTTTATTCACTCCTTTTGTTTTAGAGAAAATATGAGTGTTCAAATGTGAATCCAACCAGAATTGTGCCTATGTAGAGAAGTTTGTGATCTTGAGCTTTTCATGTTTTCCACTTTGCTGAGTATGTATGAGGTTTGATCGCTTGAGCGGTCATTTGTGTGCTCGAGCAGTGAAATTGATCATCCAGTATCTTTGCTTGCAAACTGAACTTCTAGGAAATATGTTTCATCGCTCTAGCGGTGAAGTGTGAGCTCAAGCGATCTTCACGGCTCTATTTTCTATAAAGTGTGTTGTTCGCTGTTTTTAGGGTTTAACCCACACAATTTTTTAGAGAGAAAGAAAAAACAAGTGTTGTATATTTGAGGGTAATTTGTAAGTGGTTCCTTGATGATTTGAGAGTGATCAATGAATCTACAAGCTTCATATTGACTTCATCAAGGGGTTATTTTTTCTGTTATGTTCACAAAAAAAAAAGGTGTTCTTCGGTGGATTTTAGGGAACTTGGGCCTAAAGCTTTGATGGATTCCAAAGTGGCTCATCGTCGTACATTTGACATCGGCGTTGTGGATTCAACGTTGGGCAAGATAATTCTGAGGTGAAGACAGTGGTGGAAGAGGCACATTAGGGTCGATTCAATTCGGGCGTAGATTCACTAAGTAATTAAGGGGACACGTGTAATTTTTTTTTGTCTTCTTAGTGGATTGTTTCGTAGTTTTGGCCCGTGGCTTTTTTTTTTTTTTTTATCATAATTGGAGGCGCTCCAATTATATTTTTTCCGCATTAAATTGTTGTGTCGTTTTGTTATTGATTGTTTGATTGGGATTGTATTCACTGTTTTAAAATTGAAACATAATCACGAATTAATATCTCCAGTTATTTAGATCTTTTAAAACTCATAGTATTGGTGGCAATCTTAACTCTTCCACATCTAAATGATAACAACTTTGATGTTCCCTCATCCAATCCAATCACCTCCCTCCATATCCTTCCAATCTTATTAAAAGTGTCAATGCTCCAAAGATTCAACGGTACTCCATAGCAACTCAGCCACACCGATCTCTCTTGTTCCATACATGCCCCTTTCTTCCATTCTGTGACTATTTCGCACCACATCTTCAGACATTTATTCATCCAGTATTACCAACTGCTCCTTCATTTCAATGTTTGTTTTGGATGAAACAACAGCCATCTTGCCACCTCCTTTTCTAACAATAGCTTCTTTTGATCCTTTTTCCTTTATGTTGTGTTTGGTTGAGGGATTTGAGGAGGGATTTGGAAAGGGAAATGGAAAAGGTAGGTGAAATGTGAATAAAACATGTCTATATTTCACCTAGTTTCACACACCTTTTCCCTTTCCCTTTCCAAATCCCTCCCCAAATCCTCCAACCAAACACAGCGTTACAGCTTCCTAAAAATCTGAGAAAGCATAGACGGTTTTTAGTTTCACAATGACACTGTTATACAACCATCCATTTCCTGCCTCAAACCCCACTATCGTCGGTTCTGCTGCCTCATTCTTGACCCCTCTTTGTACCACTTCTGCATATGGATGATAAGTTCTGTTTAGCATCCCTGATCCATCCCTATTTCTACTCATCATACCCATGCTTCTTTCTTTAAATTGAACCTCCTTCCCAGGGCCGGCTCTGGGGCAAACTGGCAAAGCCGTCGCTTTGGGTCCCCAAATTTGAGTTAAAAATTAGAGCCCCAATTTAGGAAAAATCCTTATAATATTTTTAGATCTCAATTAAATGAAGGCTGCCAAATTTTTAACATCAAAACTCACCTAACTCCAAACCTCAATACCAAACTGAAAAACAAAGTTGTTTTTATAAGTGGAGGATTCCAATTACTTTGATTTCATCTTACCAAAACCTAACTGAATTTAGCACTTCATATTAAACCCAAAAACAACACAATAGGGTTCAATTGATTTCTCTTTACCAAATTTCTCTCCAACTTAATTCATCATTATGAGATTGAACTTTTTAAATCTTAATATTCTCTCTAAATGCCTTTAGATTTTGCATCATTTCAAGTTTTACTACAATTGTTTGTTGGCTTTACTTAAAAACTGAAATCTCTAAAATTGAATTGATTGTTGTTTGTTGAATAATGTAATGCATTTTTTATTTAATCATACTTCAAAGAAGGTATAGAAGAATTAATTGAATCACAATTACGAGCTATTGGTTCAATTTTGTAACTAAAAATGCAAGAACCATAATGCTTAAGCGATATAGTGATATAATTCATTATTATTATTATTTTTGATATTATAGTTCTAGATTTTTGTATATTATTTTTTTCTTGTGTAAGTGGTTAGATATAAACAATAATACTAAATTTTATTTTTTAAAATTTTTGTAATAATTTTTTAAGTTTTTTTTTTTTTTTTAGAGTGACATGAAGAAATATAAGGCCCCATGTTGAGTGTTTGCTTTAGGCCCCTGAACAACATGCTTTAGGCCCTGAATGTTCAAAGCCGGCCTGCTCGTTCCTATTATGATATGTTTCATTCTCTTCTCTTTTCTCCTTCCCATACTCTGCTTTCTTAACTTTTATCACCTTATCATCACACCAGAGACCATTCGCCTTTTGGATTGCCACATCTGCTACCACCAGACAATCGAATCTTACAAAGAATCTCGACTTTGTTAATTTCCCTGTCTTGTTTGGAATAAACACGTCTTTAACCACTCCGAACTTCATGAAAGGGTAAAGAGCCCTTTTGGATTCATTTTCATCCCTTTGATTCTACTTCCTTCTTCCATACAAGACTGGTTGCGATCCTCCTGCTGCAACCTCTCTTCTGATCTCCATCTGTCTTGTTAGCAAAATTGGGTAGCCATTTTTTTAGAAGGGTCTAGTTTTGAAGACTTAAAACTCATCTTAATCAAATCAATGCATGTGAAAAATTAAATAATATAATTCCTATTTAATAAAAACGAAATTGATCAAATGAAAAACTTGTAACTAAGGAGACACATTACTGAGTAATAATTGTTTTAGAATGAAAAGTTCTAATTCAGTCTTGTTATTATTCTCTACAAAAAAATTGTATAATTTTTTAAAAGTGATTACACTTTCACCCTCAAATTTTCATTTGAATTTAACTTTGATCCTATGAAGTAGGGGTATTCCAAAAATGTTGCCGTACTTGTATCGGGTACTAGTCCTCGTACCAATAGGGTTGCATGTGTACCGGATACTCAAAATACATACCGAATACTTTTTTTACATTTTTTGATAGTTGGGTACTATATGGGTACTTCATGGATATATACACTTAATTTATTAAAGAGTTTTGATTTACTTGAAATTGTAAATCCTTTACTTGATGTACCAAAGATGAAAGATTTATTATTCAATGATGAAGTTGATGAAAGTGAAAATTGAAGTTTCAAATTTTCAAATTTTGCTTAACTTGTTTTTGGAATGAAACTTTGTTTTGTAATTTTTCCTATTTAATGACATTAAAATGCTTACAAACTTTGCTTTGGTATTGATATTGTTAAACTATGATTTCTCTTTTAGTTTTGTAATTTCTCCTTTTAGTTTTGGTATTAAATTTTGATTTATAAACTGAATCTGAAATTATAAATTATAAACAATAAAAAAAATTATTGACGTATCCAATCGTACCTGTATCTTTTTTTATAAAGGTTTTATCGTGTTGATGTACCCATAATGTATCTATACTTGTAACGCCCCGAAAATAATTCAACATAAACTACAATACTAATGAACATTGACTAATCTATGACAATAATCCTTCCATCATCTCATATATAATAAATGGATTAAATACAAAAGTTCCACTTGCGATATACATTCAAACGAATTAAAAGAACACATGAATCTATAGCATTTGAAACATCTAAATCTCAAAACAAATAAATGCCCTTTTGGGCTTACATCTTCCAAGGCAATAGCCCGGTTACACGAAATGGTCTCTCGGACCCAAACACATTAGCCCTTGGCTCACAGAAGATCACAACAAAATAATAGCTATGTACTCTTTACAATTATCTGCGGCCTCAACTTGGCAGGATCACCTTGTCTTTACTTGCACCAAAGTCCCATAGGGGTGAGCATAAAGCCCAGTAGAGAATTTTAACAAAGTATATACAGTTATGCAATTCTCAATGAAAATACAATGTCAATGCCATGCCATGCTCCTTTAAAGAAATTTCATTTCATGCTCCTTTAACGAAAATTCATTTCATGCTCTTTTTGAAGATTTCAATTTTTCCAATAAAAACTTGTAACCTCAATACCTTTTAAACTTCCAGTTTTAATCAATATGGGCGGTAAATTTGACACTGGTAATTCCTAGGCTGGTGTCTGCAAGTAGACTCTGCGAGTACTACCAAACTGTCATTTTTACTGGTATTAACCGGAAGGCTCGACACCTATCCGCACGGTTTTCTGGTCTTTCACCATGAACTCTCAGGCCAACTTATCAAATTCATATACACCCCCTAACCAAACTTACCACCGTATTTACCCCATACACATTTCAATAGTTCTCATTACGGTGTAATCCTTCTCAAAGTAAACATGATGAGAATGTGCAATAATGATAATAGAATACTTCATGCACATTAATGAAAATCAATCAAATGGAATGCGAAGCAATAATTAAGATCTCATAACATTCCTCCATCTTCAAACATCTCTACAACCAGATCAATTAATTTCATTACCCCTTGTACACCGCCCCAAACTCACTCCGCGCGCGAGGGCGCGAATTGGGTTCTAGCTACTACAGTTCGGACTCCTGTCACGGTTCTGAATCTAATCTCACAAAGTGCAATGTAAGACTAATAAATCACCAAAGAGTCCAAATCCGGCAATTGGTTTTGAAAAATCAATTTTGAATCAAAGGCGCCAAACATGGACTGCTTTGCTAGATTTCAGAGTCGCCACCTAAATATTTTGTTTTGGGAAATTTAGGAAACCCTGACTCGTGCCTAAGGCCATGTGTCCGTCATCACCAAAGTTGCCTCGGCTCGGGAACTTGGGTACGAGAGGGAAATGTCCTGAAATGAGCACCCCTGCTCGCCCGATCAAAGGATCGGCCTCTACTAAACATGATATATTGTTTTTGAAAACACATGTGTTCTTGTTCAGATTTATTAGCTAACTTACTATGTGATGCGCACTACACACAAGTATAGACTAAATCGCTCAATTTGGAACAAAACATCTCATGTTTGTTTTTCAAAAGTGGTTTGAAGATGCTACTCGCAAGTAGGCTAAAGTGTGGGTTTGCCATCCTCAAGTGGGCTTAAAACATGATTTGCCACAACCAAGTGGGCTTAAAACTCACATTTAACGAATTGTTCCAATTCAAGTAATAAAGCTTTCATCCAGAGGCATTTATGCAGTTATAGCAGTTAAGCAAATAGCCTCATGGCAAGCATGCTGTCATGGTAATCACTTACACACATGCAAGTATGCTAAAGCGTAAACACTTACAGTGTACTCCAAGCCAAAACAAAAAACTAGTTAGAAATCAATGCATGGCCCTAACTATGTCAACAATGCCTAATGCAACACATGCAAGATGCAACTAAATAGGCTCGGCTACCTAAGATGGCATATGAATGTAACAATTCGATAACATGCTTTTAAAACACGTATTCAAATATGTATTGAAATTTGATGCAGTTTGAATGATGCGCCGAGCCCGGTGCATGCAATACGAATAAATGATGCACGCATGCCAAACATAAGTATGCTAATTGAAACATGCCCTAAAACTAACCATCAAAAGCTGGTAAATAAAAGGGAGAAAGACGTGGGGTTGGAAGACATTCACACACACACGCACACTTATTACAACACTTGCCCTCTCGACGGAGGGTCCGAATAAATAAGAGCTAAGCTAAGCTATGCTAAGCTACTTATTACAAACCAATTAATTAACTATGCTAAGCTAATTAATTACAAACCGAATTAAAAACTAGCTATGCTAAGCTAATTAGAATATTACAAAGATGAATTAAATTAGCTAAACACATTAACTAATTAATTACAGAAAACGGCAATTTAACTAGCTAAGTAAAGCAGTAAAAATGGCCTCGAGGGGAGGGAAACATGCATGCTCAGTTTGCTGGAAATGCATTGCTTTGCCACGAGTTGTCTCTGTTTTCACTCGCGGTGATCTTAGAGCATCAAACACACTTTCAGGTTGCATCTGCCTCAAAACAGGAGCATTTTGGAAAATTTTGCTGCAAGTGGCCGGCTGGCCACTTCAACTGGTCGGCAAGCTACCTCAACTGGTCGGCTGGCCACTTCAAGTCGTCGGTAGGCTAGTGCAAGTGGCCGGCCACTTCCCTTTCCAAAACCTCAACTTTGTTGCAACAGAGATCAACAAAGGCACAACAATGCATTTGCAAGGAAATGTGTGTGCAACTACTCTCCTTATCATTTCTCAAGCTCAAAGGAGCGTAGTACTCGACTCTCAAGCCACCAATCACACATCTCAATGCATGATAGCCAAAGAGCCAAGCTTGCACAGTGTTAGTGAATGCACAAACAAGACTCGAGGAGCCTCCACCCTATCATGCATGATCAAGGGTGTCGGCGACCGAGAAATGTAACACGTTTCATCACTTTGAGTATGAAACGTACCACATTCCTCATGTTTGGATTAACGTCCGGTCCAAACACAATGCAATGCAAACAATATGTGTCATCTTTCAATGCTAAAGTGGCATGCACAAGACTCTAAGGCCACGGCCTTATCATGAGTGATCAAAGGCAATGGAGACAAAAATGGATTGGCTCACTTTCATCACTTTGAGTACGAAGTGGGCCAATCCACTTTGTGTTCAACATAACGTCCGGTTGAACACGATGCAATGCAAATAACATAGGTAATGCATGCTCAAATGCTAAATACATTAAGCTAGTAAAGAGCATCACTCGAGAGGCATGCATTATCAATCTCAAATGACTAAACCAGCCATGGATAGGGCTAAACCACGCGAAAATAATAGTCCAAACATGCTGAGGTAGAAGCTCAAAAGGCTAAGAGAACATACACACATACTAGCCCCTAAGCAAAGCATAATACATAACCCTCAAAAACAATGAAAAAGTGAAACATATGAGAGTGTGACTACACTATATGCGCTAAAATTACACGCTAAATGGTGCCATACCATGCAAACATCACATGCATATCATGTTGAAGGCTTCAAAACCCAAAGCTAGGCAAGGCCCTTTACACTACAACCATACTAAGCAATGCTCAAATGACCTCAACCATTCAAAACAGACCTAAGGTAGGTCAAAATAGTAGCAAAAACATGCTAGACTTGTAGCGTAGATGGCAAGAAAAATATGCTCAAGTATTGGCTCACAAACAAGGCATGATGCTCAACTTCTCAAAAGCATTGAAAGAGCGATACATATGAGTGTATGACAGTGAAACATGCTCTGAAATCATATATCAAATGATGTCATATCATGAAAACAACTCAAATAAGGCATCCTAGGGGTCTCAAAACACAAGACTAGCAAAGCCAATTACACTATAACCCTACAAGGCAAGCCATACATGACCAAGACCACTTGGAGTAGAGTTTAAGCATGCTAAATCAAGGCCAAAAGCATGCTGAAATAGAGCTAAAACAAGCTAGATTGATAAGCCAAATCACCAAGTACACTAGGTTAATGAGCATGATTGCACTACAAGTGCAAGAACCAAGCAAGAGGTGACCCAACCAACCAAAATCAGAGTTAAAGCATGTTAAATAATGGCCAAAAACATGCTGGAGTAGAGTCAATACATGCTAGAATGAAAGGCCAAAACACCAAGTATGTAAAGCTAGTGAGCATGATTGCACTACAAGTGCAAAAAACCAAGCAAGAGATGACCCCACCAACTAAAATTAGAGTTAAAGCATGCTAAAACAAGAGTAAAAGCATGTGGGAGCATAGCCAAAATAAGCTAGAATGATGAGCCAAAGTAGCAAGCATGTAAGGCTAAATGGCAAGATTACACTACAAGTGTAAAAAGCATGCATGAGGTGACCCAACCAGGCCAAAACAGAGTTATGCCATGCTAAAATAAGACCAAAAATAAGCTGAGAACAAGCCAACACATGCTAGAAAAACATGCTCACTAATTAGGCCAACAAGGCATGCAACCAAGACAAGAGGAGATGGGACCACCCCCTCCCATTTTGGACCTCAAAACCACCTTTCCACCACTAAAATTCCTTTGGAATTCAGTGGTTAAAGGGCCAAAAAGAGGTGGTTTCAAAAGCTTAGGAAGTTGGCTCAAAAGGCTTTACAAGCCAAAGAGCAAAGGGAGAGACAACCCCCTAACACAAAAGGGGCTTAAACTACCATTTTTAGGACTAAAAAACAGAGTTTTTTTCAGTTCAACACCACCCCAAAAAACAACCCCAAAGTAGTTGAAAACTATGGCAAAGCTAGTATGCAAAACAAGCTAAAAGGGAGGGAGTTCTTACCCTTGAAGCACAGCTGCAAAACAGGTCCAATTCTGAGCTAGAACCACCTTTTGGAGCTCAAACAAGGCTCCAAGGAATCTCAGCCCAATGGTGATCAAGTTTGATCAAGAATGCTTAGGCAAAGGAGAGGTGTATCTCCAAGTGTATCTCTTGTATGCACACAAGGGCAAAAGGGAGTGAACTCTAGAAAGAGGGGCAAAGATTTAGCTCTAAAAATTTTCTAGAGAGAGAGGATTTTTTAGAAAGAGAGGCTCCCAAAATTGCTTCAATGTTCTCCTCTTCCAAAATATGAGATATGGCTCCATATATAGCAAAAATGGAGCTTTGGTCGAAATATCTGAGTTTGGAAATATCTAGAGCAGTGTACAACAGCTGGAGGGAAAAGATCTACAAAAAAAATGAATTTTTTGAAAAAGTGGCCGGCCGGCTACTTCAACTGGCCGGCCGACTACCTCAACTGGCTGGCCGGCTACGTTTCTGGCCGACAGCAAAAATCTGCTCTGCAGGTCAAACTTCAAATGGACATATCTCCTTCATATGGACTCCTTTTCAGGTCATTCTTGTGTCCAAATCAAAGCCCCGGAAGTAAACTTTCCAATGGTGGAAGCCTCACATCAAAATTCCAACTGTGAAAAACGTTATGCCTGTTTTGGTGAAGCCGCTCAGTTTCAATCCTTTTCGGATTCATGCTGAACTTCTCCCAAACTAGTTTTCTTCTCTCCTCTCCTCTTTTCTTCAACTCCAAACCCCTAAAACAAGGTGTTTTGAAATATTTTTGAAATATTTCATCTCTCTTTCATTCATTTCCACTTTGTCCTTGCTCGGTTTACCGAAAAGCGCGATATTTAACAAAATGCGAGCCTCAGAACATCATAGAAACTTCTTTTCAAAAATATTTTGAAAGAGAGGATTTTAAGGTCTAAAAACCATTCAAAATAGTCAAAAGGCTTTGGTCCCAAAGAGGGGTGTGAAGTTGGAATTTGACTCCCTCTTCTTGCCGAAGAAATCAAACCTTTGCACTGCACATTTTTCATCACCAAGTAAACCATTAGTAGCGCCCAACTCTTAAGGGCAGTCAAAAATGGGTTGTCTACACCCCTCTTCAATGCTCTTTCCCAAGATAACCACATGTTATCTACACTTAGTCACAATTTCACCTTTTACAATTCTTAGCAATATAGTCTCACCAAGACTACATGTAATGTTTTTCAACCATTAATTCCCACAATTCATAATGCACAACAATTACCATCTCACAATTAAATATTTTTCATGCATCTAACAATAACTTAAAAAAAATAATCCTCAATTTTCTTATATCAAGAAGATTACCACCTCTCTTACCAAGAGGTGAATTCTACGCTCACTCACCCATTTTTGCACAAGAAAAGAAGTTTATTCAATGAATTTTCCACATTTTTCAAAAAGCCCCAATTTTCTAGGTTTTCACAAAACTCTAACATTGTTCATCTCTTTTATAAAATCTCGCCATACACTTTGATCTCAACTCATGTTGTCCAAAATTTCAAGAAAATCTCTAAATGAACACAAGATAGAGTTTGTTTCACAAAATCATCAATCCCTTGAGCCACTAAAACCATTTTTTCAAAATTTTCAAGGATAGTTACAAAATCAGCTAAAAACTTACATAAATATATATATATATAGCCCAAAGGAAAACCCTCTAGGATTCATAAAAGAGTTAAGATACAACCCACATTTAAAACTCTCTACATTTTTTGAAACACAAGATTGAAGTCAACAAGGAACTAGAATAAACTCTTAAGACCATCATCAAAATAGCAAAACTTGTATATATAACTCAAGAATGTCCCTACCTCAAGCTTGATGAAGAGAGAGAAGATGAAACCCTAGGATCAAGTGGTGAGCGAATCCAATCTCTACCGTACACAACGTAGTTCTAGAGATGTTCTACAATGTTGATGAAAAAACCATGGACCAATCTTTGATGGATGATGAAGGATCATGAGTTTTAAATCTTGTTTTGGGGTAGAAATATAGAGAGAAGGGAGAGAGACATATTTTAGAGAGAGACGTGATGAAAATGATATACAAACAGCTCCAAAAGAAAATAAAAACAGAGCCTCGGATCTGGGCTCTCCTACACGTGCAGAGCCTATTCTCGTACGTTTGGCATGTGCCTCCCGCACGTGCGGCTCCTCCTCCCGCACGTGCGGCACCTCCCCGCACCTCCTCACGCACGTGCATATATAGCAGTATGCAACTCACTGGAAAACCCCTCTTTTCGCACTTGTGGCTTGGCCTTCCGCACGTGCGGCACCCATCCGGCACGTGCAGCCTAGGGCCCCGCACGTGCGGCCCTGGCCTAGTAGACCAAGATTCTCCGGTTCGGCCCCTGGGCACCTCGGACTTGACCGCGCCCTCTCCGGAACGGATGAAATTCAATCACCGAACAAAAACAAGAATAAGAACTTTATTTGAAACAAATTTTTCGACATTTCAAACTCAACGAGAGCAAAAGAATGGAGTGAAGAAGATGAAGAAGAAGGAAAAAGGAAGAGAAAACAAAGACCCGATCGTCACAATACCAATACTCATACCTACACCGTGCTTCATAGCTTTGATCCCTGATGTTCTAATTCCAGCAATTAAGAGTTCAAGTTTCTAACTCTTGTTTTAATATAGTCTTCCTTAACTCACTGTTTAAATAAACAGACACAAATTGTTTATGTGATGGCCATGTGAGTATGTTTTAAAGGCATAGAAGGAAAGTAATGGAAAAAATTAGGTACCGTTTGATTTAATTTCTAAATTAATTTTTGGGTCAAAAAAGCAAAAAATATATTTGATTAACCAACTTTCAAAACTCCTTTCAAAATTATTTTTTCTCTCTCCTCTCTCCTTCTCTTTTTTTTAATTAATAAATTAATCACCACTTTTTCTCTCTCCTCACTCATTCTCTCACATTTTACATATTAATCCTTTAAATTTTCTCTCATACCCATCTATTCAATTACAAAAAAAAAAAAAAAAACAAAACAAAACAAAACAAAACAAATTACGAATCATACCAAAACTATTTTCAAAACTCATAACTATATAAATTTTCAATTTTTAAATTTTTTTGAACAACTTATCTTTCAACATACAACTCAAAACTCATTTCAAAAACTAAACTACCTTCCAACTTTTAATTTAAATTTAGTTTGGTCATTTATATTTCAATTTTCAATCAATTTTTTGAGGGTGGAGTGATGAAAGAATTACATTAAAATTATGGTTGAAATCCAAGGACTTACTATTGTAATTAAAAGATGACCAACCAAAGTGTTCAATTAAAAGTTGGAGAGTAAAATATGTAATATATATATATATATATATTATATACAGCATTAGTGTATCCTATGCAATTTCTAATGTGGAAATTAGAATTCAGTGCAAATTTAGAAAGAAAAAAAGAAATTGCACTTCAATAATAAATTAATAATTAAAATTCTAAATTTTTTTCATATATCTTAAAATATTTTTTCAAAATCACTAATTCGTAATTCTCTCGTTTCTATTCCAACTCTACACTAGACAGCTATGTCAAAAATGCATTGACAAGTCAAAAAGCAGGTACTCAGAAGAGAGAGGTTGTGCTCGGTAACTCCCATATTATTTAGAATTTATTTTACAAACTCCAAGTTATTTTTTAAAAAACAATAATTACCTACAAGTCCTATTTGGTGAGGTTGTACTAGGGTAAGTCCCATATAAAACTTTTAGGTAAACTAAGATATACTCTCTGTAATTTACTTAAAACATGATTGCTCTTTTGTAGTTTTAAAAATTATATTTCATCTCTTGAAATTTATAACTTTATAATAAATAGTTATTTTTATTAATATATCATCAAATAAATTAAAAATCTTTAAGGATGTCAGAAAGTTATTTTAATTAATAATTCAAGTAATTTTATCATTATATAGTAGAGCAGTTAGAAATTCATTTTTTCAATTAATTATGTTAAATAAATATAAAAAAAAATGACAAGAGGGGTATGTACAACTTTCCAAACCACTGGAGTCAATTTGTATTTTAAATAAATCTCAAAAGGTGTATTTTTAATTTATCTAAAGTTTTTATCTCAAAAAAATCATTTTTCCAATTATTTTTATTGTTACATGATTTTGCCCTCAATTAAAAGTGGGAAAGAACCTGTGTTGATTCAAAAGCTTGATAAACCACTAAAGGGATGTCCTAGTTGGTAAGGCTGTTTGTTCCTCTCCTCACTAACCAATGTTCAAATCTCCTACTACTCAAGTGAAAGTCTAACGGTTTAAGTGAATCGACTAGCTTTCCCGAGATAGATTTGTAAGGGTGGATCCTAAGAATCCTGCCTTAGGGGGTGTTCTAGGCATAAAATAAATAAAAAAAGAAAAACAAAAAAAACAACAAAACTTGATTATGTGGTGAAATTTTGTCTTTTTTGCATTTTAAACTTTAAAATGTCGTAATTTTTATATTTCATATTCATGTTTTTATAAAATTTATTTCTTTAGAATATATTCATCGAGATCTATCAAATAAGATTAGTATAGAATATAAAATTATAAAAAATAAAAAATAATTTTTTGGCAAAACAATTGTTTGAAACACTCAGAAATTTTTAGTTTTAAATTGAAAAAAACTAAAAAATATCTTTGTTTCGCAAATTAAGAAATTTTCAGTTTTATATTGCTAAATAAATTAATATTTTATTTTTATAAAATTTTATATTCAATATTATCTTATTTTATAGATCTCATTGTGTAAATTCTAAAAATATAAATTTTATTAAAAATGAATGTGTATAACAAAAATTGTGAAGTTTTAAAATTTGGAAATAACAAATAAATAAATAAATAAATAAATAAATGCCACATCAACATCTTAAAGTGAGCCAACTTCAGCTAGGAGAAGTTGAAGTGCTACTGGCACATGGCCAGGTGGTGCCACAGGAAAGTTGTGATTAGTGGATGGAAGGGGTGGGGCTCAAGATTTGGTATTAAGGCATAGAAATGGGCTTGTTTGGTTTATTTTTGGGAGAGCTATTTTTGAAAAAAATTTAGGAGAGTTGTTTTAGAAATTTTTTTAGTTTGTTTGGTTGTATATTTGAGAGAGAAATTTTTTGTGGGAGTTTGGGATGATTTGATATTTTAGAAGAATTGAGTAGATGTGTGTGAGAGAAAAAGTGATTGAGAAGGAGAGAGGAGAGAGAAAAAGTGATTGATTGATGTGTAGGAGAGAGAAAGTGATTTTGGAAATTTTCTTGAGAAAAACTCAAACCAAACAATTTTTGAGAAATTTTTTTCTAAAATTTATCTCTGAAACTCAAACCAATGGAGCCTCGAATAAGTGCAACATCCCTCTTTAACTTTATGTAGTATGAGAGATCTAAGATAAATTTTTTTTTTTAATTAGGTAAGGTCTCTCGACGAAATTTCTCCGTGATCATATTAGAAAAATTTCAAAATTTCGCTATAAAAATTGAAATTTCTCTATGTCGGGCAGAAATTTCTCTGAGTCGATTTTCTCAATGAAAATGTTAAGGGACCCCAACTACTATGGAAATATTATATGTCTTTTATCTTATAAAAATCTTAATATCAAGGACTAAAAAAAATTCCCTAATAAAATACTTAAGCACGACCTAACCTCAAACAATTTTATAAATTAGATTTCACACTAGGTGTCTATTTTAACAACAACATTTGCTTCTTTTTTCTCTAGGAAAAGTTTAAATGTGTGGAAAAGTCAATTAGAGAAATTGAAAGCAATTCCTAATACTGAAATCCTTGAAAAACTCAAAATAAGCTATGACTCTTTACAAGATGATCATAACAAAAATTTATCCTCCACATTGTTTGCTTCTTTATTAGGATGAACAAAAATTGGGCAGTCAAAATCCTAGACGGATGTAATTTTTACACAATGGTTGGGTTTCAAAATCTCATTGATAGATGTTTGTTTACGATTGCTCATTGTAAAAACCTAGTGATGCCTCAATTGATTCAAGAAATGGAAAGAGAAATTATTCGCCAAGAATCACCAAAGGAACCAGGAGAACATAGTAGGCTTTGGAATCAAAAGGATTCCTTTCAAGTCTTGATGGAAAATTCTATAAGAATTAACTTTACTTCTCTTGTTTATTTGTATGTATTTGTGTGGGGATATTATTTACTATTGACAAATGATGGGTAAATTATACCAATAGTTTATGTAGTTTAAGCAAAGTGTTATTTTAGTCTCTGTAGTTTCAATTTAAACAATTTGGTCCCTACACTTTCAATTTTGTTGTTGCAATGCAATCCCTCTGTCACTTACTACAAAAAAATACCATGCGTAAAACTAAAGGGATCAAAGTAAAATTCAAAATTTGGTCCCTCTAGTTTTGCACGTGACTTTTTCGTTCAAAATATTAACAACACATTATGGAAGGACAATATTACAACAAAATTGAAAGTGTAAAGATCAATTTGTTCAAATTTAAATTACATGGACCAAAGTGAAATTTCTCTCAAACTTGAGAGAAGAATGATGTAATTTATCCAAAAATGATCCAAAAACAAATTTTTTATACAAAAAATCTTTCAGAATGATGAGATAATTGGACTTTTGAAATTATGAGTCACACTGGTGAGTGTTTTGATTTGAAATGAAAACTACATTATTCTGTATGAAAATTTTGTACAAAAAATTTGTTTATATAATATTACTCTTATTGATTAATTTCATTCTCTCAATCTTTCTCAGGGGACAAGAATAATTGAAGGCCTCATACTCTATATGAATTTGCTAAAGGAAGAAAAATATTCGAAACCAGCCTTTGGTTTTAATGGAAAACATCGTTTTGAAGAATTCGTAACATATCATTGTTGTCAAATGTAGGCAGTTCATTCAAAAGACATTGTGTTAGCATCTTCTCTTGGAAGATGGTAGGCACTATTCCAAGCATTTCAAATCTGATAGCGTTGGAAGTTGATGTATTTGCACAAATGCAAAAACTAAAACTTCTGTAACTCAATTTTGTACAAGTCAATGGTAGCTTTGTAAATTTTCCTAAAAGATTACGATGGTTGGGTTGGCATGGATTCCCTTTCAAATCTATACATAATGAGTTCTCTTTGGAAAGCCTAGTTGTTCTTGACATGCATTTGTTGGCTTTTTGGCTTTCGAAGGTTATTTTTGTAATTACGAGCGTGCCAGTAAGGATCAATCAGTCCTTACAGAAAATTAATTGCTAACCAATTATCAAACGATTGTGTTTTAGTTCTTTCAACCTCAATGAAGAGGGCTTTTACTGGTGGCTTGATTTAGGAGAATTAAGCAAAACAACAATTAAATGAAGAACAATTGAAGCATTTCATAGAATGAAAAACTTACAATGATCCGAACTCAGTCTTTACAGCAACAATCTACTACTTGAAACTACTCCTATGAACGAAGTGCGATACAAGAATTTAAAGTGCAGGAATGTAAAGAACAAAAAACGTAAGACTGAAAATGTAAAACTGGAAAGAAAAATAAGTATAATAAGACTGGTTTTTTGGATCTGAGTCTGGGGCTTTTTCCTGGATCGTCTTTGCTATTTATACTTTTCAAGGATGACCATTGAACTGCATTTCCAACCGTCGAATTGCTCCTCCATGATCGTTGATCATGCTGCCTTGTAATTAACTCCACTATGCTATCTTTTGCAGTTAGACTTCCCTCCTAAATTTTGAATTCAAATGTGAGTAACCGTTGAAGCCAAGTCACTCTGTATTTCTTTGTTGATCCACTGTTACTCAGATATCGTAATAACCAATATTAACTACCACGTGTACGACCAGGATCGAAGACTTGAATAGTCTTCCTGTATTACCCTCATTCTGCCACGCGTCGAATTATAATTGGCTTGTACAAAATATGTAGCCAACATTACCCTCTGCACTAAGATACCCAATACTTGGTGATATTAGTGGATCAAGGCCCTTTTCCCACGTTTTAGAACGTGCATGGGCGTTGCATTCTCCTAGAAATGCAACTGTCATTCATCATCTGCATTAAACTTTTCTTTAATCTTTTGAACACCCCACCACCTTAGTATTCGAACAGACTGATACATTTTTCTATGGCCGAATCAATTTTCCCTTCCATTGATCTTGCACACAAAAACTCTGTTTCTCCTCGAAAGAACCTTTATGCATTAATTAGCCACCTTTACCCACCTTTCCATATTCAGGTCATGGATGCCTTTGCAAATTATCAACCTTTGGACTTCGAACATATTGCCCTTAATCCTTCAATTCAGAAACTTACAACTATGGACATAGGAAATTCTTCTTCTGACTCCCCTTGGACTATGAACAAACTGCTCTCAATCCCATGATTCAAAAAGTTGCAAATATGGACATAGGAAGTTCTTCTTTACAACCCTCTGCATGGGACAAAGCTGCAACTTCTTCCTCTTCTGGGGCTGCTGGCTGGACAAGCTGGTCAACACCTGAGGCCTGTGATTTGAGGGAACGAATCAACCATCATTTTGTCGAGTTTACTGACCCTTTAGAGTTCCCTACCTATGCACGAAGCTCGGTGGTCTATCCCTACATGCCTATTGACCATCGACGCAGTTTGGAGGAGAATCTGCTTGTGGCATGGTATACATCCTCCATGCCTACAAAGATAGTGCACGCCGTCCGATGCCCAGAAGAGGCACAAGGGTACAATCTATCATTCTTAGCCCAGAAGGCGAAGATTTGTTCTTCTGACTGGCTCGGTTACATTAATGCCTTTGTTCCTTCTGCCCTTGCCCCATCTCCTGAAATAGAAGCATCCACACCTTCTCCTCCGCCAAATCCTTGTTGGACAGAGAGACTGAGTCTTGCCCTCTCCACGGATAAGGTCTTTCCACCTTACAAACCTCCACCTTCCCCTACTCCAGCTGAGTGGAAGCAAGCTCAACTTCTGCTCGCGGCTTTCTCTCACTTGCCCTTCAATATTCTTGAGGACGAAGTCCCTCTTAAGAACCTTCGATGGGCTTGTGATATTCTGACTCGGGGTCATGTCCTCAATCCCCTTGCTCAAGCAGAGCTTCACATGTTTTTAGACCAACTTCCACTGCTTCTCCACTAGCATCGGACCTCTATAGCTACCACACAATCTTTAGACCAACTCTCGTCCCTTCAAATTCATGCCCAGTACGAAGCACAGAACTTCATTGAAGAATTCGAAAACTTCAAGAATAAAGATTCTACATACTGGGATGATTTGGATATAGACGAGTTGGAACAAGGATTGAGAGAAATAGCATTCGAAATAAAGGCTGAAGAGCTCTTCTATGAAGTGAGAGCACATCAACTTATGCAGCCAACCCTAGAAGACATAGAGGATAGAATAAAGAAAGAACAGAAATTCATTGATCATAGTTGGACTAAATTTCATGATCTTGTAATTTATTCTAATCCCTACTTTTATGAGCTTGAATTTATACCCAAAGAGGGTCATTCAATGTAATTGCTTTTTAATATAACTAAGACTTTTCTGGCATTGTTTTGTCTTGTCTCCGTTTGTCTTTCAAAAGCAACTTCAGGGCTTCGAACTGAACAATCTTATCCTTCGAACCTCTTAAAGTTTATTTTAATTATAACCAACATATGGTGATGGCTAGTAAGATGATCAATCTGTCTTAAATTGACCATTTTTTGCTTTGAACAATAGTTCACGTTGTTTCAGTTCAAAAAACAATCTCTTTCTATATATATACAAACCAACTATTGGTTTTGATGCTTCGAACACCAATTCTCATTCTTAAAGGATCTCAAGTTTTGCTTCGAAAGATGTTACTTTCACTGAGAGACCTAAAACAGGTCTTTGATCCCTTCGAAGTAAACGAATGCTCGAGCATTCTTAGATCTATAGGTATGGAATGTATTTCGAAGCTGGCTCTTGAGTTTTGAAGCCGTTTCTATTTGATTTTTGGCACCAAAATCTGGCTTCGAAGCTCAAACACTTTACTTCGAAGCTAGTGTCAACATATGGGATGTGTTTGGTACCAAAATCTGGCTTCGAAGCCAAAACACTTTACTTCGAAGCTGGCATCAATATTTGGGATGTGTTTTTTCCCTCCAAAAGTATCAATATTGAATGAAACTCTTCATATTTGTACTTTTAGTACTTAATGAATTATGCGATACATTTTTCAGACACAAAGGCTTTCAAAACTCTTTTATTTCGTGCTCTGAAATCACTCGCTTACTCAATACACCAAACCCTTTATCTTTACATTTCACTTCTCTCTACCCCCTTTCCCAGCTTCGTTCTCTAAGAAATCGTTCTTTCAATGGCTTCTTCTTCATTGAAAGTACCAGTTGTAGAGTGTGCGAGCCCATCTGTGACCTTGAAAAGAATCATTGATGTAGAATGTGAAAAGTACAAGGCTGGGGAAAAAAGTGCCATTGACGGACGCATTTTCATCCCTCGTCGTCATGCGCAACAAGAGTATGTGCTCGGGCCCATATTCAGAGAGTTTCTTACTGAGCTTCCAGCTCTATATCCTCGTCTGGAAGGCCATTGTCTTCTTTACAAGGGTAGCCTTGACTGGAGGAACTGGAAGACAAATCGTCCCCACCGATGCTGGCCCACGGTTAGACCGGAGTGGCAAGAATGGTATGACCGGGTTGTCCCTGAAAGGACTCTGGACCTTCAAGAACTCTGCCTTCTCGACGCCCTCCAATTATCCAGGTTAACTATCTCAAAGGACCCTTTCTTAATTCCTGCCGCCTTGTGCTTTTGGAATTCTGCCTTTAATTTTTTTCAATTTAGATGTGGGATGATGGCCCCTACTGTTCTTGACATTTTCCATCTATTAGGATTATCCCCTATTGGAACCCCCATTGGACCAGATTATCCAGACCTAACAGTCCATTTTTCTCTTCCCTCTCTTAACTCATCCTATAGTGACTTCGTCAAGGCTGAGAATAGAAGGGAGGGTCCTGTGACTGATAGGAAACTCTTTTCTTTCCTACTATATTGGCTTTGCAAGTTCCTTTTCTGCACCTCCTCTCAAAGAATCATGCCTGAATTTGCCCCTCTTGCCAAAGCCCTTGTTTTACAGAAAAAGGTGGCTTTAGCTCCATACGTTCTAGGCCACCTATATAGAGTCTGTTCTCTTTTCTGTGAAAAACCCTTAGATGCCAATCAAAGGGGGCCAATTTGGATTCTTTAGCTTTGGCTTTTTGCTTATTTCACTGAGCTACAATCCAAATGCCTAACATTTTTTGAGCCAAACCCTCCTACTCATGGCATGAGGCTAGCCAATGCTTCACTTTATCCTTATACCTTTGCTTTTTACCTCTCTTTCTTCTACCAACTTTCAGCTTCTCCTTCTTCCTACAACTTTCGTCCCTTTGAACCCATTACCATTGGCCCATCCTGGTTGAAGAATTCCCTAAGTGATAGGTTCTGTGCTTCACCTACTCACAAAGATATATGGGCTTCTATTCTGATCCCTAGAGAATTATTTATTGGGACCATGAACCCCAGAGCTTACAAATGCATTGCTGAGCCCTATTGTCCTGCGCAATTCACCAGACAGTTTGGCTTCTCACAAGGGGTCCCAATACCTCTCTGTAGTAACACCAATCTAAGTCTTACTACTAGGGATTTGAAAGTTAGAAGGTCCGGCCTAGAAGAGGCAACTTCTAAGTTTATACAGGACTTGATCGAATTTGAGTATACCCCTTTCCTTCCTCAAGGTAACCTGTTGAAGAGGTACCAAAACTGGTGGGTGACCAACATGGAAGTATACTTGGCCCTTTCTCCTCAAGACCTACTAATGGTGTTGGATATGCCCAAGCCCAAAGGAACTGGAATTGTTACTTCTTCTGCTGCTCTTACCACTTCAGTTCTTGTGCCTGCCACCCCATAGCCTGCTCCTGTTGCTTCAACTCCTCCTAGAGTCACTCAGGCTGCCTCGAAGAAAGGTATATATCCTTGTTTCTTCTCCTTTTGCCTTTTTTATAATGCTTTTAGCCTTATCTTTAATTCTTCTTTTGTGAAGGTGGTGCGAGTACCTCACAGGAAGATTCTCCGCAGAAAACCCAAGCTCTAAACCTTCTCAAAAGAAAACATCAGCAAAAGAAAAGGAGACTTCTACTTGAGCCTGAAAAGGAAGCATCTGAGGTTCAAGCAGAAGAAGAAGAAGAGGCCAACCAAGAGCAGGAGTCACCCTTGAAAAGAAGAAAAAGAATAATTGTCCCTTCTTCTAATTTGATTCAAGATACTACTCGTGAGACAACTGCCATAGCAATAGAAGAGGAACTTACGTCTGAGGAGTCTGAATCCCAGATCGAAGAGAAAGGAATTGAGAAGGAACAGGCAAGACCAATACAAAGAAGAAAGAGAAAGAAGATGAATGTCTCTCCTTCCGATTTGGTCGAAGATCCTATTTATGAAGCAGCTGCTATGGCAGTAGAATAGGAACATTCTAAAGCCATGATTGTTTTTGAGAGAGCTGAGAAGAAACGGCAGCAGCAATTCTTAAGAGATGAAGCTGCTGTTGCTAATGCAATCAAAAAGGAAACTGCAAGAAGGCAATATATTGCTGAGCACTATTCCCTTCAAAGCTCTCCTACTGCTGCTATCATTTCTGAAACAAGTAACTTCTTTCAAGCCTCTACTATTTTTTCTTATCCAATTTATTTATTTATTTATTTATTAGTATTAAGACTTGATATTATGTTGTACTTCTTCTTTTTGCTGTAATGACTATTGAGCCTGTTATTTCAATGAGGACTCCCTTAGTTTCAGTTGAAGTTGACCAATTGCAAAATGCGAGATCCATTCAAATTACACTCCCACTTCCTAAGCCTACATCCTCTGTACCCTCCTTAAGGCCAAGTATTCCTGCATTTCTTTCTTTTGGCTTAAATCCATACCTCCCTTACTTGTCTTTTGATCTCACTTAATTTCGTTCCCTTTTGAGCTTTATGTCTCCTTCCACTCCTAAAGAAATTTTTGCTATCACCTCATCTTCAGTAGTAGCTGATTCCCCTACAGAGGGTGCTACCAGCTCTCCAATTCGTAGTCTACCACCTTTGTCTGGTTCTGGCTCTTCGTCCCTTGATTTATTGGTAGCTAGAACCATAGAGACTGCTGAAGATGCTCCACATATTTCTCCTATCCCTATGTAGTCTTTTATGTCTTCTAACAAAGCCCTTTCTGCCCCCTTTATGTCCACGAAGGAAGTAGACATTTTTGAAGCAAGACTAGGTAGTCTCTTCGACATGCCTTCTACCTCTCCAATGGCTAGTGATGAGACTGAGCCATTAGTCTTGGCTAATTCCTTGCTAGAAGTTTTCGAGAGCTCTTCCTCCAGTAGTAAGCCTTCTCCACCTCTGATAGACTTGGACAACTGCTTGGAGCTGTTAACATCTTTTTCGAGGATTCCCTTCAAGACCTTAGAGAGACCTATAATCAGGAATGGCTTCCTTCAGTGCTGCAAGATTGTCGAGCAATCCGGCATGATTGTCTCCAGTCATTTATCTCAGGCAGCAGCTACTATTGACTTTTACATCAACATTTGTCATGCTGCCAAGGCTGCAGAGGAGAAATTAGTGAGAGACCAGAGCTTTGTTTCTACAGTACATGCTGAAATCTCAGGGTTAAAGGAACAACATTCCTCTGTCTCCCATTTTCGAACTCAACTACTAGAGAAGAAAGCTCAACTTGAGGAGGAGCTACTTGCAGTGAACCAGGCCTTAATCCGAACTGACACCAAACTGCAGATCACCAACCAAGGACTAGCCGATCAAAAGCAAGAAATGACTACAGCCATCCAGCTGTTTTCTTCATTTAAGAATAGGAAGTCTGTTGTAAAAGAACAATTAAGGCATTGTAATGATTTCTGGGCCAAGTTATGGCAGAATGTATTTAACTCTTTATGACAAAACAAATTCTGAGTTATCATTTGAGTATTCTTATGTTCTTTTGCTCGATATTTATTCTATTCCTTGTGTTTCCCAAATAGTTGGAAAATAAGATTTCAAATATCTGCCATTAATCTTTTTGTTGGGATGTATGTATCCATTCAAATTTCTCAAATGGTATGCTCCAAAAGGCAGGACTCTATGAATTTGATATGGTCCTTCCCAGTTAGGTGACCATTTACCAAACTTATGGCTTTTAATTCTTATTGGGAGTATTGTCTTCCATACCAAATCACCCTCATCAAAGCCAATGCATTTGACTTTCTTATTGTAATTTTTGGTTGCTTTCTTCTTTTGAAAGAGAATGCTATTTAATGCCAGAATTCTGGCTTCATCTATGCCTTCTAATTCCACGCACATACTCTGATGATATTGCTCAGGATCTCACTGGTCTTGGCATTTTACCCTCAAAGACTTAACATTAATTTCTACAGGTAACACTGCATCATGTCCATACACCAAGGCATAAGGAGTGACTCCTGTGCTTGACCTTGGGGAAGTTCTATAGGCCCACTATACATCCAGCAATAAGTTATGCCAATCCCTAGGATTATCTTCCACAACCTTTTGTATTCCTTTCTTCAAGGATTTATTGGATGATTCAGCTTGACCATTGGCTTGTGCATAATAGGGGGTGGAATTAACAATGTTAATACCAAACTCTGTCACAAAAGATTTCACCATTTTCCCATCAAACACAGTCCCATTATCAACAGTTATAGTTTGTGGGATACCAAATCTATGGATTAAATCATTGATGAACCCAATGACCTCAATCTGGTCTACAGCCTTATATGGCTTAGCTTCGACCCACTTAGTGAAGTAATCGGTGGCCACCAAAATGAAACAATGATGCTTCGAAGAAGGTGGGTGTATTTTCCTAATCATATCCATGGCCCATCCTCTGAATGGCCAAGGCTTTACTACTACATGCAGGTCAGTTATGGGCACATGCCTTATTGTGCCATGCTTTTGGCATGCCTGGCGGCCTTTTGCATATTCTATACAGTCTTTAAGGATAGCTGGCTAATAGTAAGAATGCCTTCGAAGCAACCACCTCATTTTCACACCAGGCTGATGAGCACCACAGATGCCTTCATGAACCTCAGCCATAGCTGTTAATGCTTTTTTTGGGCCTAAACATTCCAGCAATAAACCATCTCCCCCCCCCCCTTTTGTAAAGAGCATTGCCCTATATGATGTATTGCATAGATTGCAATTTAATTTTCCTGCTGGCCTTCAAAGATGGACCAGCCAAGTACTGCATTATTGGATGCCTCCAATCTTGTTCCTGTAAATCACTATGATTGACTTCCAGGACCACATTCCTTTTATTTAAGGGTGGTATTGATTTCTGGTATGTTGTTTGGCTTATGTCCCTTTGAGTATTATCTCTTCTCTTGAAATTTGAAGCTTTTTGAGCTACATCATTAGCTCTATTATTCAAGAATCTTGGGATATGAGTTACATTCGCTACTTGGAATTGAGAAAGCAAATGTAATGCGACAACATAGTATGGCAACATGCTTATACTTTGAGATTTAAAAACCCCTTTTACTTGGTTGACCACCAATTGAGAGTCTCCAAATATGTCAACTGCATGAACTTGTAATCTAATAAGAATTTCCAATCCCACTATTAAGGCTTCATATTCGGCTTGATTATTAGAACAAGTAATTTCATCCACTCTGAAACCATGTGTGGTTTCTACTCCTTGTGGTGACTTAATTACTATACCAATTCCAGTCAGGCCATTGGCTTTTGATCCATCGAACCACATTTGCCATGGCTCAACACTGGCCATACCAAGCTCCATTGTCTCCTGGCTTTCTGTTTGAGATGGATGGTCTGCCAAAAAATTAGCTAACACTTGTCCTTTTATTGCCCTTTGGGGAACATATTCTAAATGAAATTCTGATAGGGCTAATACCCATTTGCCAATTCTTCCCCTCAACATTGGTCTAGATAACATATATTTAACCAAATCTGTGGTTGCAATTACCAAGACAGTTGTAGGCAAAAGATAGTATCTTAATTTCATTACAGCAAAATACAATGCAAGGCACAGCTTTTCCACAGCTGAATATTTACATTCACAAGAATTTAAAAACCTACTAAGGTAATAAACAGCTTGCTCCTTGCCTTCTTCACTGTCTTGGGCTAAGAAAGCTCCCAATGAATCTTCTGCTGCAGCTATGTACAACTTCATGGGCTTCTCACCCTTTGGTGGCATCAGCACTAGAGGGTTGGCCAAGTAGGCTTTGATTCCTTTGAAAGCAATTTGATACTCTGCTATCCACAAAAATTCTTCTTCATCCTTTAACCTTAATAAGGAAGAAAATACTTTAGTTTTCCCTACAGTATTAGAAATGAATCTTCAAAGAAAATTAACCTGTCCAAGGAACTTTTGCAATTCTTTCTTATTTGATGGAGGTCTGGCTTCAATGATGGCTTTGGCTTTATTCTGATCAATCTGTATCCCTTTCTGTAGACAGCCCATTTTTGACCGTCCTCAAGACTTGGACGTCACCGTTTGAACACTCGGTGATTATCCATGTTTGTGTTCGTTTGGAGTTCCCGGAATTCTCGGCTACGCGCTTTGCCTCAGGATCCCCGAACTTGACTGTTTTGTGTCTGGTTTTACACCAAACACTTGTGTTTTGCCTTGGAGGGGCAGGGAATGCCTTTTGAGGCATCCCCACACACCACCGGCACTAGCTAGAGGCCACCGGCTGGTTTTTGTTGCCACCGGCAATATATATTGCCGGTCGGCACTCTTTGTTGCCGGTCGGCACTCAATTTTGTCAAAATGACAATTTTGAGTGGCCGACCACTGTTCATCTACTTTTTGTAGATATTTTGTGCCAGCTGTGATAGCTGGCACCCACCCCTTTCCCCTCCATACACGTGTATGGAGGGATTTCCCTCTTGGATGGCTTGTTTTGTAAGCTTTACAAGAGGGAATTGCCTATATAAGAGAGGGTCTTCTCTTGGCATTAGGGTTAGACACTTGTTAGACATTTTAGACAGCTTTGGAAAAGCTTGAGTTCTAGGGTTAGAGTTAGATATATTTTCTATCTCCATAAGTGTGTGTTTGGTGCCATTTTTGCTCACACACACACACTAACACACTATCTCTTGGACTTGAGACCCTTGGAGGCTTTTTTGAGTGTTTTGGAGTTGGATTCAAGCCAAGAAGGGCTGTTGGAGCATCATTTGTGAAGGTGGTCTTCAAGGGTAAGAAACTTCCCTTTTATTCCCCATTTTTGCATCCTATTTCTACCTATCTTAGAGCTGTTTTTGTGCTTAGTGTTTAATACAAAAAAGTTCTTTTTTTAGGCCCTCTTGATAGTTTATTAAGAGTGTTTTGTGGTTTGGGTGTGTTTGACCACCCTTAGGCCTTGGAAGGCCCCCATTTTGTGCTATTTTGTGCAAGTTTCGAGACTTTGGTGTTTGGGCCTCTTCACCACTGAAATCTTGAGGGATTTCAGTGGTGGGGATGGTGCCTTGAAGTCTCCAAAAGGGGAGGGCCACCCCCTCTCCTTGTTGTCCTTGAAAGGGACCATTTTTTGGTCTCTTAAGGAAGTCTTTGTTCAAGTGTGTGTTGAGCATGCCATGGCTGTATTTTATGCTTATATTGCCATGTTATAACTTTGTATTAAGTTGGTTTTGGCACTCCATGCATGTTTAGTATAGTTGTCATGTAATGCCTCCTTGATCCCTTAACATGCCTTAGGTTGTGTGCCTTTGTTTTAGCATGTTTTAGGCTTAGATTTGTGAAGTTCTTATGCTTATTTTGCCATGCTTTAGGTCTGTCCATAGTTGTTTGGATCGATTTTGACATGCTTAGTATAGCTCCTTTGCATTTGTGGCTTGCCGGGCTTATACACCTCAAGTATGTGAATGTGTAGCTTGTGTTGCTTGCATCATTTTGGTGGTTTGGAACCATCCAACATGTAATTTCAGTCCCTTTGGCATGCTCATATGCTTGCCTTAGTTGCCTTTTGTTGCTTTGAGAGCATGTGTTGGATGCCCTATGTTTTGATCATTGTGCATGCCTTTGAATTTGAGCCACTCAGATGCCATCTAAGTAGTCCTTTGGGCTTGATTTTGTGTGCTAAAACTCTGATTTTAGTTGCTTAAGTCTTGCCATGTTAGGTCTTGTCAAGTGTAGTTCAATGCCTCATGACTTACCTCAAGTACTTGGACCATGCTTGCATGCTTATGCTTGTCTCATTTGGGTTGGTTTGGCACCACATTTTGACATGATTTTAAAGCTTTTCATTCCATGCCAATTGTCCATGTTTAGCCTCTTTCAAGTGTGTTTGAGAGTTGCTTGTTTAATGCTTAGGTTTGTGCCTTAACATGTGCATGCATATGTGTGGGCTTAGCCTTCCTTTTTGGGCATTTTGGCTACTGATTTTGGGCCTATTTGGAGTTGCCTAAGTCATGTTTAAGTCCACCCTTTTGCTTGGTTTGCGTGCTTGCCTTGTATGTGTGTTTGCTTACTAGCATTCTTGTTTGCATCCCATGTTGCATGCTAGCTAACATGATTAGGTTGCAATGCATCTTGTATGCATGCCTGGTCCCTTGATTTGGTGATGGGGATTGGGCTCTTTGATTGTTTGACTTGCATTTCATTTGACAGGAAAGTGCATACATTGGTTCTTTGGACCATCATGCATGAAAATGCACGATTGATGGTCCGAGAACCAAAGACCATGTCTCTTTGAATCATAAACATGATAAGGGACTGGTTTGGTGCATAAATAGCTTGAATTGTATTGCCATGCAAGTTTTGCCCTCTGCTGCTGTGAGTTGCAGGTTCTGCAGGAACTTATTGCCGGCCGGCAGTATTTAGTGCCGACCGGCAGTCAATAGACAGCCGATGGATTAATTTTGTGCCCGTGACCACAAATTCATGCCGGTGATCATTCTACTTGGCCGGTGATGATTCCCAGTATCCAGAGAGGCATCCTTGAGACTTTGGCAGTTTTCAGAGGAGCAAAGCAGGGAAAACAGAGGCAGGCTAGGCATGGCAGTGCAATTCCGAGCGGAATCCGAGCGCGCATGCATTGAGCCCTCGCCCCGAGGCGGTTTACTGTTTTTCTTAGCATGTTTAATTTGTTAATTAATTAGGCAATTTGTAATATTTAATTAGCTTGCGTAGTTAATTAATTTGTATATTCTTTTGGTCCCTCCGTGCGAGGGCAAAGTTGTAATAAGCGTGTGTGAGTGGTGTGTATGTCTTCCAACCCCCACTTCTTCTTCCCTTTTATTTACCGCTTACGATGGTAGATTAGGGCACGTTTATTTTAGCATACCTTATGCAATGCATGCGTGCATCCATGCATTTGTTGACATGCACCGGGCTCGGTACATCACGCTAACCGCATTGTATTTCAATTTCCAAATTGAATACTTGTTACGTGTAGCATTTCACATGCCATGCTTAGGATAGCCGAGCCTGTCTAGATTACACCATTGCTTGCGATGCATTAGTCACTTAACATGAACTAGGACATGCATGTTTGCTAACTAGTTTATTGTTTTGGCACGGAGTACGATGTAAGTTTTTACGCTTTAGCATCTCGCATGCGTGTGAATGTTGACATGACAGTAGGCTTACCATGTGGCTAAATGCTTATATGAGATAAACTGTTTGAATGCCTGTGGGTGGAGGTTGGATTGCTTGAGTTGGAAAAACTCGTTGAAATCCGTGTTTTAGCCTACTTGCGAGTAGCAAATTCCAAAGCCTTTTCAAAACGAACGGATATGCAATGCTTATTTCCAAATTAGGCAATCTAGTCTATACTTGTTTGCTGTGCGCATAACATAGTAATTCTAGGCTAATAACCGGAATAAGAACACATAACGTTTTCAAAATCAGATATCACGGTTAGTAGAGGC
This sequence comes from Camellia japonica, assembly GCA_030407325.1. NCBI lineage: Eukaryota > Viridiplantae > Streptophyta > Magnoliopsida > Ericales > Theaceae > Camellia > Camellia japonica. The sequence continues at coordinate 171,991,021 of JAPPVO010000019.1, forward strand.
CGATCTTCGGACCGGGCGAAAGGGGGTGCTCATAGCTGACCTTCCCCGATCGTACCCAAGCTCCCGAGCCAAGACATTTGGTGATGACAGACACGTGGCCTTCGGCACCGAGTCAGGGTTTCCTAAATTTCCCATTTTAAAAATATTTAGGTGGTGACTCTGTATCTGGAAAGCAGTCCATGTTTGGCACTTCTTTTCAAAATATGTTTTTCTCAAAACGATTTGCCAGAGTTGGACTCTTTGGTTCAGATTAAGAACCGTGACAATTTGAGTCCGAACTGTAGTGAACCCAATATGAACGGAACGAGACTTAACCCTCCTGGGGCATTCGGGGACGTCTACAGTTTCTGGCAACTCTGCTGGGGAGTTAGAGAGCCTAACTCGAACTCGTGATATTCTGTTTTGACTACACTTATGTGTTTCTTTGCATTGCATGTGCATTGGTGCGCCTAGAACACCGTGTTGGCCATCTGCTATTCCTGAGCGGTTTGCTGGAGGCTTGTCTTGTCAAGGCATGACCGTAAGGCTGACCGGTTGCGGGCTCTGCCAGTATGGGAACACAAACCCCGGTTTTACCGGGGCACCCTTTTTGACCATTCGACCTAGTGCATATTCGGATCCGTAGTGACCATTCCAAACTAGGACAGGTTGCTTACCCGATATAGGTTGTTTGAAACCGCTGCGTGCGTAGTGAAACCCTAGCTCCTGACAAAATAGGACAGGGAAACCCTACCCCAACATAGGGATGTATTGGCTCTCTTTTACCTGCTATGTGTTTTTAGAGTGTATCTCCGCAGGGAACGCATATATCAGTTTGCAAGTTTGAGCATCAGGCCCGAGGGCACTAGTATCAGTGTTGTTGAGAATCAGTTATGTCTGCGGGTATCAGCTCAGTTTCGAACAGTGATTCTGGGGAACAGTGATCAGTAGTAGAGTACAGTTGATTGACTACACCCGTGTTTGATCTGTTTGGGGCTGAAATACCACTTGTTTTCCGTTTCAGTTCAGAGATTCAGAGAATTGATCCAGAACAGCTAGCGTCTTCTCCTTGCTGAGGCAGGACTTAGCATGACGCAGAATTCAGAAGAGATCGTGGTCATGACGGCCGCGTTGGATCAAGGAATCACCCTACACAGTGAGACTACTGTTGATATGCCGCATCCACCCAGATCGCCGGCTGCGCACCCAGTTTGGGCCCCTCAGCTATATCAGGCTCGCGAGCCTACTACATTTGAACTAATGGGAATGATAGGTGATCTTCAAAGATCCGTGGCGGATCTCGCCTATGGAATGTCAGCTTCACCGCCAGCCACACCGTACGTCGGGAGCTTTGTACCCCAGGAGCCCCCGCTGTTGGGCCGAATTGTTATTGAACTTAGTCAATCAGAGATGGCCTCCAGTTATAACAATGACATGTCAACACCAACTCAAATCCTAGATCAGGCTGAGGCCCGAGACAAAGGTAAAATGAAGGCAGATGCCGACCCTATCGAACAACTGCTGTGGGCAGTCGAGGCTTTGAAAGCCGCAGGGATGAACAAGCAACAGATATCTGCAGTTGTGACAAGAACTGTGGAGGATGCTTTTCCCACTCCGCCTGAGGGCAGTTCCAGTCAATCAGAAAACCGGGATAGGCCCCGTCATGCCAAAACAGTTCTTCCCCCTCCTAACCTTGCATCCGAAAAGGATCAAAAATCCAAGGCCGCCCCCGCCAATCCGTTCGCTAGTACATCTAGCAAGAGTGCTCAGGCTCCAAAGTACCTGCCCCGAGGGCACAGGGTCTTCCATGCTCTTTACATGCCATTGTCCAAGGCACTTCAAATCCTTGCCGAGAGGGGACACCTTAAACCCCTGGAGCCTCGGCCTCTCCCGAAGAATCTCCCTGCTACTCATGACCCTGCTCAGTACTGTGCGTACCACCAGCAGACAGGCCATGCTACCGACAATTGTTTCCACCTCCGGCATGAGGTACAAGATTTGATTGACAACGAGGTTATCCTCCCCCCCCCCACCTCAGCAAAGTCTGTCACCACCCAGTTGTTGGATTTTGAGGACACAGACACTGCAAGTATGTAGTCAGTAGGTGAACCGCCTGTGGGCAGTGCCTGGCACGTTTTTGGATGTGGCGTTTGGCATGCATTTTTGGGCATCTGTCGACGTTAGTCTTGTAAATTTTGACTTGGGTGTCGAGTCAGTCTTTTGTTTTGTTTTGAGTCTGTCTCATTGTCTTGAGTCAGTCCTTTTGCTTATGGGTCTGTCTTTTTGTAATGAGTCAGTCCCTCTTGTATAGAATACTAGGTGATTCTGGGGTTGTTGCCTCGAACGCCGTTTTGTAATTATCCTTTTGTTTTTCCTCTCGAGTCTGTCTCAGTTAAGGAGCCAGTCACAATCAGGGCATCTGAATGAAACAGCTGCGGCTATCACATTTCTGTACTCGTTGTTGTTTCAGCTGGTTATGCCAGAGGATGTGAATGGAACGACAGTGCATACCACCTACTCTCTTGTGCCTTAAACATCGTTGTAATGACCTAAGTTTTTCATAAAAACCCTTTTTGAACACTGCGGTGATGAAAACAAAGAGGAAGTAATTCCTCGGGTTTTGTAAAACTTTGATCATTTTGAGAGAAAGAGAGGCATGCTAAGCTTTTAATGAATGAATTTATGCTTGTCGGCGTGAGTACTGAGAAGGATCCTGGTTTGATCCAGACTGGTTCCACACTATCTTCTGCGCGAGCGATTTGTCGCTTTCTTGAAAACTTTCAAAAACAAAATGTTTCGCGCAGTCTTGCGAAGACCTGTGTGGAATCGCTCTTGAGATTGTGCAGCCCAGGATCGCTCTCAGCCTCAAGATTCAATTTATCTGTTGCAAACTGGAATCCGTTCAAAACATTCAACAGTGCCATGAAACGCCTGTGTGGCCCATTTTGAGGTAACCCTCGAGCAAGAGGCATCAAACTCAGATCAAGGAGATCAGATCCCACCCGGCAAGGCTCGTGAAGCAACCGTGATGGACTTTTCTGCAAATCAACACAACAGTCATTCTCCTGGGCACAGAAAGGCTTCAATCTCAAAACCATTTGGCATGGGCTTGCTACACTTTTACCCTTTGAGAGGCTCGCTGGGCCGAAAACCCGGAAGGGCGGCCCAGGCAAAAGTTAGAGCAAAGAAAAAAAGAGAAAAAGAAAAATATAAAAAGAAGCAAAAAGAAAAGAAAAGAACAAAAAATATCAAAAGAAAGAAAAGAAATGAAAATGCAAAAGAAAAGGAAAGAAAAGAATAAAGAAAAAGAAAAAGAAAAACATAGCTCGTAAGGTCGGAAACCCGCATTGGGCACCTTGGCAAAAGTTAGAGCCTAAACAGTGAAGGTTAAAATACCCGAGTGTACCTTAACTGGAACTACGTAAGGCTTGATTCCCATGTTTGGGATACGTAGGCAACTTCATCCTGAAGTCCAGCCCCCAACGCTTCCATAGCGTCTCAGTCCATGTCATGGTTTTGATCACTTTTGCCTCCTCTGAATCCAGCGTCTCGACTGCAGCAACCAGGAACTACGTGATCAACTTCCTCTTGAAGTCCAAACCACCAACACCTTCCAGGTGACTGTGCCCATATATTGGTTCAAACCGTCTTCGTCTCCTCCGCGTCCGAGGGTCCGATCGTCGCCGACAAGGACTGGCTTACAATGTGCCGCGGCATCATCCAAACAAGGGGCAACTTTCCGTTGCCATACAGTGCCATAAGTTGCCCTGAGTTACTATCCAAACCAGGGGCAACTTTCCGTTGCCTTATCCCCCTTTAAGCCAGGGGCAATTCTCCCATTGCCTCCGACCCGAGGTTGTATATCTCGAGGGTAAGTTCCGCGCTCGTTGAGCGTTGACTGTTTGCGAAAATAGTTTTTGAAAATTTTCACTAAGGTTGACTTATTTTCCCGAAAACTATTTCATTTTTCAAAATTGGACCATGGTTGGACCCAAAAGGAGAATTTTCAGTGCTCACAGCCTGACTTGTATGATTTTCAAATCAAAAATCGAATAAGTGTGTTAATCTGACTCTCATTCTTGATCAAAGCTGTTTTAGAAAACAAAAAATGGTCAAAGTGACGAACTAGGGGCACAGTTGAGTCAGGTCTTCTGTCTTTCCCCCGTCAACATACTCGCCGGAAAGGCGCTCCATTCGTCAGAAGAAATAGCCGTGAGCTAACAGTGTTGGGCGTGAACCTGTGACTTTCTATTCATCTATTAGTCACCTTGGGGAGGGATGAAAAATGAGAGAATAAAGAATAGAGAGGTGTAAGCGGAGAGAGAAGTGAGCAAGAGGGTTTTGAGAGAAAAACCGAGCCTGAGGGCCGAGTGATGTGAGTATCACAAATCAGAAAGGGTGGGAAATAATGCCCGGAGGAATTGGCTCCTCAAGATTTGAGGTCTTTTTGTACACATGTCCGTGCGTCGTGTCTTTTGATTTGTCAGTCTCGATTTTGGGCTTTGAGTCTTTTCCGAGTGTGTCTCGTTGTGATAGGTCGTGTACCTTTTGTTTCTCTGTTTGAGTCTGTCTCGCTGTGTTCTGTGGTAGGCTCGATACCCCAGTTGTGAAACCCCTTTTTCAAAGATTAATCGTTTGTGCTCAGGATGCTGTGTCATTCTCTACATTCGTGCAAAGCAAGAGAAGGAGAGGGAAAATTTGGGACATTTGAGCATGTTTCAATTCCAACTGTTTCAGTTTCATGATCCGTCTTGTCAGATCGGGTTATTTGTTCAGGGTTGGCTGTGTGCAGAATGAACCAAGTGCTGTGTTATGGGCTGTATGCAGATCAATCCCCAGTAGAGTATGGGCTGTATTATGCAGTTTGAGTAGTGCTTTGTATGAGTTGTTTGCTGTTAGTTGGTTGGTTATCTGATTATCATAGTGCAAGTGCTCAAATTACAAGTATTCACTTTTCACACAACAGATCGATATCATTTACATTTGAGGTGTAATATGATGCAATGCAGTGCAAAGTATGAAATGTGCAGATATAACACTCTTTTTTGGACAAAAAGTTTGTTTCATTTCATATCATCTTTTCAAGTACATAAGTTTTGGGAACAAAAATCTGCCTGCCGCAGTACAAAGTACCCTAACTACAAAAAAAAAGGGGAAAAAAAACAAAAACAGTAAAAATCTGTATCCAATGTCAAAAATGCCTCCGGGGCCATCAATCTGTCCTGGTCCTCTTCCTGGACGAAGGTCCAGGAGCGTCATCAACAGGGGCACCACCAAGGGCATCGCCGTCTGAGCTCGAGTCCGAGCCATCATCGGTCTCCTCCGCCTCTGTCTCTGCCTCAGACTCATCATCCAGAACCGGAGCCCGCGAGCTGCTCCCGACATGAGTGCGCCCCCCTCTGGTGCGGGGATATGCTCTGCCATCCCGAGTAGAAATGGGAGGTCCAGCCGGAGCGCCGCCCACCGGAGGAATCTGGAAAGGAGGCTGAAAAAGCATGAAAGGCAAACGCATCAGAATGCCGTGAGCAGTAAATCAGTGCAGAATGCAGTGTATGAGTACAGTGTATGTATGCTGTGAACAGTGAATCAGTGCAGAATGCAGTGTATGAGTACAGTGTATGTATGCCATGAGCAGTTTACCAGTGCAGAATACAGTATATGAGTACAGTGTGTGAATGCTGTGAGCAGTGAATCAGTACAGAGTACAATGTATGAATGCTGTGAACAGTGAATCAGTACAGAATGCAATGTGTAAGTATCGTGTATGTATGCCATGAGCAGTTTATCAGGTGTTGTGTTGTGCATCAGATTATGTAAAGCAGTTTATGTATGGCTTGAGGCTGTGGTCAGAAAGAACATACCGGGATGCTGTAAAGGGCCAGCAGGTCGAATGTCCGCTGTAGCATCCCCATCATGGAGGCATTCATCTCCAATGACTGACGGGTGTACTCAGAAGACGCCTGCAAAAGTATCAGATGCATCAATATTCTGGGGAATATCAAATAGACTGAAATGAAATAACTGTACAAGAATGAAGTAATACATACCGGAGGCAAGTCGGGGACACCGACAAACTCATGATCAGCCGGCGGAGGGGCGAAGGGGATCTGATAGGTCGCCCCACCCTGCCCTCTGAAAGTCAATGCAGCGGGCAGAGCAGGCCAACCGGTCCCTCGTCCTCTCTGGACTCCGCCCTTGCCACGAACTCGAGCTCTCCTCGGCGCTCCTACTCCTGCTCCAGCCGCTGGCACCGCTGGTCCCCCCCTCTCTACTCGGCGGCCGCCGCTCAGAGGTCGCATGATAAAGGTCCAGACATACTCTGAGTAATCGCCCTCGCCTCTGAAGTGGTTTGCCTCCCAGCCGATGGTGTAATCTGCCATCTGCTCGGCAGTGAAGCGCTTAGTATCCCGCATGTGCTCGGGAGGGTGCACCGGGACTATCTGCTCGGGTAAGCCTAGGGTCTGGCGCAAGAAACGCTCGCCCAGGTACCAAGCCCGACAGACCGGACCCTCCAGCAGAATCCGGAAACATGAGGTCTCATCGGCGCTGGCAAACCGATCCCGCGCCACGGCTGGCAAAGGAGCCCAAGGCTGCCAGACGATCTGAAAATGAAATACAATTTGTTATCTACTGTTATTGAAATATGCAGTGGGAAGGCGAAGCCTAAATAAACTGCAAGTAAAACATACCTCGGCAGGGGTGATGGTGTCGAAGTAGCGGCGGAAGAAGCTGAATGTCTCTCGCGGCCTCCGGGTGCATCTCCCGTCAAAGCGGCGCGAGAAGGGAACAACCAGAGGGGTCTCCGCCTCGGGTATGGGAGCAAGCCTAGGAAAGTAGGCATAAACCCACAACTGCAAGGTAAATACCAATGCATTTATCAGATAAAGCAGAATGCAGAATAAAAGGCAGAAATAGCAGGGCCGTGTATTGTACAGTGTATTGTGCAGAGTGTACAGTGTGAGCAGTGTACAGTCAGTGTAAAGCAGAGTATGTGTGTGCCGTGTGTACAGTATACAACAAGTATAAAGCAGACTACAGTGTGCAGTGTGTAAAGTACTGAACTGAAATGAAAGACAGAAAAAGAAATGTACCTCCCAAGCGCGCCAGTAACCCCCGAGCAACTGTCCGCTGCCGCGGGAAGCTGAGCTCATATATCCATAAAGGGTGGCCAGAGCGGCGCCACCCCAGTCATAATGCAAAATGTCCCTCACATCCACCAGTGCGCTGAGAAGGCAGAGAGGCACGGTGTTCGCCCGGTCGGGGAAAAGGGTCGTCCCGAACAAGAACATGAGGAAGCCGCGTGCATATCTCTCTACGGCCTCTGGGGTCATCGGAGCTGCATCGACAAGAAGGGGCTGGACCCTGAACTGCACTTCAAACCAGGAGTACCAGACGAAGCCAGGACGCGCGAGAGGCGGTGCCGCGCCAAGCAAGTAGACCTAAGCCGCGGTCCACTCATCCATATCAATGTCAAAGGGGATCGGATCACCCCCTACCCCGATGCCTGTGAGCACCGAGAAATCATAAGGGGTCATCGTCATATCCCCAGTCGCAGAAAAGTGAAACGAATCGGTGGTGTCCCACCACCTCTCCACCAGGGCGGCAAGGAGAGGTCTGCATGTCGTAAGCTGGGAGAGTCCCCTGCAAAATGCGCCAAAACCGGCCTGGTCCACAATATGGCGAACTACGTCGGGAAGCTCGGCGTACCACACGCGAGCGACAGTGTTCCCATACCCGCGGATGGTATGGGAATCTCCCTGTTTTCAAACAAATTATTGCGAAGCAATATAAAATGTACAGTTTTGAGGAAACAGTAAATCAGTACAAATTTGGCATGCGTGCATATTTTCAGATTCAAACGGATACCGGGTGCCGGTGTGCTTACAGTGAACTACAACGTGTGATGTGTCAATGTGTTTGAGTGGTTCAGTGCAAATTTGGCATGCGTGCAAGTTTATCAGATTCAAACAGATACCGGGTGCCGGTGTGCTTTTAGTGAACTACAAAGTGTGATGCGTCAGCGTGTTTGTGTGGCTCGGTGCAAATGTGGCATGCGTGCAAGTTTTTCAGATTCAAACAGGTATCGGGCAATGGTGTTCGCAATGAAATACGGTGTGTGCCGTGGTTTGAGTGGTTCAAGGCTAGTGCAGTGTGTGCGCGTGTGAGTCTTAAACAGATAATCAGTTGCAAACGCGTTTGTAATCAAACTACAATATACAGTGTATCAGTGTGTTGACACTAAGCAGTTAAAGACTATAACTAGCTATGGCAGTTGGCATTCAAAATTTCTACTTTGCAGAAAGTAAAACAGAGAAAGAAGGTTACCTCGGAAGCGCCGGAGGATAGGTGGGAGGCAGGCTCGCGTAGCAAGAGCTCAGGGTCCAACGCCATGTCAAAACTCCTGAACTGGCGCAGTCCGTCGGGTGGTAGAACGTGAATCGCCAGCCGGTAGGTCGCCGGGTCGAACGGGCGCTCGCTCAACGAGAGGTGCTCGACCTTGGGATCCATCTCGTGATCTGAGGGGGTCCCGCCGCGTGGAATGTCGTCGGCCATATCGAGAATAATGAGAAAATGGTCGAGGAATGAAAACCGGGTCGGAATACGAAGAGTCAACTGAAAAGTCAACCCCCGGGAAGGTGAAAAATGGCCGGAAAGGTCGGGATGTGAAAAGGCACGGAAATGAAGAGTAAATCGAGGGGAACAAGTCCCAAAAAGGTGAAAATAGCAAAAGGAGCGTCGAAACGAAGTTTCAATCGGTCCAAAATGTTCGAAACGCGATAAACTTCACGAATCGAACGATGAAAAAGGCGCGAGAACGCAAAGAAATGAGGAAATGAGGAGAGAAAAAGGCTCTAGAGAGAGAGAGAGATGGTTTTCGGCGGAGGGGAAATAAGAAAATAGGGTTTAGAAACCCTATTTTAAAACACCCGAAGCGAAAAGTCGAATCTGCCCCGACTCAGCAACTTTTTGCTGGTCGGCAACATTTTGTGCCGGCCGGCATAATATTGTGCCGATGGAATTCTTTTGTAGCCGGTGGCCTCCTAGCCCGGCCGGTGGTGTTCCCACAGCCTTATTTAGGCAATATGAGTAGTGTTTGGTCTTCACAGCTTGAGAAAGTGCAAGAAAGTGTATCTCCGACGCTCAACCGGCCTCCGTTTTGACCTCGGACTGCGTCTTCTGTACATGGCACTCAAGTTCATGCAATGTTGTATCCTTTTGTATCCTTTTGCCTTTTACAATATTCAAAAGTTGCCCCTCGTGCGTTGCATGCATTCATCATGTTGTCTGGTGCATTATGTCGCGCCGTCATATACATCCCTCGTGCATTGTCATGCATTTTATTACAAGCGTTGTCATGCATCGTCATGCACCTTAATACATACGTCGCCTCGCACATCATTCGTGTTGTCGTTGCTTCGCACGTCATTTGTGTTGTCGTGCATCTCCTTGTTTTGCATTATCATGCATTTCAAACAAAAACGTGCGTTGTCACGCACTTGTCTCACTCACATCTTCCATTCCGTGTGGCATGCGTGTCACACTTGCATCATCTTGCATTCCTTTGAGGCACGTGTACCTCATTGGCAGCATCTTGCATTCCTTTGAGGCACGCGTACCTCATTTGCATCATTTTACATTCCGTGTGGCATGCGTGTCACACTTGCACCATTTTACATTCCATGTGGCATACGTGTCACACTTGCTGCATTTTACATCCTTTGAGGCATGCGTGTCTCATTTGCATTTCATTTTCCATTCCTTGAGGCATGCGTGTCTCATTTGCATATCATTTTCCATTCCTTCATGGCATGCGTGTCTCACTTGCATTATACATCGCATTGTTTTGTTCGCTCCTTGGTCTGGCGAGACCTTAAACACGCACGGTCTAGGAGACCTTAAATCCTTGAAAGGTGCAAGACCTTCGGTGCATTGGTGTGCACGGCTCACTTGCATTGCCATACATTCCAAAAGCCGCGCGTTGTCGCGCATTTCGAGATCATACATCTCCATGCCTTCCACGGTCTAGGAGACCTTAAATCCTTGGAAGGTGCAAGACCTTCGGCGCATTGGTGTGCACAATACCGCATTGTCATGCATTGCATCGTAAATATTACATATGTCATGCATCATCAAAAAAAAAAAAAACAAAAAAACCGCAATGTCATGCATCATTGTAAATATTGCATATGTCATGCATTCCAAAAAATCCAAAAAACAAAAAAAAAACATATTGCATATGTCATGCATTTCGTTGTAATATAGTGCATATGTCATGCATTTTTTGTAAACATCCATCTATATTGCATTATAGTTTGCATGCACCCACTGCATTATCCACCCGCATTGTCGTGCATTCTTCACTTGCGTTGACGCGCATGTTTCGCTTCCACCCGCATTGTCGTGCATTCTTCACTTGCGTCAATACGCATGTTTCGCCTTCACTTATCCATTGTAAATATCCATTCCATTGCATATTGTATATATTGCATTTTAGTTGCATGCATCCACTGCATCATCCCCCATTTATGGCTTGCGCCTTTCCTTGTTGAGCTTGGTCTGGTATGTGTCCATACTTTTCACGTCAAAGCACAGTTCTGCACGCGTACAGTTCTGTGATTAGATGCGGCTTGTATGCGTGCATCCCCTTCCTAAGGAAGATACGGTTTGGCCACACGCTGTATCCATTTCTATTGCATTGTAGTGTAATTGTTGCATCCGGCTTTAGGATCATTGTTCTTTCCTCAGCGGGTCGTTACCCCACTTATGTCATTCCACCCAATTACTCGTCCTTGTGTCCGTCTACATCACTCATAGTTCAGACATCGTTCTATGGTAGACGGACTTGTTACTTCCATCAATCTATTTGACATATGTGTAGTTTCGAACCGCTCATGATTGAATCATGATTCAATTGCTCTGCATTTAGTTTGCATTATTTCAATTGCATTGCATATCATTTGCATTGTTTATGCATTGTTTTGCATATATTGCATATCATTTCGCATTCATCATTGCATTGTCGTGCATGTTGCTAACAATATCATACCTGTTAAGTTTTCTTTCTTTTCAGGCACGATATTGTATGTACGGCTCATTTGAGGCCGGTGCAACCGGACGAGCCGCACAGGTATTGTATCCTCCGCGTGAGACGTATTGAGAATTGCATAATTCTCTTACATCCTTTCTGCATTGTAGTGTAGATTGGCGTATGCTAGCTTATAACTGTCGCATGTGTGCTTCATTACAGCTCTCTTTGCATGATCATAAGTTATGCTCGGCCTCTTGCATTGTCTTGCATTTTGCCCCTGCCTTCGGGCGTATACCTTGTTTGTCTTGCATGTTTGTCCAAGTCTTTGGCCTTGTCAAAAATGGGTCGTCTCTGGGCTTTGATATTCACTCCCGTCATTGTTATGACTTTCGAGTTCTGTCAAAGAGGGGCAACTGTAGACACCCCATTTTTGACCGTCCTTAAGACTTGGACGTCACCGTTTGAACACTCGGTGATTATCCATGTTTGTGTTTGTTTGGAGTTCTCGGAGTTCTCGGCTACGCGCCTTGCCTCAGGATCCCCGAACTTGACTGTTTTGTGTCTGGTTTTACACCAAACACTTGTGTTTTGCCTTGGAGGGGCAGGGAATGCCTTTTGAGGCATCCCCACACACCACCGGCACTAGCTAGAGGCCACCGGCTGGTTTTTGTTGCCACCGGCAATATATATTGCCGATCGGCACTCTTTGTTGCCGGTCAGCACTCAATTTTGTCAAAATGACAATTTTGAGTGGCCGACCACTGTTCATCTACTTTTTGTAGATATTTTGTGCCAGCTGTGATAGCTGGCACCCACCCCTTTCCCCTCCATACACGTGTATGGAGGGATTTCCCTCTTGGATGGCTTGTTTTGTAAGCTTTACAAGAGGTAATTGCCTATATAAGAGAGGGTCTTCTCTTGGCATTAGGGTTAAACACTTGTTAGACATTTTAGACAGCTTTGGAAAAGCTTGAGTTCTAGGGTTAGAGTAAGATATATTTTCTATCTCCATAAGTGTGTGTTTGGTGCCATTTTTGCTCACACACACACTAACACACTATCTCTTGGACTTGAGACCCTTGGAGGCTTTTTTGAGTGTTTTGGAGTTGGATTCAAGCCAAGAAGGGCTGTTGGAGCATCATTTGTGAAGGTGGTCTTCAAGGGTAAGAAACTTCCCTTTTATTCCCCATTTTTGCATCCTATTTCTACCTATCTTAGAGCTATTTTTGTGCTTAGTGTTTAATACAAAAAAGTTCTTTTTTTAGGCCCTCTTGATAGTTTATTTAGAGTGTTTTGTGGTTTGGGTGTGTTTGACCACCCTTAGGCCTTGGAAGGCCCCCATTTTGTGCTATTTTGTGCAAGTTTCGAGACTTTGGTGTTTGGGCCTCTTCACCACTGAAATCTTGAGGGATTTCAGTGGTGGGGATGGTGCCTTGAAGTCTCCAAAAGGGGAGGGCCACCCCCTCTCCTTGTTGTCCTTGAAAGGGACCATTTTTTTGGTCTCTTAAGGAAGTCTTTGTTCAAGTGTGTGTTGAACATGCCATGGCTGTATTTTATGCTTATATTGCCATGTTATAACTTTGCATTAAGTTGGTTTTGGCACTCCATGCATGTTTAGTATAGTTGTCATGTAATGCCTCCTTGATCCCTTAACATGCCTTAGGTTGTGTGCCTTTGTTTTAGCATGTTTTAGGCTTAGATTTGTGAAGTTCTTATGCTTATTTTGCCATGCTTTAGGTCTGTCCATAGTTGTTTGGATCGATTTTGACATGCTTAGTATAGCTCCTTTGCATTTGTGGCTTGCCGGGCTTATACGCCTCAAGTATGTGAATGTGTAGCTTGTGTTGCTTGCATCATTTTGGTGGTTTGGAACCATCCAACATGTAATTTCAGTCCCTTTGGCATGCTCATATGCTTGCCTTAGTTGCCTCTTTGTTGCTTTGAGAGCATGTGTTGGATGCCCTATGTTTTGATCATTGTGCATGCCTTTGAATTTGAGCCACTTAGATGCCATCTAAGTAGTCCTTTGGGCTTGATTTTGTGTGCTAAAACTCTGATTTTAGTTGCTTAAGTCTTGCCATGTTAGGTCTTGTCAAGTGTAGTTCAATGCCTCATGACTTACCTCAAGTACTTGGACCATGCTTGCATGCTTATGCTTGTCTCATTTGGGTTGGTTTGGCACCACATTTTGACATGATTTTAAAGCTTTTCATTCCATGCCAATTGTCCATGTTTAGCCTCTTTTAAGTGTGTTTGAGAGTTGCTTGTTTAATGCTTAGGTTTGTGCCTTAACATGTGCATGCATATGTGTGGGCTTAGCCTTCCTTTTTGGGCATTTTGGCTGCTGATTTTGGGCCTATTTGGAGTTGCCTAAGTCATGTTTAAGTCCACCCTTTTGCTTGGTTTGTGTGCTTGCCTTGTATGTGTGTTTGCATACTAGCATTCTTGTTTGCATCCCATGTTGCATGCTAGCTAACATGATTAGGTTACAATGCATCTTGCATGCATGCCTGGTCCCTTGATTTGGTGATGGGGATTGGGCTCTTTGATTGTTTGACTTGCATTTCATTTGACAGGAAAGTGCATACATTGGTTCTTTGGACCATCATGCATGAAAATGCACGATTGATGGTCCGAGAACCAAAGACCATGTCTCTTTGAATCATAAACATGATAAGGGACTGGTTTGGTGCATAAATAGCTTGAATTGTATTGCCATGCAAGTTTTGCCCTCTACTGCTGTGAGTTGCAGGTTCTGCAGGAACTTATTGCCGGCCGGCAGTATTTAGTGCCGACCGGCAGTCAATAGACAGCCGATGGATTAATTTTGTGCCCGTGACCACAAATTCACTGCCGGTGATCATTCTACTTGGCCGGTGATGATTCCCAGTATCCAGAGAGGCATCCTTGAGACTTTGGCAGTTTTCAGAGGAGCAAAGCAGGGAAAACAGAGGCAGGCTAGGCATGGCAGTGCAATTCCGAGCAGAATCCGAGCACGCATACGTTGAGCCCTCGCCCCGAGGTGGTTTACTGTTTTTCTTAGCGTGTTTAATTTGTCAATTAATTAGGCAATTTGTAATATTTAATTAGCTTGCGTAGTTAATTAATTTGTATATTCTTTTGGTCCCTCCGTGTGAGGGCAAAGTTGTAATAAGCGTGTGTGAGTGGTGTGTATGTCTTCCAACCCCCATTTCTTCCTTTCCTTTTATTTATCCGCTTACGATGGTAGATTAGGGCACGTTTATTTTAGCATACCTTATGCAATGCATGCGTGCATCCATGCATTTGTTGACATGCACCGGGCTCGGTACATCACGCTAACCGCATTGTATTTCAATTTCCAAATTGAATACTTGTTACGTGTAGCATTTCACATGCCATGCTTAGGATAGCCGAGCCTGTCTAGATTACACCATTGCTTGCGATGCATTAGTCACTTAACATGAACTAGGACATGCATGTTTGCTAACTAGTTTATTGTTTTGGCACAGAGTATGATGTAAGTTTTTACGCTTTAGCATCTCGCATGCGTGTGAATGTTGACATGACAGTAGGCTTACCATGTGGCTAAATGCTTATATGAGATAAACTGTTTGAATGCCCGTGGGTGGAGGTTGGATTGCTTGAGTTGGAAAAACTCGTTGAAATCCGTGTTTTAGCTTACTTGCGAGTAGCAAATTCCAAAGCCTTTTCAAAACGAACGGATATGCAATGCTTATTTCCAGATTAGGCAATCTAGTCTATACTTGTTTGCTGTGCACATAACATAGTAATTCTAGGCTAATAACCGGAATAAGAACACATAACGTTTTCAAAATCAGATATCACGGTTAGTAGAGGCCGGTCTTCGGACCGGGCGAAAGGGGGTGCTCATAGCTGACCTTCCCCGATCGTACCCAAGCTCCCGAGCCAAGACATTTGGTGATGACAGACACGTGGCCTTCGGCACCGAGTCAGGGTTTCCTAAATTTCCCATTTTAAAAATATTTATGTGGCGACTCTGTATCTGGCAAAGCAGTCCATGTTTGGCACTTCTTTTCAAAATCTGTTTTTCTCAAAACGATTTGCCAGAGTTGGACTCTTTGGTTTAGATTAAGAACCGTGACAATTTGAGTCCGAACTGTAGTGAACCCAATATGAACGGAACGGGACTTAACCCTCTCGGGGCGTTCGGGGACGTCTACAGTTTCTTGTGTACTACATAGCCCAAGAAGTTTCCAGATGATACGCCAAAAGCACACTTAAGAGGATTGAGTTTCAACCTAAACTTCCTCATTCTTTCAAAGGCTGCTTCTAAATGAAACAGATGCTCCTCCATGGATTGAGATTTAACTACGATGTCATCAATATAACACTCTAAATACCCTCCAATGAGGTCATGAAAGATTGTGTTCATAGCCCTCTGATACGTAGCCCCAGCATTCTTCAGGCCAAATGGCATTTTAACCCATTCGAAGGTGCCAATATTCTCAGGACATCTGAATGCTATCTTGCGAACATCTTCCTCTGCAATGCAGATTTGGTTATAACCAAAGTGCCCATCCATCATTGACAAAATTTGATGCCTTGCTGAACTGTCTACCAGCAAATCTACTATAGGCATAGGATACTCATCTTTTGGAGTTACTAGATTCAAATTCCTGAAATTAATGCATATCCTCATTTTACCATTCTTCTTGACTATAGGCATAATATTGGATAAACATTCAACATACCTGGCTGTCCTAATAAAGCCTACTTTGAGTAGTCTAAGAATTTCTTCCTTAACTTTCTGAATCACTTATGGACTTATTCTTCTTGGTTTTTGCTTGTATGGCTTGAAATTAGGCCTCATAGGGAGCCTATGTTCCACTAATGACCTATCCAATCCTGGTAGTTCATTATAAGACCATGCAAAACAATCTTTGTATCTCTTCAGAACAACCAACAACCGGTCCTTGTCAAGATCATTCAACCAAGCACTTATATAGGTGGGCTGTTGTATAGAACCTTCCCCTAAATTTACTTCTTCTAAGGGATCTTCTGTCTGAGAATTTACTGAAGCTTCTTCTTTGACTCCTTCTACCTTCGAAGCGATCTTCTTGCTTTGTTCTGTTCCCAGGTTCTTTAATTCAACATTTTTACTCTCCTCCTCATAGACAAAGTCTGTCCACAGGGCTTCCTCTTCCTGTATCTCCTGGACTTTTGTTTCAATGTCCAATGCATAGTATTTATCAAGGGCCGATATTCTGACCTGTTGTTGCTCCTGCTTGCAGCCAATTATCATAGTTTCTTTCTCTTGCTCCTGCACTTTGTGGACTATTGATTTTACGTCCAATGGTGAGAACTTGATTAGAGCCAAAGACTTGGCTTCTAGCACTTCATCTCTTTGCCTACAACCAGGCATCATTGTCATCCTTAACGACAGCTTCTTCATTAGCACTCTCTTGGACCAAGTGCTTCAGGTGTGTCACACTTCCTTATCAGCCGTCACTTCGGCTGAGCCATCAGGTTTCCTTAGTATACTGAGTGGTGTCACTCCCTCAATATACAATTTAGCCTCTACGAAATCTGCACAGGCTATGAAGGGTTGAGGATCTGCATCAATTTCCTCTATTTCTCCATTGCCCAAGGCCATCATTATTTTCTGATGCAAAGAGGAAGGCACACATTTGTTAGTGTGGATCCAATCTCTACCAAGTAAGGCATTGTACTTAGCATTGTTGTCGATAACGAAGAATGCCGTCATGCAGTCCCTGGTTCCTACACTCAGGTTGATGGATAGAATTCCCTGAGCCATCTGCTTGTCTCCAGCGAAACCAGCAATGGTTGTGCTAGTTGGGATTAGCCTGGGATTCCTTTTCCCTAGTTTCTTCAAGCAAGATTTCGGTAGTAAGTTCACCGTTGCCCCATTATCTATCAAGACTCGGTTTAATTGTATTCCATCGAAGAAAGCCTTGATATACAAAGGCTTGACATGCTGTGTCATAGAATTCAAGGGATACTCAAAAGGATACGAGAGGTTAATACTTACCTCTTCTTTACTCTCATATTCAACTTCCATTGGGGTAGCCTTTCCGGATTCATCTTGCACCATACTCACTTGTGAGTCTTCACTAGAGACTGGAATTGGGTCAATTTCTTGCCCCTCTTGATTCTCATTCCCAGCTTGGAATTCATGCGGTAGTATGTGCACCATATTCACTAATACTGAGCCAAATTGAATGGCTGGCTGTGCCTGTTTCTCCTCTTGGCCACCTTGTTCAGTTACTTCAGAAACATCCTCCATACTGCATTCCGGTACTTCCTTAGTAACAAGCTCCTTCGCGTGGTCTTTTCTGACTAGCTTTTTAACCAAAAATGTTTGTTCAGCCATGAAGGCTTCGAACATTTCTTCCTCAACCATTTCTTCCTTTTGGCCTAGGCTAACTTCTTTCTCCGCCTCGCTATCACTCTCCATCAACGCCTTCTCCAATCCTGCTAAACTGGACTTTTCTCTGGCTTTAAGTTCGGAGTGAACTTTGGCCAACTGTTCTCTGCTACAACTTATTTCGCTTTGTAGAGTTGATCTTGGAGAATGGTCTAACTTTGGATTCTTCTTTCCTTTTGTCTGGACCAATGAAGAGCTTTCTCTGCTTGCCTTTAGGTCTCGCTGGTACTGAGTGTACCTGCGCTGAATTTTCCTTCTTTGTGATCCAGAAATTACGGGGACCATCTCTGGTTCCTTCGTTTTTGGGTGTTTAAGTAATACCCAATTGTTTGGAGCCACCAAAGGAGGTTTGACCATCCTTCTTTGGTTTCCAATTACATCTCTTTGGGCAAACACTTCCCTAGGTTTGTTCTGCATCACAAACCAATCTAGGACTCCAGGTACCCACGAACCTACTGACCCAGCTGTTGAACTACTTCTTTCTTCCTTCGAAATCACCTTCGAAGCTGGCTGTGAAGGCCACTGCTTGGCCCTGACTTCATGTTTTGGGCCAAATTCAGGCCTTTGATGAAGGTGTCCATTTTCTGTCCTGCGTGAGGCTGGTCTAGGGAGCCAATCTCTGGCTTTGATCCCATAAGCTGAACCTCTCTCCAGTCTCCTCTCAGAATGGCTGCTCTCCATTCTGTAATAATTAGGTGGCCTGGACTCATATAAAGGCCTCCTGCCTTTGGAATGCATCCTATCGGTTGCTGGTTCAACCCTCAATGGCTGCTGCCTAACACCAGATGGATATGGCCTTTTATTGTAAGCATTGGTTGGTTTAGGATGCCTCTACATATCTTTGTAACATTGTTTCCCATCAATTGGAAGCCCTTTCAACCACTTATAACTCAGTCTGCACCAGGGACACATCCTTTGCATTACAGCTGCCTCTAGGGAATCATTATCCAGTGCTTCTTCATCAGAGTCTTCCTTCTGGTGTGAGAAATCTCGTCCAATAACTGGTAGATTTCCAGTGTCTTTCTTGATAGTTGTCTAGTTGGCAACATGCATCTGCACATTGACTTCTTCCAATTCTTTCAAGGACAAACTTTGGAAGTCTGGCATAATGACATTGACTGCCACCTCTCCAATTTCTGGAAATGGATTACTGTTTATCCCTATAGTCTTTTCTGCTTTAGCTGGGAATTTTAAGCTTCCTTTCCGAATTTGTTCTTGAATCCTGTCTCGAAAAACAATACAGATTTTAGTCGAGTGAGACCAAGAGTTATACCATTTACAATATACTTTTCCTTTAAGTAAATCCGGAGATGGAATTTTGACTCCTTTTGGTAACTTAAGGAAGTTAGCCGCAAGCAAATGATCAAAATGTGAGAATTAAATTAATTTTAATTCAGAAAGAAGAATACCTCCTGCCATGATGTTCAAGCCTTTGATTCTTTATCCTTGAGTGATCAAATCTTGAATATATAAAGAAGCCCACTCGCAGAACACTTTTACAGAACCATATGAGAAAAATGAAAGGGATAGAGTTTCAAGCCTATTCTATGCACAAAACAATGTCTCTGTTTGATGGCTATCACAGGCATATATATAGGCTTGGACCCATATCCAATTGTAACTCCTTATAACTTCCCACCATCAGGGAAGTAGTAAAGACCCATGAAACCACCATATGGGATATTAAACAGACATCAGTTACCCATTAACCATTAAACTAATTAATTGGTCATTAAACCAATTAATTAGTCATTAAACCAATTAAATATATATAATAAATATAAATAAATAAATAAAACATGTGGTATATGGGCCACTTTATGGATATTCTTACATTCTCCCACTTGGCACATATAACACACGTTGTTGACTGTCGGGTAACTACCAAACTGGTGATGGTCATTAAATAAAAATACCCAAACCTTAGAGGTATAATACACGAATCATGGCGGTTATACTCTATCAATTAAGTATTTCCTTCCATGTATTACATTGTATCACACTCTCAACTTAATGTGGTGTCATTCTTTATGAATAACTTCTAATAAGTTATTCTGGGTCCAATGATCCCTATGGATCAATAGTCCCAATGGACTGCATAGCATCACAAATACTTTAGGTGCACAAAATGATGCTTTTCACTAATAATAATCAAAATGTCATGACAAAACAAAATAAAACAACAACTAGAAAAATTATTGAGCTAACCAATCAGTCCCATGCCCTCAACGTGTTTTGAAAACACCTTTACAGAAAGACCTTTGGTCATGGGATCTGCAATCATCATATCGTTGCTAATATGCTCAATGCTGACTTCTTGCTTCTTAACACGGTCTCGAATAGCAAGATACTTTATGTCAATATGCTTGCTGCGGCTACCACTTTTGTTGTTGTTAGAGAAGAAAATCGCAGCTAAATTATCACAGTAAACTTTTAATGGCCTAGAAATTGAATCCACAATTCGAAGCCCTGTGATAAAATTCCTTAACCAGATAGCCTGTGAGGTTGCTTCAAAGCAGGCTATAAACTCTGCTTCCATTGTTGACGATGCAATTATCGTCTCTTTGGCGCTCTTCCATGAAACAGTACCGCCTGCTAGCAGATAGACATATCCTAAAGTGGATTTTCTGGAATCTTGACAACCCGCAAAATCCGAGTCTGAATATCCAACCACCTCAAGACAGTCAACATGCTTATAAGTAAGCATGTAGTCCTTGGTTCCCTTTAAGTACCTCATGATTTTCTTTGCAGCCTTCCAATGTTCCATTCCTGGATTACTTTGGTATCTTCCAAGCATCCCAACTGCAAATGCAATGTCAGGTCGTGTACAAACCAAAGCATGCATTAAACTGCCTACGGCAGACGCATAGGGAATGCTAACCATTTGTTCCTTTTCCAAATCATTCTTCGGACATTGACATAAACTGAATTTGTCACCCTTTAAAAGGGGTGCTGCATTAGGATTGCAATCACTCATCTTGAATTTCTCCAAAACTCTTTCAATGTAGGCTTTATGAGATAGTCCTAATGTCCTAGATTTAATCACTCAAGGATAAAGAATCAAAGACTTGAACATCATGGCAGGAGGTATTCTTCTTTCTGAATTAAAATTAATTTAATTCTCACAATTGCACAAAACAATGTCTCTGTTTGATGGCTATCACAGGCATATATATAGATAGGCTTGGACCCATATCCAATTGTAACTCCTTATAACTTCCCACCATCAGGGAAGTAGTAAAGTCCCATGAAACCACCATATGGGATATTAAACAGACATCAGTTACCCATTAACCATTAAACTAATTAATTGGTCATTAAACCAATTAATTAGTCATTAAACCAATTAAATATATATAATAAATATATATAAATAAATAAATAAATAAAACATGTGGTATATGGGCCACTTTATGGATATTCTTACACAAAAATGTCATCTGCCTTAGTTAAATCGAAAGAGTATTTCCTATGAAGGTCTTTCTTTCTAAATTGCTGGTCAATTGTTGTATCCTTATGAATTAATGTTTCACAGATCACAGGTTCTTTCCCCACAATCTCTGCTGCATCGATCTCATAGTTAGGATCTCTATAATATGTCTTGTACGATGCATTATTTCGATCTTGTTCCTCTTCTAGTAATGCTTCGTACCTAGACACCTTATAAGTGAGTTCCACTAAGTCTCTGAACTCAGTTGAGTCAAACTTATTTCGAAGCCTAAACTCTAAACCATTTTGAGCCAATCTCACGAATTCTAGCTCTGGCAAGATGACTCTACATTTATTTCGAACCCTTTTAAATCTGGCAATGAACTGAGTAGCCTTCTCATCAGGCCTTTGACTTAATCTTGCCAAGTCTTCCATAGAAACCTCTGGCTCTGATTGGAAGAATTGGGCATGAAATGCCTCTTCCATTTGTTGCCAAGTTTGGATAGAGCCAGGCATAAGGTTAATATACCATACAAATGCTCCCCCAGTTAGGGAATTTGGGAATAACCTTAACTTCATATAGTCATTATTAGCAAATTCACCGCATTGAGCAGCAAACCTAGCAACATGTTCCACTGTTGATTGGTTTCCATTCCCATAAAAAAGGACAAAATCTGGTATCCTGAAACCTCTTGGGTATTCATGTACCCTGTCTATCCATTCTGGGTATGGTTTCCTGTACACTGGAGTCTGAACCCCCCGAGCCATTGGTCCACACATCTCTCTAACAATATCAGCAATTTGGTCCCTAGGAACCATATTTTGTGCCTGCTGAACCGCTACTGGAGGGACAAACACAGGATTTGGTGGGCAAACTTGTGCCTGTAGTCCTCTTGGTCCATAAAGTGGTATATTTGGGACTGGTTGTCCCTGTGGTGGAGGTTGCTGTTGGGGTGTGGGTAACCCCTTTGAGCATGTCCCGCGAAAGGACCTACGAAAGGTGCTGGAACTGGTGTTGTGTCTCTTCCACTTATAGGAAAACCTTCCAACCCCCGGGTATTCGAATAAGGGATTAACGAACCCTCTTGTGCCAGGAATGGCTTCGAACATGGGATTTGGAACCATTCTCATGCCATTTTCTTGCACTAGGCCAGATCCACCAAATTGCATGGATTCACTGTTAAGTACTGAGGCGTTTTGACCTGCTATAGGCCTCGAAATGGGTTCATACCAAGACTAAGGTGATGGCCTTTCACAGTTTTGATTACTAGTTTGACCATTAGAATATCCATTAACTTGCATAGGCTGTTTATCTCTAGCCAATCTTTGCTGAGGGACATTCGGAACTTCCTCCATGTGTCTTACGTGTTGGTGGTTATTCATTCGATCCCAAAAGGATGTTGCCCACCTTTCCATCGTGTTCATTAATTGCTGTCCCATAACATCTACTAGGCCACTTCACGGATTTATTGGCTGAGTAGATGGAACAGTGGATGGCCCAATTCCTTGGTCTCGTCCAATATTATGAACATGTGGTATTTGTTCCGTAATGCTGGTCTGTTCGACCATAGGTTCTGATATAATGGGAGTTTCCACAGGACGTGTTATCACATTATCCTCTGGATTAGGTATCTCTACCTCTCCTTCTACACCTTCTTCCAAGCGTTCGTTTTCTCCTTGTCTTCTACGTCTAGCCATTTTAATTAGTCCCACCGGGGGTGCCAAAAATATATGTTGGCTTTTTGGCTTTCAAAGGTTATTTTTGTAATTACGAGCGTGCCAACAAAGATCAATCAGTCCTTACAGAAAATTAATTGCCAACCAATTATCAGACGATTGTGTTTTAGTTCTTTCAGCCTCAATGAAGAGGACTTTTACTGGTGGCTTGATTTAGGAGAATTAAGCAAAACAACAATTAAATGAAGAACAATTGAAGCATTTCATAGAATGAAAAACTTACAATGATCTGAACTCAGTCTTTACAGCAACAATCTACTACTTGAAACTACTCCTATGAACGAAGTGCGGTACAGGAATTTAAAGTGCAGGAATGTAAAGAACAGAAAACGTAAGACTGAAAATGTAAAACTGGAAAGGAAAATAAGTATAATAAGACTGGTTTTTTGGATCTGAGTCTGGGGCTTTTTCTTGGATCCTCTCTGCTATTTATACTTTTCAAGGATGACCATCGAACTGCATTTCCAACCGTCGAACTGCTCCTCCATGATCGTTGATCATGCTGCCTTGTAATTAGCTCCACTATGTTATCTTTTGCAGTTAGACTTCCCTCCTAAATTTTGAATTCAAATGTGAGTAACCGTTGAAGCCACGTCACTCTGTATTTCTTTGTTGATCCACTGTTACTCAGATATCCTAATAACCAATATTAACTACCACGTGTACGAACAGGATTGAAGATTTGAATAGTCTTCATGTATTACCTTCATTTTGCCACGCGTCGAATTGTAATTGGCTTGTACAAAATATGTAGCAAACAGCATTATAGCAGGTTGAAAAAAGTTTGGGAAGAAACCAAGGTATGTACATTCTTTTCTTTTCTTTTCTTTCTTCCCTTGTAATTTTTAAAGTTTGTGGGAAACTAAAACTATCATTAATAACCAACCTTTTTATTCTTTCACAGTTTCTCTATTTATTAAAATTCCTTGATCTTAGTCATTTCTATAACTTCACTAAAACTCCCAGCTTCTCAAATGTCCCCAATCTCAAGAGAGTAATATTTAAGAATTGTGCAAGGTTGGTTGAGGTTCATGAATCCATTGGACATCTTCAGAGGCTTGTTTTGTTAAATTTAAGAGATTGCAAAAATCTAAGGAAGCTTCCAAGAAGCATTGGGATGCTAAAATTTTTGGAAACAGTTGACATCTTGGGTTGTTCAAATCTTGAGGAATTGTTGTTGGAAGACAAACTCAATTTGAGTATGAAGATGGTGAATTCCAGAAAAGAGAAAAAGCTGCGAGAGATTTCTAGAACATAGAAGAATGAGGAAGAAACTTCATGGAAGTTGTCCAAGCTAGATCACCGTCTCCATGATTAGAAACTTAGCTTGGAAGAAGCACTGTAGCACACAAGTTTTGTACACGGATTGCGAGTCTATAAATAGATAGGTTGTGTGATTGTTTTAGATAGAGTGGGTGAAGAAATGTAATCTCCAGGGAGAAACATAACATCTCCAGATAAAGAGAATTCTATAAGAGAGTAGAGAATTTGAGAGCTAATAGAGAGATAGTTCTGTTTTGTATAATTTGTTTGTGATTGAATAAAATGAGTATTTATTCAATTTTATTCCTCTCTTTGTATATCTACACAACCAGTAAACACCTCTCTCCCACTTTCATCAGTGGTATCAGAGCTAGTTTGGGCTATTTCTCAAAAAAACAACAGAGAAGAAACAGAGAGTATTCAAATTTGTCCAAATTTCAAAGGTGTAACGCCTCCAAAAGTACACAATAAATATAACCCAAAAGCATATATAAACGACAACATAAATTAGAGTACAATGTTCTTTCATTTCATAACATAAACAGTACAAAAGGTTTAACATAAATAAATGCCCTATAGGCTTATATCTTTCTAAGTCTTGGCTTGGTTACAACAAAAGAGAGACTAGCTCATACAATTAAAGCCCTAGGCTATACAAAAATATACAATTAAAACAAAGACTCTCATGCTCCCAAAGGTTCCTCCAAGCTACTGTCTTCGTGGAGGCATACTATCAATACCTGAAAATGTTTTTCCCAAATAGGGTAAGCCATAGCCCAGTAAAAATAATCAAACACAATATATGAAGTTTAGCAGAGATATAAGTACGGTGTGCATTTACAATGCTTGTGGTATAACATTAATAAATTCATATATTCATAAGATACCAAATCTGATTCTTGATCCATTTTCCTTCAATTCATTTCCAGTTCATTTATTCCTCTCAATTCATGAGTCACTTTCATTATTTCTTTCATAACCAAATGAGACTACAACTCAAAGGTTCTACAATTCTACAATCAACACACAAACACTTCAAACTGCCATTTTATGGATATTTCATTCACAGGATTGGCACCCATGTATAAATTTTGGGACTTTCACCCAGGACACTCCGGCCAACTTAATTATAATGGAGTCCATCCCCTTTCTCCTCTCAAACAATCATACATATACAATGTATTTAAACACATAATCATACATGGAGTACATCCCCTTTCTCCTCCCAAATAATCATACATATACAATGTATATAAACATAGTTATATTCAATGACAACCAACAAAAGATTAGTTTCAATTCACCTAATCCATATGCAATTTCTACAATAATCAAAGCTACTTTCCACCGATAGCCCAATACAGATATTTCTAAACAGATACACAATCTCAAGATAGATAATTTATTCAAAATTTCCAAAGGTATGAAGTAATGTATACTCAATTTCACCTTTTATTCCAATACTCACTCAATTCAATGTTTGCAACACCAATTTCAACTATTTATACAAAATAAATACGATAATCATTTTAGGGCAAAAATCCCCTTCTTCAAAATATCAATCCAAGTACCAAAATCAACCATTTTGACACAACATGAATTCATTTTCAAACCCTATGTTCATTTATTTCACTTCCACCCAAAAACCTCTCTTTTCATTTCACCCAAACCCTAGGTTTGTTCAAACTACTCCCAAATCCTACCATTGTTGTACAAAGACAAATAACTAAGCTAAAAACCATATGAAAGCGTAGAAAATCCCTGCCTCAAGTCTAGAAGATCAATGGAGCAAGGATGAAACTTCAATGACGCCGAAACCACACTCCAACTAGATCAAAATAGAGCTTTCAAGATGCTCTAACTTTTTCCCAAGGACACTAGGGTGAAGAGATCAAAGGATCTAGACCAAAATGCAGAGAAAGAGAGAGAGAGAGAGAGAGAGTCTAGATTTAGGTTTTTAGAAAGTTTTAGAGAGAGAGAGAGAAGGATGAAAAAGTGATATAAAATGTCACTTTCGTGATCTGATATACACACAGTCCGCTCAAGTGGAAGAGTTGACGCCGAGTGTCAGATACAAAGTTTTTTTCTGCTCGAGCAAAAAAGCCTGCTCGAGCGTAGAATACACACAACCAAAATTTTAGCAGACAACAGGCAGACCGCTTGAGCACAAGAAAGTCCACTCGAGCTGCAACCCGCTCGAGCGTAGGAAATGTCGCTCTAGCATGAAAAACACCACTCCAATACTTTTGCAAACGTGTAAATTACTGAGAGTTTGCAAATCCTGCTTGAGCGCAAGAAAGGCCGCTCGAGCGGAGGACCAAAAATTTTGACAACAGAATTTTTTAAAACCAAGTGACTAACCTGCTCCAAGCACACCCAACATGCCCAAATAACCAAATTTTAGGAGGAATAAAGAGAAAGGGCAATGACCAACATTTAGAGACCATACAAACCTGAGTCCGGAATACAACAAGTGACAGGTCAAAAATTGGAATCGCTATAAAAGGTGTCGAAATCAATATCTGAATATACCATAGGATTTGTATTGACTAGAAAAGTCCAAACCCATCAACTAGAAGTGCCAAGAAATAACCAAAGTTCACCGATAATTGCGACATCCGAAAACTAAAATTTTTTGAAGTTGTCAAAATTCTGTTTTGAGTATTCGTCGAGAAAATTCCGACGGTATAAAAAATGGCTCAAACGAACTCCGAATGAACCTATACAGTTGTTGAGAAGTTGAGCGCGTACATAGCACTTATCTTCCCCAAAATTCTGAAGTTGCAGAACATTCAAGAGAAACTATTTAGTGCTTCGCGGTTGAGTTGCAACCGTTAATCTGAACCGTCTAAATTGTTTTGGCTTGATCTAAGCCACCTGAAGTCTGATTTTGATGATCCAATACTATTTTTCAACTATTTCAAATTTTGTAAATTCCATACCTGTAATTTGTAAATTTTATTTGAAGATATGAAGTGAAAAAATATTCTTCAAAGCGGGAGTCAAAGAATACAACAAAGAAGACATCATAGAATGGTGATAGAAGACATCCCAGATATCATAGACGAGACAAGCAACTGGTGGTTGCTCTATGACGTTGGAGAGGCATAAGTCAACAAGTGGTTGACTATAGTGGACAACAGGTGGTTGTACTACACAATAGATAATAAATGATTGATCTGCAAGAAAGAAGATATCAACAGGAGGTTGATAGCACCGAACAACATGAGGTTGTTCTGAGAGAGATAGAAGTCAATAGAGGGTTGACTACAAAGACCAGACAAGAGGTCATCCACGAGCAGATATGAGGCATCGTGTAGAGAATCCAACAAATTGAGTTTGAGGGGGGATGTTGAAAGAACAAACTCAATTTGAGTTTGAAGATGGTGAATTCCATAAAAGAAAAGCAACTGTGAGAGATTTCCAGAGCATAGAAGAATGAGGAAGAAACTTCATGGAAGCTGTCCAAGCTTGACCACCGTCTCCATGGTAAAAAATTTAGCTTGGAAAAAGCACTGTAGCACACACGTTTTGTACACAAATTGAGGGTCTATAAATAGATAGGTTATGTGATTGTTTTAGATAGAGTGAGAGAATAAATGTAATCTCCAGGGAGAAACATAACAGCTCCAGATAAGAAGAATTCTAAGAGAGTAGAGAATTTGAGAGTTAACAGAGAGATAGCTCTGTTTTGTATAATTTGTTTGTGATTGAATAAAAGGAGTGTTTATTCAATTGTATTCTTCTTCTTGTATATCTACACAACTTGTATACACCCCTCTCCCACTTTCATCAATTGCCAATAGAGATGGGGACTATGGAGTCTTTAATAACACTTCATGCAAATGAAATTCCTATAAGTAGATTAGTCTCTACCATTAAGGTGGTCAAACCAAGTCATTCATTCATATGGCCTTCTCTATTAAAGCCAATAAGAAGTTTAAATGTTTCATGGGCACTTCTACCTTGGTCCCTTGTACATTTGAATCTTGAGTGGTGCAATCTATCAGATGATGATTTCCCTAGGGATCTTAGAAACCTATCAGCATTGCAGAGATTGAATTTGAGTTGTAACCCAATTTGTACCCTCCCAGATTGCATTAGAGTTCTTACTAGACTTGAGATTCTCAATTTAAATGGGTGCACAAGGCTCTAATCACTTGTAGTGCAACATAATTTAAAGGAATTGTATTGCATAGCATGTACATTGTTGGAGAAAATAACTTTTGAATCACGTCCATTGACTATAGAATATAAAATCTTTCATCACAATTAATTTTCCCGGAACATGTTCAGACCAGATCTATACTATTATATGTGTGACAATCTAGTTGAGATTTTGGGTGACTTGAAGTTAGAACCCATAGAAAATGTTGACATAGAGATAATTAAGAATTTGGGCTTTTCCACCTTCGGATCCATTAGAGTCCCAAATGTCATGCTTTCAAGTTGGGACTGGGAGAAAGCAAGGAAGCTTTCCATGCAAGTCCCCTCTCTCTCTCTCTCTCTCTCTCTCTCTCTCACACACACACACACACACACACACATTCTCAATAGTCAATATGTAATGGTTAAATTATTTTTTCTGTGGCATAGGGATGTCATGATAAACATATATTCTACATGTACGTTCCAAGAAGCAATGTTCCAGCCTGGTTCAACTTGAAAAATATAGGATCTTCAATATCTTTTATTATGCCATCGTATGTTAATTTCAAAATCAAAGGCGTGAGTTTGTGTTATATTTATGCACTTTCAAATAACCAAAAAGTTTATGGTTATGCCCATATTATTATCAATGATAAAACCAAGAGTCTGATTTGGAGCCATTGCCCATGAGTCTTTGGCCCACCAGAAATTAATGAGGACATGATAATGCTAAGTTACTGGAACACTACAAGAAAATGCACCTTTGGCGACCGAAATTGGTGACTAAAAAAAATTTAGTCGCCAAAAGTTGTGGAATTGGTGAGCAAAAATTTTTTTAGTCGGCAAAAGTATAATATTTAGCTACTAATTTTTTTTTAGTCGGGATATATTGATTATTGGCGACTAAAAAAAAATTTAGTAGCTAAAAACACCAGAATTGGCGAAAAAAAATTTATTTGACTCGCCATATGTTGAGTTTTGGCTACTAAAATCATTTAGTCGCTGAATGGAAAATAAATAAAAAAAATTTATCTAAAAACGTATTTTTAGCGACAAAAAGAAAATTTAGTCGTAGTATATCGAGTTTTGGCTACTAAATCATTTAGTCGCCAAATAGAAATAAAAAAATATTTTTTATCTTTGGAGATCAAAAGTTTGGTCGCCAAAAACATATTTTCAGCGACAAAAAGAATATTTTAGTCACCGTATATAGAGTTTTGGCTACTAAAATTATTTAGTCCCCAAATAGAAATAAAAAAATATTTTTTATCTTTGGCGACCAAAAGTTTGGTCGCCAAAAACATATTTTCAATAGGGTGGCAAACTAGTAATTTTAAACCCAATTAGCTTATCCTCTTCTACAATCAAAAATTTATAACTTCAAAACCCAAACATATTTTCTTCAGTAATTCAAAGCTTTTTGGGAAAACAAATACTTCAAGCTCTTGTGATCAGAGAAAACCTCAAACTTCTCACCATATAAATAGTGTCTCCAGATTTTCAAGGCAAACACTACTGCGGCTAACTCTAAATCGTGAGTAGGGTAATTCTTCTCATGAGTTTTCAACTACCGTGAACCGTAGGCTACAACCTTTCCCCCTTGCATCAAGAGACAACCAAGCCCATCCCAAGACGCATCACAATAAACGATGTAACCCAAACCTTTCTCCAGAATGATCAACACTGGTGCCGTGGTCAATCTAGTTTTAAACTCTTGGAAGGACCTTTCACAAGTCTCACTCAACACAAATTTAACCCCCTTCCTAGTCAACCTAGTCAAAGGCGCGGCTAATCTAGAGAAGTTCCTCACAAAACGCCGATAGTACCCCGCCACTCCCAAGAAACTCCGGATCTCAAAAACATTTTTAGGTTGCTCCCAATCTTGTACAGAATCTATCTTTGAAGAATCTACAGTTACTCCCTCACTTGACACTACATGACCCAGAAACTTCACCTCGATGAGCCAAAACTCGCACTTCTCAAATTTGGCATACAATTGATGTTTTCTAAGCAATTCAAGCACTATCCTCAAGTGAGCCTCGTGTTCCTCCTCAGAAGTCGAATAGATTAGGATGTCGTCTACAAACATGACCACGAAACGGTCCAAGTACTCCCTAAAAATTCTGTTCATCAAATCCATAAAGGAAGCCGGTGCATTAGTCAACCCAAATGGCATTACAAGGAATTCATAGTGGCCATAACACGAACGAAAGGCCGTTTTCTCGACGTCCTCTTCCCGGACTCTCAACTGATGGTACCCCAACCTTAGTTTATTTTTGAGAAGCAACAAGACCCTCTAAGTTGATCAAACAAGTCATCTATTCTGGGTAAAGGGTATTTGTTCTTGACAGTAACTCGATTCAACTTACGGTAATCGATACACAACCGCAATGACCCATCCTTCTTCTTTGCAAAGAGGGCCGGTGCTCCCCAAGGTGACGTACTACGGTGAATGAAGCCCTTGTCTAAAAGCTCTTGGAGTTGAATCTTCAACTCATGTAACTCCGCTGGTGCAAATCTATATGGCGCCATAGAAATGGGTGCTGTTCTAGGCACTCAGTCGATGGTGAACTCAATCTCCCGGTGGGGTGGCAAACTAGTAAGGTCCTCAGGAAACACATCCAAGTATTCACAAACTACCCTTGGCAACTCAACTCAAGTTCCGTCATTCTCACTATCCAAGAGAGCAGCAAGGAGACCATTAAGCTCGTTCCTACTACGAGAATCAAATATAGGTGACAAGACCCAATCAACCCTGTCCCCCAGAAAGTAAAAACAATCACCACTCGAGGTGCACACTGTGACCCTCTGACGAAAGCAATCAATCACTACCTGATACGAAGACAACCAATCCATGCCTAGGATGACATCAGAACTCGACATGTCTAGCAACACAAAAGCAAACGGGAGTCTACGCCTAGCAACCTCTATCTCACAATCACGACACCCTCGATCTAAATCAACTGTACCCCCAACCGGTGACTCAACTCTGAGCGGAGACGCTAACTCTGCCACTTCTAAACCCCAATGCAGATGCGAAAGCAGCAGATATACGTTCAAACATGGGGACATTAATGTGTAATAGGTTCAAATATAAGGAAAAATATGGGGATAGATAAGTCCAAATTGGACCAAATATGGGGATGAATTGGTTAAAAGTATTGTAACAGCTATGTTAAGAATATTGTGAGAGATAGGATAAAAAATGGAGGGATATAGGTAAAAAATATATGGTACAACAAATAAGAATTTTAGAGAACAAATTTTTTAGTCCCTAAAAGTAAAAATTTTGTTGCAAAAAATATTTAGGAACCAATTTCTATCGTCGTGAGGGTAGTTGCTAAAAAATCGTCTCAAAAAGTCAAAAACAAGACTTTTAACGACAAAAAATTGAAAATGTAAGTAATAAATATACTCTTAGGGACAAAATGATTTGGTCCCAAAAAGGTTTATTTTTTTGACAAAAAATTTGGTCTTAAAGGATAATAATTCATCACTAGTGTCCAATTTTCATTGCTAAAAATATAATGATGAAACTTTTCACAACAAAAATATTTGGTCACTAAAAATAATTTTGTCCTTAATTTTTTATCCCTAAAACCTTAATTTTTTGTAGTGAGGTCCAAATATGAGGATTGGGGGTGTATGGCCAACGGGCCCATGTGTCACGCTCCAGCTTTTATTATTCAAATCCATTACCAAATCCTTTATACTAATTCTATTTTAAATAATTCCACCCAGTGACTACACGAACAAGAATGAAGAATAACATTCTCTCACGATAATAATGATGATATAAATAAGACATGGTACAATGCCCTTAGGCTTACATTGAATAACAATAAATAAAACAAAAGGGATTGGCCTTTATACAATACATGGCAACAATTAAAAGACTTCAAGTCAAGCACGATCCTCCAGTCTTGTACCTAAAAAAGTTTGTCAACACGTGGGATGAGCACTAAGCCCAGTAGAGATCCCAAAGATCCTAACCAATCAAAACATATAGATAAAAATTA
This sequence comes from Camellia japonica, assembly GCA_030407325.1. Lineage (NCBI taxonomy): Eukaryota > Viridiplantae > Streptophyta > Magnoliopsida > Ericales > Theaceae > Camellia > Camellia japonica. The sequence continues at coordinate 172,023,035 of JAPPVO010000019.1, forward strand.
TCATGAATGCACCATGATATACCATATAAGTAGTGTGACATGTAATATCCAAAAGTATACTCATAATTGTGTTTTTCTTAGAATGTTCTTCTTGACACAATTTAATATAAAAACATTTCTTCTCTTTTAGATTCCCATCATTTCTTCTAAAAGAAAACATTTTAAAACCCCATTCTTTCTTTGATAAAAAATTTCTACGTTAACATAAAGAATCTCACTTAAACATTTGCTCTGAAAATATAACTCCATGTGCAAATCATAATCTCCATTCCACCTCTCAATATACCATACGCATTTACACACCAATATATCTACAACCTTCCCTAACCATAGGCCCAAGGATTAAAAGATGACCACAGTATGAAAATAGATAACCCAGATATATCGATATTCAAAACGAGACAACTGAAGTAATACATAGTATCAATCTCATATGAACAATAGGAAAAACCGATAACACATTTATATTGTCAAAACGTGATAACTAAAGTAATACATACTACCAGTCTCATCTCCACCGGCATACAGTACGGATGGCAAATCCGACAATACCAATAATACATAACACTTTACCGGCCTCAATAGGAAGGGAGTGCCCCTCAGGTCATACTTTACTGGGTGCAAACCGGAAAGGAACGAAGAACCTATCACAAGGCGCCACGCTTTGCCGTCTAAGATACGGCGGGAAACAGACCCCCTTTTCACACTTTACCAAGCGCAAACCGGAAGGAACGAGGAAACCTCTGTTAAGGCACAACGCTTTATCGACTTAATCGAAGAGAAATGGACCTCTCAAACGACATCTCGTTAAAAGCATAACAAGCTAACCAATCATGAATAACACACGGGTGTAATACATACACCTAGTCCAATCATCACAATCCGACTATTAACAGTTAAATACATTAACCCACTTTCTTCAAAACGTGCTCCACGCACTGCCATTAATCAACGGGTTTTCTTACATTCTTAAAGTGTTTCCAAACACAACACGAATTACTAATCACCAAAATCATACTATTCGAAAAATGCCTCACAATGCAAATACATTTATAAGTGTTATAGTTACCTCTTTAACGACATACTCCATAACTCAACAATCGAATTGTCTATTCACAATGTTCATTTATCACCGACAACACATCATGTTACATCACGTAGCCCATCATACAATAGTACTCATAGTCTATCTCTAGCAACAAGCAATACCACCTTCCACCAAGGACAAAACTCTAGACGTTAATCACATAATCCGAAATAATAAATACCCCTTAGGTAATTACACATTCCCATTCATTGGAAACTCTCACATTTTATAAAAAGATAGCTAATCCCAATTTGTTTTTAGAATAAATAGGGCTTCTCCCCTCCAATTCCCAACATACGCAACAATGACCAAAATCTACTATCATGAGCTCCAAAATCCCAATTTGGTAAACAATCACAACATAACTCCAATTTCCAGTTAACATAAAGTTTTCCTCCAACATTCTAAAATTTACTAATAGAACACCAAACCCTTCCAATCCCATATCCCAAACATGCTTTTACAATGCATAATGAATAATAAACATAACCCATAAATCCATCAATTAAAACCAAATCAACCCATATGCTTTTTAACAAAATCAACCATAAATTATGCTTTTGAATCTAGTAAAAATACCACAAGTCTATCTATGCAAGGTATTGAAAAGACGCTCAAGAATCCCTACCTCTGGAAGCGAATGGGAGAAAAGCCGAAAATCCACCAGCAACGAAAACACAATCCGCTCAGATCAAAAGGAAGCCCTCGCAACCCTCTACGTTTTGATCTATAGGACTAGGGTAGAAAATGGGTGTAACTAGATGAAACCCAAGCTTTTAGGTCCAAGAAACCCTAAAATGGCGAAAAAGGAGAGAGAGAAAAGCAAAAAGTGACTTTTTCAGTGCACTACGGCCTTATGTAGACGCGTAGATCGCTCGAGCACAAGAAGTGACGCTTGAGTGTCCAGACACAAAAGTGTAACCGCTCGAGCACAAGAAGTGTCGCTCGAGCATAGAATACAAACTCTCATAAGTTTTACAGACATGTGACCACCACTCGAGCACAAAAAGTACCGCTAGAGCATAAGAATGCCCGCTCGAGCAAAGAATGACAACTCCCAATATTTCTACAAACCTACAAAAGTGCTAGAAGTTCATAACGACTACTCGAGCGCCAGAAATGCCGCTCGAGCGACGAAGCAAAATTCTAGGCAACAACAGTTTGAGAAACAAGCTACCAACTTATTCCAAACGCAACCAAGACACTTCAATAACCAAACCCAATAAACAATGAGTAGAAGCAAGACATGAACAACCATAAAAGGTAATGAAACCCGTATCCAAAACATCAATGGGTCAGATTCAAACCAGGGTCGCTATAACCTCCCCCCTCCCTTAAGGAATTTCTTCCTTGAAATTAGATAGGATGATAAAACACAAGGTACCTAATGGTGAAAAGAAAACACCCACCAAAACCAAAGTTAGATCCATAGGCGGGATACTTTCCCCGGATCTCAGTCCAACTCCTCAGTGCCCCAAAGACCCCCGAACAACACCCAACAAGAAAGAAGTCACAACTGACTCTCTGATCCACTTACCTGATGGGATCTACGAGACTAAACCCAACAATCATGTTATCCGCACCCCAAACGCCAACTGCACACAACCAACCAAACAGAAACCGAGCTCCCCACACTTGAACATTAGAGGAAAAACCACACTCACAACTAGAAACTTTTAAACAACTCTCGCCAAAAGAGCACCACACCCACAAACCACAGTCTATAGAGACAACTCTCTAGCACAACCAAAAACAACCAACGTCTTATCCGTTCAAACCCAAAATACGTTACCAAAAACAAGAACCAAATCATACCACAGTTGTAACGCCCCCAAATTTATTACACAATCCAACCCCAAACAACTAATACAAAGTGATATAAATGAAATAGGAAGCTTTCATTAATCAAAATTAGCATACAAAAGGTGACACATACAGTGTACATTCATAATTAGTTCATCCTGAATCTACAGCGTGTGTTACAAATAGTAAGAAGGAATGAAAGCTAAATAGATATTCACATGCCCTAAGGGCTTATATCTTTCCAAGACCGTGCTTGGTTACAACAAAATAAGTGAGAAGCTCAATACAAATAAAGCCCTAGGCTTGTAGAAAAGTTAAACACAAAATAAATACAAAATAACATATATATAAAAAAAATTAATTCAAAATGACTTTGAATTGAAAATTTTTGTAATACGTACCTCTTTTTAAAAATTCTATAATATGTTCGCCTTTTTGTTTTTTGTTTTTTTGATAAAAAATAATACATGCACATTAAAAAGGCGACGTACCATATGCCGAATTATAATTCTTGTATTTTTTGTTATGATGAATTATGGTATTTGTTATGACTTTATACAATAATTGTTAGTTATGACTTATTGTGATTATTATTTTGATTATAATCGAACACGTCTTGGGTTATAGGTTAAGTGTTGTTAAGTTATGATATTGGTTATGATTCATTGTGATTTTGATTATGATCTATTATTTTAATTATGACCGAAATTTTTTTGTTATGCCTCAAGTAACATTTAGTTATGATTCATTGTATTTTTTTTAATTGTGTTTTAAAGCGATTTACTTATGACATTTGTGATATCAATACCATAAATTATTATAATTTACATAGAGAACACACCTTAAAAAAGGTGTACATTGTAAATGACCCAATTAAATTTTAGAAATACATAAAATATTGTGAATTTAGTAAAAAAATAAAAATAAAATTATAAAAACTCTACTTTCCCGGCATCTTCGTCCCCATGCCCATCCCACGACTTTTCCCTCACTTTTCTACTCCCTTTCATTTATTTATAATTACCCCAACTTCCTAGCAGCTTCTACCATGTCCAAATGTCTACCCATGGAGTCTCATTCACATTTGTTGCAAAAGATAATTTTAAGTACAAACAAGTGTTGAAACTTTCAGGATAAATCATAAATCAACAGGTAAAATATGGTAGCATTTCCTCACCTTTTCTTTTTAATTTTATTTTATTTTATTTTTAACTCAGTCTTTCCTTTTACATATATGGTTAGATATAGTTACATCTCCCATAAAATATCTATGATTCCTTGACAGATAGCATTCATCACAAAAAATATTTTTCTTATAAATTAATTTTACAACCAAAAAAATGTATTTTTTCTTTTTGTTTTTTGGCGTTTGGTTGACACTTTAAATAAAATTATTTTACTGTCTAAAAAAGAAATTTTGATTCAATAAAATGTCACTTATGACTTTTTAGTGAGTTAAGATACTTTTTTGAAAGGCTAAATATGTTGAAAATGTAGTGAGTGAGAGTCAATTTTATAAAAATTAACGTACGAAATTTTTAAAGATAGTCATTTTTGAAAAAATGATATAAAAATATTTTTCTTAAAAAATATTTTACTTACTTTTTGTTTAATTAAACAACAAAAAATGAGTAAAAATATTTTAGATCAAAACAAATACAGCCTTAATGTAATTTGATTTCATTAAAAAACCCACTGCAAGCGCGTTTTTCAGTCCTTGAAGCCTCTACAAATTTGATTGATGATAGCGGTAGCCTTTTCCTAGTTGGTCTATCCAAGTCGATCAAATAGATTAACATCCATTACAGGGGGAAAGAAAAATCTATGTAGTATTATATTAAGCAAAGCCTCAGTTGGTGTCCTGAATCTTTGCTTCTCTCCTTTCATATGGAAGATTTTTCTATTTTAAAATAAATAATTAGTTATTTAACGAGGTGCATAAAGATTGAATCTAAGACTTTGAGATCTTGAGTTTAAGTAAGAAGATTCTTGGCAACATACATATTATAATATTAATTAATTTATTATTTATTTTTATTCTTAATTATTTGAATATTATGTGTGCTAGCCGCTAATTAAAATATATAAAAATATTTCAAATATATGAGATATATATTGGTACTAGCAATTGGCACACATAATACATGTGCAATTTAAATAAGTAAAAATAAAATAAAATATTTATTCAATATTGTGTGCTACTTAAGTGGTAAGAGTCATGTTTAGTAAACTCAAGATTCAAGGTTTGAGTCTCAATCCTCTCATCTATTTATTCATTTTAGGGGCACTTACACACAAGTCCTAATTTATGAACCTCTACTCCATTAAGTCCTCACTTAGATTTTTTGGACCTTCAAGTTTTATTTTTATAACGATCCCAGTTTTGACCTGACCTTTATTATGTTCCGGACTCGAGTTCCGTGGTTGTTTATCGTGTCCATGTCTTGTTTTCCTCCTTTAACTCTTTGAATTTGAGCTTGGGAGTATGTTGGCCGTGTTTGGAACAGATTAATTGTTAGTTGGTCTAGATTGTTGTTGCCCAAATTTTGGCCTCTTCACTCAAGCAAAGCTTCTTGCGCTCGAGTGAGCCTTGTGTAATTTGCTTCTTCGCTCGAGCGAGGTTTCTTGCGCTCGAGCGAGAATTGAGAGTCCTTAGGTTTCTTTCCCAGACACAAAATTTCTGAGAAAGTAAAGTGCTTCGCTCGAGCTAGGCTTTTTGCGCTCGAGCGAGCGTGTGCATTTGTGAAACTTCTGAAGCTTTGTATTTTACGCTCGAGTGACGCTTCTTGTGCTCGAGCGAGGTCACTTGTCGTGTCTGGTCACTCGAGTGGTGACTCCTTCGCTCAAGCGAGGGTCGCCGATATCAATTCGCAGCAGCTCATTTTTTACACATAAACTTTACATCTTTTTGCCCCAAAACCCTAATTCGACACCTTCTCTCTCTAAAACTCTCTGTCTCTTCAAACACTCCAAGATCTAAGCATCTCTCAACCGCAGTCCCTTTGTTAAAGAGTTAGAGCATCTCAAGGGCTTCCCTTTGATCCGAGTCAAACCGAATTTGGGGCATTTTTGAAGTTCTTCTTCATCTCTTTTGAGCTTCTACACTTGAGGTAGGGATATTCTACTCTTTAATATGGTTTTTAACCTAGGTATTGGTCATTTTGTATAAATGGTGGAATTTGGGAGGTTTTGGTTGAAACTAGGTTTGGGTTTGAATTTTGAAAGAGGGGTTTTCTACTTTGGGCTCCATATATGTATGTAGGGTCTTGAACATGATGTTACTTGAGAGTAATTGGTGAAATTGGGTCTTGGGGTTAATATTTGGAAAAATAGGAAACTTGCCCTAATTTGTACTAAATAATTATTTTGTATAAATAATGTAATTGACATAGGAAATATGAAATTAGAAGGGTGTATGATTGAATGGTGTAGTTGGATTTGTTAAATCACTCACCTATAGAAATTTGATAAATTATCTATTGATAGATTGTATATCTGTTTTGGCCTATCGGTGGAGAATAACTATGATTGTTGTAGAAACTGCATAAGGATTAGGTGAATTGAAACTAATCATTTGAATTATGTCATTGAATATGACGGTTTGATTAAACCATTGAATATGTGATTTGGTTAGTCATTGTATATGACAACGTTTTTAAATACATTGTATATGTATCATTGTTTGGGAGGAGATAGGGGATGTACTCCATTGTATGAGAGGGATAGGGGATGGACTCCATTGAAAATTAAGTTGGCCGTAGTGTCCAGGGTGAAAGTCCCGAAATCTTATATATATATATATATATATATGGGTGCCGATATCCTCGGATGTGAATTTCGTAAAATGGCAAGAAAATAAAAGCGTTGGATTAGTGAATGTATTGAATTATAAACCATTGAGTTGTAGTCTCATTTTGGTTGAGTAGATGATAATGAATTTGGTAAATAGATTAATCCGAAATGGATGAGTGGAAACGGATGGAGGTATGGTTATCTATATTGAATGGTCTTGGAAAGAATATGTGTTGATTATGAATGTTGCACGTTTATCTGATACTTATATCTTAGTTAAATCTCATATATTGTTTTAGCATATCTCTACTGGGCTTTGGCTTACCCTACTTAGGAAACCAATTTCAGGAACAGGTGACATGCCATCTCCAAGGACATAGCTTAGGAGGTTTAGGGGATGCCGCCTCCAAGGACATAGCTTAGAAGGTTTAGGGGCTAAAGGCTCCATTTTGTCATTTCGTTTTGTGTTAAATGTTTCTTCAAGCCGAGAGCTTTATATGTATAGAGTTAGGACTCTTTCTTTTGTTGCAACCAAGTGATATCTTGGAAAGGTGTAAGCCCGTAGGGCGTTTATTTTGTTGTAATCAACTAGCGTTACATGCTGTAGTTTCAAAATAAACATTTATGAAAGTATAATGCATGTAATGTTTCTTGTAATATAAACTCTGATGAATGAATGTATAACATTTTCTATTATGTTTATGAATCTCTTGGGTTGGTTTATCCTCTTTATTTTGAGGGCGTTACAACTTTGTATCAAAGCGTACCGGGTTTGAATACTTTGGGTACGTGGAAAATGGTTATTGCCACAATGGGTTTGTCTCTTTTGTTAGAGAGTTAAGTATGATGTTATGTGCTTATATGATAACATGCGTATGTGATTATATGGGTATGGGATTTAATTTCTAAGATGTTGATCGGGTCCATGGGTTTCTAGCAGTCCTGTTGGAAAGATACTTGATCACTGCCGTTTCTAACTGGAACTCTAGCGATGCCACAGGACAGTCATTATCCGGAAATGAAATCTGTATGTGTTTAGGTGATTATGTGCTTATATGGAGTGAATTACAGTTGTCCATCGTATTAGGACACGAATGAATTAGCTACGGCACATTTGTAAATGTGCTAATCTCTTTGTTATCTTCATTAGGATGTCAGGACGAGGTCGTAGTGGTAGGCGTGGTAGGCTAAGGAGGCACGAGATGCCTATACCGGATGAAATTACGGTGCAGGAGGAAGGAGTTGGTTAAGCCAATGTGGTCGAGTCAGTAGGTTGACAGGCCATGGGCGCCTTAGCCCGTGAAATGGCAGGAGCATTGAGGGAATCCATAGACATTCTCAGGGTTGAGAATCAAGTCTAGGCCCATGTAGCTTAAACAGGGCCATCGTTCTTAAAGAGGGAGTTCTTTCGATCGAATTCGGATGAGTTTTTAGGTGATCCCAATGAGCCATTGAAGGTTGACGAGTGGTTGGAGCATATGGTGAAGACGTTTGAGATGCTCGGCATCGAAGACGGAGGTTTGAAGGTGACCTTGGCATCTTTCTAGCTAAGGGGAGACGCGGGTCAGTGGTGGAAGTATGCGCGGGGGCACATTGGAAGAACTTGGGAGGCCTTCGTTGACACCTTCCAGGAGAAGTTTTTGCCTCCCACAATTAGGGAGAAATTGAGAGACCAGTTTTCTAAGCTGGTGCAGCTGAACACACCTGTGGCAGAGTTTGAGGCCACCTTTACTAGCTTGTCTAGGTTTGCACCGGAGTTAGTGGCGACTGAGGAACGCCGTTACCTGGAGTTCGAAAAGAGATTGAGGACCAAACTCATGTTTAGAGTTGCCGGGTCCATGATTAGGGATTATGGACGCCTTGTGGAGGCTACAGCCCATCTTGAGACTATCATACATGTGGAGGAGGAGAGGATGAGGGGCTCCAAGAGAAGTTAGGATGGATAGAGAGACAGTAAGAGGCAAAGGGGTTCTAACCCACAACAGCCCCAAGGAGTGCACTCGAGGTCTACCTTTCCAGTACCGAGTTCGGGTTCTGGGAGAGGTGGTCAAGGAGACATTACCTGTTTCGAATGTGGTCAATTGGGCCACAAGTCTCCAGCTTGCCCGCAGAGAGGAGAAGGGCAGCGAGCAACATCATTTTCAGCTCGTTCCCAGGGCCAGAGTTAGGGCAGAGGCCAGCCACTCACTTGTTATCAGTGTGGGCAGGTGGGGCACTTGAAGAGGTTTTGTCCACAGTTGGGTGGCACACCTGGTGCGTCTGGTTGAGGCAGACACAGAGTCACTAGCCAGCGCAATTAGTACAGGCCTCAAGGGCCAATCAACGAGCCTCTTCGGCTCAGTCAGTGCAGCAGTCTTATGCTCCGAGGGGCGAGCAGGTAGACCAGAGACCTACGGGGCGCGTGTATGCTGTTACCACACTAGATCTTGTACCAGCTCCATCAGTAGTGAGAGGTACCTTTCTATTTTACAATTTGATTGCTAATGTGTTGATTGATACGGGTGCATCCCATTCCTTTATTTCTTCTGCATTTGCATCGATTTTGGGTTTGGAATTAGCGCAATTAGCATCTCCTATTTGTGTAGAGTCACTTATTGGTAGTGAGGTTATTCTGAAGCAGGGGTGTCGGGGTTGTGACATTGAGGTTGCAGGCCGTCGATTACTCTTTGCATTTGTTTTGCTTGATATGACTAGCTTTGATGTTATTTTGGGTATGGATTGGTTATCGTCATACCGAGTTGTTATAAATTGCTACTGTCAGAGGGTTACTATATGTACCTTGAGTGGTGATTGCTTTTATTTCTTAGGAGACTGGGTGGATAGAGTCTTATCACAGGTGTATGATCCACGTGAGCGGAGTGAACTTAGTTATCTTCTTGCTAGCTTTTTGAGTAGTGAGTGTGCTGAAGTTCGAGTTGAGTTGCCAAGAGTGGTTTGTGAGTACTCGGATGTCTTTTCTCGAGGATCTTATTAGTTTACCACCTCACTGAGAGATTGAGTTCTCTATTGATCTAGTGCCTGGTACGGCACCGATTTCCATGGCACCGAATCAGTTTGCGCCAGCTGAGTTGAGTGAGCTGAAGATTCAACTCCAAGAATTACTAGATAAGGGTTTTATTCGCCCTAGTACTTCACCTTGGGGAGCACCGACCCTCTTTGCTAAAAAGAAAGATGAAGCCTTGCGACTTTGTATTAACTATTGAAAGTTGAACCGGGTTACGGTTAAGAACAAGTATCCAATGCCACGTACACATGACCTATTTGATCAGTTGAAAGGATCCCGTTGTTTCTCTAAGATAGACTTGAGATCGGGTTATCATCAGTTGAGGGTCAAGGAGGAGAATATCCCGAAGACGGCATTCCGTACACGGTATGACCACTATGAGTTTCTGGTGATGCCTTTTGGGTTAACCAATGCACCGGCTGTGTTTATGGACCTAATGAACCGAATCTTTCGAGAGTTCTTAGACCGTTTTGTAGTCGTGTTTGTGGATGACATTTTGATTTACTCACCTTCTGAGGAGGATCACGAAGAACACTTGTGAGTGGTACTTAAGTTGCTTAGAGCCCATAAGTTGTATGCTAAGTTTGGGAAATGCGAGTTTTGGCTAAAAGAAGTTAAGTTTTTAGGCCATGTGGTATCCAGAGAAGGGGTGACTGTAGGCAGTGCAGGATTGGGCACAACCTAAGAATGCTTTCGAGATTCGTAGTTTCTTGGGGTTGGCCGGGTATTACCATCGGTTTGTGAAAGATTTCTCCAGATTAGCTTCGCCTTTGACTAGATTGACGAGGAAAGGGGTTAAATTTGTGTGCAGTGGAACTTGTGAAAAGTCGTTCCAAGAGCTTAAAGTTAGACTTACCACCGCTCTAGTCTTGATTATTCCGGAGAGGGGTTTGGGCTATTCAGTGTATTGTGATGCCTCACGAGAGGGTTTGGGTTATGTATTGATGCAATAAGGGAAAGTAGTAGCCTATGGCTCACAGCAAAAACACACGAGAGGAATTACCCTACTCACGATTTAGAGTTAGCAGCTGTGATTTTTGCCTTGAAGATTTGGAGGCACTATCTGTATAGTGAGAAATTTGAGGTGTTTTCTAATCATAAGAGTCTAAAGTATCTGTTTACACAGAAGGACTTGAATTTGAGGCAGAGAAGGTGGATAGGGTTCATAGAGGATTATGACTTCGAGTTACATTACCATCTGGGGAAGGCCAATGTTGTGGCCGATACCGTAAGCAGGAAATCCATCAGCAGTGTAGCTTGTATTGCTATCCGAGAATGGGAGATGTTGGGTGCCCTTGGCGAATTTGACTTGCATCTGGGCGAGTATGTCGAGTCTGCAGCCTTGTTTTCTGTAGTTGCACAACCTACACTTGTGAACCGAGTGTTAGAAGCACAGAAGGGTGACATTGAGGTAGAATTCCTCCAGGAGAAGATCTCCAGTGGGAAGGTAGAAATGTGTATCCCGACCTGAGTGTGAGATACTGTGACCGTTTGTTTGTGCCAGAGTCTTGCCGAGAGGAAGTACTCCAAAAATTTCACCATTCACACCTTGCGGTGCATCCGGGAAGTACAAAGATGTATCATGATCTGAGTCGCCAGTTTTGGTGGAGGGGTATGAAGAAGGATGTGGCAGTGTTTACATCGAAGTGCCTTACTTGTCAGCAAGTGAAGGCCGAACATCAGAGGCCAGCGGGTTTGTTGCAACCCTTGCCTATAGTTGAGTGGAAATGGGAGCATGTCACGATGGATTTTGTTATGGCCTTCCGAGGACTCAACGGGGTAGCGATGCCATATGGGTGGTAGTTGACCGGTTGACCAAGTCGACGCATTTTATTCCTATACACATAAAAGATTCGGTAGATTACCTTGCTGACTTGTATATTCGGGACATAGTGAGATTGCACGGGGTCCCTGCGACGATTGTCTCGGATAGAGTTCCACGTTTCACTGCTCGGTTGTGGCAGAGTTTGTAGAGTGCCTTGGGCACTAGATTGACCTTTAGTATTGCTTACCATCCTCAGACTGATGGGCAGTCTGAGCGTATTATTCAAATCCTTAAGGATATGCTTCGAGGCTGTGTCTTTGACTTTAAAGGGTCATGGGAGAGACACTTACCCTTAGTGGAGTTTGCCTACGATAACAGTTTCCAATCGATTATTGGCATGGCACCATTTCAGGCCTTGTATGGCCAACCGTTGGGCCGAGGTGGGTGATGCACCTTTGTTAGGTCCAGAATTGGTTCATGAAATGACGGAGAAAGTGGCACTTATCCGTAAGACGTTGGTTATAACCCAGAGTCGCGAAAAGAGTTATGCCGACCATAGAAGGAGACCTTTGTCATTCGAGGTGGGCGATCATGTCTTTTTGAAAATATCACCTAGGCGGGCTTTGATGAGATTTGGGAAGAGTGGGAAGTTATCCCCTCGATTTATTGGCCCTTTTGAGATCCTTGAGCTGATTGGGGAGGTTGCATACCGTTTGGCGTTGCCTTCACAACTTTCCGGAGTGCATGATATGTTTCATATTAGTATGCTTCGAAAATATGAGCCAGATCCATCACATGTGTTGGATTGGACCGACTTAGAGGTAGATAAGGATACCTCGTATAAAGAGAGACCGGTGAGAGTCTTGGATAGACGGGACCAAGTCTTGCGAGGCAAGAGAATTCCCTTGGTCAAAGTATTGTGGAAACATCACGGGGTTGAGGAAGCAACTTGGGAACGTGAATTGGAAGTCCGAGAGAAATATCCGAACTTATTTGTTGATGTTTGAGTATATGTTGAGATTTTAGTTTGCTTATGAACTATGAGAACATTGTATATGTTTTGAATTATGAAAGCATTGTATATGTAGAATATGTTTCGAAAATGCAAGTTGATTTGGACATCGTACATGTTGTTTCGGTTTGAAAATGCAAATATATCATAAACATTAAATATGTTTTGGAGATATAAAAATATATGTATTGAAATTAGTTAAATTTCGAAAAATGCTATTGGTAAATTACGTTGAGCTATATATATTGTGGATTTGTTCTCTTGTGAGTAGATGGAATGACCAGTGGGTGGGTCATGGTGATGAGAGTTGAATTGTAATCATCTTGAAAATAGGATAATCATGGTTTTGAAACTTGTACGAAATTTCAGAGATGAAATCTTTAAGGGAGGGAGGTTATATCGATCCCAGTTTTGACCCGACCTTTATTATGTTCCGAACTCGGGTTTCGTGGTTGTTTATTGTGTCCATGTCTTGTTTTTCTCCTTTAACTCTTTGAATTTGAGCTTGGGAGCATGTTTGGCGTGTTTGGAATAGGTTGGTTGTTAGTTGGTCTAGATTGTTGTTGCCCAGATTTTGGCCTCTTCAATCGAGCAAGGCTTCTTGCGCTCGAGCGAGCCTTGTGTAATTTGCTTCTTCGCTCAACCGAGGTTTATTGCGCTCGAGCAAGAATGAGAGTCCTCAAGTTTCTTTCCCAGACGTAGAATTTCTGGAAAGGTAAAGTGCTTCGCTCGAGCGAGGCTTTTTGCGCTCGAGCGAGCGTGTGCATTTGTGAAACTTCTAAAGCTTTGTATTTTGCGCTCGAGCGATGCTTCTTGCACTCGAGCAAGATCACTTGTTGTGTTTGGTCACTCGAGCGATGACTCCTTAGCTCGAGCGAGGGTCGCATATATCAGTTCGTAGCAGCTCATTTTTTACACATAAACTTTACATCTTTTTGCCCCAAAGCCCTAATTCGACACCTTCTCTCTCTAAAACTCTCTGTCTCTTCAAACACTCCAAGATCTAAGCATCTCTCAACCGTAGTCCCTTTGTTAAATAGTTAGAGCATCTCAAGGGCTTCCCTTTGATCCGAGTCAAACCGAATTTGGGGCATTTTTGAAGTTCTTCTTCATCTCTTTTGAGCTTCTACACTTGAGGTAGGGATATTCTACTCTTTAATATGGTTTTTTAACCTAGGTATTGGTCATTTTGTATAAATGGTGGAATTTGGGAGGTTTTGGTTGAAACTAGGTTTGGGTTTGAATTTTGAAAAAGGGGTTTTCTGCTTTGGGCTCCATATATGTATGTGGGGTCTTGTAGACACCCCATTTTTGACCGTCCTCAAGACTTGGACGTCACCACTTGAACGCTCGGTGATTATTCATGTTCGTGTTCGTTTGGAGTTCCCGGAGTTCTCGGCTCGCGCACCTTGCCTCAGGACCTCCGAACTCGACTGTTTTGTGTCTGGCTTTGCACCAAACACTTTTGTTTTGCCTTGGAAGGGCAGGGAGTGCCTTGTGAGACACCCCCACATACCACCGGCTGGGGCTAGAGGCCACCGGCCGGCTAGTTTTTCCATCGGCACTATATTGTGCCGGTCGGCACTCTTTTGTGCCGGTCGGCACTCTTTTTGGCGAAATGACCATTTTGCCCTGCCGACTACTATGCACTTGCTTTCTGGGATATTTTCAGACAACTTTGTAGCTTTTGCTCCCCTCCATACACGTGTATGGAGGGGATACACTCCTTCCAAGCTTGTTTGACAAGCTTTACAATGCCTATAAGAGGAAGCCTTGTCTTCTTGGCCAAGGGTTAGCTCTTGAGAATCAAAAACCAGAGCTTAGATACATATATCTCTGTCATATATCTATATCATCACCTCCTTCCCCTTGTGTGTGTGATCTAAGGCCAAAAAGTGTGATTTTGTCCTAGTTTTGCTCCTTTACACACACCATTACACCTTAGCTTGAGTTTGAGAGACTTGGAAGGTTATTTGTGTTGGTTTTGGACTGGTTTTGAGCACTAGAGAGTGGCTGCACCACTTGTTCTTCAAGGGATCTTCAAGGGTAAGAACATCACTTTATATTCCCCATTCTTGCAACCTTTTTTTACCCTCTTTACTTTGTGTTTTTGAGTTTGTGTTTAAGACAAAAAAAGTCTTGTTTTTACTTGCTCAAAAACATTCATTAAGGTCATTTGTTCATTTGAGTGAAGCCTCACTCTTTTAGGCTTGTTTTGGTCCTTTTGTGCCTTTTCTTGGAGGCCTTGCTTGCTTGGTGTTCCTTGGCTTCTCACCACTGAAAACCAGTGGGTTTTCAGTGGTGAGGATGTTATTTTCGAGTCTCACTTAGGGGAGGGACACCCCTCTTCCCTTGGCCCTTTGTTGGCCTTTGTTCTTGGCTCATAGCATAGCATGAATGAATGTTTGTATTTACCTTCATTTCAGAATTTTTTAGGGTGTTTTAAGTCATGAATAACCTCTGTTTTGGTTGATTCCGTGGCCTCTTGCATGCCTCTCATGTTTGCTTTAAAATGCTCTTTTATGCTCAAAGGTATGCCATGTTTTGAGGCCTTGATTCTTACACGTTTTAGGATGATTCCATGAAGATACTAGCATCTCTTCGCCATGTGAAAGGGCTGTGAGCCACTGTTTTGGTCATGCTTGGTATGTTTAGCATGGTTGCTTTGTACTTTAGGCTTGTAAGCATTGTATGTTTTAGCTCCTAGCATGCTTAACTTGTCTTGATCCCGTGATTTGGCATCATCTAGGGTCATTTTTCAGTCCATAAATCATGCTTGTATACATGCATGTGTAGCCTATTTCATGTCATAAGGGTGTGCTCTTGTATGTCTAGGATTGAACATTGTGCATGCTTCCATGTTTGGGGCATTTTGGGGCTGCCATATGCGGGGTTTGGGTGCCATTTTGTATGCTGAAAATCTGTTTTGGTTGTCTAACATGTGCCATGTTTGATCTTGTTAAGTGGTGGTTCAACGCCCCACTTTGTGCCTTAGCCTTAGGCCTCATAGCTTGCATGCTTGTTTATCACCATGCTCTTGTTTTAAGGCATGTTTTGCCACTGTTTTAGGGGAGTTTGAGGACTGCCCTCCATGGCTTAAGTCCATTATTGCATGCTCATTACATGGTTGTTGCATGATTGGTCAATGAATCCTTGAGTATATGCTAGTTCCATGCTTAATTGGTCCATGTTGCATGACATTTGTACCTTGCATACTTTAGCTCTTTGCATGCTTAACATGATAGGTTGCATTGCATTTGAGCTATTTTTGTATACTTGCATTTCATGGTTTGGCTTGGGGATTGTCAAGCCAAGCATGAGGATCGAGAGGAGTTCACACTTTGAGTGGTGAAACTTGTCTCCATCCTCAAGCCACCAAGACCTTTGACTTACACGTGATAAGGTTTTGAATTTCATCTTTTGGTTGCATGCATTTCAATTAAAACATGCAACCTTGGTTCCTTAGGCTATCATGCATCAAATGCATCATTGATGGCCCTAGAACCAAGGGTCATACCTCCTTGAGTCCCCAAGCATGATAGGAGGTCGTGACCATGCTTACATATGCCCCAAAATCCATGCCATGCACTGCTGTCTTGCTGCTGCTGTCAACTGTCCATCTGCAGGAACTTTCTGCCGGCCGGCAGTAAATAGTGCCGACCGGCACTATTTTTGTGCCGATAAACCTTGTAAGTGGCCGGTGGAATTTATAGACAGCCGGTGAACTCTCTCTCCAGCCGGTGACATTCAATGGCATGCAAGGAAGGTACTCTGGAACTTTGGGAATTTTTGGAGAGGCAGGGCAGCGAAAGCAGAAGCAGCAATGGCACGGCGCAGGTTTTCCGGGCAAGTCGCGTCGAGCATGCATCATTCGCGCATCCCAAGGCAGGGCTGAGGCCCCATTGCATTTATTTATTTATTTGCTTTAATTTTAGTAATTAGAATTTGTAATAATTAATTCATTTATTCGTTGGACTGTATTATTATTTTGGTCCCTCCGAGTGAGGGCAAAAATGTAATAAGTGTGGGTGCGTGGACATGTATGTCTTCCAACCTCCACTTCTTTCTATCCCTTTTATTTACCTGCTTACGATGGTAGATTAGGGCACATTTATTTTAGCATACCTTATGCAATGCATGCGTGCATTCATGTATTTGTTTACATACATCGGGCTCGGCACATCATGCAAACTGCATTGTATTTCAGTCCCAAAATTGAATACGTGGTAATTGTTGCATTTCATGTGCCATGCTTAGGGTAACCGAGCCTGTTTAGATTACACTCTGTATGCGTCGCATTAGTCATCTTAACATGAGCTAGGGACATGCATGTCTGCTAACTAGTTTACTGTTTTGGCACGGAGTACGATGTAAGTATTTTACGCTTTAGCACTTCGCATGTGTGTGAATGATAACATGACAATAGGATTGCCATGCGGCTAAATGCTTATGTGTGATAAACTGCTTGGATGCCTGTGGGTGGAGGTTGGATTGCTTAAGTTGGAACGACTCATTAAAATCCGTATTTTTAGCCTACTTGCGAGTAGCAAAAACCAACACGTTTTTCGAGACAAAACGGATATGCAATGTTTATTTCCAAATTAGGCAACCTAGTCTATACTTGTTTGCCGTGCGCATAACATAGTAATTCTAGGCTAATAACCGGAATAAGAGCATGTAAAGTTTTCAAAATCGGATATCACGGTTAGTAGAGGCCGGTCTTCGGACCGGGCGAAAGGGGGTGCTCATAGCTGACCTTCCCCGATCGTACCCAAGCTCCCGAGCCAAGACCACTTTGGTGATGACGGACATGTGGCCTTCGGCACCGAGTCAGGGTTTCCTAAATTTCCCATTTAAAATATTTAGGTGGCGACTCTGTAATCTGGCAAAGCAGTCCATGTTTGGCACTACTTTTTCAAAAATCTGTTTTTCTTCAAAACGATTTGCCGGATTTGGACTCTTTGGTTCAGATTTAGAACCGCGACACAAATCGAGTCCGAACTGTAGCCGAGGTCCCCCGCGGACGTGCTACAGGGTCTTGGGGTTAATATTTGGAAAAAGAGGAAACTTGTCCTAATTTGTACTAAATAATTATTTTATATAAATAATGAAATTGACATGGGAAATGTGAAATTGGAAGGGTGTATGATTGAGTAATTGGTGTAGTTGGATTTGTTAAATCATTCACCTATGGAAATTTGATAAATTATCTGTTGATAGATTGTATATCTATTTAGAAATATCTGTTTTGGCCTATCGGTGGAGAATAACTATGATTGTTCTAGAAACTGCATAAGGATTAGGTGAATTGAAACTAATCATTTGAATTATGTCATTGAATATGACAGCTTGATTAAACCATTGAATATGTGATTTGGTTAGTCATTGTATATGACAATGCTTTTAAATACATTGTATATGTATCATTGTTTGGGAGGAGATAGGGGATGTACTCCGTTGTATGTGAGGGATAGGGGATGGACTCCATTGAAAATTAAGTTGGCCGGAGTGTCCAGGGTAAAAGTCTCGAAATCTTATATATATATATGGGTGCCGATTCCCTCGGATGTGAATTCCAAGAAAATAAAAGTGTTGGATTGATGAATGTATTGAATTATAAACCATTGAGTTGTAGTCTCATTTTGGTTGAGTAGATGATAATGAATTTGGTAAATAGATTAATCCGAAATGGATGAGTGGAAACGGATGGAGGTATGGTTATCTATATTGAATGGTCTTGGAAAGAATATGTGTTGATTATGAATGTTGCACATTTATCTGATACTTATATCTTAGTTAAATCTCATATATTGTTTTAGCATATCTCTATTGGGTTTTGGCTCACCTTACTTAGGAAACTAGTTTCAGGTGCAGGTGACAAGCTACCTCCAAGGACATATCTTAGGAGGTTTAGGGGCTAAAGGCTCCATTATGTTATTTCGTTTTGTGTTAAATGTTTCTTGAAGCCAAGGGCTTTATATGTATAGAGCTAGGACTCTTTCTTTTGTTGCAACCAAGTGATATCTTGGAAAGGTGTAAGCCCGTAGGGCATTTATTTTGTTGTAATCAACCAATGTTACATGTTGTAGTTTCAAAATGAATATCTATGAAAGTATAATGCATGTAATGTCTCTTATAATATAAACTCTGATGAATGAATGTATAACATTTTCTATTATGTTTATGAATCTCTTGGGTTGGTTTATCCTCTTTGTTTTGAGGGCATTACAATTTTTAATAGTCAGAATTGTCGTTTAAATAATGATTATCATTTATGATTATCTATAAAGGAACATTATGATTTAACATTTTTTTTTATTTTCAAAACTTTAAAACATCAACTTTCAAATTGAAAATACTAAAAAAATAAAATAAAAATAAAAATAAAAAATAAAAAATGTGTGCAAAAAAAAATAATAATTTGAATTTTTTTTTTTTTTTTTTTTTGTACAAAATAGAAATTTTGTGTTTGGAAAGGAGCACGATGATGGAACATTGATGTGAAAAACTTAAAAAACAAACTTTAAAAATGAAAAAGCTGATAATGTAATCTATTTTAAAACTAGAAAAAAAAAACTATTAATATCCTCAGTTTTATTGGATAGTTGAATCAAACTAATAAGCAGAAGAGCAAAAACTTTTAATTTCATGTTTTTTTTAATCAAGTAGTGAAACAATTATCTGGAACATTATTAAGCAAAATTGATAATATTTTTAGTTTTAAAAATTTAGAAAACTGATAATATTCTCAATTTTACTAAATAGAACTTATTTGTTCAAAAAATCTTAAATAAGACCTGAACTACCATAACATTGGTAAATAGGACTTTTTAGTAATTAATTCTTTATTTTATTTGTTTTAAATAAATAAAAAAAATAAGGGGCACTTGACATAAGGAAAAGCAACTAAGCAGTGGCAGAGCTAAGAAATTAAGTTGAGGGGACACTTTATAATTTTAATTTGTTTTGGTGATCAACAATAAAATAATAATAAGTTTATAAGTTAAATTTAAGTATAAAAATTTAATTATTCATTATTAATAGCAACTAATCAAAATTTTATAATAATGTGGAATAACTCGATACGCAATAGTAATGTAAGTAAACAATTTTAGCACAAAAAATTTCAAATTAAAATTCTTAATTTTAGAAAATAGAAACAAATCATTATAAAAGTTCTTTAATTTTTATTTGATAGAAAAATACTAGAGAGATATTATTGATTATAAAGATGTGTTTTGAATAGAAATTATTAGATAGTTCTAGAATATTATGTGGTATTGCTAACATGGTGATTCCAATATTAAAAATCACATGTGATTCACCTATTGTCTTTCAACTACCTAACAAGAATGAGTTACGATGTTTCATTCATAAAATTTCACATTATATTATAGCTTTAGACCACAACATGGTGCTCCAAGAGTGCCAAATATACTACATATTGTGAACAATGCAAAAAACTCCCTAGCCAAAGAGCATAAGTGAAAGGACACAATTTTATATATGCAAATAAATAAACAAAAACTAAGGGTGCATGAGACCCTTAGCTTTTCTTTAGCTCCGCCACTATAACTAAGGCTTGGACACCAAATAAGTTGTTCACTTTATATAATACTAGCGGGTGGTACACGTGATGCGTGTGTAACTCAACTAAGTAAGAATAAAAACAAATAATAAAGAAATTAGTATCATAATATGTATGTTGTCTAAGTAGTAAGAGTGTTCTTAATGAAATTTAAGGTCTTAGGTTTAAACCTTACTCCCGCCTTTGAATAATAATTTTTTTATCTTAGGATATAAAAATCTACCACGTAACAGAAGGAGAAACCAACAAACTTTTGGATAGATAGATAGATAGATAGAAGGTGTAGTATAGATATAAATAATCCCGCATTGGGGGTGTATTCTCTTCAGATCTCAAGTTCAAATTCTACTAGGTGCTATCAAGTTCAACTTTCACTAGGTGCTATCAACTCTCTGGGGCCACGTCCGCGAGTTCTACCCAAGATTCACTCGATCCACGTGGAGGGAGCCCTTTGCGTAGATACCGAAATTAGTCGAGATGCATATAAACTGGCCCGGACGTCGGGTCGTTAAAAAATAGTATAGATATAAATATTTTGACATTATATGTTTTTAGTTGGTCATCTTTAAAATTAGAAAAAAAAATATCAAATTAGTAATAGTTTGAAAAAATAATTACAAATCAATGATAGACTTCATAAATATTAATAGTTAAAATTATAAATTTTTTTCATAAACTTCCATTATTTTTTAAAAAAGTTTAATTATGTAATTTCCCCTTTAAATTATCGTTTGCAGAATTTTTTTAGTATGATGTTAGCAAAGCAAAAGTGAAAAAAGTTATGGTGATGGCATAGTGACGAATGTTCTGGTAGGTGCCAGCATTACGAAACCAATGACGACATATTTTATGAGGGTTTTTTTTTTTTTTTTTTGGAATAGTGTTTATATATGGGTTTGGCTTTTTTTAAATTGACAAACATCAGACTAGGCTTGATCGGCATTATATAGTAAGAGCATATGTGTCATCCCATATCCGGCCCAGCCCTACATCAAGTCTAATCTAGCCATCCCAAATATAGAGATTCCGATTTTGACCCGACTCTTGTCGTATTTCGGCCTCGGTCTTCTAGTTTCTGAATGTTGTTCATTGTCGTTTCCCCTTATTCTTACTTGAGTTTGGCTATTTGGTTGTATAGAGCGTATTTGGAATAAGTTGATTGCTTGGTTTTCAAACCTTATGTTGCCCAGATTTTTGGTCCTCTGCTTGAGCGGCAATTCTTGCGTTCGAGCGGGCTTTGCAAACTCTCAGTACTTTTGCAAGTCTACAAAATCACTAAGAGAGTGTATTCTACACTCGAGCGGTCCTTTCTGCCCTCAAGCGGCCATTCTTGCGCTCGAGCGTTGGTCTATTGTTTGCAAAACTACAGGATGTGTGTATTATGCTCGTGCGTCACTTCTTGCACTCAAGCGGTAATGCCCTCTTGTTTTGTGTCTAGGTGCTCGAGCATCACTTCTTGTGGTCGAGCGGAACAACTTATTGTGTCTAGCGCTCGAGCTTCACTTCTTACGCTTAAGCAGACTATGCATATATCAATTCGCGAAAATGACTTTTTACATCACTTTTCAAATCTATTTCATTCCAAACCCTAAAGTTGAGACCTTCTTTCTCTAAAACCTACATTCTCTCTACTTTTTCATATAGATCTAGTGATTTCTCCACCCGTGTGCCTTTGTTAAAAAGGTAATGCGCATCAAGAGCTCTCTTTTGGTCCGATTAATGTTTGGTTTTGGCGTCTTTGAAGTTTCTCCATCTCTTCCTTTGGTCTTCTAAGCTTCAGGTACAGATTTTCTGCACTTTCATATGACTTTTAACTTAGTTATGAGTTGTTGTGTAACAATGGTAGAATTTGGGTGTACTATGAACAAACCTAGGGTTTGGGTATTAAATCAAAAGAGGGGTTTCTAAGTGAATAAGTTATAAACGGTTATGGGGTTGAATATGAGGTTATATTGTGACAACTTAGTTGATTTTGACATTTCGGTTGATATTTGGGAAAAAGGGAGTTTGCCCTAAAATATTTCAAATATTTATTTTGTATAAATAAATGGAATTGAAATTGAAATGTGAAATTGATTGGATGTTGACATAAACGGTGGAGAAGGATATGTATTATCACTCACTTATGAAATTTTGAATAAATTATTTGTCTTGAGATTGAATATCTGTTTAGAAATATTTATATTGGGCTATCGGTGGAGGATAGTTACGCTTGTTGTAGAAACTGCATGAGGATTAGGTGAATTGAAGCTAATCTCTTGTTGGTTCTCATTGAATATGACTGTGTTCTAAATACATTGTATATGTATGATGTTTGGGAGGAGAAAGGGGATGGACTCCATTGAATTAAGTTGGCTTGTGTGTCCAGGGTGAAAGTCCTGAAACTGCATATATACATAGGTGCTGATTCCCGCGGACGAAATTTTCGTAAAATGGAAAATTGAAGTGTTTGTGTGATTGTTGTGCTAATTAGAGAACCACTAAGTTGTAGTCTCAGTTGGGTTGTTTGGAGAATAATGAAATTTGCTCATGAGTTGAGATGAAATGAATTGACATGAATGAAATTGAGATAACAAGAATTGGGATATAAAATTTGGCATATTTTGATTTTGTAAAACTTGAATGATTTTACTACGGGCATTGTATATGCACACTTTACTTATATCTTTGTTAAAACTCATATATTGTGTTAGATTGTTTCTATTGGGTTTTGGCTCACCCTTTTTGGAAAAAACCATTTTCAGGTGTTGGTGATATGTCTCTGCCAAAGCAGTAGCTTGAAGGGATTTGGAGCAAGAGCTTCTATTTTTGTTGTATCTATCTTGTATAGCCAAGGGCTTAAATTTGTGTTGAGCTAGGCTCATTTTTGTTGTAACCAAGTAGCGATTTGGAAAGATATAAGCCATTAAGGCAAATGAATATCTGTGTAACTTTCATTTCTTCTTGTATCCGTCTCTCATGTATATCAAACTCTGATGAATGAAAGCATTGTTATTTCCATTATATTTTCGCTTATGAGATGAGTTTGTGTATTTATTTCTGGGAGCGTTACACCAAACCCTACTCTAAAAAATATCTAAATCTCAAGTCCGCCTACTTCACCCAACAGATATGAACTACTAATATTTTTTTCCCGTCTTGAAGGGCTATTAAATTAATTAAAATTTTTAATAATTATTTGAATTTAAAATACTAATCAGCTTGTTTGGTTTTGGTTTTCAGAAAACACTTTTCAAAAAATTTTACTCTTTTATTTTCAATATTTTTTTATTTCAACGAATTTATTGAATATTTTAAGCAATTTTTTGAATTTTTAGACACAGCTAACATAAATACACTTAAAAAGTATAATATTTGTGAAAAACAATCTTTAAAAAAATTCACTAGATACCAAAAAAAAAAAAAGAAAGAAAGAAAGAAAGAAAATCCAATACATTTTTCATATTTTTGTGTATTTATTAATTTTTTAAAATATTTTTTCACAAATATTTTACTATTTAGATACATCTAAGTAAAGTGCATCTAAAAAGTAAAAAAAATTGCCTAAAATTTTAAAAATATTCACTAAAAAAAATACGAAAAATAAAATCCTCAATTTCCAGAAAATTGAATTAAGAAAATTGAAACCAAACATACTGAATAAAATTCAATTATACAGTGAATATAACGTTTTAAGAAGTGCTTTAATTTAAGATATAAAAAGAAGCATATATATATTCTTTATTGATTATTCTTTTTTAATTTATTTTGTAACTAAATAATATAAAAATTAAAATTAATATTTTTTAATGGGCGGGCTGAGCTGAGCTAAGCTAAAACTCTTTATTCCATATCATGTATGTTTATAATAAGGGTCTTATTTATCAAATTAAAGGTCTCGGTTTCGAGTCCTAATGTCTTCTTTATATAATTTTGTAATTTTTTTTTTTATTATTTTTATTTTTATGATTGGTGAAAGTAAATAGTTAATTGTTAGATTAGCACATTGGGGAGTTGAAACTCACGCCCATACACATCTTGCAAGAAATTGGTTGTGCTTGGTTTGTGTTTCAGACCATGATTCCACACTAATAATCAACCCTTTGTTTGTTTACAATTTTCAAATCATGATTCCAAATCAATTTCAAAACACATTTTGAAAACATGTTTGATCAACTACAGAGTTTTTTGAATTTTTGGTGTACCTAGTTGTCTGCCCGAACATCTGCCCAAATAGTTTTTGAATTTTTGGGTTTACTTAGTTGTCCTCCCAGACGTTTGACCGGTTGGCCAAAGCAGTTTTTTTTTTTTTTTTTGGTGGCAATTGGCACCTGTTATTTGGGGAAAAAATTTATATTTGGTTTTAATATTTTTTACATATAGAAAATATTTTTTTGAAACAAAAATGACAAATTATTTGGACATTTATTTAAAATTACAAAAAAAAAAATTTGAAATAAAAATTAATTTGTCACAATAATTTTAAAAAAAAAAAAATAACAATATTTTTTCTTTAATATTTTAAATAAAAACATATTTTTGGAATTTTTAATTTTTTAAATAAAAAATTTATTTTTTTGTCAATAATTTTTTATTTGAATTTAATTTTAAAAACAGTTTGGTTATGAGTTTCGAATAGAATTTTTAATAGAGTTTTAAGCTGTGTGTTTGGTTATGAGTTATAAATATTTGAATTAAGTTTTGAAAACTCTTTTCAAAACTCATAATCAAATAATTTTTCACAAACTCAACACTTATTTCAAAATTTCAACACTCAATTCAAAACTTTTTTTCAAAACTCATAACCAAACAAATTTTTTCTTTTCAAATCATAATTCGAAAACTCACAAACTCAAAATATAACTCCACACTCAAAGTATAATTCTAAACACAAACCAAATGCTACCTTGCTTTTCTCATTCCACTTCTAAAAGTGGAACCCAAGATCTCCTTCTTATGAGAGACTTGGCTAAAGGGTTAGCCAACTATAATAGAACATCTTAATTATATAATTTTGTATTTTTGAATAAGCTAGAAGGGTGTTTTAAAAAATTAAAATGTCACATTGTGTCAACACCATCGGGTGGCTTTAAATGCACCTCATTTTGTTGGTTGGACACCCAAAATTTCATTTTGAAAAAAAAAAAAAAAAAAAAAAAAAAAAAAAAAAAAAAACCATGTTATCCTTTTATTCAATTACCAAATGGGATTTTTATTTATAAGTCTTCTTAGAGAAATTTGTTTAATATGAAATTCTGTAAAATTTCTTATAGTTTCAAAAGTCCTATTTAGATAAGATTGTGTTCCATGAGATCTTATAATGTGTAAATTAGTGTTAGTGTACGAGCACGAAATAATATTCTCGTATAATTTTATTGATCAAGTTTGCGCTCCTCCAAACGTTGTCGCTTTACTCCCTGAAAACACAAACGTGAGCTAGCCGGCGGGTGTGTGCCGGATACCTCTCAGATGCCTAAGTCAGCAAATAGACAATAGATAAAAGCTCTGTGTATTTGAGAGTCAAAATTGGGATACTTGTCCATAGGTCATGTCATGAGCTTTTATAAATTTTGCCTGGCACAATCCTAGTAGGATTCTGATTCTCCTTATAAGAATCCTCCTAGGAATCACACACCTTACTCACTTCCAACCAAGTGAGATGGTTTGCACACTCCTAATAGGACTCTATTCTCCTCAGCAGAGTTCTCCCAGGAATCAGAAAGATGATGCTTATCTTTCCACCCCCTCCTTATTGCTTAACCAAGTGGGGATAGTTTTACCACGGTAGAATAACAGCACAACCGAGCTATCTTTAAGCTTCTACCACACTAAGCTCGGCGCTCTCACAGACGATACTTAGCTCAGTCATTGTTCAACTATACCTTGGTTCGGAATACATAGACCGAGCTAATTGCAACCATTCCGACCGAGCCAATTACAACCATACATTGACCGAGCTAACAGAAGCAAGGTCTAGTTGCGAAGTCCTTTTCATTACAGCCCACAGATCGGTCCATTATAATGTCTGGGCCTAGCTCGGCCCTAATGCAAATAAAAACTCCCTTTCAATTACCCTTTAATCCCATCTGCAACGCATGATTAGGGATTACCTGTTACCAGCCGAGCTAAAGGTCCAAACCGACCGAGCTAAAGCAAGTAATCCCACCGAGCTCATGTTCTACCGGGCCACCTATTTGCCTGGTTAAGAAACGTCTTGTCAATTGCTCTGCACGCCATTCCGTCTTTCAAGCACGCCTGAATCGTTACCTATTCCCCTAGACACGTGGCTTACTCCCACTAGTCAAGTACAACTGTCATAGCCGTCTTTGTACCTCAAAATTTTTGAACAGTCTCGCCCAATTTTATGCTTTATACAAAAACTCTACTTTTGAACCAAACACTCCACTGTTCATCTTCTCACACTTGCCCTCTGAGCCTCCATTTTCACGACTATAGCACCTGCAAAGCTTGTGTTCTCACTGTCATCCTTGCGGTCTTGATCTCCATCCTTTCATCTCAAAGCTGTAAGTGGCTCAATCCTTTTTTCTTTTCGTTTATTTCATATAATATGGCAATATACAGCAAAGTATACATATGTTTTTCAAAACACACTCGTATAGTTTTCACACAAATGGGTAAGAACCACTTAGTCCCCAAAAACCACATGATAAGTCCTCAATCACACTCTAACTGGATTCACAAACAATCTGTAATGCGATGCTTTTAATCAAAAATAACACCACGATCGAGTTAGGAACCTGTTTGCAATAAACGCGTATTAGACCGAACTGGGAACCACACCCAATGACCGAGCTAGAACTTGGAGCCACTCCTTGTGTTACGACCGAACTAAGAACGGGCTCAACCAATCGAACCGAACTAAGGTTTATTTTTATTTATCTTTCTTTTTTAGCCCGGTTGAGTGATCTCGGCATAACACTTTTTATCTCCATTTTGCAGACTTTGACTAGGTTGGCCAGGCACACCTTTGCACGCTCAACCGAGATACTCAATCGCCATCTCAACACCGAGCTATGCTACCGTGCTAATTTATAAACAAATTAAGTTAAATGGGTAAATACCGGTTCTTAGTAAACTCCCCTGGGGCCATTGCCGAATTCCGTAAGGACTACAACATTCCTGACGATGTCCATCTCTCATTAGCCGAACTAGATACCACGCCCTGGGGAAAATCGGGCTTTGTTCCTTTTACCGTAATATCCATTGTTGAGGCCGGTCTCCGATTCCCAGTTCAGCCACTAATATGCGAGTTCCTCAGGCAGACTAGGTTATGCCCAACTCAACTCAGCACCAACACTTACCGAATAATAAATGGCATTACCGAGCTATACCATTGACTCGGTCTCAACCTCGGATTGGCCGAGCTATTCCATCAATATTCGCTCGGCCAAAATGATGACGGTTGGGTGTATTATTTAAGAGTAAGAAGAGGACGAGAGCAGATAATTAAAAATACACCGAACAAAGACTTAAATGATGACGATTTTTTCTGGGTTTTGGGCAATTTTGAAAACCAAGAAGCCTAGATACTGGAATATAACATAAATTGGAATAAGGGGACTGCCGGTAAGGATACCTCGGTTCTCATTTTACTTTGTTATTCCAGGTTATAATTTTACACCGTGCTAACCACCTTTTTTTTGTGCAGACTTAAACCAACTAAAATCACAGTACCCATATGCAAACCAAGACGCCCTTCACGCTGTGCTACGATGCCGTCATCGCGGTTGGGCCGAGTTGCTAAACTTTGAACCGACCTACCGATATAGCGGAAGGAGGAAGACTAGGGTAACAGACTTTCTCCTCGAGCCATCACCTGAACCAGATCCCACACTTCCCCAAATCAAGTTGATCCCGCTAACAGAAGAACAAGAAATAGCAAAGAAGAGGGTCGTGCAAGCGCTCATCAACGAGCAAACCACTGGTGAAGCTCAAGCTGGGCTAGAACCAACTAGCCAACCATGTGATACTGTGGTGGCCCTTCCAACTGCGAGGCCCTCCACATCTTGGCCAAGCAAACGTGCACGAACCACTTCAGCCGAGCCGCAATGCCTGGTTGATGAGGACATCGTGCCTCCTGACACCACAATGCCGAGCCCTGAGCCCGCGCATTCCAACCAAGCTAGCCCTTCGGAATGGGCTCCAAAAATGACTTACAAGAACCACACTATCTTGAACACCGACTCAGTGGTTGCAGACAAGGACCACACGCTTGCCTTCAACCTTACCAAGAGCGTGTGTCTGCCAGCCGACATGGAGCACCACGATCATCTAACCGAGCTCAAGGCCATCCGCTTGGCAACTAAGTCGATGGTGCTGGTAAGTGTTCCCTTTGTTTGTTTTCTAATTCACACATCTGTTTGCTCGGTTTTAATCATAATTGCTATCTCTCTTTTTGCAGGCCATGGAGAAGAACCACGTTGCTCACAAGCACGTGCTAGAGCTGCGTAAGACAATGTGGCTGGCTGTTGCAGATGCCAATACCAAGACGGCCGAGCTGATCGAGGCCAAGCAACAAAATGACTGAGCTTGGATCTGAAATTGCTTGACTTACCGAGCTGGTCAACGCGGCGGAACCGGACAAGAAGAAAGCTTTGGCCGGGCAAAAAGATCGCTACTTGCGCGAATTGGCCAAGCTTGAAAAGAAAAAAGATGCCGAAATCACCGAGCTAAACTAGAAAATGGAGGATGCTGAAGATAGGGGCTACAAGGAATGAGAAGCCACCTACATCCTGCAATGTGAAGCTGCAAAGGATATGTTCTTCAAATGCGGATGGAAGGCGGCTGTAACAAAGCTCGGTTATGTTCAAGAAACCAAGGTCTTCTAGAACCCTCCTCCTCACTTCATTCCAAGTTATATGGCAGACTACGCCAATGCTATTCAAGAAAAGTTGCTTCAAGAAGGGGAGGAGGAAGAATCCCCAGAACCAAACAACGCCCCACCTGTCACCACTGATCATGGTCTCCAAACTGATCTGTCAGCTCGGGTGGAGCCACCGGTGCCAAGTATGGTTGACGATGCACCCGTGACTGACCTGCCTGCTGGGACCAAGCTACCGAGTGGTGAAGCTCGGGTTGACCTTGATGCAGATTTGGACGATCTATTTTCTTGACCTTGTTTTTCTTATTTTGATGTTTGTTTTTGAAAGAATTTGTAACCGGGCTTCAGCCCCTCCCACGTAATGAACATTTAAAATGGAATGAACTATGCTTTTTCTCCAATCTTTTTGTTCGGTTCACGCCATACCACTTGTGTTTATCCTTTAACTTTAATTGTGTGAGACTTGAACTCTTTGCTCGGTTTCTCATGTCTTAATTTTTATGGTTGAGATTCCCATATCAATTCAAGAGCTTTGTAATCTGTTTACTGTGTTGGTCGTACCTGCTAACTTTCTTCAGCTGAGATCCTTACCTCGGCTGAAGAGGGCTAAATGTTGGTTTATTCCTGCCAACCTTCTTCAGCCTAGATCCTGATCTCGGCTGAAGAGAGCTAAATGTTAGTTTATTCCTACCAACCGTCTTCAACCTAGATCCTGATCTTGGCTGAAGAGAGCTAAATGTTGGTTATTCCTGCCAACCTTCTTCAACCTAGATCCTTATCTCGGCTGAAGAGAGCTAAATGTTGGTTATTCCTGCCAACCTTCTTCAACCTAGATCCTGATCTCGGCTGAAGAGAGCTAAATGTTGGTTATTCCTGCCAACCTTCTTTAGCCTAGATCCTTATCTGGCTGAAGAGAGCTAAATGTTGGTTATTCCTGCCAACCTTCTTCAGCCTAGATCCTGATCTCGGCTGAAGAGAGCTAAAAGTTGGTTATTTCTGCCAACCTTCTTCAACCTAGATCTTGATCTTGGCTGAAGAGAGCTAAACGTTGGTTATTCCTGCCAACCTTCTTCAGCCTAGATCCTTATCTCAACTGAAGAAAGCTAAAAGTTGGTTATTCCTGCCAACCTTCTTCAGCCTAGATCCTGATCTCGGTTGAATAGAGCTAAATGTTGGTTATTCCTGCCAACCTTATTTAGCCTAGATCCTGAACTCGGCTGAATAGAGCTAAATGTTGGTTATTCCTGCCAACCTTCTTCAGCCTAGATCCTTATCTCGACTAAAGAGAGCTAAATGTTTGGTTATTCCTGCCAAACTTTTTGATTGCCCCTTGCTGGCAATGAGAACAACTTTTATAGTATAAAGAATTATACTGAAAAAACTACTTGTTTTATTTGAAAAAGGGAAAAAAATTACAAGTATTTTCAGAAAAAACTAAAAATAAAATAATTTGAGATTGACAGTGTTCCATGGCCTGGGAATAGCCTTGTTGTCCTCATCTTCCAAGTGATATGCCCCTTTTCCTGCTAAACCAACCACTTTGTATAGTCCTTCCCAGTTAGGTCCTAGCTTGCCATCTCCAGGTACCAAAGTGTTGCCCATTGCTTTGCGTAATACCCAATCCCTAATCTTGAATTGCTTTAGATGCACTGTTTTGTTATATTTTCTGGATAACTCCTGCTGGTATGAGGCTATGTGAACTAGAGCTCTTTCCCTTCTCTCTTCTGCAAGGTCGAGTTCCAAGGTTATGGCTTTCTCATTCAAGTCTGGGTCAAAATTTTCACTTCTAATAGTGGAGAGGCCTACTTCCAGTGGGATTATTGCTTCCATGCCATAGGCCAAGGAAAAAGGCGTTTCTCCAGTTGATCGCCGAGGTATGGTACGGTAAGCCCATAAAACATGAGAAAGCTCCTCAGCCCACTTGCCTTTTGCCCTCTCCAACCTTTTCTTCAAACCATCTAAGACGACTTTGTTTGATGCTTCTGCCTGGCCATTCGCTTAAGGGTATGCTGGTGTAGAGTTATAGAATTCTATCTTGTATTCCTCGCAAAAACCCCTGAAGATTTTGCCATCGAACTGAGTGCCATTGTCAGATATTAAAGCCTTTGGTATGCCGAATCGAGTAATGATATTCTGCTAGATGAACTTCTTAACATCTTTCTCCTTTATTGATGCAAGTGCTTCAGCCTCCACCCATTTTGTAAAGTAGTCTGTTGATGTGAGGAAGAACTTTCTATTGCCAGGTACTATTGGAAGTGGTCCCATTATGTCCAGGCCCCACATTGCGAAGGGCCATGGGCTAGTTAATGGTAGAAGTTCTCTGGCCGGTTGATGTATTTGATGTGCGAACTTCTGACATTTCTCGCACTTCTTAACATATTTCTCTGAGTCTGCTTGCACGTATGGCCACCAATATCCTTTTGAAATTGCCCTGTAAGCCAATGATCTTCCCCCTTGGTGACTTCCACATACACCTTCATGTATCTCGAACAAAAATGCCTCGACCTTGCTGGGATGGACGCATTTCAGGTAAGGCCCTATTAAGGATTTTTTGTACAATGCTAGTGATGGAGAGAGCCAGAATCGTTATGATTTTGTTCTAATTTTGTTGGCCTCTTTCTTTTCTTCAGGCAAGATGTCGTTTTTTAAAAACACTATGATGGGGTCTATCCATGAAGGGCCTAGTTCGGCACAGCATACCTCAGCTACTTCAGGCTCTTTAATGCTTGGTTTGGGTAGGAAGTCGATCAGTAATGGGCGTGGGATAGATGTATCTGCCATTCAAGCAAAACTTGCCAGTTCGTCTGCTCTACTGTTTTCTTCTCGGCCGATTTGCTCTATCCGAACTACTTCAAACTTTATGATCTCCTTTCTAACTAACTCTTGGTACTTAGCCATCCCCTCATCTTTTGCCTCGTAGTCGCCTGAAATCTGGTTTACTACCAGCTGGGAGTCACTGTAAACCATTAGCTCGATGGCCTTTATGAAAAGTGCTGATTTTAGGCCTGCTAACAGTGCTTCATACTTCGCCTCATTGTTGGATGCTGGGAAGCCAAGATTAACTGCTTGTTCAATTGTTAGGCCATCTGGTGAGATAGGGACCACGCCAAGTCCTGCACCGTGCCTATTGGATGCTCCATCCACAAAGAGTTTCCACATCTCTCCGACGAATAACTTCTAGCAAGTAGAGGGATTGGATGATGTTTTAGGATCATGAGTGTCGCTAAGGTTTTCTTCCAAGTCCATGCCTGCTGTTGGGGTTTGGTCTTCACTGTCTAACTGCCTTAAGTTTTTACTTTTTGATAAGTCCTCAATGGGAATAGCATGATTTGCTCCTTCCTTCCAATCCTCAATCCTGTGTGGCTTGCAATGTGGCTAGGCATCTTGTATTAGGGGTTGCGCAGTTCCCACGGCACTTTCCCCTCTTACTTTGGTTGCGTCGGTCAAATCGACTGGGCAGATATGATGACTTCCTGGTGTGAACTCAGCCACAAAGTCTGCTAAAGCCTAGGCTTTTATTGCTGTTCTGGGTTGAAACTTGATATCAAACTGCCTCGACTCCACCGCCCATTTCAAGATTTGTCCAAAAAAATCCGCCCTCTCAAATAAGGCCTTTAATGGAAAAGCCGTTAGGAAGATCACGGTGTGGGCATGGAAGTAGTGTGACAACTTTCTTGAGGCCATCATCAAAGCCAATGCCAGTTTTTCCAGTGGTAGGTACCTGGTTTCTGCGCCCAGCAAGGTTTTGCTAACATAAAAGATAGGCAGGTGTTGGATTCCTTCCGCTCTGACCAACACTGCGCTGACTGCATGCTGTGAAACCGCTAAGTACAAAAAGAGCTCTTCTCCGGGCACTGGGGTTACTAGCAATGGAGGAGAGGTCATGTAGTCTTTCAAGCTCTCTAGGGCACGGTCGTAGTCTTCATCCCACTCAAATTTGGCCTTCAATGCTTGGAAGAATGGTCGACATCTGTTTGACGACCGACTTATGAACCGATTGAGTGCAGCTGCTAGGCCAGTGAGATGCTGTACCTCTTTGACCATGTTGGACCTCTCAATATCCTGGATTGCTTTGATCTGAGAGGGGTCATCTTCTATACCACGGTTGGTTACCAGGAAGCCTAGGAATTTGCCTGATCCTATGCCGAATGTACACTTAGATGCATTTAGACACAACTTGTTCTTCTTCGGAATTTGGAACATTTCATCTAGGTCACTAAGATGGTCCTTCTCATCCTTGCTTTGACCACCATGTCATCTATGTAAGTCTCTATTGTTCTGCCTAACAATGGTTCAAACATTTTGGTGACCATCCGTTAGAATGTAGCTCCTGCGTTCTTTAGGCCAAAGGGCATGACCTTGTAACAATACAATCCTCTAGGCGTTGTAAATGATGTGACTACGGGTCTGGTTCATACATAGCAATATGATGGTAACCTCTATACGCATCAAGGAAGCTAAGTCGATTATGTCCTGCCATCAGGTCTACCAGTTGGTCTATCCGTGGTAGGGAAAAACTGTCTTTTGGGCATGCCTTGTTGACTGTTTTGTAGTCCACACAAACACGCCATTTTCCATTCTTCTTTGGTACTACTACAGTATTAGATATCCACCTGGGATAGTGTACTTCTTTGATGGTTCCTACTTCCAGCAATTTTCCCACTTCCTCCGCCACTATCTCCGCGTGGTGGAGTGTCAATCTGCGAGTGCACTGTATAATTGGTCTGGCAGTTGGGTGGACATTAAGTTGGTGACAGATGAAGTTTGGGTCAATGCCAGGCATGTCGTACAGTGTTCAGGCAAACACTTCGATGTTTGAGGTTAAGAATTCCATGACCTCTATTCTCTCAGTGCTGGACAAAGATGAGCCGAGTAAAAAGAACTTTTCTGTGTTCTTTTCATCTATTCTTACCTCTACCAAGTCTTCAATTACCTTCTGTTCAGCTGCTTTGCTGACATCTGCAAACAATTCATTGCTCCCTGGCTCTTCCACCATCTGTACATACCCTTTTGCAACCCAGCTGCCATTTACTGTGTGTAGACGTCCCCGAAAGTCCCGGGAGGGAAATCCCGTTTTGTTCGTCTGTGGGTCTACTACAGTTCAGGACTCAAATTGTCACGGTTCTTAATCTGAACCAAAGAGTCCAAATCCGGCAAATCGTTTTGGAAAACAGATTTTTTGAAAGAAGTGCCAAACATGGACTGTTTTGCCAGATACAGAGTCGCCACCTAAATATTTTTGAATGGGGGAATTTAGGAAACCCTGACTCGTTGCCTAAGGCCACGGGTCCGTCATCACCAAAGTTGCCTCGGCTCGGGAACTTGGGTATGATTGGGGAAGGTCAACTATGAGCAACCCCTCTCGCCCGATCTGAAGATCGGCCTCTACTAACCATGATATCCTCTTTTGAAAACGTTATGTGTTCTTATTCCAGTTAATTAACTAGAATTACTATGTGATGCGTACAACACAAAAGTATAGACTAGATTGCCTAATTTGGAACGAAGCATTGCATATCCGTTTGTTTGGAAAATGCTTTGAGATTTGCTACTCGCAAGTAGGCTAAAACACGGATTTCAACGAGTTATTCCAACTCAAACAATCCAACCTTCACCCACAGGCATTCAAGCAGGTAATCAAATAAGCATTTAGCCACATGGTAAGCATACTGTCATGTTTAACATTCACACTCATGCGAGATGCTAAAACATAAAATACTTACAGTGTACTCCAAGCCAAAACAATAAACCTGTTAGCAATCATGCATGATCCAAGTCCATGTTTAAATGCCTAATGCAACACATATGGAATGTCACTAGAGTAGGCTCGGCTAGTCTATGAATGACATGTGAAAATACACAAGTAGCATGTATTCACGTTAGATTTGAAATACTTATGCAGTTAGTATGATGCACCGAGCCCGGTGCATGCAATACTGATGAATGATGCACGCATGCATAGCATAAGGTATGCTAAAGTAAACATGTCCTAATACTAACCATCAAAGCAGGTAAGTAAAAGAGAGAAAGAAGTGGGGGTTGGAAGACATGCACACACGCACGCACACTTATTACAATTGTGCCCTCGCTTGGAGGGTCCGAAAGAATAATACAATCCGAATAAATAACCAACTACTCTAGCTAATTAAATATTACAAAACCCTATGAATAACTAGCTACAACTAATTATTACACAACTTAATTAATTAACAAATTAATTATTACAAATAACAAATGCTAACTAACTAGTAAGCAGTAAAAGAGAGTTGCACCAGCTCTATTTGAAGAAGAGGAGGGTATGCATGCTCGCTTCGGTTCCTCGCCTCGAAACGCCTTCCGGTTGCTCTTTAGAGGCTCTGTTTGCAGGGTGTCTTTCAGTGCTTGTTGCTGAAACTTACCAAAACACTGTAGGGAAAGTCACCAGTGGCCTGCCAGCCATGGAGGGAGTACTGCCAGCCAAAAACAGAGCACTGCCGGCCAATGATGAGAAGCTACCGGCCAAGGGTGGCACACTGCCGGCCACTGGTGTGCTGTGACACCAAACTGCAACGAAGCACAAAATAGAGAAAATGGAGGGTTTTCCAAGGACATGTACGCACCATGGCACTCCAAATCACCTCAAAACATCAAGGGAGAGGCCGAGTCGGATCCACGACCATCAATCACGCATCCCGATGCATGATGGCCAAAGATCCAACTTGTGCAAATCAATATGAAAATGAATGCACAAATAAAGCAAGTAAAGCCTAGAACTCTATCATGAATCATCAAGAGTTTCGGCGACCGAGAATTGAGATGCGTTCCATCACTTGAAGTATGAAACGCCCCTCGTTCCTCGTGTTTGGATTAACACTTAATCCAAACAATGCAACACATAAGCATGGCAAAGATGTGATATGACCTAAGTGTGCAAACATGCAACTAACCCAAGCATGCAACAAGCATACAAGCATGATGTGAGGCAACAACCCTGGACAACATGCAACATGAACATGTGAGCATGCAAGGTATGCGAAGCTAAACAAGTATGCAACAACAAACCAAATGAAACAAGCATGCGACAACATGGTAAGATGGGCTTACACCAAAGATGGACGGCTCTCAACTAGGTCCAAATCAGTAGCCAAAGTGATGGATTAAGTCACACAACATACTCAAGCATGCAAAATGCGAGAGGTTCAACAAAGGAGGCCTAAAAGGGCAACTCTCAAAAGTGCCTAAGAGGTGACAAATGTGCAAGTGTAACAACACTATATGCACTAAAATGAGATGATAAATGATGCCAAATCATTTAAATAGCTCAAGGATAGCATGCATGAATCACCGAAACACGAAGCTTGCAAGGCCAATTACACTACAACTATACGAAGCATGAAGGATATGGCAAGGGCAACCCAAAACAGTCCTAGTACGTACTGATATAAGACTAAAACATGCATCAAAGCAAGCTAGCATACAATGCTAGAACATAGAACATGCAAGGCCACAAAAGAGGTAATGCACTACACCTATGAGAACCAATCATGGCATGACTTGGATAGCCAAAAACAGAGTTACATCATGGTATATTAGGACCCAAAATGTACTGAAATGATGAGCCAAAGGCTTGGCTAAATGGCATGCACAAAAGTCCATTTTTGAAGCATAAAGCACAAGCTATACAAAGCATTCAAGGCATGTCAAATGCAAGTGTATGACAACATTTTATGGACTAAAATAGCATATGGAATGAGGGCAAAGCATGCAAACATCACATGTATGGCATGATAGAGGCCTCAAAACCCAAGACTTGCCTAAGCATTTACACTATAGCTATACAAATCATGAGTGATATGGTCATGGCAGCCTAAAACAGTCCAAAGACAGCCTAAAATAAGCATAAAATCATGTTTGAGCAAAGCCAAAATATGCTAGTATGATGAGTCAAAACATCATGCACAAAAGGCTAGTAAACAAGATTTGTTCTACACCTATATGGAGCATGCAAAGGATGATCAAACCAACTATGGATAGGGTCATAACATACCAAATGATGACCAAATACATGCTGAAATGTAAACCAAACAAGCTAAAATGACATGGCATGGCATGGAGCATATGAAGGTAGTTTAGGGGATTTACATTACAAGTGCATCATGCAAGCATGGAGTAACAAAACCAACCCAAAACAGATTTATGGCATGGTAAAACATCACCAAAAATGGACTGAAATGGACTCAACAAAGACTATGCACACATGCTACTTTGATGAGCTATAAATGGAGTTACACTACACATGCTAGATGCAAGCAAGACATGACCAAACCTGCCTTGGACAGGGCCAAGGTAGGTCCTATAAGTCACAAAAAAGAGGCCTGGACCAACCCCAAAAATGCATAGTGGGATGGTCCTTTGGAAGGCCAAAAATGCAAGCAAAGAGGAATACAAAGAGAGGGGACTACCCCCTCTGATTTAGGACCTCAAAACCACACCTCTACCACTGAAAATCCATTGGATTTCAGTGGTAGGAAGGCCCAACCAAGGTTAGCTCGGAGGCCTCCAAATATGGCTTAAAACAAAGCCAAACAAAGCATGCAAGGGGGCTACACACCCCAAACAACAAAATGACCTTAACCAAACTTAAAAAGCACTTAAAAACAAGACTTTTTTCAGTTATAAGCAAAGCCTAAAACAATATGCAAAGAGGGCTAAAGCAAGGTGCAAGAAAGTGCAAAAATGGGGGAAATGCTCACCCTTGAAGACCCTCTTCGAAATCAACAATTTCAGGGGGTGGAAGCTTGCTTTCAGACCTCAAGAAGACCTCCCAAGAAGCTTGATCCAATGGTGGTGGTGTATATCTATGTGTTGTAGTGTAAAAGTGTAAGGAAATCCAACTTCAAGGCACAAAACACAAGCAATATAGAGAGAAAGGGAGTTTTTGCTCTTCAAAAACTCAGCCCCTGGTGTAAGGAAGAAGCCTCTTCCTTATATAGAGAAATGAAAAGCCAAAGCTTCTTCAAGAAGCTTTGCAAGGCCTTCATCCCTCCATACACGTGTATGGAGGGGAGCAAACAAAAATCCAGCTGGCTCAAAAGATTTGGAGGAAAACCAACTGAGATAGGGGGGGTGCCGGCCATCAGTAATGGCCGGCAGTGGCACACTGATGGCCGGCAGGGCTTCATCAGTGGCCGGCAGGAAAAAAGCCATGGCCGGCAGTGCCATGCCATGGCCGACAGTGCACCAGGAGGGCCACTCTGAAAGGACCAAATCAGGGTCCAAAAATAAGGCAGAAAGGATACAAGGTCCGGGAAACTCGAACCGGTGACGTTCCGCCGCGATAGTCGAGTGTTGGGCGAGCAATCGAACCAGTTGTTGGGTGTACCTACAAGCACAACCAAGTCTAGAGGATGGTCAAAAATGGGGTGTCTACACTGTGACGAAGCACTGTTTTGACATAATTTGGTCTCCCAAGACCTCTTCAATTACTCCGGCTTCATTGGGGAACCACAATGCTTGATGGTAGGTTGACGCTACCGATCGCATGGCGTGTAACCATGCTCTCCCCAAGATTATGTTGTAAGTGGAAGGGACCTTCAATACCCAAAATTCCACCTGTTTTGTAATGGTTCCTGCCTTGACTGCGAGAATTATCTTGCCCACTGGCCACTCTGGCATTGAGTTGAAACCGACTAGGGGAGATGTCCCAGGTGCCAAGTCTTTGTCCTCCAATTTCAGTTGTTTGAAGGTCTCGTAGTACATTATCTCGCATGAGCTTCCTTGGTCAATCAAAATCCGTTTGATGTCGAAATTCTTGACGTGCAAAGTGACCACCAGTGTGTCATTATGAGGGCAATGTAGCCTTGCTAGATCCCTGTCTTAAAAGGATATGACGTTCGTGGCCTCTGTTCTGCCTTTTTTGACGATAGGTTGTGCACTCAATACCTCTCTTAAGTGCTCAGCCTTTTTGATCATCCCCCTGAGCTCACATACTCGCTCAGGTTCGACGATCCCATATATAACGTTGATTATGCCTTGAGGTGGTCCGTCGACCGGCATCCCGTTTGGTTCATTGAGGTCCTGGGGGGTTGGCTATGTTCCCCCTTCTATATATTAATCCATGTGTCCAGCAGCCACTAACTCTTCCAAATGCTACCTTAACGGCGTACAATTTTTAGTGTGGTGCCCCTTCTCATCATGGAAGGTGCAATGGGACCTCTCATCATAGCCTCTTTGTGCTTCTCCTAACTTGGCTGGCCACCGAACAAAGGGTTCATTATGTATGTCGCTGAGAATCCGGTAGATAGGTTTATTGAATACGGTGGTGATGGCAGTGCGGATTCTTAACTTCCGTTTTTTTAGGTCCTCTCTGTTGGCTCACCTGCCTCGCCCATTATTACTTGGTTGTTCCACCGTGTTGACTTTCGCTGTAGTCTTTTTATCTGGCATCACCGTTGTGCTAGATTTTGCTTTAGCACGGGCACTATCTTCCTCTACTCGGATATGTTGATGCACTCTCTCCATTAGGGCCTCCATCGTGAGGGGTGGCATCATTGTCATTAAGTCCCTCAGTTTGTTACCGACTGGCAAACCCCGTTTATATTGTGCGATGGCGAGATTCTTAGGGCAATCCCCAATCTGGTTGAAGGTCTCCCAATAGCGACTGTTGTAAGACCTCAATGTCTCCTTTTCGCCCATGTCAATAGAGAGTAGCTGGTCAATCTCCACTGGTGTCTTGGTATTCATTCTGAATCTAGTCAGTCACGAACGCTTCTGCCAACTGTGTCCATGAGGCTATGCTGCCTTCTGGCAGTCTTTCGAACCAGGTTAGACCTAGGTCGCCAAGGCTGGATGGAAACAGGATACACATTAGGGCCTCGTTTCCCCGGTATACTGCCATAACCTGGCGAAAGTGGCTTAAGTGCATGTAAGGGTCTGACTTCCCTTCATAAGTAGTGAATTTGGGCTGGTGGAACCCTGAAGGTAGTGGTGCGTTCTCTATTGCCCGGAACGAACGGCGAGCTCTGTAACCTTGCTAATACTTTATCCACTGGTTTGTAAGCAAGGCGCGGCATTGGCATCCTTACCTCGACACTCCCTTGTGTCCTAGGGGCCAATCGCTATAGGGCTGAAACCCTGCGAGGGTCGCAAGCTCTGGTGTCTTCCTTCCATCGGGCCCTCTCCTCGAGCACTGTTCGTAAGTCCGCTGACCTAG
The DNA here is from genome assembly GCA_030407325.1 of Camellia japonica. Classification (NCBI taxonomy): domain Eukaryota; kingdom Viridiplantae; phylum Streptophyta; class Magnoliopsida; order Ericales; family Theaceae; genus Camellia; species Camellia japonica. The sequence continues at coordinate 172,063,098 of JAPPVO010000019.1, forward strand.
GCAGCTCCGTGTGCCTAGATGTCATCTGGTGCGTGTGCGAGGGCCGATAACTGCTTCTCTCTGTATGTGACCTTTCAGTCCTCGTTCTCTCTGACCTGGAGTGACGAGTCCTGGAAGTCCTTGATTGAGTGTCGCCTATTCTAAGGCTCTTGCTTTCTGCTTGTGACGGTGTGACATATCTATCACGATCTTTTGAGTGGTGAGACGGCGTGTTGCTTTTGTGCCCCTCTTCTGTCACCATCCCTTTTCGCTTTATCTAGTGCTTCATTGTCTCCATGTCTGTCGCCATCTTCCTTATTAATTCGTCTTGTTCTCTTACGCGATCCTCCAGAACTTGAGGATCCAACCTTCGCCTCTGTCTTTCAGGACTTTGAGAGCGGCGGGGACTGGTGCTTCGTCTCTCCCGCGTGTCCCTCCGGGAGTTTCGTCGCTGGGGTTCTAATTTTGCCATAGGTGGGATAGAAGGTAAACCTTCGCGCCTCCCACCCCCCTCTGGGGTCTGCCCATCAATAGCAGATTGCGGCAAGTCTTCATTGTGCGCCATTGATTTCAACCAGAGAGAAAAACTCGATCAAAAGGTTTTCTTCTTTGTGAAATTCCCACAGACGGTGCCAATTGTACAAGCACGAAATAATATTCTCGTATAATCCTATTGATCAAGTTTGTGCTCCTCTAAACGTCGTCGCTTTACTCCCTGAAAACACAAACGTGAGCTAGCCGGTGGGTGTGTGCCAGATACCTTTCTGATGCTTAAGTCAGCAAATAGACAATAAACAAAAGCTCTGTGTATTTGAGAGTCAAAATTAGGATACCTATCCATAGGTCATGTCATGAGCTTTTATAAATTCTGTCTGGCACAATCCTAGTAGGATTTCGATTCTCCTTATAAGAATCCTCCTAGGAATCACACACCTTACTCACTTCCAACCAAGTGAGATGGATTACACACTCCTAATAGGACTCTATTCTCCTCAGTAGAGTTCTCCCAGGAATCAGAAAGATGATGCTTATCTTTCCACCCCCTCCTTACTGCTTAACCGAGTGGGGATGGTTTTACCACGGTAGAATAACAGCACAACTGAGCTATCTCTAACCTTCTACCACACTCTGCTCGGCGCTCTCACAGGCGATACTTAGCTCAGTCATTGTTCAACTATATCTCGGTTTGGAATACATAGACCGAGCTAATTGCAACCATTCCAACCGAGCCAATTGCAACCATACATTGACCGAGCTAATAGAAGCAAGGTCCAGTTGCGAAGTCCTTTTCACTACGGCCCACAGATCGGTCCATTATAATGTCTGGGCCTAGCTCGGCCCTAATGCACATAAAAACTCCCTCTCAGTTGGCATTAAACTATTGTACCCTTAGTTTGTTCCCATTTTCAAAATTATATTTTATACTTCCTATACCCTATTTGCCATTTTTTTGGGAAGGTCATCCCCATTAGGCAATTGTGTATTTCTTCACAATCGGAAAATCACTTTGATTGCGAGATTTGTTGTGTTTCAAAATTTCGGATTAAATGGATGTGAATAGGGCAGATGATCGATGAAAGTCTCATGGTTGTATGTTTTGCATTCATCAGCTTGTGAGAAGAATTGGTTATCACCAAGAGGTATGTATATTTTTTTGTAGGCTGTTTTTGTTTTGTGTTACTGTTTGGGTAACTATATGCAGTCCACGTAAAGTTCTGCCTTCAACATCATCTACTAGTGTTATAATTATTGAAATAAACAAGAAAAATGCATGGCATATTGTTGATGTTTGGCTGTTTAAATGTCACATTCACATTGTTGACATATAGTTACGAACAAGATTTGAGGATGCATTCAAATACTAGCTAAGCGCGTCAATGTCACACTCACCATAAATAATAAATAAATTAATAAAAATACATTCGCAGATACGAATATCATTGTGTTTCGCCACCAATTACTACTACTAGAAGACCCAAGTGTTGACTTACAAAATGTATCAATACGAACCCACATTAGTTGACATCACATTCTATTTTCAATGTATCGATGGATTCAATTTATGCGACTCTATCACATTCTATTTTCAAAAGTCATGTACACATTGTCATTAAGATTTGAGGGTATACATTTGAGGATTCCCTTTGTCACATTCCATTTTTCCACATTAGATTCAATGTTCACATCACGTCACATTGACTTCATAAGTGTGTCCACTTTTACAATGCTTCGTAGTCTAGAACCAACGATTGGTGGACGTTCCGAGTGCATCACTGTCTCATTGCCCAATCAGACTACGCACATGAGAATGTAACTTTCACATTCAATGTGAACTTACATTTATCTTGGGCTGTTTATATTTCATATGAAATGTAGTAACTCAAAAAAATAAAATAAATAAATAAATAAACAAAGAGAAAGGGCTGGGACAAGAGTGAGTGGGAAAATTTCTTTTATATATATATAATATATCTTCCTCTCACATTAGCAGAATGGTTACAGCTGGGGTTTTGCTCAATTCGGTGGAGAATAAATAATAAAGAGAGATGGTAGAGAAAAGGTGGCGTGGCCTACCTAAAAGAAAAGAGATGGATTGGTTAGAGAATTTTTGGGTCAAAGAGAAAGCAAAGAGGGGTGGACTATGATGATGATGCTTTCAGTGGTGAGAGTTACATAGTGTAAAGAATATTTTATTTGAGAGAAAGAGAGATGGGTCTAATTGTTTTTCATTATACTACACACACACACGGTTCAAAGACCGAACACCTGAAGGGCGCTGACAATGGAAGCCTCGTCTTCTTCATTGGCTGCTTCAGAAGGTCTGATACGAACCCTAATAAGCAGAGGGTGGTGCTTCGGAGACCTGAAAAAAAAAAAAGTGAAAGCCCTCATCGTAGTTCAATGGGCTTTGCATGGAGAGGCATGTACTTTCTTTTATTGCTGTTGGGGAAGAACATCGTCAGGTTGGTTCGAATAATTTTAATTTATTGAGTAGCCGTAATCATACAATATTCACACTGATGATTGAAAGCAGTGCTCACGGTGATGAATATGATGGGGTGATCCTCTCTCAACTTAATTTGATTGATCTAGCTGGATCTGAGAGCTCCGAAACTGAAACAACTGGATTAAGGAGAAAGGAAGGATCATACATTAACAAAAGTCTTCTAACTCTTGAAACTGTCATTGGAAAACTCGGTAGAGATCAGACGGCGCATGATAAGCGGGGTAGATAAGAACAGGGATGGGTTTGTATGCTTCCGGGACTTCGCAAGTATGATGGAGCAGCATAGATTATTGCCGTATGTTTTGGTTTGGTGATCATCATCGTCTATGATGTTCCTAATGTTGAGAAAAAGTCTTCAATTGTTATTTTATACTTTTTGGATATGTGGTTGTTGTGCCTGTGTTTTTAATGGGTGAGATTAGCTTAGAATCGTCAGATCAAAAAGGGTTGGACCATTTGGACGTATTGGATATTAGCATATTGGAGGCAACCACCAAGGATTATTCTAAAGAACCCTCTTATTTAACCAAGACAATCGCGAAGATGAGGATGAAAGATTAAGGTGGCCACTTGGAATTCAAGGGTCTCGTGAATAAATGTGCTGCTCAGGTTAAAGCTTTAAGTACTGAATTTGATGCAGCTGTTAATGGGACACTTGTCATCAAAGTACCCCAGAAGTTAGAGTTTTGCATGTTTTCTCGTCAAACTTGAGGTAGGGATATCCTACTCCTCTTTATGAGTTTTGTCTTTAAAGTTTAGCATTTTGATATGTTGGGGGTTGTTGGGTAATTTTGAGAAAGTTTAGGCCTTTGTGTAATTTTACAAAAGATGGGGTTTTAAATATATAAAACATATATGCATGTTTAGCATGAAGGAATAGAATTAATGTTGAAACATTGATGAAAATGGAACCTTAGGGTTGTAATGTTAATTATGGAAAAATACCCTAATTACATTGGTTAATTAATTGGTATAATTAATTGTGAGAAATGAGGAATTGAATTGGGAATGTTGAGATTGGGAATGTATGGAATTAAAGGGTGTAGTTGAATTATTTATCGCTCACCAAACTGAAATGTTGATATAATATCCATTTTGTGCATTTATTTTCTGTTTAGAGATAACTGCTTTGAGCTATCGGTGGAGGATAGTCTTGATTGTTGTAGACAATGCATGATGATTAGGCAAACTAAAACTAATCAATGGAATGTGTCATTGAGTATGACGGTTGAAAGAATACATTAACTTTATGTATTGATTGATGTGTATATGATATGTGTTTATATGCATGGTATTGAATGTGAGGAGATATGGGATGTACTCCACGGTTTAGGGGAAGATAGGGGATGGACTCCTAAACTGGATGTTATGTGTGAGGAGATAGGGGATGTACTCCACGGTTTAGGAGAAGATAGGGGATGGACCTCTAAACCGGATATTGTTTGGGAGGAGATAGGGGATGGACTCCGTAGATACAACTCATATGCTTATCTTTGAGAAGTGTTGATACAGCTCATATGCATGTCTATTGATGTGATGATACAACTCATATGCATGTCTATTGATGTGATGATACAGCTCATATGCTTATCTTTGGAAGTGTGATATAGTTCTTATACTTATCAGTGGCAGTGTTGATATAGCTCATATGCTTATCTGTTGATGTGTTGATATAGCTAGTATGCTTATCTATTGTGAAATGGGGAAATGTTTAATATGAGTTACTGTCTCATATCGGTTATTTGGTTAGGTTCTGAACCATGGTTATGAATTGAGAATTGAAAAGGAACGGAAAATGAAATGGAATAAGGACTTGAATGTCATGAAACTGTAATGTGTTATGAAAGAATGTAAAAGTGTTGACCATCTATCAACTGTTAATCTTTTAGTCATTGTTCATAACTGGTTTAGTATATTTCTACTGGGCTGTGGCTCACCCTATATGGGAACATCATTTTCAGATACAGGTAGCATGCCACCTCCAAGGACATAGCTTGGGAGGCTAGAGACGGACAGACTTTTGTGTCTATTTTCTTTTGTTGTATTACATATAGATTCAAGCCAAGGGCTTAATGTGTAATAGAGTTAGTACTCTCTTTTTGTAACCAAGTGTTAACTTGGAAAGCTGTAAGCCCGTAGGGCATTTGCTTTTATTGTTAACATGTAATACTTTTGTAATGGAATACTCTGATGAAAAGAATGATATTTATTCCTTGTATCAATTCATGCCTAAATTGATGGGTTTTAATGTTATTATTTTGAGGGCGTGACATGAAAAATGAATCCGTTTCTTTTTCAAATTGTGCCAATAAACTTGACACAACAGCTACTAACATGTCAATCCATCATATTCCATTTATGTTTCACAATAAATCAAATTGATGTAAACTACCACTGCGTTCACATTAACCTGGGTTAAGACATTAACATTGTCAAGGACAACAAATGTAGCAGCTTGAAAGTCCCTTAACTTGTACATATTTTAATGAGCAAACATAAAATGGGGATGGCAACAATACCATTATACACCACACCACAGTCAAAGTCCCAACCACATAGATATAATCACAATTTATAGTAATATTGGATTTTTTATATATGGACGTCAATTTTAAAATTTAAATTCTCAACCACATAGATATGATCACAATCTATGGCAGCATTGGATTTCTCATATATGAAACATCAATTTTAAAATTCAAAATACAAAAAATTTGTCTTTATTTGGTTCAGAAATATGACATTGTCCAAAATTAATGACCGAATCAAGGAAATTTTGAATATCTTTATCTAAACACCTCAAGCATTTTTAACATCTCCACACCCTCTATTCCCCCTCTCATTTGGTCTTCGTAGTGGCACTATTGGTAGTGGAAAATGGGTGGTTTGATAGTGGTAGTGACTCTTTATGATGGGATATGTAGCGGTTTTGGTGATGATAGTTATCGGTGGTGATTCGTGGCAACGATGGAGATTCTCACTAGGAGGGAGGGTGAAGATGGTGGTAAGGCTTTATTTTATTCCTAAAACACCTCTAATTCTGTAACTGATTTTGGAAGGTATCAAACTTAAAACTAAAATGACACAAAATGCATATCTCAAGAATACAAAGTAAATGTAACCCTATTAAGATCTAAATTATATGTATGCAATAATCTATGCAATTTTTCAATCTTAGTTCTTACAGAGAATTCTATTATGCACATGATCATACCATATGCACCCTTAGTTACACAATTTTCTTATTTAGTTATTATGACTAATTTTTTTCTTTAGTTATGATATTATTTTGAGATATTTGGTTATGACTTTTTTTTGTTTGGCTTTGACTTTTATTTTTTACTTTTTATTTTTTATTTTAGTTATGATTTAAAAAATATAAAATTATATAATTTTTCTTTATAGTTATGAGTTACATATGGTACATGTAGTCTTTTGCCATTCTTAATAATAAATTTAGTGATGGATTACGCTCAATTCAAAGTCTAGAAGTTCACAATTTTCACCCAACCACAAGTGTGCCTGGTCAATCCACCTTGAAGTCATTCTAGTCAATCCACCTTGAAGTCATTTTATTCATAATGAAGGGAGGGACTTAACTAATTAAGCCCATGACTGTAGGCTGTGGCACCGAATAGGAACCTTAAAACACAAGGGTGCCCATCTCTCTCCATTCCCCGCCTTCAAAGTCTCCTAGAATCCTGTCTTTTGTAACTAAAACACAAGGGTGCCTAGTCAATCCACCTTGAAGTCATTCAAACACAATCTTGTCTTTTTTAACTAAAGTAGCTCCCCCACTACATGTGAGTCATGTTTGAAACTTCTCTCTCTTTCCCATTCTCTCTCCTTCCCATTCTCTCTCCCCCTCCATATGCAAACAAAATCCTGGGTGACCCCTCAACATATCTCATTTCATAAGCTATCACTGAAATGTTTGGAGAGAAATCCCTTTCATGCACATCTCTCATTTCATTTCACATTGCTGTCCACTATTTTGTGCTTCCTAATCTTCTACATCTAACATTAAATGCCACTTGTTAACGCCTCATCAAAATATTACATCATTGAGTGGAGTCCACCCCTTAAAAGTTCCTTTTCCAAACATTTTTCAAGAAAAAAATTGGACGATCAGAGAGGAGCAACCACACTCTACGCTACGCTTGTTTTTTTGTTCGGAATTATACACGGGAAACTCTATGGTGCCTAGGCACCTCATCATTAAAAAAATAATAAAAGATCATAATTGTTATTTTTATTTTTAATTAAAAAATATATATAATTAGATATGCATATGGTACACTCTTTTAAAGGAATGTATATTAAAATTTCCTATTATACATATATGAGATGATTCTCATTTGGGAATACATTATTTTAGTTGACTTTGTAGTTTTTTTTATTATTTTAGATTGATTAAAAAAATTATATTTGAGATGATAGTTGATTTTTTTATAGTTAATTTGATGATTGTGAGAAAAAAAATAATAATTATGATTTAAATCTAATATTTTATCTTGCTAACTATTTTAATCTATTTTATCTTTATTAATTATTTTAACCAAAACCTCATTTGCCAAAGAGGGCCCTGTACGATTATGGCTAATTTTAATTACACCACACCTCTTAACTCTTCACCGTTGATGGAATTGAACAATAATGATTTAAAATCAATTTATAGAATAAAAATTTAAAACAAAATAGATTTTGAAAATAAGTTTTGACAATTTAATAAAACTATATATACATATATATAACCGAATCAGAAGAAGGTGAAGAAAAAAGGTTCAGAAAATAGCCTGTGTAATTGTGAGAGGCACGTCAAAGACGCTATCCTAAAGTCGTTATGCGCTTCCTCCATGCAGATTTTAACGATCACAAATGACTCCAAGATACAACTCAAAACTTTACAGAATTTGACACAATACATAGTTTCACCAGAAGAATTTGTCAAGAATGTATCGATTGCCCAAAAATATGGAATGTAAAAATACAATAAAGAGGAGAGAGATAGAGAGAAAACAGAGAACGTTGTTATTTTTTCCCAATGTTAGAGTTCTGTATAAAAAGGCTCTATGGTGTCTGTTAGGAACAAACACACTTATTGCTTTTGAAACCAAACACATATTTAAAATTCAAATAAATCAGACTATTAAAAGAAATAACTATATAATAAAAAATAATAAATAATTAAAGTTTTGAAGCTTTTTGGAAATCTCCAACAATCCCCAACAAGATTCAAAACTTTGTAAAACCGTCAAATAAATACAAAATATATATATATATATATATATGATAATATGGGCAACTTTAAAACCATACAATGGGTGTAGGTGTTTTCAAACGTGAACCTCACTTAGTATTAACAGTTTCATTCTGAAAGAATCTTAGTGAACCAGGTCTTGAACTAAATCTCTTTTACCAGAATTCAACATGTCACACATATGGTATGATACATAACTGTGGCGCGGGTTAGCACTATTAACAGCCATGTGTTCAATCTTGATTCTCATGAGAGTTTTAGAAAATAGCCCTATTCCCACGGTTGCGATTTCACAACGCTCTCACATAGGTGAATCCTCCAAAGATAGAAGTAACGAATGTCTATCTTGTAAGAGTATGCCTGCCTCGGATTCATTTAGAGTAAATACTCTTCCTTAACCATCACATTTACATCAACACTGATATCTTAGGGATGAGCAGGAGAATATAAATAATAAATTTAATAAAGTCTCTTTCTTTAAAGTGCTAGAATACGAGTCACATTATAAGGATTGTTCCTACCTATTGAACTTCTTTCATTGGATCTCCAATCACAGAAGGCAGGTTACTTCCTTAGTTGACTCCCTATGGGCTTAGACCTATCCCCTTTAATAAATCTAAGACTACACTCTTAGATAAACCTTTTGTTAACTGATCAGCAATATTTTTTTCAGATTTCACAAAATTCAAAGATACAACATTTTTATTCACCAAATTTTTTTTATAGATTTGTACCTCACTTGCGTATGCCTATTCATCTTTTTATTAATATGTGCTTGTCTCACAAGTTCTATACAACTCTATTGTCACAATGTATGGAAATAACAGGGATAGGATTTTTCACAAGTGAAATATCAAGAAATAAATTTTTAATCCACTCAGCATCAATACACGTAGTAACTAAGGCTATAAGTTCTGATTTTGTTGTACTTCTAGAGATAACGGTTTGTTTTTTAGAACCCCAAGATATTACTGCTCCACCTAATATAAATATATACCCAGTAGTAGACTTAACATCTAAGTTATCTGTTATCCAATTAGCATCGCTATAACCTTCTACCACATTAGGAAAACCACTAAAGCAAAGTGAATAATCTAGAGTTCTTCTTAGATATATATATATTTTTTTTTTGAAACAGCCAAAAAGAAATTTTATTGATAAAGATCAAGCAAATACATTGACAATTATCAATAAAAAGACAAAGAGCAAAGGCTAACAACACCCACAGTTGGTAAGACACCAACCCAAGGAAAACAGAATACAGCTCTACTCCCTAAACACCATACCAGCAGCCCAGAACAAAACCAGATCAGCAACAAAGAATAAAACCAGATGAACATCAAAGAGCTCTATGCCAGCAGCCCATAACAAATCTACTCCCCAAACTCCATGCCAGCAGCCTGTAACAAAACCATACCAGCAGCCCAGAACAAAACCAGATCAGCAACTAAAAGTTCTATGTCAGCATCCCATAACAGATCTACTCCCCAAACTCCATCTTATTTGTCTCAGATTGGTCAAGAAGTCTTGTATAATGAAATGAAAATCCTTGAATCTTTGGTTCAGCCACAATGCAACTCTAATTTAGTTCCTCTTAGATATTTAAAAAGTCTTTCCACAGCAATCCAATGATCTTTACTAGGATTATGAGTATGTCCATTTAATCTCCCAACTGCATAGGCAATATCAGGTCTAGTCTTATTAGCAATATAGAGAAGTGATCCAATAATTTGAGAATATCTAAGTTGAGATATAAGTACACCATTATTTTTCTTCAAATTCATGCTATGATCAAAAGGAGTTGAAACATGTTTGAGATTATAATAATCAAACTTTTTTAACATTTTCTCTAGGATTCTAGATTGATTCAATGTAATACCTTTGGTTGTTTTCTCTAATTTCATACCCAAAATTATATAAGCTTCTCATAAATCTTTCATATCAAATTTTGAAGATAAATAAGATTTCATATTTTTAATTATCTCTAAATTTGTTCCAAATAATAAGATATCATCAACATATAAACACAAAATAATACATTCTCCATTATCTTCTTTATAGTATACACAACTATCATGTTCATTGATCTTAAAACCAAATTCTAGAATTATCTTATTAAACTTTTCATGCCACTGTTTAGGAGCTTGCTTAAGTCCACACAACGATTTAACCAACTTGCAAACTTCATGTTCTTGTCCTTTAACCACAAAACCTTTAGGTTGCTTCATATAAATTTCTTCATCTAAATCTTCATTCAAAAAAGAAGTTTAACGTCTTTTTGAGGAATTTCTAAATTATAAATGGATGCTAGAGCAATTAATACTCTAATGGTTGTAATCCTAGAAACTGGTGAATAGGTATCGAAATAATTTATTCCTTTCTTTTGTGTAAATCCATTGGCTACTAATCTTGCCTTATATTTATCTATATCTCCATCAGGTTTTAATTTCTTTCTAAATACCCATTTGCAACTGATAGCTTTACTCCCAGGAGGTAGATTAGTCTACTCCCAAGTATTATTTTGAAGTATAGATTCAAGCTCACTATTAATGGCTTCCTTCCAAAATGGTGCATCTAAAGACGACATAGCTTCTATAAAAGTATTTGGTTCTCCTTCAGCTAAAAAGGTATAAAAATCATCTCCAATGGTTTTCTCTATTCTAGTTCTCTTACTCCTTCTAAGTTCTATATCTAGATGTTCATAATCATCTCTCAAAGGAATAATACTAGCACTAGTAGTAGAAGTTCTATTTATAACCTGATTTGAGATCCTAGTTTTATATGGAAAAATATTTTCAAAAAATGTAGCTTCACGAGATTCAATTATTGTATTATTAGTAATTTCAGTCATTTCAGAATTTATTACTAGAAATCTATTAGCACTACAATTTTGAGCATGTCCTAAGAAAACGGTATCAACAGTTTTATGTTCTATTTTCTTATGTTTAGTTTTTGAAATTGCTACTTTTGCTAAACACCCCCACACTTTCAACATTTTAAAATTAGGTACTCGTTTTTTCTAGATTTCATAAGGTGTTTTATCATTATCATTCACAATTACTCTATTTAATATAACACAAGCAGTGAGTATCGCTTCCCTCCACAAGCTCTCCGATAAACTAGAACTAATAAGCATTGCATTTATCATATCCATTAGAGTTCTATTTTTACTTTCAGTTATCCCATTAGATTGTGGAGAATAAGGTAGGGTTACTTCATGAATAATTCCATGTTCTTCACAAAATGTACTAAGGGTACCTACATTATATTCGACTCCTATATCAAATCTAAGTTTCTTAATCTTTCTTTCTAATTGATTGTCTACTTCAACTTTATAAATTTTAAATTTACTAAAAACTTCATCTTTGGTTTAATTAAATATAAGTAACAAAACTTATAACAATCATCTATAAAGGTTACAAAATATTTATTTCCTACTCTAGTTAGTGGCCTATTAGAATCACAAACGTCGCTATGTATAAGGTTTAAGAGTTGTGAATTTCTTTCTACAGATTTATAAGGTTTGTTAGGTTGTTTTGCTTGCACACAAATTTCACATTTCCATTTGACATCAATAGGTGATTTAGGTACTAATTCAAAATCATCATTTTCCTAATTTTTCTTAAATTCATGCCACAAATCACAAACTTCAATATTCAAAATATTATGAGAGATATAACTAACTTCAAAACACACATTCAATTTAAATAAACCATCACATACAAAACCTTCACCAATAAAAATATCATTTTTATTTGTTACAATTTTATTTGATTCCATTACAATTTTGTAACCTAACTGTACTAAACACGATCCACTAATAAGATTTCTTTTAACTTCAGGAACATATCACACATCTCTCAAAGTTAAGATTTTTCCAGAAGTCATCTTTCAAAATTGTTACCATTAAAATTTTCAGGTTTCACACTAACAGTTTCTTCTAAACTAGCCATAAAATAAATTAGTTAAGGTACAAGAGAGCAAATAATTATAAAACCTGTGAGAGATAACAATCAAACAATCACAAATGTTATTAAGTTTGTAATTGAAAAATAATTGCCTACCAATTAGGGATAATAAAATGTGACAACTTTTTTTTTTATACAATTCAAATCTGAACACAATAATTTATACAATGCTAATTAAACAAAATATTTAGATTATATGAAAATTTTGATTTGACTCAACAACTTTTCTAAGAATAATTAATATATAAAAAAAAAAAAAAAAAAACTACACAGAAACAACAAATTCTATAACTTTCTTGAATTAAAATATATATATATATATATACACGTCAATGTTCCCAAACAAAGTTACACAATTTCCGAAAATACTTGAATAGGATAAACACTACATGCAATCAATGTAATCAAACCAGGGACTCATATCTACAATACAAACAGATTTATGTATTGCATTGTAATCAAACAAGGGATTCACGTTTACCAAATTGATGGAGAAAACCAAAATTTTAGAATTTACCAAATTGACAGGAAAATAAAAATTCAGATTTTTTTTTATATAACAGATTTGTTCAAGACCAATAAATTCAATTATAAAACACAAATAATTAAAAGATTAAATATGCTATAGAAATAACGACTTTAGATTGTTGAGGGAATTGAACAATAATTATTTAAAATCAATTTATAGAATAAAAATTTAAAACAAAATAGATTCTGAAAATAAGTTTTGACAATTCCATAGAACTATATATATATATAACCGAATAAGAAGAAGATGAAGAAAAAGGGTTCAGAAAATGGTCTGTGTGATTGTGAGAGGCAGGTTAAAGACGTTGTCCTAAAGTCGTTATGCGCTCCCTCCGTGCAGGTTTTAACGATCACAAACGACTCTAAGATACAATCCAAAACTTTACAGGATCTGATACAATGCACAGTTGCACCAGAAGAATTTGCCGAGAATGTATCGATTGCCCAGAAATATGGAATGTAAAAATACAGTAAAGAAGAGAGAGATAGAGAGAAAATAGAGAACGATGTTATTTTTTCCCAATGTTAGAGTCCTATATAAAAAGGCTCTATGGTGTCTGTTAAGAATAGACACACCTATTACTTTTGAAACCAAACACATATTTAAAATTCAAATAAATAAGACTATTAAAAGAAATAAATAAATAATAAAATATAATAATAAATAAAAATAATTAAAGTTTTGAATCTTTTTCGAAATCTCCAACATTTATGCCTATTAGTTTTAGGGTTTTTATTTTTAGTGATTTTGTTTTTTTGTTTTTGTTCTTTTTGTTTTGTTTTTTTTTTTTTTTTTTTTTTTTTTTTTTTTTTTTTTTTGGCTACAAATTCTTCTTTGGGTTGTTTAGTGAAAATGCCAATTTAAAATTTTTTTAATTGGTAAATCTCCTCCAAAAGATGTATATCCTTGAGGAAAGACGAACAAACTTGCTTACATTTTTTTATGAACAATCTTACTCTTAGTAATTAATTTTATATTTCAAATTTTAAAATAATTTAACTTTTTACTTATATATTAATTTTTAATAATATTAATATTTTTAAAATTCTCTCGTCAATATCTAAAAAAAAAAATTCATATTGACTATGAAATTCATATAAAAAAAATTAACGTCAATAGTAAAAATTTACTTTAATTCACAGTAAAAATTTTATTTTGATTTGAGTTTTGTTTGATGACAATTTATTTATAAATGACAGTAGAAGTTTCTTTTGGCCAAAACTCCCCTCCCTTATTTATTAACAATTATAGTGACTATGGTGTTTAATGATGATGATGATAGTATTTTACTATTTAAAAGTTAAAATTTTACAGTAAAATTTTACTTTGAGATACAGTAAAGAGTAAAATTTTACTGTTGACATTAATTTTGATGGTAATTGTTTTTTTTTTTTTTTTTTGTCAAAAAGAATTGCATGGCCAACATAAATCTTGTGTGATAAATATTGACGAGAGGATTCTAAAACTATTAATTTTATTAAAAAGCAACATCTAGATTAAAAGTTATATCATTTCAAAATTTAAAATATTAAATTAATCACTAAGAATATTTTGGTTATAGTGATGTGTGGTGGACTTTTGAAGGAAAATTTTTTGTGTTGTTGTTAATGTATAAAAGTTTTATTATGAGAGGACTTTGATATACGTATAGACAATATCAAAAGTTTGGGTGCAAAATTGATCAGACGGGTATAGTTTGGGGTGAAAAATAAAATTTCCTCTAATCTTATATTTTCATTTTACCGCATTTGTCTCCAAAAAAATAAATGTCACCCATATTTTGGTGACAGACGTGATAAAATAAAAAAATTATAATTATTGGATCAACCTAATTTTATCGGATGATGATATACAAAGAGAACTTTACAAAATAAATTATTCAAATTATCAAAATAGAATCTATGGTGAGTCCTATGAACCCTAACATAACGGAATTTTCAACCTTAATTAAATATTAGATTGGGAAAACACCTTTGATTCCATAATTTAAATATAGAATAATTAATTAAAATGAGGTGGCAGTGTCATTTTAGAATAATAAAAAAAATCCATTTTGCTGAATATTTAGATTTAAAATGATAACACACGATATTAGTAATGTGCAAAATTTGTGTACTTGAATTTATTTGTCATTAGTTATTAAGTGGGTGATTAGTATTCATTTACTATTTATCCTATTCTTAGTTCTTTTTTTTTTTAATTTTTTACAAAAAAAATATGTTGAAAAAAAAAAATGATGCGACAACAGATGAGTTCTATGTAAGAGTTATGTTAGCAAAGCATAAGAATAATTCCAAAGTAAAATATAACTCAGACCAATTCCAAAGCAAAATATAACCCCTGCAGCAGCAGCTTCACCTAATCAGTAGTACACAGCATCACCAAAATCAAAGAAAAGTAGCCACATATTCTCTCTCACTGAAATAACTTCTTCCTTCATAACAGAAAATCACAAAGCAAAGCCACTAGCAATATACAACTGATTCATATCACTTAATCAAAATCCTTAACATCGTTGCCTACCCAATCTCACAGCTCCGAAACAACCAATTCCCAAGGTAGTAGTGCATGAAGGCTGAGATTATAGACCATCACAAATTCTACAATTCCCCTGATGATCGCCTAGACGGTAGACTTTTTTGTGTGCCGGACGTACTGCAAATGCATTTCCGGGAACTACATTTCCATAGAAAGAGAATTGTTGGGATGCTTCTTCACTAGTTGATTGGCTACTCTTCTCTTCTTGCTCCTTGTAAAAAAGATGGACACCGACCTCCTTTACTTGAAAATGTTCATTTCCAACCACTGAAATATTCAGTTCATCACCACTTTCCAACTGATTTTCAAACTTCCAGTAACTTAACATCATCATATCTTCATCAACTTCTGGAATGCCAAAGACATATGGGGAATGACTCCAAATCAAACTCTTGGTCGTATTACTAATAATAGTATGTGCGTCATAATTAAAGCCACCATAATCTTCTTTTCGGGAAAGTGCATAAATAGAACATACACTCAAGCATCGGATTCTGAAATTAAGATGCGACGGCACAGTAAATGATATTGAAGATCCTTCATTTTTAAGATTAAACCAGTCTGGAACCTTGCTTCCCAAACAATAAGCGTAGAATATGCGTGTTTCATGACATCCCTATGCGACATAAAGCATAATTAATTTAACGATTATGTATATATTGAGAGAGAGAGAGAGAGAGAGAGAGAGAGAGAGACCTGCAGGGGAAGCTTCTTTTTTTTCCTTGACGAAATGCATGAAAGCAGAACATTTGAGCATCCCATGAATCCTATGTTGGACAAGCATAGATTGTTAAATATCTCCATGTCAACATTTCCTAAAGGTTCAAGCTTGAACATTCCCAGAATCTCAAATATTTTGTGATTCATGCCCAGATACAGAATTGGTTGCAATGAGCGCATGGTTAATTGATTGCCACATATGTTACTATATTCTATGGTTAATGGATGTGATTGAAAGGTTACTTTCTCCAACAATATACATCCGTGGATCCGTAATTCTTTTAATTTGTGCTGCACTTCAACTGACCAGAGCATTTTGCACCCATTTAAATAAAGGATTTGGAGTCCAAAATGACCTCTGATGCAATTTGGGAGGCTACGAATTGCATTACCACTCAGATTTAAAATCTGCAACGAGGATAGGTTGCTAAGATCCCTAGGAAAATCATCATCTGATAAATTACAGTTCTCAAGACTTAAGTGTACCACGGACCGTGGTAAAAAAGACCATGAAATTTCCGTACTTCTTCTTGGCTTCAATAGAGAAGGCCAGATTAATGAATGCCATGATTTAACCTCCTTACTGGTAGAGAATAATCGACTTCTGTCAATTTCGTTTGCATGGAACACTGTTATAGACTCCATAGTCCCCAACTCTGTTGGCAATTCCTCAAGATTTGAGCAGCCTGAGATGTCAAGTGTTTCCAAAAACTTTAGCATACAAATGCTTCTCGGAAGCTTCTTCAGACTTTTGCAATCTTTTAAATTAAACAAAACAAGTCTCTGAAGGTGTCCGACGGATTCATGAACCTCAACCAACGTTGCACAATTTTCCAATATCAACCTCTCAAGATTCGGGACTTTCGAGAAGTCAGGAGTTTTAGTGAGGCAATGGGAATGACTAAGATCAAGGATTTTTAATGACTCGAGAAGCTGTAAAACAAGAAAAAAAAAAAAAAAAAAACAAGAAGCTACTATTAAAACTTATTTTAGTTTTCAAACGGAATTAAATATATATACATATCTGTAACATACCTTGGCTCCTTTCCAAGTTATTTGCAGCCTACTATAACTCATGTCAAGAATAGTTAGGTTCTCCAAAGGGAAATCATGGGGTATAGATTTGAAAGGAAATCCATGCCAACATAACCATCGTAATCCTTTAGGAAAATTTTCGAAGCTTCCACTTATTTGTATACACTTGAGTTGTAAAAGTTTTAGTTTGTGCATACTTGCAAATGCTTCAACTTCCAAAGGTATTTGATTTGAATTTCCTAGAGCAGTGCCTACATTCTTCGAGAAACCGAAACAGTATCTCTTAAATGAGTTGCCTACATTTGACAACAATGGCATGTTGAGGAATTCATCATAATGACGTTTTCTATTAACGCCAAATATTGTCCTGTCATATTTATCTTCCTTTAACAAATTCATATCAAGCTTGAGGCCTTCAATTTTACTTGTCCCCTGACAACGAACAAGAGGAGGGCAATATTTATCAATAAGAGTAATGCTATAAAATTATAATTTTTGCAAAGATCAATGATATAAAATGATGTGACATTTTTCAAATAAAAAACCACAAATGAAGCTCATAATTTCAAAAATCCAATAATTGTCACATTATTCTGGATGATTTTTTTTGGGGTTGAATTACACCATTAGTCCTTGTAGTTTAAGCAATATGTCACTTTAGTTTTTGTAGTTTCAATTTGAATCATTTGATCCCTACACTTTTAAATTTGTTGCAACATATTCCCTTGATACTTACCGTTAGAATTTGAAACAGAAAAAGACTATGTAAAACTACAGGGATCAAATTGAAATTCAAAACAAACTACAGTGACCACTGGTGTAATATATCAAAGTGGAATTCAAAACAAACACTACCAGTGTAATGAATATATTACACTGGTAGTCATTGTAATTTGTTTTGAATTTCAATTTAGTCCATTTAGTTTTGCAAATAATTTTTTTCCATTCAAAATCTCAACAATGCATGATGGAGGGACCACATTGCCAAAAAAAAAAAAAAAAAAAATTATTAGAAGTGTAGTGACCAAATTGTTCAAATTAAAAATACAAGAATTAGAGTAAAACTTCACTCAACTAGACGAACCGTTGGTATAATTTACCTATTTTTCTTTTATTATATTATACAAATATTTTCCTAGATCATTTTTTCGATATAAGTAGAATAACTATAGAAATAAATACAAATAAACATGAGAAGCAACAAGGTTAATACTTACAGTATTTTCTCTCAAAACATTCAAGGAATCCTTGCAATTCCAAAGTCTACTACGTTCTCCTAGCTCCTTAGGTGATTCTTGCCGAACAATTTCTCTTCCCATTTCTTGAACCAATTGATGCATCACCAACTTTTTGTGCTCATCAATTGTTAACAGACATCTATCAACAAGATTTTGAATCCCAACCATTGTGTAAAAATCACATCCATCTAGAATTGTAACTACCTGATCTTCATCCATCCCAACAAAGAAACAAGCAACATGGAGGAATAAATTTTTGTCATGGTCATCTTGTAAAGAGTCATAGCTTATTTTGAGTTTTTCAATGACTTCAGAATTGGGAATTGCTTTCAATTTTTGTAGTTGACTTTTCCAGACATTTAAGCTTCTTCCAAACAAAGAAGAACCCAAAATTTTGATAGCTAGTGGAAGCCCTCCACAGTACTGTACCACCATTTCTGAGTCCTCTATGAAACCATCAATGGGATGGTTTTTCCCAAAGGCATGCCAACTAAAGAGCTCTAAGGATTCATCATTATCCAATTTTTCAACCTTGTGCACCCGACAAACTTCATGAGCCTTGAGCAATTGCTCACGCCTAGTGGTTATGATGATTTTACTTCCTTGAGAAAGCCAGTCTCTCATTCCAAGTATTGCATCCAATTGATCTACTGTATCCACATCATCAAGGACTACAAGAACTTTTTTGCAACATAATGCATTTTTAATCTTTACAACTCCTTCATCAACACTGTACAAATTTTCCTTTCTTCCCTTTAACATATCTGAAAGAAGTTGTCGTTGTAATTGAAGTAAACCATCTTGTTGTTTTAAAATTTCTCTTATATTTGCAAGAAAACTGCTACCTTCGAATCTTGAAAAGTTCGAATTATATAGTACTTTGGCGATGGTTGTCTTCCCCATTCCACCCATCCCACAAATTGCGACTATACCAACATCACTAGACTCATCTTGTAACCAAAGCCCAATGTTTTTGGCTCGAGAATATATTCCAATCAGGTGGGGGGCAATACCCAAGGTTGTGCGACTTAGTTTGTCTCCAACAACTTTCACAATTTTCTGGATAAACTTTGACTCGAGTCTAATTATTAGATTAAGATGGAAAATAAAGAACAATAAGAATGCCATCAATTGAATTTAATTGCTAATTCTCATGCAATACGGAACCAAGAGACCATGTTGTTGCCTTTGTTGAAACAATTGGAAGAGTCTTAGATGAAAAGAAAGGGTTTTCACTATCATGGTTTTGAAACAATGGCATGTTTGATTGGGTGGATTAGAGCATGGGATTAGGATTATTAATCCGTGGGCCCAATTATCCTATGTTTGTTTTAACATTTTAGTTTAGGATTATTAATCCAATGGATAATTAATCCAACAAATTTGTAGGATTATTAGTAATAGGGTAGGGATGGGATTATTAATCTAATGGATATTAATCCAATTGGATAGTGAATGTTACACTAATTTAATAGGATTATTAATACTTCACTATTAATCTTGTGAATCAAACATGACCTTTTGTCTAATATAAACTTCTATGTTTTTCAATTTTTGATTAGTAAGCCAAGTTGTTGAAACTTTTAAATAATGGGCCAAATTTCAATAAAATGATATGATTAGAAATGAATAGCAACTTGTAATCTTTTCATATAACTTGAAAAGGAGCATCTTAAAAAATTCGTGAGTAAATAAATTCAAGTTGTTTTTTTTGGGAAACTGACTTGTAGAATGCTTTTGTGTTTGAAGGTTATCTTACAAAAATTAAACTATGTAAATCTGTCATAATTAACAAAACAATTCATTCCAAAATTTGAACAGTTAATTCTTCATTCAAAAGGCCCTAGTATGAAATACTTTAATCTACGAAATTCAAAAAATGGTGATATAAGTAATGCTTAGCTAAGAAAAGGACTTGGGAGGAAATTACCCATCAGTTTGTTTTTGTGAGTCCATCCCTGCCAAATCTGCAGCTTCTCTAAGTGCTGCCTTCCATTCTTCCGCTTTGCCAATCCATTCAACTTCTCTTTCACTCGCTTCTGCGCAAAATCTCTCTTCATGCCTTGTAAATGCTTCTTTGAAACTTTCCTTTTGCTTCCTCACATGAGATGGATCCACATGATAGAAAACAGGTAGAACTACATGTCCAACAGTCCTCCTGCGCTCGAGGATCATGACAAGTTCATCGAGACACCAACTTGAAGATGCATAGTCCTTCGAGAAGACAACTATTGAAATCTTCGACTCTTGAATTGCTTTGTTCAATTCGAACTTAATATTCTCCCCTCTTTCAATTCCATCGTCATCTCTGAAAGTACGAAATCCAGCGTGCACTAAAGCTGTGTAGAGGTGGTCAGTGAACGTCTTGCGAGTATCTTCACCTCTAAAGCTCAAGAACACATCATAACTACAATGAGAATTGGGGGAGGAGGTTTCTTGGGATCTGACAATCGCCATTGGATTAAAGCTCAAAGAAAGACCAATTAAGGACAGAAGAGCCAAGATATGAATTATATATCTGTTTAGGCACCATGGATATTTATAGATGTCACTGTATGTAAATGAAGTAAAAAGTAAGAAAACGATGAGAGAAATGCTATCTTAATTTACATGGTCTTTCCTGGAAGCTTGTATGTGTCTTGATAAGAATTATTGACTTCATGTTCTACCAAGTCTTCCCCAAATTATTTTTTGTGGGACCTTTTGTTGTCCTTACAATTATTTAAAAATTCTTATCCTTTGGAAAATCATGAACCAATCTACCCACCTTCATTTGTTTAATTTAAACCAAATTGCCCTAAACCAATTCAATCATTGCTCTATTATTTAAAGACAAATATTGCTACATGTCACTCATTTTCTCTGCTCGTTTGGAATCACTGTTTAAGTGGATATTCATAATTGATTCATGTTCATAAATAATTATTCATGAAATACTAAATAATGTTTTTATGTTTCTTAATGACATGAAATGGTGGTAAAACAAATAATATATAACAGAGAAGGATTTGAATTCTTTGTGGTGTTTATTTTTGTCTCATTGTGAGGATTGTCTATAATTGTTTATTTATTCTTAAGTTTGGGCTAGGTAGTTGGGTTTGGTGACTCTGTTGATTTTTTAATTATTATTAAATTAGTATTTAATTTAATGCAATACTTCTCATACTTGTGAATAATTATTGTTTATTGAAACTTTGTTTTCTATTGTTAACTATACCAATTAGGTAGCCACAGATCTATACAAATGGTTGGCGTTAAATGTTCTTCTAAGAGGCCGCTTGGAACTTAGGTTTTTAGTATTTTTTTTACTTTAATTTTTTTATGAAATAAAAACATTAATGTGTTTGGAATGATTTTTTTAATTGAATAGATAGTTGTGAAAAAAAAAATTTGATTGATTAATTTGTATGATTTGACATTTTACTAATAGAGTTGAATTTGAAATTTGAATTTTTTTTTGACTTCTTAATTTTTTTTAAACCAAAAAATCTCTTACCAAGCGGAGCTAATTGTGGTGTGCCTTAATAAAATGCGTCATTAATTGTGGTGTGCCTTAATAAAATGCATCATTATTCACTCATAAGCATTAGCGTATGAGGTTGGTTTGAAATTTTGGATTCTGTTTTGTTTGATGTTAAAATTATTTTTTTAAAAAATTTTAGTAATTTTTTTCACATTTTAATTTTTTTTAAACTTTTAAATGTACTTAATCTAAATACTTAATTTTTTTTTACAATTACTAAAATATAAAAAAAAAATTATTAAATACAAATAAAATAAAAATAAAAAATATGTGTGATTTTTGCATTCTTTTGTACCAAATGTGAATGAGACCGTGGATTAGAGAGAGTGCAAGTGGGGTATAGTGAGACAGGCATGGATGGACGAATCTGATGAGAAAGTGAGACCTTTAAAACAAAATTTTCAAATGTAAATTGTTTTTATTGTGATTCATTTACTCATATGGGATATTTGGATACGAGCCATGCTATATCTTTTTGAAATTTTATTAACAACTCTATTAAAAGTATCTATGTCCACATATCAATCACATTTAACCATTTGTATTTTTAGTAAAATTATTAGTATGGGATAGAATTATTCATTTGGATACACAACGGTCCACGGCATGTTAAGGCCATCAAAAAATAGGGAAAAGAGGATGAGTGTTTGATAACATGATTTAGTACTTAGAATTGAATGTATTAAGGCGGTTTTTGGCAAGTTGGGTTTGGAGGATTTGTTGGCTAAAATCCACAAAAGACAAAATAGACTAAAATAGTCAATAAGACAAAATATCACATCAAATTCACAATTATTGTTGGAAAATGGCTTTTATATTACCTTATTTTTTGCTAACTTTGAGCATTAATTAAGGTGGGACCCAAACGTTATTTTTAACATTTCTAAGTGGGTTCATGTTTAATGCCGCGTAGTGAATAAATTCATGTATTTGGTTGCTCAAAACCATTTCCTGATGAATGAGAATTCAACGCGCATTTTCGGGTTCGTGGAAATGTATTTTGGTGGGTTTACTACAAATTTGTGAAATGTGTTTGTCCCACATTGGAAAGGCTTGAGGAATTGTTTAGGTATATAAACCTTAGCATTGGATAGTTAGGATGGGCCGCAAAGGGTACCCAAGTTTGTGAAAGGGTGAGGTTTATGGATGTAGTGGCACTACGCCAAAAATCAGCATTAACGGCGGTTTTTTTAACGGCGGTAACGAAAACCGCCGTTAAAAGTACTATTAACGGCGGTTTTCGTTACCGCCGTTAATAGTACTTTTAACGGCGGTTTCGTTACCGCCGTTAAAAAAACCGTCACTAAAAGTGTCTTTAACGACAGTAATGAAATCCACTTTTAACGGCGGTAACAAACCGCCGTTAATGCCCACTTTTAACGGCGGTAAAAAACCGCCGCTAATGCCCAACCATTACCGCCGTTAATGCCAGCGGTCTTTGCCGGCGAAACTCCGGCGTGCTCCGGCGACACTCCGGCGAGCTCCGGCGAAACCATCTACAATAAAGTAAAAGTAATGTTTAAATATTTATTTAGGTAATATATTTCATGAAGAGTGGCTGTGGCAAAGTGGTTGGTGTGGGTGGATGAGAGGTCTTGGGTTCAAAACTTGGGAAGTGCAAGAAGAAAGAATTATTTTTGAAAAATTTGAGCCTATTTACGGCGGTAAAAGACCGCCGTTTTTGGTTGACTTTTAACGACGGTAATTTGCCTTTTTACGACGGTTTTACTTTTTCCGACACGCGTATAAATGGCGGTAACGAAACCGCCGTTAAAGGCTTTAACGGCGGTTTTACAGCCTTTAACGGCGGTAAAAAACCGCCGCTAAAGCCCAATTTTGGCGTAGTGTGGGCTAGACCCATTGGACCCAAAATTAAAACCACGAGGGCACCACTAGTCAAGCGTGGGTGTGTGGTGTGTGGTGTAAGGTTGGGTTGGGCCTTTGGGCCAAAAACATTTGAACTTTATTTTTATTTTTGGTTTCAAAAATCAAAATAAATGGTCAAGAATTTTTTCCTTCACCCAAACAAGTCCCTTACAAGTCCATACCACTCGTATAGTTCAAAAGGTTCAACACAGGTTCAGATCTATTGAAATCAAAACCGAATCTGTTCAAATAGATTCAAATCTGTCCAGGCACCTGTTCTATCTGTCCAAACAGGTTTTTACCTGTTCGGAACAGCCACCTTTTTGTCTATTTAAAGGCTGCTTCCAGCAATTCTTAACACACAATTTTTCATCAGAATTTCATCATTCTCCTGCTATTCTTCTTCTGTCTTTCTGCATCTTTTCTGCATTTATTTTTAGGAAGAAAAAGAGAGAGTTACAACAGAGTTTTGGTTCGCCAGACTTAAATTTGTAGTGCTACAAATTTAAGTATTAGTCATTGCATCCTAGGAAGTAGACGCCAGTAAAACTCGAAGCACTGGAGCAAGGGCGAAATCTACTTTAAGGAGATTGTGTCCAACACAAGTCTCAACATTAATTTTTGTAAGCTTTTAATTCGGGAAATAATTTATATAATTATTTTCTGAATTATTTTATTTTATTGTTTATTTAATTTATATATTTAATTTACACACATACACCTTTGTGGTTTCTAACAATTATTTCATTTTTGCTCTTACAAACATTACATCCAATTACAAAAAAATCCAATCATCTTCCTAAACACAAATATTTTAGCCTATTAAAATAACCTACTAAAATAGCCAACTTTCTAAATGAGACCTAAGTAATAATCAACTAAGTCCGTTTGGCAACTATAATTGATATCACTTAAAAATTTAAGTATCTCTTAAAATATTGGCTAAAACTTAAATTTTTTTTAAGTCATTTAAAACTTACTTAATTCTAACTGAATTTATAAATATTAAATATAAGTATCAATGCACACCATCACCATCGCTATCGCTTCTACTGCCACCATCACCACCATGTCACCGTCACTGCCACTAGCGCTACCATTACCACCAACACAACCACCACCACTACTGTTATGACTACCACCGGTCCACCACCACGCCACCACTACCACTACAGCTACCACCATCATGGCAACACTACTACTACTATCGCTACTGCTACTACCTCCACCACCACCACCACCACCACCACTACCACTACTGCCACTACATTCATTACCATTGTCATTATTGCCATAAGTATCATTATCGTTTTACTATCACTATTATCGTTACCGCTACCACACCACTACCACCACCATTACAATATAAAAGTTGAAACATACATATACAATTTAAAAATAATAAATTTCAAATTTAATTTCCATATCAAACAACTTATTTTTAGTTTAGCACTTAAATTTTTATCAAGCAATTTTTTAGCTTAAAAAATTTAGTATTTAATTTTCAATATTTAATCTTCAATTTTCAATTTTTAGTCTTCAGTTTTTAGGTTTCAATTTTATCAAACACCACCTTAACTCACATATAAAAATGATTTTTAATTTTTTGATTATAAAAATAGATATGTGAATAGGCAGACTAATTCATCGTAAGCAAGAAAATATTCACAAGACATAATTACTCGCTTGGAATGATACTCACTTTGGTAGGTTTCAACCACTATGGTCGTGGATAGATTATAAATAATGGTTAGGAGTTAGAGATGTTGTTGGGTCTTTATGGGCTCACCACAAGGATCAACTCGATAATTGAAATTCTTTATATTAAAGAGCTCATGAAAAAGATCATTCTTGTAAAAATTAAATTATTTAAATAACCTTGAGCAAATATTTAGATCACATTTGTCATTAAAAAATAAATGTCAATTATAATTTTGATCATGAACCATTTATTATTTTGAAGACAAATATAATCTAATAATATATTTATAGTATTTTGATCAGTTTGATTTTTTTTTGTAAGAATAATTTTCTCGACGAGCCTTTAAATATGAGGGATTCAAATTATTGAAATAAATCCTGTGGTCAGACCATGTAGGCGCAACAACACTTCTAGTAATAGTGGGAAGAAAAAATATAAGGCCTTTGGGTTTGAATATTTTTTATATCTCATATGTTTATAATCACACATATTATAGTGGATTTCTTTTTGACCTTTTGATTTATGATTTTTCCTTGGAAGCAAGTGAAAGGAGATTTAAGGAGTAATAGCACAACATAGCTAATTAATTACCGAAGTTTGTATGGAGTTTTACTATATTCCCTAAATATCACCATCAATTACACTTCTAATGAGGTGACAAGTAATATTGAACAAGGAAAAAAGAAATTTAAAGAGAATTGATTAGTTGATATTATTTGCTATTTCATTAAAGATGTAATTGAGGGTGAAAAAATCGGAAAATAGGACATTTCTCAATTTGTATGTGTCTTGACAATAAATTCTTTTGCACCAAATGTGAAAGAGATCTTTTGAGGGCATGCGAATGGAGGAAGCTGCTACGAAGATGAGGTGAAGAAGCAACGGACAAAATGAAATCGAAGAATAGGACATTTCTCAACTTGTATGTGTCTTGACAATAAACTCTTTTGTACCAAATGTGAAAGAGATCTTTTGAGGGCATGCGAATGGAGGAAGCTGCTAAGAAGATGGGGTGAAGAAGCAATGGACAAAATGAATGGAATGGAATCATATTAAACAACATTTTCGGCAATTAAAAATAGTTTACGTCATTAGTGTGAATCATATATATATATATGTTATTTATTTTTTTCAAAAAGCTATTAAGTCTTATTAAATAATAAAAAAGGAGATTGATTTCTTATTTGTGTCCTTTTTTATATTTTATTTTTTTATTAGACGATGTAGGGTTATAAATGAACAGAGCCCGTTCGTAAACAAACTCGAGCCAACTAAATAAGGACTCATTCAATTCGGTTCGTTAAATTTTTATTGCATTCGAGTTCGAATTCATTAAAATCTTAATAAATAAGTCAAAACATATTAAAACTCAGCTCGTTAGCTTGGATCGTTAGTTGGTTCATTTAATATTTATTTAAATAATAGAATAGATATATTATTTATAAATTAAAAAAATATCTAAGAACAATAGAATAAACAACATTGATAGAGACCCCCTCCAATCATCACCCCACCACCCCCACCACCCCACACACACGTGGCGGGTGGTGATTGGAGGAGAAGGGAAAAAAAAAAAAACTGACCAATGGGAGGGAAAGGGGGTGCGAGGGAAAGAGGGTTTGAAACATTTTTTTAGAATAAATATGGTGGTTGTAGATATCATTATTTTAGTAAGATATTGACTTTTCTTTAGTATGTTTATATATATTATATATAATTAATTTTAACTTTTAATCTTATATATAAATATGAATTTATAATTTTTTTGGCTCGTTAAAGTTTATGAACATGCACGAACTCAAGTCAGAGTCAAGTCTAAACCAACTCAGCTCAAACTCAATTCGTTAAATTTCTATTGAGTTCGCGCTTGAGTTTAAACTCGTTAAAATCTTAATAAATAAGTGCAAACATATTAAAGCTCAACTCCACTCGATTCGACTCGTTTGCAGCCTAGGCGTATGTAAAGTTTATGAGCCCAACATTCAGTAACATTCAAATAATTACATGGAAGTAGTATTATGTATAAGTTGAGAGGCTAGTCTCGTATAATTTTATTTTAATAATTAATCCATTCAAAACCCAACCAAACTAGTCTCCTATAGTTTTTAACCGTTAACCCCAAGGCAAGTGGCCGAATGGTAAAGTCTGGAGGATAAAATCCACAGGTCTCGAGTTCGAGTCACCTCTTGGGGCCACTGGAGGTTTGCTCGGTCGTTAACTTCAGGGCCCTCAGGATTAGTCCTGGCTTCCCTTAAAATCAGCGGGTTGGGGATACCTGAGTTATCAAAAAAAAAAAAAAAAATAGTTTTTAACCGTTGATTTATAGATTTTTACTAATATTTAGAATATTGGATCGGACTGAAAAACCGGCATAGTGCTGCCAAAAAAAATTATAAATTAATGTTAAAATTTATACACTTTAATAATTAAAATGTTATATTTTTTAATGATTTGTAAAAAAATTCCCCCACTCCACTTACAAGTAATTTTCCCTTTTGTACAAAACTGGTAAAATACATGGTTGAATCAGTTGAACTTAAACACGCATAATCAGATGTGAAAAAAATAGTCTGCTAGGATCAAAGTTGACACAATGACACCTCAAGCATGAAAGTGCCATTGTTTTGCACTATACCAGCAATATACTCCTTGTAAACATATATGTAGGAATGAGAAGATTATCTGATCTAATTATATTTCTCTCCATCTGATTTTAATATTAAAAACTTTGGGAGAACATTGATAGGGTGGGTAAATTATAGGGGTATGAAGATGAAAATTGTTAGGATTAGAGTAAAATTTGAAATTATATGATTAAAATAGTTGAGTTTAAAATTAAAGATTTGACGCGAAATCCGAAAAAACTCAACCTGTTGCTATCGCTACATATACGAGATATGTTTTATTTATTTATTCAATTCATTTTCTCTCAAATATTAGTATAATTATAATTTTTACAAACGACATCAATATAAAAATAAACATACTTATATAAATATATAATGTATATTTAATAGGAAAATTGATGAAATATCCATCACATGCGGTGTTTTGAGATGAGATCCAAGCATTCATCTTTGTTGGTGACATTTGTTAGTTGGTAAGTCTAGAATGCTCAAACTGGGAAAGACAATTCTTAATATCTTTGCCCTTTATATGTATTTTGTATTAAAAAACTTAAAAATTCTATAACATGAGTTCTACACATCTAATTTTAATAGATTTAATATTTCTGGAATTATATTTTCAAGATATTTAAAACAAGATCAATAGATAGAATTTATATATATATATATAATTTAAATAGATAGATTTTTCGATCTTGCATCTCATGACTTAAGTGAAAAAATTCAAATTCAATGCTGAAAGTAGCATTTTATCTCGTAAAAATAAGTGATGAAACTGTCTTTGGCTATTTTAGTTGAACAGATATAAAAATTTACATGGAAATACATCATCGAGTGAAAAGTTATGACCTGCTGAAATTTTAACATAAATAAAAAAAAAAAAAATTTGATAGTATTTTTAGGTTTAGGTTCTTTAAAGGCATTAAAAATAAAAAAAATAATAAAAAATAGGTGGAGATATAGGAAAAAAAATATATATTTTTTACTTGAAAATGTATAGATACGTGCTGAAATGACAAAGAAAAGGACAAATGGGTCTTAAAAATGGACAAATAGGCTTTAATATAGAAGATATGCCTCTTTTTAAACAATTTGTCCCCCAAATCTGAAAACAAAAAAAAAAGCTTACCCCTATTTGAACTTATTTAGATCTATTTGTCCCCATATTTTCAACTTATTTCTCACCATATCTGGACCTATCTATCCCCACATTTTTAACCCATCTGTATCGGAACCTATTTGGCCTCATAATTGAACCTATATGTCCACATACTTGTTACCTATCTCCCTCCATTTTTTTAATCCTATCTGTCATGATATTTTTAACTACACATAAATGTCCCCATGTTTGAACCTATCTATCCCCATATTTAGATCTATTTGTCCCCATTTTTAAAATTTTTTTATTTATTTAAAAGTGATTTAAAAATATACAGATAAACATATATGTTATTATTTTTAATTTTTAAATTTATTCTTTTTTTTATTAATTTTTAAAAAAGTCCACATATAGGCATATTATATCCTGTTTCTTTCTTTCTTTGTACCCCCCCCCCCCAAAAAAAAAAAAAAAACAAAAAAACAAATTCACATTGAATATTGATCTTACTTGAAAAACCTCAAAAAGGAGAATCCACATTGATCTTGTTTAAAAGATCTTCAAAAATACGAATCTATAAATATCAATTTTATTAAAAATGGATAAGTAAGTAGAACTCAAGTTATGAAATTTCAAAGTTTTTAAGTATAAAACAAACACAATGTACATTTGTCCAATAGAAAATGCATTTCTTTATGACTTTAAGGTCATGTTTGATTCACAAGATTAATAGTGAAGTATTAATAATCCTATTAAATTAGTGTGGTATTCACTATCCAATAGGATTAATATTCATTGGATTAATAATCCCACCCCTACCCCATTACTAATAATCCTACAAATTTGTTGGATTAATTATCCATTGGATTAATAATCCTAAACCAAAATGTTAAAACAAACCTAGGATAATTGGGCCCACGGATTAATAATCCTAATCCATGCTCTAATCCACCCAATTAAACATGCTCTAAGGTCATGTTTGATTCAAAAGATTAATAGTGAAGTATTAACAATCCTATTAAATTAGTGTGGTATTCACTATCCAATTGGATTAATATCCATTGGATTAATAATCTCACCCCTACCCCATTACTAATAATCTTACTAATTTGTTGGATTAATTATCCGTTGGATTAATAATCCTAAACCAAAATGTTAAAACAAACATAGGACAATTGGGCCCACGGATTAATAATCCCAATCCCATGCTCTAATCCACCCAATCAAACATGAGTTTAGTGTGTGAAGTAATTACCACAAAAGTTTAAAAATTAGATTTATGGTCTGAGTTCTCTATTTAATACTTATTTTTTATTTAGACATAATTGTTAATATACTTGTTAAATAATTACAAAGTCACGGTTTAATCTGATTTTACATAATTGAATTAATAATCCATCCATATAACCCCTTATCTAATTTGGTCACGGATTCAATTTTTAAAACCTTATTTTTTACACCATCCTAGAAGCCAGTGTATGCACATGTATCCAGTAATTTCAAAACATTATTGGTCCCAGTGGGGTAGTTGATCTTGACCCTCACACTCTATACCTCCACTGGAAGAAAATAAACTCCATGAAATAAAATAATATAAGAGGGCAAGTGAAATGTTTTTTGACAATTGTTCTCTTTCCTTTGTTTTTCTTTTTGTTATTTAAACCCTTGGGTTACAGTCTTGACATGTTTTAGCCAATGATCTGTTTGGAGATTTTAAAAAGTTAAGTTTTAGTTTTTGGATGTTTTCACAATCTTCCTTGTTCTTCTTTGGAAAGTGACCCAATAACATGATTTGAAATAATTTTCATTAGTAAATTAGAGGCTATCGAAAACGTCAGAATTGAAGGTTTTGGACCTATGTAGAAAAATTTAAATGAGACTTTTTTCTATATTTTTATATTATGATTTTTTCTGCAAATGTTATTTTGTCAAATATAATACACACTCTATTTTAAGGATAATCTCCATTGGAATAAAGCTACACAAAGAATTAAGGACGGAAGAATGGCTATGGGGTGGGATGAATGCTATCTGTCAAGGCATCATAGATAGTTTATAGGAGATGTAATTATATCTAACCATATATATAAAAGGAAGGACTGAGTAAAAACTAAAATAAAATTATAAAAAAAAAGTGAGGAAATGTTACCATAATTTACCTGTTGATTTATGATTTATCCTGGAAGCTTCAACACTTGTTTGTAGATAATATTATATTTTGCAACAAATGTGAATGAGACTCCATGGGTAGACATTTGGAGAAGGTAAAAGCTGCTAGGAAGTTGGGGTAATTAAAAAAATAAAATAAACAAATGAAAGGGAGTAGAAAAGTGAGGGAAAAGTCGTGGGATGGACATGGGGACGAAGATGCCCGGAAAGTGGAGCTTTTCATTTTTATTTTTTACTAAATTCACAATATTTTATGTATTTCTAAAATTTAATTTGGTCATTTTACAATATACACTTTTTTAGGTATGTACTATATGCAAGTTATGATAATTTGTGATATTGATATCACAAATGTCATAAGTAAATTGCTTTAAGACACAATTAAAAAAAGAGAAAATTGGTAATAAATTCGTTTTAAGAAGGGTATAAGGCATTAAGTCCGGTAGATATTTTTTGTTAGTTGATAGATTCACCCTTTGTGAAATAGTTTAGTGAGAAATCATTTTGTTGTTTTAAAATATATTTTGTTTCCAATTTTATCTTTGAATTTGTCTGTTGACTTTTTTTTTATCTGTTTGACTTTTTTGACCATCTGTTTAAATTTATTTCTATCTGTCCAAAATTTTTAACTATCTATTCAAATTTATATCTATCTGTTGAATTTTTTCCTCTATATGTTCATTTTTCCTGATCTATTCAAAATATATCTATTTGTTTAAATTTTTTTGACTATGTGTTCAATTTTTATCCTTTATCTATTCAAATATCTGTCCACATTTTAATATCTGTTCTATTTTTTCATTTATCTGTTTAAATCTATCTATCCCAATTTTATTATCTGTTCAACAACAATAACAAATCTATCTATTGAAAATCTAACAAAAACAAATCTATCTGTTAAAAATACACATCTCTTTCTACTATCTATCTGTTCAAATTTAATAACTCTGGGCTGTCTTTTCTCATCGAAAAGCCACTCACTATTTATTCAAACCAAACATATGGATCTGCAATATATTTCATCATCAACAACAACCACACATCATCATCAACATTAACCAACAACTACAAAAAAAAAAAAAAAAAAAAAAAAAAAAAACCTATAGAATCTGAAGCAGCGGATCACAGCAACACAATAGCCACAAAAAAAAAAGTAAAAAAAGAAAAGAAAAGAAAAAAGAAAGTAAACCTAGGGTTTCACCTCAGATCTATAAAACATTTAAAGAGAATTGATTACTTGATATTAT
The DNA here is from genome assembly GCA_030407325.1 of Camellia japonica. Lineage (NCBI taxonomy): Eukaryota > Viridiplantae > Streptophyta > Magnoliopsida > Ericales > Theaceae > Camellia > Camellia japonica. The sequence continues at coordinate 172,095,605 of JAPPVO010000019.1, forward strand.
TTGCTATTTTATTAAAGGTGCAATTGGGATGATAAAATCGGAGAATAAGACATTTCTCAACTTATATGTATCTTGACAATAAATTCTTTTGCACCAAATGTGAAAGAGATCTTTTGAGGGCATGCGAACGGAGAAAGCTGCTACAAAGATGGGGTGAAGAAGCAATGGACAAAATGAATGGAATGGAATCATATTAAACAACATTTTCGGCAATTAAAAATAGTCTATGTCATTGGTGTGAATCATATATATATATATATTATTTATTTTAAAAAGCTGTTAATTTTTATTAAGTGTTTGTTTGGGATCCTCTAAAAAAGATAAAAAGTCAAAAAATTACTAAAAAGTAAAAAAAGTTATACTACTAAAAATAGAGCCTTTTGAGTCGGTTTTTTTGAGTCGGCAAATTTTACCGTCACAAAAGGTAGTCTTTTTGAGACGGCACAGAGTTACCGACGCAAATACCAAACCTTTAGAGTCGGCACCGTTGGCCGACACAAAAAATTAATATTTGATAGCATTATTTGAGTCGGTTGAATTTACCGACTCAAAAGATAGACTTTTTGCGTCGGCATATACCTTTTGCGTCGGCAAATTTGTGCCGACGCAAAAAATTATATCTTTTTGTGTCGGCAACAGATGCCGTAGCAAAAAAAATATTTTATAACCAAGATATATATATTTACTTGATTATATTTAATAAATATAATATATTTAATACTCATTTCGATATTAAAAATAATAGTTAAATTAAAAGAGAATTAGTAATGTAAAACTAAAAGTGATTCTAATTATTTTATTTTATTTTTATTTGGATAATAAAAATATGTAGAAATAGAATTATACAAAATTTATTTAAAAGATTAAATATAAATATGTTGTGATTGGATTAAGAAGAAAATACATAAATTAATTATGTAGAGTATTAGTATTTCTTTCATATTATTATTTTTAATTATTCATAAATAGTGTATATAGGCATAAAAAATTTAAATTAAATATGAATATTTTGATAATAAATAATTTAATATTAAATAAAAAATTAATATTAAGACATCAATCAGATCGATAAAAAATAAAAATAAAAATAAAAAAAATAAATTTAATTTGTGCGATACATGTAATTAAGCACATTCTGCTTTATTTATTTGTATATCAAGATAATTTTTTCGAATATCATAATAATGAAATTATAATTATATGTATATATATTTATAGATATACTTTTATATTAATATTGAGTGTATATACTATAAATAATACATATCTCAATTAATATCTGAAAGAGGTAGAGTGGTGAAGTGGATTTAGTGCGGTGACTTTGGGTCCGGTCAAAGCTTGCAAATGGCGTGGGTTCGAAACTTCGGAGGCGCCTCAATAAGAAAATTATGGGTTAAATTTCTTAAAACATTGAACCACTTTTTGAGTCGGCAATCTGCCGTCTCAAAAAATTAAAACTTTTTGCGTCGGCAGATTGCCGACTCAAAAACATTTGCGACCCCACCATTTTCGACCCTTGAGTTGCCGTCGAAACGCCGTCGCAAAAACGTTTTTGCGTCGGCAAATGTGCTATTTGCGACGGCACTCTGCCGACTCAAAAGGCCCTGTTTTTAGTAGTGTTAATATTATTCATAAAAGTTTGGGCGGGAAAAAAGGTTCAATAGTCATAGGGTAAAAAGACAGAATTGCTTTTCGTTTGTCCGTTCCTCTGAGAATACACAAATAAAGGACAGTGCAGATCACGGGTGCAAAAGAAAAAAAAAAAAAGTTTATATGAATGAGGGAAAGGTGCACTACTAGCATACTCCCACATGGTTTTGTTCAAATCAATGTACCCAAGTGCAGATCACGGGTGAAATAGAAATATATATATATATATATATGAATGAGGGAGAGGTGCACCACTAGCATACTGCCACATGGTTTTGTCCAAATCAATGTACCCAAGTGCAGATCACGGGTGCAATAAATAAAAATATATATATATATATATATAGTGCACACATCAATTACACAGCTGTACTGACATGCACGGAATGCATGTTAGTACTCAGAGGGGTAAAAAAGTAATTTTGATATTTTATACAATATTTTAATACACATTTTTTTGTATAAAGTCAAAAAATTATCTCAAACAACCATCTTTATTTCCTTTATTTTTTTACCCAAAAAGTCAAAAAGTGTACTTTTATAGTTCATCTCAAACAACCTCTTAAAAATAATAAAAAGGGAGATTGATTTCTTATTTGTGTCCTTTTTTATTTTTTATTTTTTAATTAGACGATGTAGGGTTGTAATGAACAAAGTCTGTTCGTGAACAGACTAGAGCTCGACTCGGTAAGGACTCATTCAAACTCAGGTCGTTAAATTTTTATCGCATTCAAGTTCGAACTCGTTAAAATTTTAATAAACAAGTCCAAATATATTAAAACTTGGCTCATTATCTTGGCTTATTAGTTAGTTCGTTTAATATTTATTTAAATAATAGAATAAATATATTATTTATATATTAAATAACATAAAAATATGTGTGAACAATAGGATAAATATGGTGGTGGTATATATTATTATTTTAGTAAGATATTGAATTTTTTTTTTAGTATATTTATATATATTATATGTAACGCCCTCAAAATAAACCCATAATATATACAATATTAACATGCATTGATTAAGAAAAACAAAACCTTATTCCATTCATCAGAGTAATCTTATTAAAAGACATTACACGTAATAACGAAAGTAAATGCCCTACGGGCTTACATCTTTCCAAGCCAACACTTGGACACAAAAGTCTGAGTACTAACTCAATTACACATTAAGCCCTTGGCTTGAGTTTACATGTAATATCAAACTAAAACAAAATAACAACTAATTTAAACAGAGTCTTCAACTCCAAATCCTTCTAAGCTAATTCCTTGGAGGTAGCATATCACCTGAACCTGAAAATGATGTTCCCGTATAGGGTGAGCCACAGCCCAGCAGAAATATACTAAACCAAATATAAGAATTGACTAAAGCAATAGCATTCGATAGATGGTTAACGCTGTTAAATCCATTATATCACTTTACAGTTTCATGACAATAATGTCCATGACATGTTTCGTTTTACTTTATTAATCAACTTTCCAATTATACAGACATGGCTCAGAACCTGGCCAAACAATATTAATGAGATTACATCTCATATCAACATTACTTCCAATATCAACAAATCAAATGAGACTAAGGCTCATACTAAAACACTTCCATAAATCAATAAGTACACATACTTGCTGTACTAATGGAGTCCATCCCCTTTCTCCTCCTAAACAGGTTTGAGAGTCCATCCCCTATCTTCCCTCAAACCATGGAGTACATCCCCTATCTCCTCCCAAACAATATACAATCAATACACGTATTTGCTGTATTAATTCAACTGTCATATTCAATGACTCATTCAATGTGATTAGTTTCAGTTTTCCCTAATCAACATGCAATGTCTACAACAATCACAACTATCCTCCACTGATAGCCCAAAACAGTTATTTCTAAACAGGAAACAAATGTATCAACAAATGTAAACTCAACATTTTCATAGGTGAGTGATTAAACTATCCAACTACACCATTTATCTCATAATTCCCCAATTTCATGAATTAAACTCAATTCCACATTTTTCTCTAAATTAATCATGCAGATTAATTTATTACAACAATTAGGGCTTTTCCCTCTTTCCTCAAAATTAACCCTGTGGTTCAATTTTATCAACTTGACACTACCTGTGTCACTTTTCATGATTCACAATCACATGGAATTTAATATATAAACAATTCCCTATTTCTCAAATTATGATACAAACCCTAGTTTTCCCAAAATTACCAAACGACACCAACATATCAAAAATACCAAAACTTAGGACAAAACCTATAATATGGAGTAGGAAATCCCTACCTCGAAGTGAAGAACTCAAATGGAGAAGATGGCGAAAATCCAATGTGCTCCAAATCCAAGATTGTTCAGATTAAAATGAAGCCCTCGACTCACTTTATCTTTTTAACAAAGGACCTAGGGTAGAAATACACTCTAAGTAGATCAAACCTAAGAGAGAAGGTGTGTAGAGGAAAGGAGAACACGGACCTAGGGTTTTGAGATCAAAAAAGGCTGAAAAAAGATGTTTAAAACTGTTGCTGCGTATTTAAATAAAACAGGCTCGCTCGAGCGAAGACTTTGTCGCTCGAGCGACCAGACACAGAAAACCCTCGCTCGAGCCAAGAAGGTCTCGCTCAAGCCAACAACCCAGAAGCTCGCTCGAGCGACAGACTGCTCGCTCGAGCCAAAAACTCAAACCCTCAGGTCTGCAACCAGATGCACGCTCGAGCGACGGAACGCTCGCTCGAGCGAAGAACAAACCAGCTCGCTCGAGCCAAGAACTGCAACTCTCAGGTCTAGAACCAGACGCAATCGCTCGCTCGAGCGAAGCCACTTTGGCTCGATCCACTAGACACAAGACTCCACTCTCGCTCGAGCGACCAAACCCTCGCTCGAGCGAAGTACCAAAACGAAGAGCTCGCTCGAGCGAAGGACCAAAATTCTGGACAGCAACCATTTGCTCCCAAACCCAACCAACCTGTAATAAACCTGCCCAACACATCCTATAGCTCAAAGACAAGTAAATAAAGGATGACAACAACATAATATAACAATAGGATCTACAGAACCTAAGTCCGGATACAACAACCAAATGGGAAAGACCGGGGTCGCTATATTATATATAATTAATTTTAACATTTAGTATCATATGTAAGTATAAATTTATAATTTTTTTGACTCGTTAAGGTTTGTGAACAGGTTCGAGCTTGACTCAAGTTTAAACCAACTTAGCTCGAACCAGTTCGTTAAATTTATATTGAGTTCGTCCTCGAGTTCAAAATTGTTAAAATCTTAATAAATAAATCTAAACATATTAAATTTCAATTCGACTTGTTTACAGCCTAAACGTATGTAAAGTTTATGAGTCCAACATTCAGTAACATTCAAATAATTACGCGGAAGTAGTATTATGTTTAAGTTGAGAGACTAGTCTCCTATAATTTTGTTTTAATAATTAATCCATTCAAAACACAACCAAACTAGCCTCCAATAATTGTTAACCGTTGATTTATTGATTTTACTAATATTTAGAATATTGGATCGGACCGTTTAGGTTCCTCGGGTACACTCACAAACCTGTTCTACTTCAAAAATCAACCTTTTTGTATGGGCGAAATAACGGCACAGTGCTATCCAAAAAAAAAAAAAAAAAATTATAAATCAATGTTAAAATTTATGCACTTTAATAATTAAAATGTTATATTTTTCAATGATTTGTAAAAAAATTCCCCTTGCTCCACTTGCAAGTAATTTTCCCTTTTGTATAAAACTGGTAAAATACACGGTTGAATCAATTAAACTTAGACACGAATAGTCAGATGACTCTAATGATGTGGCATAGAGTCAAAAAAAAAAAAAAAAAAGGCAAGGCACATACATCAAATCATTCATAAATGGGGTCCACTGTCACATAAGTAAAGCTCTCATTAGAGCTCTACTTTTAGTGTTCTTAAACATTTTTGCTAAAAAAAATAGTCCGTTAGGATTAGAGTTGACACCTGAAGCATGAAAGTACCATTGCTTTGCACCACACCAGCAATATACTCCTTGTAAACATACATGTAAGAATGCGAAGATTATCTGATCTAATTATATTTCTCTCCATCTGATTTTAATATAAAAAGGTTTGGGAGAACATTGATAGGATAGGGTAAATTATAAGGGTATGAAGATGAAAACTGTTAGGATTAGAGTAAAATATGAAATTATATCATTATAATAGTTGAGTATTTTTTTTTTTTTTTGAAATTGTATCATTAAAATAGTTGAGTTTAAAATTAAAAATTTGACGCGAAACCTGAAAAAACTCAATCCGTTGCTATCCCTACATATACGAGATATGTTTTATTTATTTATTCAATTCATTTTCTCTCAAATATTACTATAATTATAATTTTTACAAACTATAAAAATAAACATATTTATATAAATATATAATGTATATTTAATAGGAAAAATTGATGAAATATCCATCACATGCAGTGTTTTGAAACGAGATCCAAGCTTTTTAATCTTTGTTGGTTATAAGGATATATACATGACATTTGTTAGTTGGTAAGTCTAAAATGCTCTGACTGGGAAAGACAATTCTAAATATCTTTGCCCTTTATATATATTTTGTATTAAAAAACTTAAAAATTCTGTAACATGAGTTCTACACATCTAATTTTAATAGAATTAATATTTCTGGAATCATATTTTCAAGATTGTTAAAACAAGATCAACAGATAGAATTTATATAGATAGATTTTTCGATCTTGCATCTCATGATTTATGTGAAAAAATTCAAATTCAATGCCAAAAGAAGCATTTTTTCTCGTAAAAATAAGTGATGAAACTGTCTTTGGCTATGTTTGTTGTATATAAAAAATTTACATGGAAATAGATCATCGAGCGAAAAGTTATGACCCGTTGAAATTTTAATGTAAAAAGAAAAATGGTAGTATTTTTATGTTTAGGTTCTTTAAAGGCATTAAAAATAATAACAAAATATAAACAAATTAGGGAGAGGTATAGAAAAAATATATTTTTAACTTGAAAATGTATAGATAGGCGTTGAAATGACAAAAATAAATAAATAAATAAATAAATAAATAAAATGGACAAATAGGTCTTAAAAATGGACAAATAGGCTATAATATATAGAGATAAGCCTCTTTTTCAACAATTTGTCCCCCAAATCTTAAAAAAAGAAAAAGAAAAAAACTTCCCCATATTTGAACTTATGTAGATCTATTTGTCCCCATATTTTTAACTTATTTATCACTATATCTGGACCTATCTATCCCCATATTTTAAACCTATCTATCATCGTATCGGAACCTCTTTATCCTCATATTTGAACCTATATGTCCATGTATTTGTTACCTATCTCCCTCCACTTTTTTTATCCTATCTGTCATGATATTTTTAACTATACATAAATGTCCCCACGTTTAACCTATCTGTCCCCATATTTAGATCTATTTGTCCCCATTTTTTAAAAAGTTTTTTCATTTAAAAGTGATTTAAAAATATACAGATAAGCATATATGTTATTATTTTTAATTTTTAAATTCATTCTATTTTTTAATTAATTTTTTAAAAAGTCCACATATTATATGATATCTTGTTTCTTTTTTTTCTTTTTTCCTCAAAATTTCACATTGAATATTGATCTTACTTGAAAGACCTCAAAAAGGAGAATCCATGTTGATCTTATTTTAAAGATCTTCAAAAAACCGAATATATAAATATCAATTTTATTAAAAATGGATATGTAGAACTCAAGTTATGAAATTTCAAAGTTTTTATGTATAAAACAAACACAATTGTACATTTGTCCAACAGAAAATGTATTTCTTTATGACTTTAATAGTTTAGTGCGTGAAATAATTATCACAAAAGTTTAAAAATTAGATTTGTGGTCTGAGTTCTCTATTTAATACTTATTTTGTATTTAGACATAATTTTTAATCTACTTATTAAGTAATTACAAAGTCACAGTTTAATTTAATTTTACATAATTAAATTAATAACCCACCCATATGATCACTTATCTAATTTATTCACCGATCTAATTTTTAAAACCTTGTTTTTTACACCATCCTAGAAGCCAGTGTATGCACATGTAGCCAGTAATTTCAAAACATTATTGGTCCCAGTGCGGCAGTTGATCTTGACCCTCACACTCTACTAGGATTGGAGCAAAGCATATATACCTCCACCGGAAGAAAATAAACTTAATGAAATAAAATAATATAAGAGGGCAAGAAGTGAAATCACAACAAGAAATTATATTTTTCGCAACGTAACAAAATATGTTGCTAAAAGGGAAAATTCGTCGGCAAAAAGTTTCGTTGACACATAGAGCTACGTCGGCAACCCGTAGGTAAAAGTGAGTTGGCAAAACTTTTTGCCGACGAAATTATCACTGCGTTGGTAAAAGTAATGCCTTCAGCGACAAACATAGTCGCCGGTAAAAGCCTTCATCCATCGTCGGCAATTTACCTTGCGTCGATAAAAGTAGTTCAAATATGATGATTATGCGACACTTTTCCTGACACAAATTTGCGTTGGCAAAAAATATACTTTTAACAACACAATATGAGTCGGCAAAAGTAAACTTTTGACGACACATTTACGTCAGTAAATGTTGCCATTTGCCGACGATTTGTTTGTCAAGAAAACTTTACTATTTGCAACGACAAATTTGTATTGACAAAAAATACACTTCTAGTAACACAATATGAGTCGGCAAAAATAAACTTTTGATAACACATTTACCGACAAGTTGTTTGTTGAGAAAGCTTTACTTTTTGACAACGATAAATTTGCATCGGTAAAAATAATTGAAAATCATTTATATTTTTTATAAGATTTACAGATTTACAAGAGGCATCCTCAGGCATAGTAGTTTATAAGATACATTTTGGAATAACATAAAGCCAACCTCAGCTTTCAGAATTGGCAAACTTTATAACTCATTAGTTGATGAATATGTGTGTGTTTGCACCAGTTGAATTTAAGACTCATCCAACAACATACAACAGATGAAGCTGCTCAAGTTTTCCATATCAAGGAGCTCATTAAGAGAAATTGACATCTGCAAAAGGAGTTCTATTAGGTGATGCTCCGACACACGGCCCTTGTTGATGTTGTTGGATCTTGCTTTCAGTATAGCCCAAATTTGGTCTGGTAAAATTCACCATAAGATCTCCAACTGCAGGTGTTCTCATCTCTTCGATGGATGCCAAGCTAGGTACTGCTATTATCTTCAACTTCGGAGTTGTACTAGTATGCTGATCAACCTGTGCAGAATTACACTATTTAATAAACTCTCCGTTTCCAAACAAAATAAATAAATAAATAAACTCTGTTGGAACAATCTAACTACCAATTTTGGTCATTGTGTGCTTTCATCTGTCCAGTGATTTCAAGAGTAATGTAATGTAGCCCAAGGTTTTAAAAGGGGCAAGGCAAGTTCAAGATTTGTCGAAACATGAAACTTTTTTAGGTCTCATCAATCTAGTATATACAGTCCTAATTGATGTGCCTAATTGATGTATAATATTCAAATATACGACATATAATAAATATATAAAATTATGCATGCATTTTTTGAAAATTGCATGTCCGTGCTTCTTAGCCTAAAAACCATTTTCTCGAAAATCCTAGAATAAAATTTAAGGAATGTGTAGCTACTTTTTAACACCACGAGACACAAGAATATTTTCCTGATAATCTTATTCTCACATTAAGAAAGATATATCAAGCAAGCAAGCAAGCCTACCAAATAATCTTTCCTCAGACACTGCTCCGCTTGGTTTCTGATATTTGTTATGCTTTCAGTATGATTCTACCTGACGCACTTAAGCTGATTCAAGCACAAGATAGACATGGAGTCTATCTCCTCCTTAGTTTCCTGGTCCAGCATCAGCGAATCTGCAAGTTCATAATATTTCCCACTTGAGTTCATTGTTTGATAAATAGAGAGAGAAAAAATTACAATTTCATATATAGGGATTTAATTACCCTTAATAGCTGCCTGTGTGTCATAGGCCTTGACTTCATATTCTGCATAAATGGATGAGGATCTAGAGACAAATTCTTCATATGCACCATGGTTCGCACAAATTTTTTCCCTATTTAGGGAGAGAAAGAACATGATAAGAAAACCAAAAACATTTTAAAAAATAAATAAATAAAAGGTTACTAGAAAATCTGAAAAATGAGGGAACGAAAGACTTACTTTACAGTAGATTCTATCTCTGCAATACTGGCCTAGTTGAGATGGTTGATGGATAACTCTGCCTTTTCCCACTGCTACCCAGAGTAATTGACCATATTTGGGCTGCAAATTCAAAGGAAGACAAAATTACTTGGCAGAACTACTACATGCACTCAAATGTAATGAATAACTTGCAACTTTAGTCCAAAGCTATCCAATACTCAGGGTGCTAGAACTACTTTTCTTTTCTTTTTTTAAATAAAAAAAACTATCCATCTGTAATGTAATTTGACTTGTTTTCAAATGCTTTAATTAGTTGTGCATTCTATCAGAAGTTTAAATCTTGTATAGAGCCATATTCAAGTGTAACAAAAATAAAACAGTAATTCAAATTACAGTAGACATGGTTTGATTTTTCCTATGAGGCAAACTTCATGGGACAAAGTCTGGATCTAGGATTTGGGGTGGGATTTGTGGGGGGGAAAGGAAAGGGAAATGTGATCAAAATCTAGCTTCTATTTCATTCATTTTTCACATCTTTTTTTTTTTTTTTCTCTCTCAGTCTCTGCAAATTCCTCTTCAAAGCCTTGATCCAAACACAACCTTATGTACTTTAGAGAAGTTTGCTTCTCTCTACAAAATTACAGAAAAAACACACAAGATTTGTTCACAACCTTAATTAGTTTCCTTGGACAGCCAGATGACTATACACTTATGCTTTGTTTTTCAATACCCAGATTAAAGTGATAGAGCCTCAGTTCCTTTGATCATGTCAAGTTTATATAATAATAGTCACTATATCCTAGCATATTTAAATTAACTTGTGCAGTAAACCAATTTTTGAAATAAATAAATAAAATCTATCAGAAGTTTAAATATTGTATAGAGCCACGTATAATGAATTCAATAATAACTGCTCAAGTTTTTCTGCCATATCAAACCAGATAGTCTCAGTAAAGCAAAGCACTACCTTTGAGGACATCTGGCATCTGTTTCACAGGAGACAGAGCATCATCCCTATACATTGTGTCATCTAGAACAGAGACTGGACTAGGATGCTCAGGGGCAACTGACCCAAATTCCGGCAACACTCCATCTTCATTCAACCTTGCAGCTAATTTCTGAAATAAAATCACTTAAAACGGGTCACTCATTTATTCAGAAGCTGTATCAAATACTCGATTGCCAACCAATGTCAAATACCTTGTAATCTTGAGAATTTTTGCAACTTGCATATATAGATTTGCCAAAACAACATTTTAGTATTAGTCTTGTGGAGCCACAGTTGACCGGAAAAAGCAATACTGGATGATAAACACTAAAGTATTTTTAATTTGTAACATATATAAAATTAAGTTCAAAAGAATTATTCAATGAATTTATTAGCTATCATGCTGAGTTGGAATAGAAACAGAAACAAAAATAGAAGGCACTTCCCAAACCAAAAAAAATGATGTTCTGATAGATGCTAACAATTAGATTCCAGAATAGAAAAAGACATGGGTGCACCTCTAACAGCTTTGATGTTACGTGCTTTTCGGGTTTTGGCAAAATGGTTCTACTCCTCTCATGATTGGACTCCAGTCGACTAGAGAGAAGTTGAGTATTTGGCAAAAGGGTCTGGCTCTTCTCTAACTTCGACTATAATCACAACATGGGAGAGAAGCTGAGTGCTTGCAATTACAGTATATTTGAGTGTACACTAAAAATATAAAACACCTTACAACAATGCCAAGCATCACAAAAGATTTTCAATTATAAGATTGTTATTGTCAGAGTATCATTTTTTTTATTACCATAAATGCTTTAATATCTTTTTAATTTTTGGAGGGCTTTGATTGTTTTAGGCATTGCTTTTTACCTGAAATAACAAGTATTTCCCAGAAAATAAAAAAATAATTGATAGGCATTCTATTAATGCACTCCAAACTTAAATAGGTTCTTTTCCCACCTATTCGCAGCAACCATATAGTGCAATAATGAAATTGATTTCTTCTCTAGATTTAGATTTCACAGTAACATGTTACCAAACACAGTTCAAGACCTAGCAACAAGAGCCCCTTGGTATCCCTACCTCCTTTTGGGTTATTTCTTCGAGGTAGGGATTTCCTACTCCATCTTATAAGTATTGTTCTAAGTTTTGGTACTTTAATATGTTGGAGGGTATTTTGGTAATTTTGGGAAAACCTGGTTGTTGTAATAAATTGATTGGTATAATTAATTTGAGGAAAATTGGAAATATTCGTTGAATTCATGGAATGGGGGATTTATAAGTTGAAATGCTGTAGTTGGATAATTTAATCATTCGCCTATTGAAATGTTGAGATTATAATTGTTGATACATTTATTTCCTGTTTAGAAATAACTGTTTTGGGCTATCGGTGGAGGATAGTCATGATTGTTGTAGACATTGCATGTGGATTAGGGATAACTGAAACTAATCACATTGGTTAAGTCATTAATTTTGACTGTTGAATTGATACAGACATTATGTGTATTGATTGTGAGATGTATATGTTATGTGTTTACATACATGTATTGGTTGAGCATTGCATATGCTTATTGTATGGGAGGAGATAGGGGATGTACTCCACGGTTTAGGGGAAGATAGGGGATGGACCTCTAAACCGGATTTTGTTTGGGAGGAGATAGGGGATGGACTCCATTAGCATCACTATTATGTGTACTTATTGATATTGAAGTGTTTTTGCATGTTATTGATACAACACTAAAATGTGTATCATATTGGAAGTATGGAAGTGTTTTGATATGAGCCTGTGTCTCATTTGTTTTGTTGATATTGGAAGTATGTGAATATGATATATAGTTCACTGTTGTAACTTGGCCAAGTTCTGAGCCATGTTGATAATAATGGAAAGTTGAATAGATAATGGAAAGTGAATATGACATTTAGTGTTAACCATCTATTGAATGCTATAGCTTTATTCAATGCTTATATTTGGTTTAGTATTTTTCTACTGGGCTGTGGCTCACCCTTTATGGGAACATCATTTTCAGGTTCAGGTGATAAGCTACCTCCAAGGACTTAGTCTGGAAGGACTTGGATTTGAAGACTAGTTTAGTTATTTGTTTTGTTTTGATATTACATGTAATCACAAGCCGAGGGATTAATTTGTAGTTGAGTTAGTACTCACATTTTGTGTCCAAGTGTTGGCTTGGAAAGATGTAAGCCCATAGGGCATTTACTTTCATTATTACATGTAATGTCTTTATTTAAAGATACTCTGATGAATGAATTATGGTTTATTTTCTTAAGTAATGCATCTTATTATTGTGTATGTTATGGGTTATTTTTTAGGGCGTTACAGCTACCTTGGTATCCTCTAGTTAAGTAATCAAATTAAAGAAAATCAAATAGTTGAACCAATAGAGATTTAATCTTTCTTTTTCTTGGAGTAAGAAGTTTCAAACATTCTAATACTTCATAATAATGCAAAACCCTATTTCTATATTTAATTTCATGCACCCTATTTACCAAAAAAAAAATAAAATTAGGCCCCAAAATCCTCTTCTCATCTTCTCTTATTTTTTCTAGATCCAAATATTATATAGGTACTTAGATAGGATACTTTGAATGTACTCAAATCTGAATAAATTATGCTCATACCCAAACACACGACTTAAATTTGGTTGGTCATATATGACCAGTTTAATATATAATAGCATTTCCTATATAATAATACCATGAATTACCATCTATTCCAACTTTATGATTAGATGAGAATGGCATTTAAACCACAACTTGGCTCAAAAGTAAGGCTAGTCATTAGTATCTTAGTGCGGTGGATTTAAATCACACAAACAACCTCTTCAAAACTGAGGATAAGACTGCGTACATTTTAACAAGAGTCTCTCGTGCCCTAAGTTGTCTTTTTATTTTTGTATTTATTTATTATGGTGATGACCTTTGACTCAAGTGTTTTATAAAATGTTCATGTTATTCAAACCAAGTACTTGGAACACACGAAAGCACCAAAGTTTTTGTTCATCTACAAGCAAAGTTTTTGAGAAATTGGAGCAAATCTCAAAAGGTAAAACTGTTAGTGTATAATTTAATCCAAAAGCATGTACCTATGGCTGTGGACAGAGCAGATTGTGAAATAGGTCTATTTAACTAAAATTGAAAATAGTAAGAAAGAGCTTTATTGAGTTGATTTAACTTGAAAGAGCTCTCTATCTTGTTGAACTCTACTGGGCATATCCCAGAGGTAATAGATTGGTTTTCAAGCATCAAAACTAGAATATTCGACAACTATATAAGAACACCCACAATACCAAATTAAGATTCAAGAATGGATAATTGTTACTTGAACAGATAAAAAGAAGCCAATTTGTATAACTTTCGACACATAAATTGAAAGAATACATAAATGATAGAAGTGACATAATTATCTGTACAAGCTATAATAAGATTACGAAAAGAACAAGGATTGGACACCAAGGTAAATTTTTTTTTTTTTTTTTTTTTTTCCTTTTTTGGCCAAGGCACAGCTGCCTATATATGGGAAACTATTTGTATTTTTATACTTTATCCAATGAGGAACACAATAAGATCTGAAAGAAAAAGAAATGTATTACAAATATACGTATGATTAGGCGTGGCTGCTTTATCTATGAACTGTTTCCAATTTCCAGTTTTATGGGAAATTTTTTTTAGCTCTTTTTTGCATTCTTAAGGTTCCATACTGTCATTACAAGCTGTTGTCCCTCACCTTCTACCTCTGCAAACTTGAGACTTATCTCTGAATATCTCTCTTGCATTTCTTTTAGTTCACCTTCCATTGATTTGTTCCTCTCCTTCAGTAATGCCATTTCACTTAATAATTCCTCAAGGTTCTCTTGATCTCTGCAAAAATAAAGAAAATAGATCAGAAAATCAAAAAATTGATTGGGATTAAGAGCAAAATTAGATCAATTTAGATCAATTCCGGCTCAAAGAAAATGAAGTTATATCCCAATGAATCGTACCTTCTCAAATTGTCATCCTTAGTTTTCACTTCTTCATGTATACAACCATTTGAAGGAATGTCCTCAGAAACTTCAGCTACCTGCATCCAAGATGAGCCATTGCCCTTAGTATTGCTCATAAAAAAACTGCATGGTAGTGAGAAGAAAATATTCTTGATGTTTGGTTGTATTTTTGTTTTTCTTTTTTCTTTGTATTTTCAGAAATAAAAACACTAAAAAGTTTGAAAACACCATCATTTTGTTTTTGTGCGAAAACAACTTTTTAGTGTTTCCTAAAAAGTGGGGTTGTTTAAAGAAATTACTTTAAAAAACATTTCACCAAAAATAAAAACAAAACAAAAATAAATAACTAATTAAAAAAAAATCAAAATCAAAGAGGTTTATTATTGTTCAACTCTGAAAAGAGTCCAACTTCACTACCTTTATATATTTTATTTTGATGAGGAAGTCAGTGTGCTTCACCAAACAACAAAATCAAGAGGAAATTAACATAGAAAAGAAAAAATGTTGTCTTTATGCTAATAATGAGATTAAGAGTTTTTAACTAATGCCCAAGGTTTTAAAAAGCGGCCGCAACCGTTACGTAACGCCATTACATAACGGTTTTGGTGGTTACCGCCACCCGTTATGGCCACTTTTGCAATGTGATTGAGATTCACAGGTATGTCGGTCATAGCGATTGCCGTAGCGGTCGTAACGGTCCATAACGTTACGGCACCGTTACGTAATGGTTCCAAACTGTTTCTTTCGAAAAAACACACAAAAAAAAAGCTGAAAATGGGAGAAGAGGGATAGATAGAAGAGGGAAGATAAAGAGAGAAAATGGAGGAGCACGAGATAGAGAGAGAGAAGAGGGAAGATGAAGAACATATTATTGATTCGTTGAAGCTGTAAGACCTATGTTATTCTATTCAGCTGCTATCACTCAACCATTTTGTTTGTGTGTCTATCTATATATTGTTTGAAAATAATAATAATAATAATAGTAAGTGTAGTCATTATCTATTTGGCTTGGTTAAATATATATATATATATATATATTTAGGCTCTTATTTATTCTCTTACTTTTGTCATTGTTTATCTTATATATAATAGTTAGTAATTGATTTTTGTATAATATAAAGTCATTAATTATTAAAATAAAATGTAAAAAACTTAGTTTATAGTGATTTAAAAACATGAAATATATTGGATAATACTTAAAAATTTACAAAAATTGATAAATATTTATTTTAAACCCAATAAATATGATCATGGAAAAAAAATATGCGTATCGATAAGTTTTTTTCAAATTGTGCGAAAAATAAAAAAATTCACGGTTCCGGTTATCACAACCGTTACGCTACGGCCTTTACACCCCGCAACTGCAACTGTGCTACCGCCACCGTTACGGCAACCGCAACCGCTTTTCAGAACCTTAATGCCACAAATGATTTACATAAAACAACTAATGAAAGGCATTGTAGAAACATATGCATGATTTCATCATATGAATTGCAAAGATACTAACCTTTTGGAATTGATATTCATAAAAACTAGCACTATTTTGACTGAGTTCATCCAATCTTCTTTCTAACTCTTCAATTTTATCCTGAAGATCTTTCTCCTTCTCTAAAAATGAATTTGCCAAGGTGTCGAGTGCAGCTTCCTTCAGCTTTATCTGACCCTGGTTACCAAAAAAAATCTCTCATTGTCATTGCAGTGCATTACGTAGCATTATGTTTTCTACAGAAGTTGTCATGATTAATATATCAAGCAAATAATTTCACGAGGGCTAAACATATAGAATCATATTTTGAATGAATTTAAAAATGATGGAGCTAGTGACAAAAGATTGTCCACCTTTGTTAATATACTACATTAAGTTGCAATTTTACCTCGAGCTGTTTTTATTTTGTCCTTCAAATTTGCAGTCTATGCCTGAAACTGAGTACTTGGCAGCCTTCATGGATGGACTCTGGCTGCCATTGGTCTCAGCACAGCGTTCCAAACTGGTGACTTTTGTGTCTATCCCTGAGTCTGAGACAATGTTTCCATTTGATCGCATAGAAATATCGTCTTCTAGGTAACTCGAATTCCTTGTTTCACAGCTGATCTCACTGGATTGGTCATCGATTTGCTGCAAGTTTTCAGATTTTGGTCTACATTTCCCACCTGGGGAACTCGACTCTGGTTGTTGCTTGTTGGGTTACCTTCTTGACTTGCTGGAATCAGGAGGGATGGGCAGGCGAGATCGCTTCTCCAACTCAAGCTTTTTCTATTGCAATCTCGGGCTCACAGATCCTGAGCTCTTGACTGAACTTACTGCAATCTCGGGCTCACAGATCCTAGATTCCAGTATCTGAGTGGCCTGAGAGAAAACGATGTAAGATTAACAAAATTAACTGACAAGTTTAACATATGAAAGAGACATCAGCTTTCAGTTCATACATCATATTTACTAGCAAGAAATGAAGAGATGTGTTCCTCCATACATCTCAATTGTTGCTGCTGTTGAGAAACTGAACCCAAGATGGTCTTGTGCAGGTCTTTTAAGCTATGATCAAGCTGTGAACCAAAATTCAGAAGCAGCCCTTGGTTTTTTGCTTCTAATTTATTTTTCTGATCTGTAGAACTTTTAATTTTAGTGAGTGCCTAAAAGCAATGCAACTAAAGCACAAGAAAGAAGCACATTAACGCATTTAAGCACATACAAGTTCAAAAATTTTGTGCTTAGAAGTTATGCTAGAAATTGAACTATGAAATTTGATTAGAACATCCTAGGATAGGGTCTTTGTTCATCAATGTCATGACCTTGTGATCTCCAAAAACAACAAAACAATGTTACAATATTCTAATTTCATTTCAAGCTATTTCTTGTTAACCTTGGCTTTATTACCCCTCAAAGACTGGCATGTCAGAAAACAAAACACAGAATATGTAATTTTTCCTTGTTTTTCAATTGGCTCACTTTCCTATGAAATTTGATTTGCCTGTTTTTGTTAAATAAAATTGATGGAAAATTGGTATTTTAATCATCAAACTCAACAAAAAATGACATTTTAGATATTTTATGTACACCTACATTGAGTTTAATGACTAAAATAGGTGGGTGATTTAGACTGAACATAAATCAAAATATTATGATTTAAATTGATAAAATTAAAAATTCAATGTTTATTTTGATTTTGTCACCAGAGTCAAACCTTCAGTTTTTTTTCTTTTTTTCATTTTTTTTTTTGAATTTCGCCAAAAAACAAATGAATTCCATAAATTGGGCAGAATAAGAACCAAATAATAGTTTAGTAGTTACATAAATTCTACAAGAAATGCATGAATATTGTGATTAGTAGAAACAAAACAATAGAATTGAAGGACCAAATCACAAGTGATTCCAACTTACAATCTGGGTAAAATGTTTCCAGCATGCTGGACAAGTTCATAGAGGTCGAGAACGTACAACCATGTTTATCTTCCTATTTAAAGAAGATTTGAAGTCTTCTTAATTCATCAAAGGCTCCCATATCTGACACATCACAACAGTAAACAAATAATCAATTGAATTTCGACACAGAAAACAAACAAAAAAAAATCAATCGTTGACGACGATCAAAGGCTATATATACAGAGTTCAAAGTATTTGTGTGGAGATAGTCTACATGTTCGGAGCTCAGACAACATTTGCGCCAAATATTATAAGGCTTCTCTGATATTGTTGGAGTCCTGATGAACACACGAATCGGAGAATTTGGGTTTTGAATATGAAAGAATTGATTGAAGAAATATTGATTGATAGGTCTGATGAATTACCAATGCGCGATGCATATAGAAAGCATTGTGTTGAATCCCTGCGATGCCTTCGGTGAGCCATTTTTCCTCGTCTTCGATTCCATTCGCGATCATTCTCTCTTTCCTATGAATTCTGAGCGAAGGGTGTGCAAGAGTGAAAATTGTGGAGATTGATGAGGGGAGATCTGATGATAGGATTTGCCTATCCTGTAAAAAAAAGGGGGAATTTTGAGAGGGAAATTTCACCGCCTCTCAGAGGTAGATCACCAAAAAAAAAAAAAAAAAAAAAAAACCCAAAATAATTTTAGATTTGTTTTTTTGAAAAAATTAAAATTAATTTGAGAGCAATATAAATAAAAAATGTCTTTTTAAAATTTTAAAATTATTTATGACCTAAAAGATAAAATTATACAAAAATAATAATAAGTATTTTTTATATTTTTACCCAATTGTTTTTAGTTTTTTAGAAAAAAAATAAATTTTGAAACTAGTTTATGAAAATAAAACCACTCATATTGAAATTGATAATCTAACTATATTTTTTGGAAGAGTTTAAATTATCTTAAATTAGCCATCTCAACTTAAGATTTTGTTTGGACTTGATGGGTTCATTTTGTAATCTAGTTCAATGATCACTTTAATTTTACAATTCAATAATTAGAATATTTAAAACTCTTTCAAAAGTTATAATAAAAATACAAATCACTAAATCACCTCGTTTCACTAACTAAACTTTTACTGACGAATAGTATTATCTTCGCTAAATGTTTAACTCTTTGCCCACGCCAACTTATCGTCACCAACAGTAAGCACACTAATAGCAACGCTCATTGTGTTGCTAAAAAATAAGCCTCGTAGCTAAAATTTTTGAAATTTTGGCGGTAACCAAAATTTTTGGCACTGAGTGAATATTATGTTTTTTTAGCGACGGTAGTAAATTGCGTCAGTAAAGGTCTATTTTTACCAACGAAATTCATTACTGTGTCGCCAAAAATGTACTCTTGGCTATAAAAAATTGATGTCGTCGCCAAAAATAGTTGTCAAAAGTGCAATTTCTTGTAGTGAATGTTTTTTTGGCAATTGTTCTCTATCCTTTGTTTTTCTTCTTGTTATTTAAACCATTAGGTTACATTCTTGACAGGTTTTAGCCAATGATCTGTCTGGAGATTTTCAAAAGTTAAGTTTTTAGTTTTTGGATGTTTTTACAATCTTCCTTGGTTCTTCTTTTGGAAAGTGACCCAATAATATGATTTGAAACAATTTTCATCCGTAAATTAACGACAACATCAAAATTGAAAATGTTATTGAAAAATCTAGAAACCCTAGATGTTGATTTGTGATTATGTATCAATAATAAGCAGTAGAAAACAATCTCAATCAAACAATCAAGAGAAAGAGACACAACGATTTTTACGTGGAAAAATCACAATTGGACACCTCCAACTGTGATAAAAAAACCACGGGCAACTGTCACAAGACAATCCACTAAGAAGATATAAAGGAATTACACAGGTATACTCTCAATTATCTAGCGAATCCACAACGCCTAATTGAACCAACCTCTATGTGCCTCTTCCAACCCCATCTTCACCACGGAATTGTCTTTCTGATGAGCCACTCCGGATTCTACCAAAGCTTCAAGCTCGAATTCTTCAGAATCCACAACTGAAGAACAACCCTCTCTTTTGTGTATAACAAACAAATCTTTGATGTACTCTCTTTAAACCATGAGTTGAACACTCAAAAAAAACATCAAAGAAAATAACAAAATATCCCCAGATATAAACCTTTAAGAACCAAAAAGAAGATCTGGAGGAATTCAATCAATGAGTAGACTAGTTTTGGGAGAAAACCAACTACTTATAGAAAATCCAAAGCAATCCTAGTTGGGAAAAAAAACCAACTTCTTGTTTGTAGAAAACCAACTTCTTGCAGAACTCCAAAGTAATCCCACTTCTTATAGAAACCCAAAATAAACCTTGTTTCAGAAGAAAACCAACTCCATAATGAATCTGGAAATCTGGGATCGCGCGGTCTGCTCGAGCATGGGTCTTTCCGCTCGAGCGGAGACTTCATATTTTGTGATTTCATGTAGGCTCCCGCGCTCGAGCGTCCGTTTCCCCGATCGAGCGGAGAATCACACCTTCCAGTATTTTTTCAGGCAAAACAGAGATACTGTGAGCTTGCAAACCCCGCTCGAGCGCCCATTTCCCCGCTCGAGCGGGAAGGCCAAAACTGGAAAATCTTGAAAAGTATAACATGAACGGACGGGCAACTTTGAATGCATTTTTGCATTTTGCTTCGGGCCGCGAGCTGACCGGGCAGCTCGACCCCCGTCAAAATCAGCGAAGTGGCAATCTTGAAAATATTAACATCACAAACTGATCTGCAAGACTCGATTCGGGTTGGATTCGCATCTAGAAAACTCATAGCCTCACTGAAATAAAAATGCGAAAACAAATACAACTGAAAGGAGTTTTGTCAAACGGGATTGCCAAGAATAAAAACCTAACAGTTATTTTGTCAAATATAATACACACTCTATTTTATGGACAATCTCCATTGGATTAAAGCTACATAAAGAATTAAGGGTAGTAGAATGGCTATGGGGCGAGATGAATCATAGTTCTAAAAACCGGCCGATATGCTACGTGTCGGCGGGTTCGTATCGGAAAAATGAAGTACCGCGACAGATATAGGCCAGTATAGCGCTGAGATAAAAAATCACAGAAGAATCAGCCGAGTCCTGATACGTAGCGGTCTATAACTGTTACACAAGCCACGACGGGCCGATATTCACTGGTTCGAACTAGTATGGGAAAGAAAAGTTGAAAAATCAGTGAAATGATTTTTAAAATTTCACCGCCGCGACACCCGATTCCCCAATATGTACCGACCGATACTGATACTCCGCGATCAATATTGTTACATTACCCGATACCGCTATTTAGAACCATGAGATGAATCCTATCTGTCAAGGCATCATAGATATTTTATAGGAGATGTAACTTTATCTAACCATATATGAAAAAGGAAGGATTGAGTAAAAAATAAAATAAAATAAAATTAGAAAAAATAAAAGGTGAGGAAATGCTACCATAATTTACCTGTTGATTTATGATTTATCCTGGAAGCTTCAACACTTGTTTGTACATAAAATTATCTTTTGCAACAAATGTGAATGAGACTCCATGGGTAGACATCTGGACATGGTAGAAGCTGCTAGGAAGTTGGGGTAATTAATAAAATAAAATAAAATAAAATAAATGAAAAGGAGTGGAAAAGTGAGGGAAAAGCCGTGGGATGGTCATGGGGACGGAGATGCCGGGAAAGTGGAGCTTGTTATTTTTATTTTATTTTATTTTTACTAAATTCACAATATTTTATGTATTTCTTTCAAATTTAATTGGGTTATTTTACAATATACACTTTTTTAGATGTGTATCATATGTAAATTATGATAATATGTAATACTGATATCATAAATATCATAACTAAATCGCTTCACAATTAAAAAAATACAATGAATCATAACTAAACGCCACTTGAGACATAACAAAATTTTTCCAATCATAATTAAAATAATAATGAAAATAGATCATAATCAAAATTAAAATGGGTCATAATTAATAATAAAATAGGTTGTAACTTAACACCACCTAACGTATAACCAAAAACGTGTTCGATGATAACTGAAATAATAATCACAATAGGTTATAGCTAAATTATAACAATTGTTGTATAAAGTCATAACAAACACCATAATTCATCATAAAAAATATATATATATATCTACATATATAATTCGACATATGGTACGATTATTTTTTAAGGTGCACGTATTATATTATATATATATATATATATAAAATGCACGTATTATAGAATTTTTAAACAGATGTATGTATTACAAAAATATTCAACTTAAAGTCATTTTGAATTTATTTTATATATGTATATATATATATGTTATTTTGTAAAATCATAGTTTTAAAAATACAATTTTAAATTTAAAGTCATATTTTTTACTTCAATTACTTTAGGAAAATTTTGAAAGAATGAGAGGGAGAAGATATTGATTTAAGATTTATGAGAAAGTAAGAATTTTTAATTTTATTTTTTACCTAATTCACAATAAATTTTAGGCATTTTAAAAAAGATAAATTACTAATAGGTCCTAATAGTTGGATTTTATTCCTATTAAGTCATACTAAAAGTTAATCATTGTAAAATCGTTGCTAAAAATAATTTTGTAATGATTTTTTACATATATCGCTAAAAATTGACAATTACTGACTTTTTGTGTCACGATTTTTATAAATTCTCGTTAAAACTTATAATTAATGATTTTTTTTTTTTTTTGTAACGAATTTTTTAAACTGTCACTGAAAGCTGAAAATTAGTGACTTTTTTTGGGATGATTCTTTTAAACTGTTGCTAAAACTTATGATTAATGACTTTTTTGTGATAAAATTTTCAAATTGTTGCTGAAGATTAATAATTAATGACATTTTTTAACAATATTTGATGAAAAATATCTTTAATTATCATATAACTTATTGGATAAAAAAAACTCACCTATTAAGACTCACACTTAAATCTCTCAAGTTAAAAGTGAGATTGGACAAAGCAAGTCGGTGTGGAATCATCATGACTTTAAAGAACACACCATCATGACTTTAAAGAAAATGAAAGAAGTACAAGTGGGTTAAAGGGGTGGGCATCCATGATCCTGGGTTCATACTCACTTCTCCCCCCCCCCCCCCTAAAAAAAAAAGTAATAATAAATAATAATAAAAAAATAAAAAATAAAAAAGGGAGTTCAGTCTATTGGTTCATTTTATAAATTTGTAAGGATATGAATCTACGCACTTATTGTTTAAGTCCATAAGGACAATCCCATGTCAATAAAGACTGTCATGCGCCTTTTTATTTGTATGGATCCACGCTTCTATATGTTCAAATGACCTTTTTTCAAACACATCTCTCTCTCTCTCTTCCATTTTTCGCTCACTTACCTTGCATTCTCCAAATCTACTTTCTCTCTAATCTTCTTCTTCATTTTTTGACATACAAATGTTGTGTAGTTCACTTCAGATCTCTCTATCTCTCTTTCGTTCTTAGGAAGGTAAGTTCTATCATCGTTTTGTTAATTAGTCAATAGTCAATTAAATCAATAAGAAGATCAGAAGAGATGAAACAAGAGAAAGTAGAGGCTGTGAACAATGGCATGAAATCATTGTTGCAGTGCGAGTTAAAGGTAGATCTCTTATCGTCGTTGTTGTCATCATCGAAAAACACTTCATTATTCTTCTTCTCTCTGAAATCCCTGAAGGTGAAGATGAAGCAATAGGCTCTCCTGATTCGAGTGTGCACCCTCGTCCTCGTCTATGTCCTGGCCTTTATGACTTGGCTATTTAGCATCCTTCGCTAAAAGAGAATGATCCCTACTTCAATTATAGGACGACTTTGTTCCTGACCTAGAAGGGTTCTATGAGTTGTGGAACTAGTTTGACTCTGAGATGTGGTACCCTCTAGGTCGCATCATGGACAGCACTCTTTACGCTGGTCATATAGTCACTGCCGCTCTTATCTACTAGTCTCTTTGTTTCCTTTGCTTTGCCATCCACCTCTATGAAGTCTGTGTCTTGATTGCCCATTTATACATTTCCAGCACCACTCTCTCATTCCAACTTCAACCCGAAAGAGGAAGAGATCTAAAGTTGTATGTAATGAGAGAGAGAGAGAGAGAGAGAGAGAGAGAGCAAAAATCCAAAGCTCTTAAAACCCTAAGTTTGTTGAGATTGAAGAAGAATGAGAAGAGAGATGAACACAAGAAACAATAATATAAAGAGAGAAAGAATAAGATAGAGTGAAAGATTTGATCAGATAGTAGATTTGTGGAGAGTTGGATTTTGAATAGATAAAAAAGCATTTTGACTGATAGGACCTCTCTCTATATATACATATATATGGGTGTCGTGCCTTTTTCAAGTCTAAGGCTCGTTCCCACACAAGTGTTGTGCAAACTTGTTTTACTAAACAAGGAGTCGCCACTTAATTTTTAAAGGAGAATTAAGAAATATTTAACAATGAAAACTGAGTTAAGGACCAATCCGTCATAATTAGAAAATTTTAGGTTTGGAAGCTTAGGTACAAAAGGAAAAGGTCATTAAATGATAGCACCATCTTTTTGTCCAATCTAAATATTGGCCTCTACTAACTTTCTATTTTATGATTTTAGTGATTAATTATTCATATAAATTCATTTTAAGTCTAAAAACCCTTAACTAATCCTCAAATTACATGATTTGAAAAATGAACATCTAACTTAGATTCTATAAATAAAATCATATCCTTTTCAAAAATAAATATTTTACTTCCAAAAATATATTTTTCAGGGATCTGATCATACTCATGAACTAAGTCAAGCAATAATCATGAAAACACACAAAACACACAATTCTGCATAGAAAAGCATAGAAACTTGCATTATTTAGAAGACAATGCAAATAGCGAGCACATGTTATGGAGGGATAGAAGGCTTACCCAAATGCCCACTTTCAGCGTCTCACATGCATTCATAAATAAACATGAATCCTAACATGCTTCTAACCATACGAAACATGAAGCTAGGCCCGATTTGAGACTACTAGAATGATGCTTATGCACAAAAATAAGAAACAAGTAACAAGCAAGAAGAACAATGTAATGCCCCAAAATAATAACAACTCACTTCATGATATTCAATAGACAAGCAAAAATTGACATAATATTGATTTTTCATTAATTCTCTTTTACCGTACAAAAGATGACATATGTATGTATACATTCATAAATCCTAAATTCTGAATATATAGCATATGGCATGTATGAATGAATTGAAACAAAAGAAAATACAAATAAGTTAATGCCTTACTGGCTACATCTTTCCAAGTCTATGCTTGGGAACAACAAAATGAGTTAAACTCCATACATGTAAAGTCCTAGGCTTGTACAACAAGTATTTACATAAATGAACAAAAAGAAGCTTTCGGCTTCAAAGTCCTCCGAAGCTACGTCCTTGGTGGAGGTATATCATCAGCACCTCAAACTTGGTTTCCACATAGGGTGAACTAAAACCTAATAGAGATAATTGAACACAATGTATGAAGCTTAACAAAGCCATATAGTGAATGCATATACATGCCACTTACCAAAATATTATACTTTCTCTTTCAAAACAATGCAATGTCATAGTTATCTATATATATATATATATATATTCATAAAACAATACTTTTTAAACTCAGAAAACAGGGTAGTGGATACAAGCATTGGAAATCTCTAGATACGTATCTGCTAGTAGGTTATATAAGTACTACCCAAGCCATTTTACCAGTACTAACCGGAAGGATCAACACCTAACCGCGTGGGTTTTTAGACTTTCACCAAGGACACACATGACAACATAATAAACCACAATCACACCCCTTAACCATATTCACCAAGGTATACACTCATTTTTCTCAAAATGATACATTTTTAATGTTTAAGTATGAAACGACTCAATGCAAGATGTATAAGTAGTTGGTTTCAATTAACCTAATTCTCATGCAATTTGTACAACAATCAAAGCTATCCCTTCACCGACAGCCCAAAACAGATATCTTTATACAACAGACAAATTTTCAACAACAATTATAATTTCATAATCTCAAAATGGAAGTGATAATACATATTAAACTCCACTCTCATCATCAACAGATACATTCATTTTATCTTTTCAAAACTCAACATCTTCCCTTTTCATTCATAGGTCAAACACCAATGATTTCCAATAAAACATCATTTTCTTTCAAAAACACATTCAAAGCAAAAATTTCTAATATTTCAACACAACTCAACAACGTACTCATATCCACAACCTTTCTCAAGAACCCATTTGAAAAACTCATTTTTTACATTTCAAAGCCAAACCCTAAATCAACCCCCAACTCCCAAAATCACAATATTTTACAAGGAGCACATAACGAAGCTAAGAGTCATATAAGAAGGTTGAAGAAGTCCTTACCTCAAGAGTAGAATAAGAAGAAAGCAAGACCTAACTATTGACAAAGTCAAAAATAGAAGTCTCACCGATTAAAATGTTCTCCTTTACAAGCTCTACATTTTACTCCAAGGCACTAAGGCGATGAGATCAACAGATTTAGGTATATTTGAGGTGTTTGGACAAGAACTAGAGAGGGAAAGAGAGAGAGTAGAAAGTGACATAAAAGGACCTTTCCCCGATCTGATATACTTATAGACCGCTTGAGCTACTAAACCACAATTTGAACATCAGGCATGTAACGCCCTCAAAATAAACCCATAATATACAACATTAACATGCATTAATAAAATAAAACAAATCATCAAATTATCCATCAGAGTACTTTAATTGAAAGATATCACATGTAACATCAAAAGTCAATGCCCTAAGGGCTTACATCTTTTCAAGCCAACACTTGGACACAAAAGAATGAGTACTAACTCAATTACAAATTAAGCCCTTGGCTTGAATGTTTACATGTAATCTCAAATAAAAACAACTAACTAAAGACAATTCTTCAAAGTCCAAATCCTTCCAAGCTAAGTCCTTGGAGGTAGCATATCACCTGGACCTGAAAATGATGTTCCCGTATAGGGTGAGCCACAGCCCAGTAGAAATATACTAAACCAAATATAAGCATTGATTAAAGCAATAGCATTCAATAGATGGTTAACACAACTATTCATTTCACCAACATACAGTTTCATGACCTTAATGTCTATGACACGTTTCACTTTCCATTATTTATTCAACTTTCCATTTATATCAATATGGCTCAGAACCTAGCCAAACTATAACAGTGAACTAAATATCACATTAACATTTCTTCCAATATCAACAAAACAAATGAGACTAAGGCTCATACCAAAACACTTCCATACTTCCCGATTGATACACATTTTAGTGCTGTATCAACAACATGTAAAAACACTTCAAATCAATAAGCACACATATAGTGATGCTAATGGAGTCCATCCCCTATCTCCTCCCAAACAAAATCCGGTTTAGAGGTCCATCCTCTATCTTCCCCTAAACCGTGAAGTACATCCCCTATCTCCTCCCAAACAAAATGCATATGCAACACACAATCAATACACGTAATTTCTGTATTAATTCAACAGTCAAAATCAATGACTTAACTAATGTGATTAGTTTCAGTTTTCCCTAATCCACATGCAATGTCTACAACAATCACGACTATCCTCCACCGATAGCCCAAAACAGTTATTTCTAAACAGGAAATAAATGTATCAAAAATGTAAATTTAACATTTTCATAGGTGAGTAATTAAACTAACCAACTACACCATTAAATCACTAAATTCCCCAATTCCATGAATTTAACTCAATTTCACATTTTTCCCTAAATTAATTATACAAATTAATTTATTTCAACCACTAGGGTTTTGTGATACCCCTGTTCTGTAATATGCTAAATTGGTCCTTAATTTGTTTATGGTTATGTGTTTAGCATGATTTTGTGTGCCATTATGTGGTTATATGTGATTTTGGAACTCTATCTGTTCACCGTAGGAAAATCTGTTTGAATAATCTGCTTTGGGAATTAAATTGAGGGCCTTATCGGCCACAGAACCCGAAATTGACTACGCCATTGTGATTGGCATAATTTTTAGAGCCTACGGTGAAGTTTAATTGAGAATTTATTCGGGTCGGATTAAATCGATTAAATTAATGAATTAAGTGCCCAAATATTTTATATTAAAATATATTGATAATATACTCTCCCTTAGCTCTATTCAACTCAAACATCTGAGTTATACACTTGAGAGAGAGAGAGATTCGGCTTTAGAGAGAGAAGGGGGAGAAGTATTGTGCATTTTAGCTTGAAGCTTGGAAATTTTGAAGGTTTAGCTCAAGAATTATCTAGAGCTTGGAAGATCAAGGATCCTAGGTGAGTAATTCTTGAATTATAGTTGTAATTTTGTGTGTTCAAGTTAAATTGGTGATCAAGAACGAGAGTTGCGCTATAATTGATGAATTTGAAGTTAAAAAAATGCACATGCATGTGTAGGATCACCATGATTTTGCATAATCAAGCATGTATTAAGTTGAATATGGAAATATGAGTGTTGAATCATACATGCAAGCATAGTTTTGTTGAGTTTCATGGTTAGAAGCACCATTTGTACCATTTGAAATAGAAATGGAGTCAAGAATTGACATGCATGCATGATTGATGAGGATATGAAGCTTAAAGGTATGAATTTAATGTATTGGAAGTAAGTTTGGTATAATTTGGGTTTGCATGTGATTGATTCATGGGAACTGAGCTTCAATATGTTGTGATTTGGTGTTTATATCATGTTGGTATATGTATATGAGTGCTATGGACTATGAAATGCAAGAAATATCAGTTTGAATGTGTATTTGAAGCTCAAGAACAGTTCTGGAAAACCCAGAAAGTTTGGTTCCCGCTCGAGCGGGAAAACCGCTGCTCGAGCAGAGAAATCGAGCTCCCAGCATTTTCTGCAGACATGGTTCCCGCTCGAACGGGGAAGTTGACGCTCGAGCGGGGAGCTATGTAGACAGGCAGTCCGCTCGAGTGGCAGAGTTCACGCTCGAGCTGGAATCGAAGGCAACCAGTACTTTTGCAGACCTAAGGGTCCGCTCGAGCAGGGAAGTCCACGCTCGAGCGGGGACCCTATTTGCTGAAATCCTGTTTTTGCATTTTGTGTTCTATTTTCCGTTCTCTTTCACTTGCAAGCACTCTTAGGCATATGTTAAGCATTGTAAATGAGTTAATGAGATGATAAGAAAGCCTAAAGAGGAATACGTGAATTAAAGAACGGATTGAACGGTTAATGACCCTTTGTGTTCATGAAATGTGTAGGGTCAAGCTCCAGGGCCAATCCACAAGCCGATCACTGTGAGTAATATCGATATTTGAATGCTTGTGAATGTCCAATTGTTTACTCCCTTTAAAGCTTTATGAATTGCTAGTTGGGATAGTGGACGTAAGTCTGATATGAATGCATAAATGGACCCAAGGTCGTTTTGATAAGCATAAATGGACCCGAGGTCGTTTTGTTAAGCATAAATGGACCCAAGGTCGTTTTGATAAGCACAAATGGACCCGAGGTCGTTTTGTTAAACATGAATGGACCAAAGGTCGTTTTGTTAAACATGAATGGACCAAAGGTCGTTTTGTTAAACATGAATGGACCAAAGGTCGTTTTGTTAAACATGAATGGACCAAAGGTCGTCTTGATGAACATGAATGGACCAAAGGTCGTTTTGATACGAATGTATGGGCCGAAGGCCATTTTGAAATGAATGAGTGAGCCAAAGGGCGTTTTGAAATGAATGAGTGGGCCAAAGGCCGTTTTGAAATACATTATTGGGCCAAAGGCCGTTTTGACATAATCGAATGGGCCGAAGGCCGTTTCGTCATGAATGTAGATCTGAATAGGCCAAAGGCCAGTATGTACGGAACTATGGTTACTTGATTTAAATTACCCTTATATGTGTTAACTACAGATATGAATTGGGCCTAAGGCCGTTTGGAAAATGTTGTTCTACGTCTTGTTGCATAAATTCTGTAATTGATATTATTCACTGGGCTATCGCTCACGCTCATTCATGTCTTTGTAGGTGAGCCAAGAGAAGTCCAGACCCAGCCTCAGTGAAGCCTGTGTAGAACAACCCAAGTTTTGGAGAGTCAGCCCTGTGTCTCACGCATGAGACCCGTCTTCGCCTTTTGTTATCTATTTTATGTTGTCAAGATGGCGAAGACTTTGTGTAATTCTGTATATAGTTTTGATGGGTTGGCTTGGACTTATATGATCCTGTTTATACAGAACTCGTGCTACTGTTTTACTGATGTGAGTTATTAATGTCTATGTATATAATCGTTTTGATGTGCCATGTAAGCACAGCTCTATGGACAAAGTTTTGATTTGCTTCCGTTTGGACCCCATTAACTCTGTTAAAATACGTTTGGATCCGTTTGAGGCCGTAGGTAATCTCATGATTACTGGCCGGTTACGTCCTTAACCCACGGGGGCGGGTTAGGGTCGTGACAGAGTGGTATCAGAGCACGAGTTAATAACTCACACACTTGTCCAAAAAGAGCAATAAGCGTCTAGATAAGATCTAGGATGCATTCATGTGATGAATATGAAATTGGAAGCATTGATTATGTGCTTAAATGTTTTGATATGAACAATTATGTGTTGTAAGTTGTGAATTACTTGCATTGCAAATTACCTGAATATGTATGCTCCTTGTTACATGCATACTTGTGTATATCCTGTATATAGCATAATGCAAGTTTAATCAGATGGTGAGAACCAGAGGAGATGAACTAGAAGAATCCTCAACTGCCAGAATGGACAGAATGGAAAGACTGATACAGGAAATGGCAGAAGCTTTGAGACAACAACAGGAGTGGCAACAACAGTGGCAGCAACCACACCCGCCACCTCCACCTCAGGCACCACCCGTGCCAAATAATCAGAATGATGACCGGATTATAGCTCTCACCAAGGAATTCAAGAAAATGAAACCGCCACAGTTCCACGGGGGATTAGATCCTTTGAAAGCCGAAGCATGGGTCCTCGGCATTGAGAAGCTATTTGAAGTGTTCCCCTGTTCAGAGACTCAGAAAGTGCTTCTAGCCACTTTTATGCTAGAAGACGAAGCAAGGAGATGGTGGATGTTGATGCGAGAAAATCATAAGGATGTTGATTGGGTGAAATTCTTAGAAATATTCTATGACAAGTACTTCCCGCAGTGTGTTCGGGATAGGAAAGTGGCCGAGTTCATGGAACTCAAGCAGGATAGCATGACAGTGGCTGAGTATGAGGCCAAGTTCACTGAGTTGGCCAGGTTTGCGCCACATGTAATTGACACAGACTATAAGAAAGCAAGACATTTCGAAGGCGGACTCCGCAGTGACATCCTAGAGAGGGTGAATGTCCTAAAGCTGGAGACCTACATTGGGGTGCTTGACAGGGCCATCATATCAGAGGCTAATATAGCTAGACAAGCTAAGCCAGCAACAGAATGGAAGGGTAACAAAAGGCAAGGCTTCTTTTCGAAGAAGAAATTTCTGAAAAAGCAAAACACGGGCTCCTCCACTACTTCAAATTCTTCCCGAGACACAGCTCCCATGTGCAATATCTGTAGCAAAAGGCACCGTGGGGTTTGTTACCGTGCATCAGGAGGCTGTTTCAAGTGTGGGAAACAAGGGCACATAGCCCGGGAGTGCAATCAGAACGGTGGGAAACTAGCAGCTAGTTCAACTGCATCAGTTCCAAAGCCGGGAAATACTGTGAGATCCGCTATTACCGGGGACACAGTGAGACAGGGGAGAGTTTTTGCACTTGTTCCGGGTGATACACGTAATGCCAATGCCGTTGTCTCAGGTACTATTTCAATATGTAATCAGGATGCTTTTGTATTAATTGATTCTGGATCAACGCACTCATTTGTGACATATGCATTTGCATCTAGACTGAAAAGACCCCTAGAATTGTTGCCATATTTGTTATGTGTGTCTGCTCCATCGGGGGAATCTGTGTTGTGTGACTATATATATCGGTTTTGTGACATGCATATTGAGGATGCTACCCTATATGTAGATTTGTTGCCCTTAAACTTTAGACACTTCGATGTAATTTTGGGCATGGATTGGTTGACCAAATATTGTGCCACCATAGATTGTGTGACAAAGAGGGTTGTGTTTAAACCACCAGAACAGAAGGAGATTGTGTTTGTGGGAAATGGGGTAGTGCCTCCACCATATTTGATATCTGCAATGAAAGCATGTAAATTGATCAGGAAAGGGTGCCAGGGTTATTTGTGTTATGTATTGACTGAACAATCTGTGAATATTGAATTGAATGATATTCCCATTGTTAGAGAATTCCCAGATGTGTTTCCAAATGAATTACCAGGGGAATTGGTAGACAGGGAGATAGAGTTTACTATTGAGACTGTGCCAGGCACCCAGCCTATTTCTAAAACTCCCTACAGGATGGCTACCGCCGAAATGAAAGAATTAAAGGAACAGTTGCAAGACCTTCTTAATAAAGGGTTTATCCGGCCTAGCACTTCGCCTTGGGGCGCACCGGTGTTATTTGTGAAAAAGAAGGATGGTACTTTGCGCTTGTGCATCGATTATCGGGAATTGAACAAGGTAACGATAAAGAACAAGTATCCCTTACCCCGTATTGATGATTTATTTGATCAGTTGCAGGGATCACAGGTGTTTTCTAAGATTGATTTGAGATCCGGGTATCATCAGTTGAAAGTTAAGGCAGAGGATGTTGAGAAAACAGCATTCAGAACGAGGTATGGTCATTTTGAGTTTCTTGTTATGCCATTTGGAGTGACTAATGCTCCGGCAGCATTTATGGACTTAATGAATAGAATTTTTAAAACCTACCTTGATGAGTTTGTTGTAGTCTTCATCGACGATATCTTGATATATTCTAAAGATAGACTTGAACATGAACAACATTTGAGGACTGTTTTACAAATACTTCGAGAAAGGAAATTATTTGCTAAACTAAAGAAATGTGAGTTTTGGTTGGATGAAGTTGTTTTCTTAGGGCATGTGATCAACAAGGAAGGAATTTCAGTGGACCCACAGAAAATAGAAGCAATTGTGAATTGGCCTACACCGACCAATGTAACAGAAGTTCGCAGTTTCATGGGCTTGGCTGGGTACTATCGGAGGTTTGTGAAGGATTTTTCAAAAATAGCCGTGCCCCTTACCCAACTGACACGCAAGGGGCAATCTTTTGAGTGGAACGATGAAAAAGAATCAGCCTTTCATGAATTGAAAACCAGATTGACCACCGCCCCGATTTTGACACTACCTTCAGGTACGGAAAATTTTGTGATTTTCAGTGATGCATCTTATAAAGGTCTGGGTTGTGTGTTAATGCAGAACGGAAAGGTTATTGCCTACGCCTCCCGACAGTTGAGACCACATGAGAAGAATTATCCAACGCATGACCTAGAATTGGCCGCAGTTGTTTTTGCTTTGAAAATCTGGCGGCATTATCTATATGGAGCAAAGTGTGAAGTCTACACGGATCATAAGAGCCTGAAATACTTCTTCACGCAGAAAGAGTTGAATATGCGTCAGAGAAGATGGCTAGAACTGATAAAAGACTACGATCTAGAGATTCAGTATCACCCCGGGAAGGCTAATACAGTGGCTGATGCTTTGAGCAGAAAATCAACAGGGAGTATGGCTTGCTTGCTTACTAAGCAGAGGGAGATTTTGCAGGACTTTGAGAAGTCTGAAATTGAAGTGGTGGTATGTGAACAGGGCGGATTGATAGCCGCCATTACAGCCGAGCCGGCGATCATTGATGAAATCAAGCAGAAACAGAAAGAGGATGAGTTCCTTAGAAAGGTAATTGATGAATTTGAGACGAGTCCAAAAGCAGAATTCAGCATTGAGAATGAACTGTTGAAATTCCGAAACAGAATGTGTGTCCCTGATATCCCGGAACTAAAGAAGAGGGTTTTAGATGAAGCCCACAGATCTGTATTTGCTATGCACCCCGGCAACAATAAAATGTACCGGGATTTGAAACAAACCTATTGGTGGCCTAAGATGAAGAAAGAGATTGCAGAATATGTGTCCAAGTGTCTTCAGTGTCAGCAAGTTAAGGCTGAACACCAGAAACCAGGCGGTCTACTTCAACCTCTCCCTATTCCTGAATGGAAGTGGGAACATGTGACTATGGACTTTGTTGTTGGCCTACCTCGGACTTCACGAGGTATGGATTCTGTTTGGGTTGTAGTGGATAGACTAACTAAATCCGCACATTTTCTGCCTGTCAAAACTACATTTACGGCTTATAGATTGGCAATCATTTACGTTGATGAGATTGTCCGTTTACACGGAGTTCCAGTGTCTATTGTATCGGATAGAGATCCGAAATTTGTCTCTAGATTGTGGAAGAGTTTGCAGGAAGCCATGGGAACAGAACTAAGGTTCAGTACTGCATTTCACCCACAGACAGATGGACAGTCAGAAAGAACGATACAAACTTTGGAAGATATGCTTCGCATGTGTGCTTTGGATTTTCAGGGGAGTTGGGAAGATTATTTGCCGCTTGCAGAATTTGCCTATAATAACAGCTTCCACTCCAGCATCGGTATGGCACCATACGAGGCTTTGTATGGTAGGAGGTGTAGATCACCTATTTGTTGGACAGAGGTCGGGGATAGAGCTTTGCTTGGGCCAGAAATTGTGCAAGACACTTCTGAGAAAATCAAGACTATTCGCCAAAGGCTCAAAACAGCTCAGGACCGACAAAAGAATTATGCAGACGTTCGGAGAAGACCTCTTGAGTATGAGGTTGGTGACCATGTATTCATCCGTGTTTCTCCGATGAAAGGCCAAGTCAGATTTGGGAAAAAGGGCAAGTTGTCGCCCCGTTACATCGGGCCGTTCCAGATTCTGGAGAGACTTGGCCCAGTTGCTTACAGAGTTGCCTTGCCACCGGGATTCGAGCAAATCCATAATGTGTTTCATGTGTCGATGTTGAGGGGTTACCTCCGAGACCCGTTTCATGTGATTGATTATCACCGGGTTGCTATTGATGAAAATATGGAATATGCTGAATGGCCGGAACGGATTGTAGACAGGCAAGTGAAACAGTTGAGAAGTAAGTCCATCCCCATGGTGAAAGTAGAGTGGAAAGAACACTATGGGACGGATGCTACATGGGAAAAAGAGGAGGAAATGCGACTAAGCTACCCACATTTGTTTCCCGACGAAGGTAAATTAAGTTTGGAGGACCAAACTTCCTAAAGGGGGGAAGACTGTGATACCCCTGTTCTGTAATATGCTAAATTGGTCCTTAATTTGTTTATGGTTATGTGTTTAGCATGATTTTGTGTGCCATTATGTGGTTATATGTGATTTTGGAATCTATCTGTTCACCGTAGGAATATCTGTTTGAATAATCTGCTTTGGGAATTAAATTGAGGGCCTTATCGGCCACAGAACCCGAAATTGACTACGCCATTGTGATTGGCATAATTTTTAGAGCCTACGGTAAGTTTAATTGAAAATTTATTCGGGTCGGATTAAATCGATTAAATTAATGAATTAAGTGCCCAAATATTTTATATTAAAATATATTGATAATGGGGCTTGTTGGATGTTAGTATATACTCTCCCTTAGCTCTATTCAACTCAAACATCTGAGTTATACACTTGAGAGAGAGAGATTCGGCTTTAGAGAGAGAAGGGGGAGAAGTATTGTGCATTTTAGCTTGAAGCTTGGAAATTTTGAAGGTTTAGCTCAAGAATTATCTAGAGCTTGGAAGATCAAGGATCCTAGGTGAGTAATTCTTGAATTATAGTTGTAATTTTGTGTGTTCAAGTTAAATTGGTGATCAAGAACGAGAGTTACGCTATAATTGATGAATTGAAGTTAAAAAAATGCACATGCATGTGTAGGATCACCATGATTTTGCATAATCAAGCATGTATTAAGTTGAATATGGAAATATGAGTGTTGAATCATACATGCAAGCTTAGTTTTGTTGAGTTTCATGGTTAGAAGCACCATTTGTACCATTTGAAATAGAAATGGAGTCAAGAATTGACATGCATGCATGATTGATGAGGATATGAAGCTTAATATGAATTTAATGTATTGGAAGTAAGTTTGGTATAATTTGGGTTTGCATGTGATTGATTCATGGGAATTGAGCTTCAATATGTTGTGATTTGGTGTTTATACATGTTGGTATATGTATATGAGTGATGGACTATGAAATGCAAGAAATATCAGTTTGAATGTGTATTTGAAGCTCAAGAACAGTTCTGGAAAACCCAGAAAGTTTGGTTCCCGCTTGAGCGGGAAAACCGCCGCTCGAGCGGAGAAATCGAGCTCCCAACATATTCTGCAGACATGGTTCCCGCTCGAGCGGGGAAGTTAACGCTCAAGCGGGGAGCTATGTAGACAGGCAGTCCGCTCGAGCAGCAGAGTTCACGCTCGAGCTGGAATCGAAGGCAACCAGTACTTTTGCAGACCTAAGGGTCCGCTCAAGCGGGGACCCTATTTGCTGAAATCCTGTTTTTGCATTTTGTGTTCTGTTTTCCGTTCTCTTTCACTTGCAAGCACTCTTAGGCATATGTTAAGCATTGTAAATGAGTTAATGAGATGATAAGAAAGCCTAAAGAGGAATACGTGAATTAAAGAACGGATTGAACGGTTAATGACCCTTGTGAGTTCATGAAATGTGTAGGGTCAAGCTCCAGGGCCAATCCACAAGCCGATCACTGTAAGTAATATCGATATTTGAATGCTTGTGAATGTCCAATTGTTTACTCCCTTTAAAGCTTTATGAATTGCTAATTGGGATAATGGACATAAGTCTGATATGAATGCATAAATGGACCCAAGGTCGTTTTGATAAGCATAAATGGACCCGAGGTCGTTTTGTTAAGCATAAATGGACCCAAGGTCGTTTTGATAAGCACAAATGGACCCGAGGTCGTTTTGTTAAACATGAATGGACCAAAGGTCGTTTTGTTAAACATGAATGGACCAAAGGTCGTCTTGATGAACATGAATGAACCAAAGGTCGTTTTGATACGAATGTATGGGCCGAAGGCCGTTTTGAAATGAATGAGTGGGCCAAAGGGCGTTTTGAAATGAATGAGTGGGCCAAAGGCCGTTTTGAAATACATGATTGGGCCAAAGGCCGTTTTGACATAATCGAGTGGGCCGAAGGCCGTTTCGTCATGAATGTAAATCTGAATGGGCCAAAGGCCAGTATGTACGGAACTATGGTTACTTGATTTAAATTAACCTTATATGTGTTAACTACAGATATGAATTGGGCCTAAGGCCGTTTGGAAAATGTTGTTCTACGTCTTGTTGCATAAATTCTGTAATTGATATTATTCACTGGGCTATTGCTCACGCTCATTCATGTCTTTGTAGGTGAGCCAAGAGAAGTCCAGACCCAGCCTCAGTGAAGCCTGTGTAGAACAACCCAAGTTTTGGGAGAGTCAGCCCATGTGTCTCACGCATGAGACCCGTCTTCGCCTTTTGTTATCTATTTTATGTTGTCAAGATGGCGAGGACTTTGTGTAATTCTGTATATAGTTTTGATAGGTTGGCTTGGACTTATATGATCCTGTTTATACAGAACTCATGCTACTGTTTTACTGATGTGAGTTATTAATGTCTATTTATATAATCGTTTTGATGTGCCATGTAAGCACAGCTCTATGGACAAAGTTTTGATTTGCTTCCGTTTGGCCCCCATTAACTCTGTTAAAATACGTTTGGATCCGTCTGAGGCCGTAGGTAATCTCATGATTACTGGCCGGTTACGTCCTTAACCCTCGGGGGCGGGTTAGGGTCGTGACAAGTTTTTCCCAAAATTACCAAACAACTCCCAACATATCAAAATACTAGAACTTAGAACAAAACCTATAATATGGAGTAGGAAATCCCTACCTCGAAGTAAATAACCCGAATGGAGAAGATGGAGATGACGACCCAAAATCCAAAGTGCTCCAAACCGCCAAACTCTCAGATTAAAACGAAGCTCTCGACTCACTCTATCTTTTTAATAAAGAACCTAGGGTAGAAACACCCTAAAAAGAGATGATACCTAAGAGAGAAGGTGAGTGAAGGGAGAGAGAAGTCGTACCTAGGGTTTTGGAATAAAAAAGAGGGTGAAAAAGTGTTTTAAAAAACCGCTGCTGCCTATTTAAACCCGACAGGCTTGCTCGAGCGAAGGATTGGTCGCTCGAGCGACCAGACACAAGAATGACTCGCTCGAGCGAAGAAAGTCTCGCTCGAGCCAAGAATGCAATGCTACAGGTCTGCAACCCAGAAGCACGCTCGAGCGACAGAATGCTCGCTCGAGCGAAGAACTCGAAACTCACTCGAGCGAAGGAAAGCTTGCTCGAGCCAACACATACAGCTCTCAGGTCTATACTAGACGCAATCGCTCGCTCGAGCGAAGAAACCCTGGCTCGAGCGAAGGACCAAAATCAAGAGCTCGCTCGAGCGACCAACTCCTCGCTCGAGCGAAGGTCCAAAAACATAAGGCTCGCTCGAGCGAAGGACCAAAATTCTGGGCAGCAACCCTTTGCTCCCAAACACTCCCAACCTGTAACAAACCTGACCAATACATCCTATAACTCAAAAATAAGGAATTAAAGGATGACAACAACAAATATATAATGACAGAATCTACGGAACGTAAGTCTGGATATAACCACCAAATGGGAAAAGACCGGGGTCGCTATAAGGCACAAATAAGTGACATCGGTCAAGTGACCAAAACACGGCTCTAGTGCATAATGATACCCTTCCAGAAGTTTTGGAGGCTGTAGATGACCGCTCGAGCGACCAAAGGACCGCTCGAGCGAAGATCACTTTACTCCCAGAAGTTTTGCAGACCTGCAAAAGTACTAAGAGAACCCAAAGACCGCTTGAGCGACCAAACCATCGCTCGAGCGAACAAGAAAGAAACACACAACAATCTCATTGAAAAACTAACTCCCAACCTATTCAAGATATAATGAATAACTTCAAAACAACCAAATCTGAATAATAACAAGATAAGAAAGAGTATAGACAACAATAAGAGTATCGGATCCCAAATTCAAGAACTTGAAAGGGTTAGGTCTAACCCAAGCCATTATAAACAATGATGTAAGCTATCTACATGATGATTCAAACCGGGCCTAACACACTATTTCTACTTGACAAATGATCTAAACATCCAATTTTATTGAAAATAAAGGAATCATAGTGAAAAAGGCAAAAAAGATGAATAAATATGCAAACTATATGATGTATGGATAAACTAAAGTCTTAAGCATGATTTGCTAATGAAAATAAGCAAAGAAAAAGGGTTGAAATGGTCAAAAGAGAGAGTTTTACTTGCTAGTTTTCAAGAATCG